>CM022298.1:618391709-619591709 GCA_011799875.1 Thinopyrum elongatum | reverse complement strand
CTGGGGCGGAGCCAGCACAGTCACGTTCAAAAGAAATGAAAGAGAAAATACAAAAGAAAAAAAATGCCGATAACGGCGGATCGACAAAAACGGCGAAGCCTCGCGACCGCTGCGTCCACCGAAGATCACCCATCAAGCTCCGAGACTCCGAAGCGCCGGTACCAAACAACACCTCAAAGAAGGGACGCGACGATGATGACGCTGCTGCCAAGAGTTTCCCCCGGTATGCGGCGAGGAGAGAGGAAGGGTAGCCCCGACGCCCTCCAAGAAGATCCGGCGGCACCCTCAGGCGCCACCGCGTCGGTGTCGGCCAAGCCAACAGGGATTTCTCCCGATCCCAACCTTCACCTCAGGCACTCCGGAGCTCGCCACCAAACCGACCACCACCCTGCGCCAACACGGTCATCAAGTCTCGCACGCT
Organism: Thinopyrum elongatum; assembly: GCA_011799875.1. Taxonomy (NCBI): domain Eukaryota; kingdom Viridiplantae; phylum Streptophyta; class Magnoliopsida; order Poales; family Poaceae; genus Thinopyrum; species Thinopyrum elongatum. The sequence continues at coordinate 619,591,288 of CM022298.1, read as the reverse complement.
GTCTCACCACGGCACCACGAAGTATGGCCTGCACAACGAAGAAGAGGAACCGAGACAAGGGCAGCAGCACCGTCGGCACGCGGGAGGGCTCCACCTCCACCGTCCACGACGGTAGCCGACCGGACGCAATGGCAGGAGCCTACCAGGCCCGTGGCCCCACAGGCCCGGTCGGGCGCTCGAAGACCCGGACAGCTCCGCTTCGCGCTGCAGCCGGCACGCTGTTGGCGTCGCCGCCCCTGTCCAAGCCGCTCCCCTGCCTCCCCGCACAGAGGGCGTCGAGGTCGCGCCGGAGCCGGCCCGCGAGGACCCAGATGGGGCCCTACGGGCCCAGATCTGGGCCGGGGTCGCGCCACCGACCGCCCAGCACCACCGGACCGCCCCGCCACCAAGTGGAGGCACCACCACTGCGCGCGCCGCCGGCCGCCGCCACCAGGACGCCGGACCGCCACCGGCCGAGCACCACCGCCGCCTCCCCCCGCCCCGGGAAGGAGGAGCACACGCGGGAACGGGAGGACCCGCCGCCGCCGACACCACCCGGCCAAATCCAGGGGCGACCGTCGGCGGCGGCGGGGATGAGGGAAGGAGGGGGTGGACGAGGGGAAAGGGGGTGCGCGCCGCCCCGGCCGCCTCCCAGGGAGACGGCGGAGGCGGCAGGACGGGGAGGAGGTGAGAGGGGTTGCCCCGGCCCCTAGATTCTTTCTCCTTGCGGTTTGTTAATGGCCGATGATTCCTCGTAGTGTCCCAAATAACAGCTACATTGGGACAAGTGATCAACGCATGAAATGTTGTTTCCTTCTCCTGATCGCACAACTTGTAATACCCATTCGATCCTAGGTGCTTCCTATTCTTCTCGGCATTGGTAGCCAATGAACTGGAGGACACATGCAAAGTGTTTCATCTTCGGTGGGACTGCCACATTCCATACTAGCTTCCTAAGGTTTCTGTCACCCAACGGTGGCGATCTAGATTCACCTAGACAAAACTGGTCATTGTGACTGGACATGGCAAAATGATACACTCTTCACTGTGAGAGAGCTCGACTAGTCCCATGGCTGTGATATGAAAGTCCTCCTATTGTCGCAGGGCCGTACTGATCCTCAAGATCGAGCCAATATCAGCCCAACAAAAATATTTTTGTAGCAAGTCCAACTTCCAGGCGTCATCATATATCTCTTTGACTATCAGTAAGCAAGATATAGCCTTTGCGCGTACCGTCTGAATCAAATAAAACCATATGGACAAAAAGAAATGAAACAACCATGATCAACATCACGACCATAATTAAATGTCAGCTTGACCCAGGTAAAATGCATGACGACCAAGCTGTACTAGATCGCATACAAAATAAAAGGAGGAGATTAACTCATGACTGAAGAATGGTGTGGCAAGGCGCACATCACACTAGTATATTCTCCTAGCTCTACAAGAAGGACTCCGGCCCCGAGATAATAACAACGACGATATATTGGGTCGTGTTGTTAAACAGAAAAAATTTGTATGTACGAGTTCTTCTCAAACTAGAATCATTTGTGCACACGCTATTTGTTTTTTTGAGCTCTTTTAGGGTGATTGGCGAGTTACAACTCATAATTTCATGTAACCCCACCCCTGTTCTTTCCTGACCGTCGGATCTGAAAAATCAGTTAAACATTTATTTTTTGGTCAAAAGGGTAGAATGGTCAATTTTTTCCAATCCGTTCTGAAGAGAATTAGCTCGCCGTCCGCCCCCCCTCACAGATAACTCTTTGTCTGGTCGCATAGCTGCCGCCGCCGCCGCCCTTTCCGTCGTTCCGATCAAGAGATCTGGCGGCGGCCCCGATCCAGTCAAGCAACAGCGGTCCGCCGCCCTTGCCCAGCGCCAGGAACTGCTAACCTTCCGCTGCGGCGCGCCGAGCCCGCCGACGTCTCCCTGCCCCACCGCCCACTGCAGCGCCTCCCTCCGCCAAGCAGCCGGCGACGCCCAGCAACGCCGGCCCACCCCCCCACACCCCGCGCGCACGCTGCTAGTCAGACTGTCCGCCGGCTGTCAGAGGAATTTCAGTTGCTTGATGCGAACCGTACTGCGTACTAATTTGCTAGTGGCGCCATAACATTTTCTATGGCGTACACTGTATGGCAAATACTCTCTCTGCATATATCAAATCAAGACTGATCACGGGTTAGGTTCGGAGAACAGGAGCTGGAATCGTTGGCAAGTCAATGACTGAATTATTAGTCGGTAGGCTCACTCGCCACCGAATATGATTCCCATTCTAGATTACACGCACTGTCGTTGAATGAAAAGCATGATTAAAAGCCAACAACCTTGTAGTGGGAACAAATGTACATCAACTCCTGTCCATGTCAAAAATGTCAATATGTAGCTAGCTAGAGAGTTTAGAGGCAGAAGAAAACAAATTGAAGTGATCACATAACAGTTGCAGTTTTATTCAGTTTGCTGTCAAACTTCATATGACTTCATAGGATCTCCTCCGGCTCCCGCTTGACGACGACGAGCTCGTCCTCCTCCGGCTCCCTCTTCATGGGGAGAAGCGCCGCGCCGGAAGGGCCCCCCGTGCCGGAGGTGAGTCACGCGGCCGAGGAGGAGCCCGCGGCCGAGGAAGAGCCCGCGGTCGAGGAGGGCGTCCTCCCGTGCCGGCGGTCGTACTCCTCCGTCTCGCGACAGAGGAGCCTTGCCGGCGGCTGGAGGCCTTGGTTGGTCCACTTCCGGGCCGCGCACTTCCTCGCGCCGTCCGCGCGGACACACCGCTCGCGCTCGGGGTCGTCGCCCCCGCCGGAGCTCCACATACCGCCCCACATGGCGGCTGGAGGCGGAACGGGGCTCACCGGCGACGAGAAATGCGAGGGAGGGAGTGGGGAATCACGGGGAAACACGGCGGCGGGGGCGGTGGGGGGATAGGGTTTCAACCCGTATCTGCCCCGCAAACCCGTAGTTATACCTCGCAATCGGGCACGTGTCTTGAGGCGTTCAGCGTTCACTAGTTCAGGCTCAGGGGATATACCTCGGAGCATGGCTTGCTCACTTCAAGTATGAAACTCAAGTATGAAACTCTGTTCTCGTGTATGTTGATAGCATTAGTCTGAAGTCTGAACAAACGCCACTTCAATTCGAGCATCAGCGCAGAGATTTGATCCCTGTAAACATGCCATAATGCAATTTCTTTCGCTCGATAAACATCATTGGTTCCTAGATTTCTGTCCGGACTCTGGAATTTATTGTACATGATATATGTTCGCAAGAAATGAAAGTAAACTGCATGAAATGGGTTGAGCATAATTTGACCGTGTCCATGACATACAAGATGAACTGTGAAACTCCCTTCAGTGACATTTCAATGTACATTATTTACGCCCCGCAAGTTGCCACTGGATCAAAAGCGTTCTCCAAGTATTTGAAACAAGAAGTTCAGCCTCTATGCAAACTAGGAACTGATGGATAGTTATCAACAAAAATACGGAATGCAGATTGAAGAATTGATGGAAGAAGCAGCTGTTGGTTCCTGCCTGCCTGTAATTTACTTCTTGAAAAACAGAGCATGGTGAGTAAAGCAATTTGAAAACAAAGGAGAGTACTGTTTCAAGGAGATTAACAACATGCACTCACCAGATAGGTCATGGCAAAGAATAATAAATTTTCCAAGGAGATGAAGCCTCCACCTCTTAGTGCCAACTCATGAAAAATGATACATATCAAGTTTCCTAGTTTAGCTACAGAATACTGATAGGGAAATGCATATGTACAGTAACTTCTTTTAGACAAAATATAGTAACTGCAATGAAGTACAAATCTAATACCTAAAATCTGTAGATGGGTCTGTTCCTCGCCAACCCATCTCTTTCCATTGTTCAGATGTTATTCCCCAAAGATCAGTTCCAGGAAAGACAGCACACCAAAGGGCCTTCAGTTCTTCCAATTGATCAACTGTCATCTTGTATCAAAGCTTGCAAAAAAATAGCACGTCAACTTGATAAAAAAAACATGAAAACAGCACTACCAAACTTCAGAAACTATGTCAATATTCTGAAGTGTCACCTTGTACTGAAAGATTAGTTGAGGAAAAAAAATTGTAGGAAGAAATAGCAAACACCGACTTCACAATAGAACAAATATGGGATATCAAATTACTAAACTACATTCCATATGAACAGTGTGGTAAAAATATTAAGAAAAACTAGTACTGATACAGAGGGTGAGTAAATTTCCACAAAGATCAGAGAGAGAAACAATGAACTACTATAGGCATATGTATATGAACAAATAACAAGAAAAAAGGAAGAAGATTCACACAAAGGGGAAGGGAAGGGGAGGAGCTGAACCGTGCAGGAGGTAATATGGGATCCGATTAGTAATTCCCCTCATACTGCTACATCCATGTATGCCGCTGCCTACCCACGGACTGGTGGCCGGCGTTGCTGGGCGTCACCGACTGCTCAACGGAGGAGGCGCTGGGGCAGGGAGGCTTCGGGCGGGATCGGCGCGCCGCAGCCGAGGGTTTCCGTTTCCTGCCACCGGGCTGGAACCCTCGCGGCAGGAGCGAGACCAGGGAGGCAGGCCGGTGGTTGCTTCCCTGGATTGAGGCCGCCGCGGGATCGGCGGGAAGGGTATCTGCGTGGGGATGGCCGACGAAACTGTCGTAAGGAACGGAACCGAAGAGAAATTTTCCAAGACGGATCTACCCTTCGAAAAAATAACTGGTCCCACCGTTATATGTAATTTTCCGTAATTTTTATTTTGTAACTCGTCGTAACTTCTATTTTTCCACCATCCGATTAAGGTGGATGGACGGCTCATAAATTCGCCAATCACCGTAACAGTTGTTTTTTTTTGTTTTATGAACACTTTGTTCATTTATAATTAATATTTTCGTAGGTACATAAGAAAATAGATCAATAGGTGCACATCCCGTCCAAAATACTTCTGTTTTTCTTATAAGAAAAGTCAACCGATAGAGCCACAATGTATTTCTCTGTTGCCCTCCATTTTAAAACAGAAAGCATGTACCGCAAAAAAAAAACAGCAAGCCTATAAATTTTTCCAGGAATCATTCAAAAAACCATGATGTATATCTATATTCATCATGCAAGGGATCCTTGACATTTTTTCAAGGAAAATGCGCACGAGCTCCATAACACAATTGGTTATTACTCCCTTCATCCTACTAATACAAGGCCACTTCATATTTTTTAGAGTTAATTACCCTATTAGTGCATAAACTTGCAGCACGGGTACAATTTCATACAACAAGTTGCAAAATGACTCATCTTGCCCCCTAAACTCGTTTTGCGGGTTCACTGATGCACAATTCACGTCCGCATTAGCCACGTTGGACGCCACGTCGGCCCCTGGTACTTGTTGTATGCCATAAATAGATATCTAGCCCAACCAAATCCCGTAGCTCTTTTGTCTTGTATCTTCGACCTCTCCTCTGTTTTCCCCCGAATCCCCAACCAAATCCGTAGACCTCTCCTCTGTTGTTACCCCAATGTCTGCGCAAGGACGGCACAAGGCGGCTGGCCGTGACGCGACGTCCTCGCCGGCGGATCGTGGACGGATGGGCTGAGCGGCGACGTTGGTGTTGGCACTCGCGGCGTGTTGGTGGGGGCGCTCGCGGTGGCGTTCGGAACCGTTGTGGTGACGCTCGTGGCTGTGTTGGTGGGGGCGCTTGCGGTGGCATTCGCGGCGCCGTTGTTGGTGCCGCTCGCGGCGGCTGCTGCAATGAGGTGCTTCTATTCATAAGCTCTCATGTTACAGTTATACTGTAGTATATGATCTCTGAGCAGAACATAAATTTTCTTGCAGAGGCAAATAGAAATGGCCACTGAGTATGCAAATGGCCCTGACTTTTGTGGGATTTAGCAGGAGATTTGCCGGCATTTTCGTAGCCCTGTTCTTAGAGTGTGTACAGAAGGATTGGATGCTGGGAGTAGGTTTCTAATTTGTTCGTCAGTGGTGTGTACATAGTTGTACTGAAAAAGATTTTAATGGGCTCACTTCTGAAACTTTGCACTGATATATACAGTATTGTGTGTTTTGAAGGGTTATGAATCTCCTTGGATATTTGAAATTGGTTGATGATGGATGGAAAGGAAGATCTAGGACTGTTATTCACAAGCTTGCGGAAGAAATCATGAATTTGAAGAATGCATTGCAGGAGAAGGACAAGCAAGTTAAAGGATAGCAAGGCTAAAGGCACAATGAGGCAGAATATAAAAAGCATGGAGGAGGGAATTGGTTTTATTCTCTGTACATGTGCATTTGCCATTGTGTATGTGCTCAGCAGGGTGTTTGTTTGAGAGTTGTAATGCAGTTGCGAGGAATTCTGTATTAACAAAGAATTTGTCTCGAATCCAATGTGTGAACAAAGTTTTAATATTTTGCAGATTTTGAAGAATAATCATGGCATGTTGTTGCTTGTTATAAGCAATTCTATTTGCATTTTCATAGCTGATAGTGAACGATGTCCAACTTGGACTGAAACTACATAAGTAGAGCAAAATTTATAAAAATCTCAGCTATCTGTTGTAGATACAGCAGCAGTGAATGAACATACATCAGCATGTAACAACACTGACTGAACAACAGCAGGAGCGACTAGATAAAGAAGAGTATGGATTAACAACAACACGTACATCAACAGTAACTGAACATACAAAGTTCTACATAAAGAACAGTTATAGATGACTAAACAACATGTATAGTTGAACAGAAAAACAACATGGACACCAAACAGTACATCATTTATTTGCAGCAACACTCACTAAAAGTTCACAATATTTTGACTGACTGAAATGAAAGAGCAACACTGACTGATAGTTTACAATACTTACTTAAAGATCAAACCAAAAAGGGATAAATCTGACAGAAAGTTCACACATGAAAAAAAAGGAAGGGCTTAAAAAGTCACACATGAACTTTGCTAACAACCTACTCCACATGACCAGTAGGTGCATTCTGGGTCACATTTATTACTTCTTGGGTATTCAGTTCTGGAATCACATTTGTATTAAGGTCTAGAATAGCACTGTTTGCTGTGTTTCCATCTTGTCCAAATAGTAGATGCCACCAGCCATTTCCAGCAGATGTAGATGATGCAGCACCTCCTCTTCCACCTCTTGCGGCATTGGTTGGCCATGTTGCAGCAACTCTTTCACCTTCTCTTGTTGCATTGTTTGGTCCTCTTGGAACACCTCTTCCACCCCTTGTTGCCGCATTGCTTGGCCCTCTTGCACCTCCTCTTGCTGCATTACTTGGACCTACAGTAGCACTGCTTGATCCTCTTCTCACCCTCTTAGTTTTGCCTCCGCGTGAAGCACTAGTTTCTCCCTCATCAAGTGCCCTTGCTTTGCCTTTTCCCCTTATCCTACCCCTAGTTGTAGCAGTAGTAGTTGATCTTCTCTCAGGAATGGAGTCCCTGGCATCAGCTACAAATCTTGCAATTTCTGGCAATGGATCAAGGGGTCTGACATTTGAGACATGGACTCTCTCCTACAAGAAATATTCACAAGGAGCAATCAGAAGTGAACAATGAAAACTTACATGCATCAGTTATCAAAGTAAAGCATCTGACAATTACCTCTTCCCTCATTCTGTAAACAATGCTAAGAGGCAAATGCATAGGATCCATCCTTGAGTCCAACACATGTGGCCTTATGTCCTGCAAATTAATCTTGTCCAAATAAGTTAATTCTTGAAAATGAATGGCAAAATAATGCAAATTTAAATGGTTACATTTAAAATTGAAGGATCTTCTATTTCATCTTCTTGCTCTTCAGCTTCCCTCTCCATCTCTCTCTGCATGAACTTCTGATGCCCCTTTCTATTGTGATCTGCTTTCCCACAAATTGAGCAATGCATACTAACACCTTTCTTGTTCAGAGCAATGCTGCCATTCTTCTGAAGCTTTTCTTTAGGTGTTTTCTTTCTGTTCTTTGGTGGCCTTCCCATCCTCTTCTTATACACTGGTGGATGAATGAAAGGTCCATCCACTTGCTCCCAATGAGCTCTGTCTCTCATAGGCATTACATTGTGGCCATATGCTTGCAGGTAAGTCTCTATGGTGTAGCACTTGTGAACCATATCTTCTGGATCTATCCTCTCTTCTCTAAAGCATGCAATTGAGTGGCTGCAAGGTATACCGCTCAGTTGCCATCTCCTGCAATCACAGGTCCATGCATGAATATCCACAAGATAAGTGTTGTTCCCTGATAACACAGAAAATACGCCAAGTCCAGAATGACTTGGAAAACAGCTAGCAGACAACTCAATTTCCTTCTCCTATTTTTTCTTGATCTTTGGGCAGATCCTACCGCTCCAACTATTTACTGCTTGCCTTTGTTTGCCCTTATGTCTTGCAGTGATCTTACTCTTTATGCATTCCATCATTGAAATGACAGGAAAATCTCTTGCTTCTAATATGTAGCTGCATTACAATGACAGTCATTGTGAGTAAATAACAAGAATAAAAATTAGGAATTGAAATGAATTTTCTAGCATCAATCCAAATTATGTACCTGTTGTACACTTCTGACATATTGTTAAGCAGGATATCACACTTAGGGAAAACACTAAAGAAAGCTTTCACCCATTGCGTAGGATCTTTACCATCCAACCAAGCATAAGCACTAGGGCTGTCCTCTCTCAGCTTTTCTCTATTCATTTTGAACTTTGTATCATTAGTAGATCTTGCAATTGTCCACAGATCATTTTTCAAAGTTTCACCTTTGAAAAGCATATGAAATTTTTGATATAGATGCCGAACACAGAATCTGTGTTCTGAATCTGGGAACACTTTTGCAACAGCATTTATTAAGCCCTAACAACAATGAACACATGCCAATACTTATATGTGATCTTATGCAGCAAGTATGCGCCAAAAAGAACACATGATAATTGCATACCTTCTGTTTGTCACTCATTATGGTGAATGGAGAAGTGTTCACGATGTTCAAATCATTTTTTACTGTTGTCAGAAACCACTCCCATGAGAATGTTGATTCTACTTCAACCATTCCCATAGCTATCGGATAGATGCAATCTTTAGGGTCAATGCCAACAGCAGTGAGTAGTTGACCTTTGTACCTAGTTTTCAAGTGGCATCCATCAATAAAAATGATAGGCCGACATCCATTTAAAAAGCCTCTCTTGCAAGCATCGTATGACCAATACAATGACGACAAGTGATCCTTTGGCTCATCTTCTGGCTTCTCTTTCACAGGAGTAGTGCTAACAAGGAAGGTACTGCCGGGGTTACTTCTTCTAAGCTCTGTGCCGTAATTCCACAACTGTTGATATTGAGCTTCTTCATCACCATGTATGAAATCCAATGCGGCTTTCCGTGCCCTTCCTAATTTTACTCTATGCGGTCTGATCTTTAACTCTCTCTGAACTTTGTTACCAAATGTGATCAAGTCCATCTTCTTGTTGTCTCTAAACTCATCGATAAACCTCTTAGTAAGAAGTTTGACTGACAAACATTTGGGATCCCAAGATTTCTTACAAGTGTGGTTCCCATTGTACCTCCTAATTACAATACTACCTGTCCTATTGTCCTTAGATGCTTTCATAATCCATGGGCAACCTTTTGAGCAATATGCATTGAACCTTGTGGCCTCATTTCTACCCTTGTTAATTTTTACTCTGTTCCTCACACTATATGCAACCACAGCAGCTCTCAACTCTTTCATTTCACCATAAACTTGACCAACTTTGAAAATTGGATTATTAAGGTCCACCTCTGCATTGAATGCCTTGAAAGAGTACTTCAACCTTTCAAGCTCCTTCTTCGACAAATTCAGATCATCATCATCTTCGAGTGGATCATCCTCATCTATGTATTCTTGCTGCTCGTTGTGGTCATTCAAACTCACGTCAACATTCTCCTCAAAAAGGTCATCATCCCCATCAGCAACATCAAAATCACTTTCACAAAAATCATCATCTGTCTCACTATCCTGTCCCTCCATCTCCTCTGCATGCTCTTCATTGCCTTCCAGTACTTCCTCTTCATTTTCCTGTTCATTTCCTTCCACTGCTTCCTCTTCATTTTCTTGTTCATTACCTTCCACTGCCTCTTTTTGATGAACATGATGGACTAAATTTTCAAGATCTGGTTCATTCACCCTTGGAGTCATTACCCTTGGGAGCTCAGGGCAACCTCTGTATATAAGATCATCCCATGAAGATTTCACATGATTCCTCTCATCAACAATAACATGCAAAGATCTATGCCATTTGCCTGCTCTTGCCATGGCTACAATTGCTTCTTCACTGTCTAAACAAATCATACCATCCAAGATGTCCTTCCCAGGCAAGCACCAGTACACCTGTAGTTCTGGACTACTAGTGTCATATCCCAGATGCTGCAAAACTGAATTAATCACCTCCCTTGACCATGTATTAGCATCACAGTAGTCATACTCCTCCTGAGTGCTTCCCCAGAATGTCCTTCTCTCATCTAGCCCACAAAATATGCCAGTGTGTTCAAACACTGTTGTAAACAAATCTGAAATTTCTCCTGAAATTTGTGAACTAGAACACCATTTAGTACAATAAGTTCACACTCAAACTGGTGAAAAAAATGTTCCTACAGCAGTCAACATACATAGGAAAATCTCAAAACTATTGTTTCTTTTTGTCAAACAAAAGTTATGAAAACTACTGTTTCTACTTGTCAAACAAAAGTTCTGAAAAGTACTGTTTCTTATGTGAAACAAAATTTCTAGAAACAACTGTTTCTTTGGTCCAATCTGGAACTACTGTCTCTTTTTTCAAATCTGAAAACTAATGTTTCTACTTGTCAAACAAAGTTCTGAAAAGAACTGTTTCTTATGTGAAACAAAATTTCTGAAAACTACTGTTTCTTTTGTCAAATCTGAAAGCTGCTGTTTCTTTTGTCACATCTGAAAGCTACTGCTTCTCTTGTCAAAGAAACTTCTGAAACTAAACAATAATTTCAGTCACCAATTAGTGAAGCAAATCAAATTTGAAAACTACTGTATCTTTTGTCAAACTAAAATTCTAAAACAAATCAAATCTGACGAAACAAACCAATTACTGATGAATATGAAAACTGAAAACTGTTGTTACTTTTTCCCTACAATTCGTCAGTCATAGACTTCTAAAACTTCCCTACAATTTTGCATTCACATGTTATCGGGCTAATGAAATCTTCCGGATCTATTCCTCAGTCACAACATTATGAAACTAATCACATATTAGCACACAACAACGATCCAATGCAGTAGCGGAACCACTTCCTGCAACTCTGAACATCACAACCAAACACTCGTTTCAGTAAACTATAAAAAGCATCGTCCTACCACAAAACAAAGATGTACAAATGCTAGATTATCAACCATACGCATTAGTAAACAACCACACGCGGGCGGGAATACCTCCGATCAAATACCATCAAAACCCTAGCGGTAAGCAGGCCGAAACAGAGGACCAATCCAACACAGCAGGAGTTTTCATACCATAATCCGGCGGAAACTCGCCAATGCCCCGAGGACGTGGCTCCATCAAGCGATGATCTTGTCGGCGGCGTCCAACGAGGCAGCGCCGTCGCCGTCGCGGATGAGAAACAAACAGGCGAAGAGGCCGATCAGAACCGAACAGGCGAAGGGGTTTGTGCTGGGTCGTTTTTAAGTTTTCTACTTCCAGATCTCTAGAGGACCGCGGGTTCAGTTATTGCTATACTTGTGGGGGTTTCTATATAATACCGAACCGATTGGCGCGTGCCTCCCATCCGACGTGGCAGGTTTCGGACTAAATTGTATCTGTCTGTTCCCGCAGAGCAAGTTTAGGGGCTCAGTTGAGTCATTTTGCAAGTTTCTGTACGACATTGTACCCCCGCTGCAACCTTATGTACTAAAACAGTAATTAACTCTATTTTTTATGTCTAACTTTAGTCATTAATTTTATGAACAAAATGTGAGTTATGTGATGACCCCGGCTTAATCGTGCACTAACCATACACGCAAATGCACACGATCAAGCCCAAGGACTCACTTGAAGATATCACAACACAACTCTAGAACATAAATAAAGTCATACAAGCTTTATATTACAAGCCATGGCCTCGAGGGCTCGAATACATAGCTCGATGGCATACAAGTGTCAGCGGAAGCGTCAGATATCTGGGTACAAATATATGTTACAGAACAGAGGGATAAGCCTTCACAGAGGCGGGGCAAAATAAAAAGCTACGATCGAAAGGCTTAGGCCTCCTGCCCTGGACCCTCCGATCCTACTCCTGGTCGTCAGTCGGCTCCTTGTAGTAGTAGTACTCGCCGGACGGGTAGTAGTACTGGTCGTCGACTGGGGCATCTGGCTCAGGGGCTCCGTCGTCTGGTGGCATCAATTGGATATGGGAAAAAAGAAAGTAAAGCAAACGTGAGTACTCATCCGAAGTACTCAGCAAGCAAGGATCTACACTACATATGCAACATTTTCAAAGGAATGGCTGTATATGTGGACTGGGCTGCAGAAATGCCAGAATAGAGGGGGAAAGCCTAGTCCTATCGAAGACTAGCATCTTCATCAATCTTCGACAGTCTTGCAGCAATAGAAGAGAGCAGATGAACATAATGTAAAGTAGTAGTAGTATCATCAACCTCGACCTGAGATCCTTTCTCGACTCCCTGCGAGAAAGCAATCCCAGAGCCGTACTATCCAGTTCTCATTTCATGTTCTAGTTGTACCGATCGGGATACAACTCCGAGTGTCCGTTACCGTAGGACAGGCTATCGATAGAAGTTTCTTCCCTGCAGGGGTGCACCAACTTACCCACCACGCTCGCTTAACTCTGGCCGGACACACTTTTCTGGGTCATGCCCGGCCTCGGCTAAGCAACACGCCGCAACCCGACCAAATACTTAACAGAGAGGTACGCCGGACTAAACCTATGCCCCCAGGGGTCTTGGGCCTTCGCCCCGGGAACTCCTGCGCGTTGCGTGGGCGGCCGGAAGCAGACCTAGCAACCCCTTAATACAAGCGCGGTTGCGTAACCAGTCCAATCCAGCGCGTGCCGCTCAGTCGCTGACGTCCATTAAGCTTCGACTGAAGTATATGACGCAGAACGCCCATACTATGCCCACGTGATGGTTAGTGCTATCGGGCCAGAGGCCCCTCGGATCAAATATCCAAACCGTTTAGTGGTTTAGGATCGCGCAGAAACGAGCAGAGACTCACGATCGATGTGACCCCGTCGCCCTGTCTCGAGGACTTGCGGCAAGGGCTAGGAATGCCCAGCCACGCCTCGTGTTATCTCGCGGGCACCATCCAGGTCAACCCGACTCCACATCACTTCGCATTAAGCTCGCGCGGGTACCCCTCAGGGCCGACCCGTCTTTAGTAACATGGTTCAGTACAAGTCATAACATCAATAGTAACTGTGTGTCTAACACCGAAGGGAACCCTGAGGAATCACCCTCGATGGAATTCCCGCTCGATGATATCATCAAGGTGAACGAAGGAGGAATCACCCTCGAGGTCCACACTTGAGAGGTTGCGCAACGGCGTCGGTATCGGGGGTGGTGTAGGAGGAATCACCCTCGCTTACCACAACCGAGTAACTAACCTACAAGGTTATCATCTGAAGTGCTGTCGAGGTATCACCCTCGGCACTTGATAGTAACCCAGTAGTGTCGAGCAACATAGGGGAAGTGACGTGCGGTGCCCAGGTCTGATATTCGATCCCGTTGCTCGGGTCTTCTGAGAGTCCAGCGGGGCAGTCGGGACAAGTGGGTCTCTGATCAGGCTCTACCCATCCTATCTAAATAGTTTAGGATAACAGGCAGGTATCAACATTAGGCTACAATTAAACAGGCTATGCAACAGATATAGGATGGTAGCAACAGCAGTAACATCTAATGCAAGCATAAGAGGGAAGAGAATAGGTGATATCGGAATGCTCAAAATGGGGGTGCTTGCCTGTTTGCTCGGGGGCAAGGGCAAGGTCGCCTATGGTGTCGTCGGGGACGTAGTTGTACTCCTGAGCTGCGTCTGCCTCGGGAGCTACGTCAACGTCAGGGTCTAATTGAGAGAGAAGAGGGGGAAGAAACAGGTAAACATAATGCAAACAGATGCAACACGGTGCGTGCTATGCTAAGATGCAGTGCAGGGTTGCCTAAATATGCCTCTAAGTCATTTTGGTTATTTTTAGAATTATACTGGGATTTATTTACCGAAGTGTGTGCACTATTCATCTACCGGATTCGGGCCCGGAGTTACGAGTTCTTCTACGTAGGGGGTTCCGACAAAGAAACGGACGGCACGATCAGACTCGTCTCGTCGTTCTAAGCAACTTTCATGTTTTAACTTTTTCGATCCGAGCTACGGTTTAAAAGTTATTAATTTTCAAAGTTTAAATGATTTTCTGGAATTATTTTTATTTACAGAAATGAATTATGATGTCAGCATGACATCACTGTGACGTCAGCGGTCAACAGCGTCGCTGACCAGTCAAACCTGACATGTGGGTCCAGTGGGACCCACACGTCAGTGACTGGACTATTTAACAGGGGCTTTTCTAATTAAATTAACCTAATTAACTAGCAGGACCCACCTGTCAGCGTCTAGCCTAATCATCAGTTTAGTTTAATTAGCGTTTAGGTTAACTAAAAAGGGGGTGGGCCCACCAGTCAGCGACTTGACCAGGTCCAGTCAGCGACGCTGACTCGGTCAACAGGGCCGTGGGGCCCGCTGTCAGTGGCACCGAGAGGTGCCAGGTGGAGGCCAGGTCAGCTCCGGCGACCGGAGTGACGCCGGCGACCCCAACGCACGGCGGCGCGTCGCCGGAGTTGGCCGGAAATTCGCTACAGCGAGGCATTCGGTGTGTGGTTACTTGCGTTCGAACGAGCGCGTTAGGCCGCATCCAACGCAGGTGGTCTCCGGGCCGGAGGTGGCTGGAAACGACGGCGGCGACCACTACTGCTGCGACCGGAGCTCGGTCGAGCTCGGGGACGAGGATACGGGGCACGGTGAGACGCGCGAAGAGGTGCGTTGCGTAGCTAGGAGCTCAGGGATCTCGACGGTGGAGTTAATGTGGCTCGAGGAACATCGGGACGACGGCAATGAGCTCGCCGGCGGAGCTCAACTCGGGTGGCCATGGCGGCAGTAGCTAGGACGCGTCAGAGAGCTCGGAAAGGAGAAAGAGACGAGGGTGGAGGCTCACCGAGCGGCTACGAAAAGCCCTTGGTGGCTTAGGAGCAGCAGACGGCGCCGGAGACGTCGAGGATCATCGGCGGCAGAAAAGCACGGGGCGGCTCGATCCACTCACTGCAGGGCTCCCCGACTCCAATGGCTCATCGTAGTCGACGAAGAAGACGACGGCGGAGCCTTACGACATGTCGGCGATGTGCTTTGATGGACGTGGCCGCGGCAATGGCGAGCGACGGCGACGGCGGCGTTCTGACGAGGGAGATCTGAAGGGAAAAGGGAACGGCGCAAGCGTGGGGAAGAGGGGGAGAATGGCCTAGGGTTTCGAGGGTGAGAGGGGCTCGAGACGACCTTATCCTCGTCGCGGAGCTGCCGGATGGGCGACAACGCGGCGCGGCGTCGGCGTGTCGGTGAGGGGGAGCGACAGCGCGCGGGAGGAGAGAGACGACCGCGCTGGCTGGGCCAGCTGGGCCATGTCCGGGGCACTGTGCACTAAGGCCCATGCACAGTGCCTCGTTTTTATTTATCTGTTTCTGTTTTTCATTTTCTCTTTTATTCTTTTCTGTTTGGAAATAGTTAGGGCTCTTATGCACTTTCATAAAATATGGAACTTAGTCCAAATATTACAGTGCCATTTTAGCTCTCACCAAAAAGTGGTTTGGGCAGAATTGAAGTTTGTTTGAATTTGAAAAGATTTTAAATGGATTCAATATTGTTGTTTTGGTGCTATTTCATCTTGATAGAGTCATTTGTCTAACTCCAACTTTATTGATGATGATTTTACAAATGTTCTTGGATTATTTGCCATTTAATGAACATTTTTTCCAACAGGGTTTGATCAACTTCATATTTCACTTTTGAATTTGAGTTGATTTTAAAAATGGAGTTGATTTGCTTTGATTAACCTCTATGTTTAAGCACTGCAAATGATATGACTTGGTATTATCAGCAGCTGATCAAAGTGGCTATTACATAGGGGTGTTACAAGTTCTCCTCCTCTAAAAGAAATTCTCGTCCCAAGAATTTAGGAGGTAGAAGGAAAGAGTCCGGGATATTCTTCCCGAAGATGATCCTCGCGTTCCCAAGTGGCTTCATCTTCAGTGTGATTCGACCACTGCACTTTCAGGAACTTGGTTGTCTTCTGACGGGTACGACGTTCAGCTTCATCAAGGATGCGGATCGGATGCTCCTTATAAGATAGGTCATCTTGCAACTGAAGCATCTCGTGATCCACTGCGCGGTGCGGAGATTCCTTGTAGCATTTACGAAGTTGCGACACGTGGAAGACATCATGAATATGAGAGAATTGTGGTGGCAACTCCAATTTATAAGCCACCTGTCCACGTCTGGCAACAATGCGGAAGGGACCAATATAGCGAGGAGCTAGCTTGCCCTTGATTCCGAAACGACGGGTGCCCTTCATAGGAGTGACTCGAAGATAAGCTTGATCACCTAGTTGATAGATTACACCCCATCGCTTGCGATCATAATTACTCTTCTGACGGTCTTGGGCCGCCTTGAGATTTTCCCGGACAATTCTAACTTGTTCTTCGGCATGCTGAATAATGTCCGGTCCAACAAGAGGTCGTTCCCCAGTTTCTGACCAATTCAGAGGGGTTCGACATTTATGTCCATAAAGCACTTTGAAGGGGGCCATCTTCAAGCTGGCTTGATAGCTGTTGTTATAAGAGAACTCGGCATACGGGAGAGATTCCTCCCATTTCTTATAAAAGGATATAACACAAGCACGAAGCATATCTTCAAGCACTTGGTTGACGCGCTCAAGTTGGCCTTTGGATTGGGGATGATAAGCTGAACTCCATGTAATGTGAGTCCCCATAGCTTCTTGGAAACTTTCCCAGAACTTGGACGTGAATAGACCGCCACGGTCCGAACTGATCTCCTTCGGAATACCGTGGAGTGAAACGATTCTGGAGATATATAGCTCTGCTAACTGACTAGCAGTGATAGTCTCCTTAACAGGTAGGAAATGAGCAACCTTGGAAAGTTGGTCGACGACGACAAGAATGGCATCGTGACCCTTCTGAGACTTAGGAAGACCAGTAATGAAGTCCATCTGCACTTTATCCCATTTCCACAACGGAATAGGAAGTGGTTGAAGAATTCCAGCAGGTTTCTGATGTTCTGCTTTCACGCGACGGCAGACGTCACATTCAGCAACATAACGAGCAATATCTTGCTTCATCCTAGACCACCAGTACCTTTGTCGAAGGTCACGATACATCTTGGTACTACCCGGATGGATAGACAGTGGTGTATCATGAGCCTCCTTCATGACTTTGTCAGTCATCAGTTCGAAGCGAGGTACTACAATGCGGTCTCTGAAATATAATGTTCCATCTTCAGAAACTGAGAAATCCCGGTACTTCTCAAAGTGAAGTTCTTTCTTCATCAAGTCAATTTCAGCATCTTTGGCTTGCGCTTCCTTAACAGCCTTCTGAAGGTCTGGCTGTACCACAAGGTTATTAAGAGAACCTTGGGGAACAATTCGCAGATTCAGCTGATTCAATTCTGCATAGAGACGAGGTTGAGCTCGCCTAACCATGAGGTTGTTACAATATGACTTGCGGCTCAGGGCATCGGCCATTACATTAGCCTTGCCCGGGGTATAAGAAATACCGCAGTCATAGTCCGTAATTGTTTCTAACCATCGTTGCTGACGGAGGTTAAGATCCGGTTGAGTGAACAAGTACTTCAGACTTTGGTGATCGGTATAAATCTCACACCGATTACCCAGAAGGTAATGACGCCATAACTTTAATGCATAGATCACTGCAGCAAGTTCGAGATCATGCACCGCATAATTTTCTTCATGCGGACGCAATTGACGTGAAGCATACGCAATTACTCTTCGTTCTTGCATTAGGACACAACCTAATCCCTGACGAGAGGCGTCGCAGTATATGACAAAGTCCTTGTGGGAATCAGGAGGAGCAAGCACTGGAGCAGAAGTAAGCTTGTCCTTGAGGGTCTGGAAGCTTTCCTGACATTTGTCTGTCCACTCAAACTTAACGCCTTTGTGGAGCAGATTAGTCAGGGGCTTGGCAATCTTGGAGAAATTTTCGATGAATCGACGACAATAACTTGCAAGCCCGAGAAAACTTCTGACTTGCTTGACATTCTTCGGAGGGGTCCAGTCAAGAATAGCCTGAACTCGCTCCGGGTTAACTGCGATACCATCCTTGGAGATGACATGTCCAAGGTAGGTTACCTCAGAAAGCCAGAATTCGCACTTAGAGTACTTGGCATATAACTTGTGCTCTCGAAGTCTCTCTAGAACAAGGCGAAGGTGCTCAGCATGTTCTTCTTTGTTCTTCGAATAAACCAGAATATCATCCAGATATACCACGACGAATTTGTCGAGGTAATCCATGAATATGTAATTCATTAAGCGAGAGAAGGTAGCTGGAGCGTTTGTCAAGCCAAACGACATGACGGTGTACTCGTAAGAGCCATAACGGGTAACGAATGCAGTCTTAGGAATATCCTCTTCACGGACACGGATCTGGTGATAACCCAACCTCAAGTCGAGTTTAGAGAACACCGAAGATCCTGCGAGTTGATCATATAAATCGTTGATCCGGGGAAGCGGATATTTATTCTGGATAGTTGCCTGATTGATTGGACGATAATCTTGGACCAAACGGTTAGTTCCATCCCTCTTCTTAACAAAGAGAGAAGGTGCTCCCCAAGCAGAGGAACTAGGGTGAATGAAACCCTTCCTTAAGGATTTATCGATTTCCTCCTTAAGCTCAATAAGATGGTGCGGAGGCATCTTGTAGGGACGCTTCGCAATAGGAGTGGTGCCAGGCTTCAAGTCGATGATGAACTCGACAGCCCTAGCAGGGGTTATTCCTGGAAGTTCTTCTGGAAAAACATCCGGGAGGTCACAGACAACTGGGATGTTCTCGATCCCCTCAAGTGGAGAAGCATTCAACGCATTCAAGGCATAAATTTGAGCCTCAGCGTTCTGGGTGAGATGAGCTTGATAGTTCACCATCTCATTTGATGGGTGCAAGAGGTGTACAACTTTAGTGGCACAATTGATTGAGGCGTAGTGAGCCTTCAACCAATCCATTCCCAGTATAAGGTCAATCTTTGAAGATTGCAGGATAATGGGGTTTGCATTAAAGTGCAACCCTTCAACCTCAATAGTAACTCGGGGCTGAATATGGAAGTTCGGCATCGTCCCGCGGGAGTGTTTATTACTATCGAATGTTGTAGCGTTTCACACTTAACATCATGCAAGAGTGCAAATTGTTCTGACATGAATGAATGCGATGCACCTGAATCAAATAAAACGGCTGCAGGTACTGAATTAACAAGAAGTGTACCCATCACGGTATCTGGTTGATCCGGAGCTTCAGACATGTTGATGTGGTAGCTCTGCCCATGACCATAAGAAGGTCTGGCATTATAGTTGCGCTGTTGAGGAATACCACGGCCAATACCACGGCCAGCAGAGGGAAGAGCCAGTTGATTCTGATTTTGAGAACAATCTCTAGCACGGTGACCAGGCTTGCCACACTTGAAGCATAGTCCGCTGTCAGGACGGGGTGCTGGAGCTCGAGGTGCTGGAGCTGGCAGAGGCTGCCTCGGTGGTGGAGGTGGCAGAAGTGGTGCAGCATAAGAGGGCCTGTTCGCAGGAGCTGCTGAACGGAACATGCCTTGAGGGAACCAGATGCGTCGCTTCTGGGAAGACGAGCCCGAAGATGAGCCCGCTTCTCGGGTGCGTCTGGACGCTTCTTTATGCTTCTTCAGTCCAGTTTCAACCATAATAGCCTTATTCACCAAGGTGGCGAAATCAGGAAAGTCTTGGACAAGCAGAGCTAACTGAATGTCGTGATGCAGTCCTTCACGAAACTTCTCCTGCCTTCGTTCATCAGTAGGAATGTCCTCTTCAGCGTAACGGGACACTCGCGCTGATAGACTTCCACAGTTTTGTTGCCCTGAATGAGACTACGGAACTCGGCCTTCTTCCGAGCTATAACAGCTAGAGGAATGTAGCGGGCACGGAAAGCAATCTTGAATTCTGCCCAAGTGACGACAGTACCAGGCGGCAGAGTCTGTCGGTGAGTGGCCCACCATTGTGATGCGGGACCCTTCAGAAGGTATGTCGCGAAGGTGACATAATTGGCTTGGGCAACACCAGCAGACTCCATCTCATAGGAGATGTCACGCAGCCAGTCATCTGCATCCAATGGGTTGACTGTGTTGCGGAAAAACGATGGACTGAGCCTCATAAACTCTGGCAAGGTGATGGAAAGTGGTTGCTGATTAGCATCAGGACGAGGGAATTGCTGCATAATTCCCGTCATAAACTGGCAGTTGAGTTCAAACTGTTGCATCATCGCTGCCATGTAATCAGGTGGTGGCGGCGGTGGCGGGTTGTTGTCAGCCATCCTGCTATTTCAACAGGGGTATTTCAGCAATAGCTTATGCAAGTGTTTAACAATAAACATGATGTAACTCGACATTATTGAAAGAGTGCAATAGATGCTAAAAGTAGTCATTAAGACATACAGATCCATACACAGTCGGTTACAATCGGGCAGCATAACGGCGCAAATTGAAAAGCTAGACACACTAGGCGGCACGCAGGCACGCGGTAAGGAAGTACACAGCGTGACATAGCAAAGGCTACATCAGCGTCGGAGAAAACCACTGAAACGGGGTAACTGCAAGTGCGGACGACGAATGTTCGTCGCGGCAGGATCCTGTGCTCCATGTGCACTCTGATGCAGAACCCGGTCTCAAACTGTAAGAAGAGGTCCACGTGCAGGCGTGTGACCTCCCACTGCAGGCCAATCAATACCTGGCGGCATCTCGGTCCTGCGTGGGTAAAGAATATACTCCGGATGTATCCCTGCACGAACAACTGGTAGGAACTGTGTCATAGCCTCGTAGTAGCGTGCTCGAGTGGCGAACAACTCGACGGCAAGAGCCCGAACAGTGCGATCCAGAGCCTGAGTGCACTGAATCAGAATCTGCGGGTCGTAGCGTCGAGACTCGTACGGGGCACAGATAGCTGTGTAATATCCAGTAGCATCTCCAGCAGGGGCATACGGAATGTACCGATACTCAGAGGCATCCAAGTCAGCACTGAACTGTCCTCGAAGACGTGCGACAGCAGAGTAAGCAGCATCATGGACTGCCATCTCAATCGTCACACCGATACCGTGAAAACGGTGAAGCTCAGTGTCACAGTTATCCTTCTGGTCGTAGATGCGAACATCAGCATAGTACTGCTCCTGGTTGAACTCACGATAAACCTTGTAAACCATGTACTCGGGGCACCAGCGGTATCCCAACCTGATCAAGAGGGCGATCAGAACAGCTGGAAACCCAGGGACGTCTCGAGCACAGGTGCGAAGCACAAGTTGCGTCATAGGGCGAGGTGGAAATAGACGATCCATCTGAAATAGAGAAGTTCAGGGTTGCCATAAGACAATGAGAAATATAACCGATCTCAGAAGGAAAGGATAAACAGAACAATGGAAAGGAAATGATTATCAGACTAATCAGATCAAAGACAGGGAAATCGCACTGAATCCAGCTCTCCGGGTGGATAGAATTAACGAGATGCTAAGTGTCGGTGTTAGCAAATTTTATTAAACCCGAATAGAAGAGAGATTAGAGTCCCAGGGTAAAGATCGAGGAATAAAAGATCCTAATACCACCCAATTGGCGACGTGGGCCCATAAGCCACACAGCCAAGTTAGTAAAACAGTTTTGGACCACTAGACTCAACTTCGGCCAAGGAATTGGGAAGGGGGATACCTAGATGCAGTCGGCTCTGATACCAACCTGTGACGACCCCGGCTTAATCGTGCACTAACCATACATGCAAATGCACACGATCAAGCCCAAGGACTCACTTGAAGATATCACAACACAACTCTAAAACATAAATAAAGTCATACAAGCTTTATATTACAAGCCATGGCCTCGAGGGCTCGAATACATAGCTCGATGGCATACAAGTGTCAGCGGAAGCGTTAGATATTTGGGTACAGATATATGTTACAGAACAGAGGGATAAGCCTTCACAAAGGCGGGACAAAATAAAAAGCTATGATCGAAAGGCGTAGGCCTCCTGCCCTGGACCCTCCGATCCTACTCCTGGTCGTCAGTCGGCTCCTCGTAGTAGTAGTACTCGCCGGACGGGTAGTAGTGCTGGTCGTCGACTGGGGCATCTGGCTCAGGGGCTCCGTCGTCTGGTGGCATCAATTGGATATGGGGAAAAAGAAAGTAAAGCAAACGTGAGTACTCATCCGAAGTACTCAGCAAGCAAGGATCTACACTGCATATGCAACATTTTCAAAGGAATGGCTGTATATGTGGACTGGGCTGCAGAAATGCCAGAATAGAGGGGGAAAGCCTAGTCCTATCGAAGACTAGCATCTTCATCAATCTTCGACAGTCTTGCAGCAATAGAAGAGAGCAGATGAACATAATGTAAAGTAGTAGTAGTATCATCAACCTCGACCTGAGATCCTTTCTCGACTCCCTGCGAGAAAGCAATCCCAGAGCCGTACTATTCAGTTCTCATCTCATGTTCTAGTTGTACCTATCGGGATACAACTCCGAGTGTCCGTTACCGTAGGACAGACTATCGATAGAAGTTTCTTCCCTGCAGGGGTGCACCAACTTACCCACCACGCTCGCTTAACTCCGGCTGGACACACTTTTCTGGGTCATGCCCGGCCTTGGCTAAGCAACACGCCGCAACCCGACCAAATACTTAACAGAGAGGTCAGCACGCCGGACTAAACCTATGCCCCCAGGGGTCTTGGGCCTTCGCCCCGGGAACTCCTGCGCGTTGCGTGGGCGGCCGGAAGCAGACCTAGCAACCCCTTAATACAAGCGCGGTTGCGTAACCAGTCCAATCCAGCGCGCGCCGCTCAGTCGCTGACGTCCATTAAGCTTCGGCTGAAGTATACGACGTAGAACGCCCATACTATGCCCACGTGATGGTTAGTGCTATCGGGCCAGAGGCCCCTCGGATCAAATATCCAAACCGTTTAGTGGTTTAGGATCGCGCGGAAACGAGCAGAGACTCACGATCGATGTGACCCCGTCGCCCCGTCTCGAGGACTTGCGGCAAGGGCTAGGAATGCCCGGCCACGCCTCGTGTTATCTCGCGGGCACCATCCAGGTAAACCCGACTCCACATCACTTCGCATTAAGCTCGCGCGGGTACCCCTCAGGGCCGACCCGTCTTTAGTAACATGGTTCAGTACAAGTCATAACATCAATAGTAACTGTGTGTCTAACACCGAAGGGAACCCTGAGGAATCACCCTCGATGGAATTCCCGCTCGATGATATCATCAAGGTGAACGAAGGAGGAATCAACCTCGAGGTCCACACTTGAGAGGTTGCGCGACGGCGTCGGTATCGGGGGTGGTGTAGGAGGAATCACCCTCGCTTACCACGACCGAGTAACTAACCTACAAGGTTATCATCTGAAGTGCTGTCGAGGTATCACCCTCGGCACTTGATAGTAACCCAGTAGTGTCGAGCAACATAGGGGAAGTGACGTGCGGTGCCCGGGTCTGATCTTCGATCCCGTTGCTCGGGTCTTCTGAGAGTCCAGCGGGGCAGTCGGGACAAGTGGGTCTCTGATCAGGCTCTACCCATCCTATCTAAACAGTTTAGGATAACAGGCAGGTATCAACATTAGGCTACACTTAAACAGGCTATGCAACAGATATAGGATGGTAGCAGCAGCAGTAACATCTAATGCAAGCATAAGAGGGAAGAGAATAGGTGATATCGGAATGCTCAAAATGGGGGTGCTTGCCTGTTTGCTCGGGGGCAAGGGCAAGGTCGCCTATGGTGTCGTCGGGGACGTAGTTGTACTCCTGAGCTGCGTCTGCCTCGGGAGCTACGTCAACAGCAGGGTCTAATCGAGAGAGAAGAGGGGGAAGAAACAGGTAAACATAATGCAAACAGATGCAACACGGTGCGTGCTATGCTAAGATGCAGTGCAGGGTTGCCTAAATATGCCTCTAAGTCATTTTGGTTATTTTTAGAATTATTCTGGGATTTATTTACCGAAGTGTGTGCACTATTCATCTGCCGGATTCGGGCCCGGAGTTACGAGTTCTTCTACGTAGGGGGTTCCGACAAAGAAACGGACGGCACGATCAGACTCGTCTCGTTGTTCTGAGCAACTTTCATGTTTTAACTTTTTCGATCCGAGCTACGGTTTAAAAGTTATTAATTTTCAAAGTTTAAATGATTTTCTGGAATTATTTTTATTTACAGAAATGAATTATGACGTCAGCGGGAGTGTTTATTACTATCGAATGTTGTAGCGTTTCACACTTAACATCATGCAAGAGTGCAAATTGTTCTGACATGAATGAATGCGATGCACCTGAATCAAATAAAACAGCTGCAGGTACTGAATTAACAAGAAGTGTACCCATCACGGTATCTGGTTGATCCGGAGCTTCAGACATGTTGACGTGGTAGCTCTGCCCACGACCATAAGAAGGTCTGGCATTATAGTTGCGCTGTTGAGGAATACCACGGCCAGCAGAGGGAAGAGCCAGTTGATTCTGATTTTGAGAACAATCTCTAGCACGGTGACCAGGCTTGCCACACTTGAAGCATAGTCCGCTGTCAGGACGGGGTGCTGGAGCTCGAGGTGCTGGAGCTGGCAGAGGCTGCCTCGGTGGTGGAGGTGGCAGAAGTGGTGCAGCATAAGAGGGCCTGTTCGCAGGAGCTGCTGAACGGAACATGCCTTGAGGGAACCAGATGCGTCGCTTCTGGGAAGACGAGCCCGAAGATGAGCCCGCTTCTCGGGTGCGTCTGGACGCTTCTTTATGCTTCTTCAGTCCAGTTTCAACCATAATAGCCTTATTCACCAAGGTGGCGAAATCAGGAAAGTCTTGGACAAGCAGAGCTAACTGAATGTCGTGATGCAGTCCTTCACGAAACTTCTCCTGCCTTCGTTCATCAGTAGGAATGTCCTCTTCAGCGTAACGGGACACTCGCGCTGATAGACTTCCACAGTTTTGTTGCCCTGAATGAGACTACGGAACTCGGCCTTCTTCCGAGCTATAACAGCTAGAGGAATGTAGCGGGCACGGAAAGCAATCTTGAATTCTGCCCAAGTGACGACAGTACCAGGCGGCAGAGTCTGTCGGTGAGTGGCCCACCATTGTGATGCGGGACCCTTCAGAAGGTATGTCGCGAAGGTGACATAATTGGCTTGGGCAACACCAGCAGACTCCATCTCATAGGAGATGTCACGCAGCCAGTCATCTGCATCCAATGGGTTGACTGTGTTGCGGAAAAACGATGGACTGAGCCTCATAAACTCTGGCAAGGTGATGGAAAGTGGTTGCTGATTAGCATCAGGACGAGGGAATTGCTGCATAATTCCCGTCATAAACTGGCAGTTGAGTTCAAACTGTTGCATCATCGCTGCCATGTAATCAGGTGGTGGCGGCGGTGGCGGGTTGTTGTCAGCCATCCTGCTATTTCAACAGGGGTATTTCAGCAATAGCTTATGCAAGTGTTTAACAATAAACATGATGTAACTCGACATTATTGAAAGAGTGCAATAGATGCTAAAAGTAGTCATTAAGACATACAGATCCATACACAGTCGGTTACAATCGGGCAGCATAACGGCGCAAATTGAAAAGCTAGACACACTAGGCGGCACGCAGGCACGCGGTAAGGAAGTACACAGCGTGACATAGCAAAGGCTACATCAGCGTCGGAGAAAACCACTGAAACGGGGTAACTGCAAGTGCGGACGACGAATGTTCGTCGCGGCAGGATCCTGTGCTCCATGTGCACTCTGATGCAGAACCCGGTCTCAAACTGTAAGAAGAGGTCCACGTGCAGGCGTGTGACCTCCCACTGCAGGCCAATCAATACCTGGCGGCATCTCGGTCCTGCGTGGGTAAAGAATATACTCCGGATGTATCCCTGCACGAACAACTGGTAGGAACTGTGTCATAGCCTCGTAGTAGCGTGCTCGAGTGGCGAACAACTCGACGGCAAGAGCCCGAACAGTGCGATCCAGAGCCTGAGTGCACTGAATCAGAATCTGCGGGTCGTAGCGTCGAGACTCGTACGGGGCACAGATAGCTGTGTAATATCCAGTACCATCTCCAGCAGGGGCATACGGAATGTACCGATACTCAGAGGCATCCAAGTCAGCACTGAACTGTCCTCGAAGACGTGCGACAGCAGAGTAAGCAGCATCATGGACTGCCATCTCAATCGTCACACCGATACCGTGAAAACGGTGAAGCTCAGTGTCACAGTTATCCTTCTGGTCGTAGATGCGAACATCAGCATAGTACTGCTCCTGGTTGAACTCACGATAAACCTTGTAAACCATGTACTCGGGGCACCAGCGGTATCCCAACCTGATCAAGAGGGCGATCAGAACAGCTGGAAACCCAGGGACGTCTCGAGCACAGGTGCGAAGCACAAGTTGCGTCATAGGGCGAGGTGGAAATAGACGATCCATCTGAAACAGAGAAGTTCAGGGTTGCCATAAGACAATGAGAAATATAACCGATCTCAGAAGGAAAGGTTAAACAGAACAATGGAAAGGAAATGATTATCAGACTAATCAGATCAAAGACAGGGAAATCGCACTGAATCCAGCTCTCCGGGTGGATAGAATTAACGAGATGCTAAGTGTCGGTGTTAGCAAATTTTATTAAACCCGAATAGAAGAGAGATTAGAGTCCCAGGGTAAAGATCGAGGAATAAAAGATCCTAATACCACCCAATTGGCGACGTGGGCCCATAAGCCACACAGCCAAGTTAGTAAAACAGTTTTGGACCACTAGACTCAACTTCGGCCAAGGAATTGGGAAGGGGGATACCTAGATGCAGTCGGCTCTGATACCAACCTGTGACGACCCCGGCTTAATCGTGCACTAACCATACATGCAAATGCACACGATCAAGCCCAAGGACTCACTTGAAGATATCACAACACAACTCTAAAACATAAATAAAGTCATACAAGCTTTATATTACAAGCCATGGCCTCGAGGGCTCGAATACATAGCTCGATGGCATACAAGTGTCAGCGGAAGCGTTAGATATTTGGGTACAGATATATGTTACAGAACAGAGGGATAAGCCTTCACAAAGGCGGGACAAAATAAAAAGCTATGATCGAAAGGCGTAGGCCTCCTGCCCTGGACCCTCCGATCCTACTCCTGGTCGTCAGTCGGCTCCTCGTAGTAGTAGTACTCGCCGGACGGGTAGTAGTGCTGGTCGTCGACTGGGGCATCTGGCTCAGGGGCTCCGTCGTCTGGTGGCATCAATTGGATATGGGGAAAAAGAAAGTAAAGCAAACGTGAGTACTCATCCGAAGTACTCAGCAAGCAAGGATCTACACTGCATATGCAACATTTTCAAAGGAATGGCTGTATATGTGGACTGGGCTGCAGAAATGCCAGAATAGAGGGGGAAAGCCTAGTCCTATCGAAGACTAGCATCTTCATCAATCTTCGACAGTCTTGCAGCAATAGAAGAGAGCAGATGAACATAATGTAAAGTAGTAGTAGTATCATCAACCTCGACCTGAGATCCTTTCTCGACTCCCTGCGAGAAAGCAATCCCAGAGCCGTACTATTCAGTTCTCATCTCATGTTCTAGTTGTACCTATCGGGATACAACTCCGAGTGTCCGTTACCGTAGGACAGACTATCGATAGAAGTTTCTTCCCTGCAGGGGTGCACCAACTTACCCACCACGCTCGCTTAACTCCGGCTGGACACACTTTTCTGGGTCATGCCCGGCCTTGGCTAAGCAACACGCCGCAACCCGACCAAATACTTAACAGAGAGGTCAGCACGCCGGACTAAACCTATGCCCCCAGGGGTCTTGGGCCTTCGCCCCGGGAACTCCTGCGCGTTGCGTGGGCGGCCGGAAGCAGACCTAGCAACCCCTTAATACAAGCGCGGTTGCGTAACCAGTCCAATCCAGCGCGCGCCGCTCAGTCGCTGACGTCCATTAAGCTTCGGCTGAAGTATACGACGTAGAACGCCCATACTATGCCCACGTGATGGTTAGTGCTATCGGGCCAGAGGCCCCTCGGATCAAATATCCAAACCGTTTAGTGGTTTAGGATCGCGCGGAAACGAGCAGAGACTCACGATCGATGTGACCCCGTCGCCCCGTCTCGAGGACTTGCGGCAAGGGCTAGGAATGCCCGGCCACGCCTCGTGTTATCTCGCGGGCACCATCCAGGTAAACCCAACTCCACATCACTTCGCATTAAGCTCGCGCGGGTACCCCTCAGGGCCGACCCGTCTTTAGTAACATGGTTCAGTACAAGTCATAACATCAATAGTAACTGTGTGTCTAACACCGAAGGGAACCCTGAGGAATCACCCTCGATGGAATTCCCGCTCGATGATATCATCAAGGTGAACGAAGGAGGAATCAACCTCGAGGTCCACACTTGAGAGGTTGCGCGACGGCGTCGGTATCGGGGGTGGTGTAGGAGGAATCACCCTCGCTTACCACGACCGAGTAACTAACCTACAAGGTTATCATCTGAAGTGCTGTCGAGGTATCACCCTCGGCACTTGATAGTAACCCAGTAGTGTCGAGCAACATAGGGGAAGTGACGTGCGGTGCCCGGGTCTGATCTTCGATCCCGTTGCTCGGGTCTTCTGAGAGTCCAGCGGGGCAGTCGGGACAAGTGGGTCTCTGATCAGGCTCTACCCATCCTATCTAAACAGTTTAGGATAACAGGCAGGTATCAACATTAGGCTACACTTAAACAGGCTATGCAACAGATATAGGATGGTAGCAGCAGCAGTAACATCTAATGCAAGCATAAGAGGGAAGAGAATAGGTGATATCGGAATGCTCAAAATGGGGGTGCTTGCCTGTTTGCTCGGGGGCAAGGGCAAGGTCGCCTATGGTGTCGTCGGGGACGTAGTTGTACTCCTGAGCTGCGTCTGCCTCGGGAGCTACGTCAACAGCAGGGTCTAATCGAGAGAGAAGAGGGGGAAGAAATAGGTAAACATAATGCAAACAGATGCAACACGGTGCGTGCTATGCTAAGATGCAGTGCAGGGTTGCCTAAATATGCCTCTAAGTCATTTTGGTTATTTTTAGAATTATTCTGGGATTTATTTACCGAAGTGTGTGCACTATTCATCTGCCGGATTCGGGCCCGGAGTTACGAGTTCTTCTACGTAGGGGGTTCCGACAAAGAAACGGACGGCACGATCAGACTCGTCTCGTTGTTCTGAGCAACTTTCATGTTTTAACTTTTTCGATCCGAGCTACGGTTTAAAAGTTATTAATTTTCAAAGTTTAAATGATTTTCTGGAATTATTTTTATTTACAGAAATGAATTATGACGTCAGCGGGAGTGTTTATTACTATCGAATGTTGTAGCGTTTCACACTTAACATCATGCAAGAGTGCAAATTGTTCTGACATGAATGAATGCGATGCACCTGAATCAAATAAAACAGCTGCAGGTACTGAATTAACAAGAAGTGTACCCATCACGGTATCTGGTTGATCCGGAGCTTCAGACATGTTGACGTGGTAGCTCTGCCCACGACCATAAGAAGGTCTGGCATTATAGTTGCGCTGTTGAGGAATACCACGGCCAGCAGAGGGAAGAGCCAGTTGATTCTGATTTTGAGAACAATCTCTAGCACGGTGACCAGGCTTGCCACACTTGAAGCATAGTCCGCTATCAGGACGGGGTGCTGGAGCTCGAGGTGCTGGAGCTGGCAGAGGCTGCCTCGGTGGTGGAGGTGGCAGACGTGGTGCAGCATAAGAGGGCCTGTTCGCAGGAGCTGCTGAACGGAACATGCCTTAAGGGAACCAGATGCGTCGCTTCTGGGAAGACGAGCCCGAAGATGAGCCCGCTTCTCGGGTGCGTCTGGACGCTTCTTTATGCTTCTTCAGTCCAGTTTCAACCATAATAGCCTTATTCACCAAGGTGGCGAAATCAGGAAAGACTTGGACAAGCAGAGCTAACTGAATGTCGTGATGCAGTCCTTCACGAAACTTCTCCTGCCTTCGTTCATCAGTAGGAATGTCCTCTTCAGCGTAACGGGACACTCGCGCTGATAGACTTCCACAGTTTTGTTGCCCTGAACGAGACTACGGAACTCGGCCTTCTTCCGAGCTATAACAGCTAGAGGAATGTAGCGGGCACGGAAAGCAATCTTGAATTCTGCCCAAGTGACGACAGTACCAGGCGGCAGAGTCTGTCGGTGAGTGGCCCACCATTGTGATGCGGGACCCTTCAGAAGGTATGTCGCGAAGGTGACATAATTGGCTTGGGCAACACCAGCAGACTCCATCTCATAGGAGATGTCACGCAGCCAGTCATCTGCATCCAATGGGTTGACTGTGTTGCGGAAAAACGATGGACTGAGCCTCATAAACTCTGGCAAGGTGATGGAAAGTGGTTGCTGATTAGCATCAGGACGAGGGAATTGCTGCATAATTCCCGTCATAAACTGGCGGTTGAGTTCAAACTATTGCATCATCGCTGCCTTGTAATCAGGTGGTGGTGGCGGTGGCGGGTTGTTGTCAGCCATCCTGCTATTTCAACAGGGGTATTTCAGCAATAGCTTATGCAAGTGTTTAACAATAAACATGATGTAACTCGACATTATTGAAAGAGTGCAATAGATGCTAAAAGTAGTCATTAAGACATACAGATCCATACACAGTCGGTTACAATCGGGCAGCATAACGGCGCAAATTGAAAAGCTAGACACACTAGGCGGCACGCAGGTACGCGGTAAGGAAGTACACAGCGTGACATAGCAAAGGCTACATCAGCGTCGGAGAAAACCACTGAAACGGGGTAACTGCAAGTGCGGACGACGAATGTTCGTCGCGGCAGGATCCTGTGCTCCATGTGCACTCTGATGCAGAACCCGGTCTCAAACTGTAAGAAGAGGTCCACGTGCAGGCGTGTGACCTCCCACTGCAGGCCAATCAATACCTGGCGGCATCTCGGTCCTGCGTGGGTAAAGAATATACTCCGGATGTATCCCTGCACGAACAGCTGGTAGGAACTGTGTCATAGCCTCGTAGTAGCGTGCTCGAGTGGCGAACAACTCGACGGCAAGAGCCCGAACAGTGCGATCCAGAGCCTGAGTGCACTGAATCAGAATCTGCGGGTCGTAGCGTCGAGACTCGTACGGGGCACAGATAGCTGTGTAATATCCAGTAGCATCTCCAGCAGGGGCATACGGAATGTACCGATACTCAGAGGCATCCAAGTCAGCACTGAACTGTCCTCGAAGACGTGCGACAGCAGAGTATGCAGCATCATGGACTGCCATCTCAATCGTCACACCGATACCGTGAAAACGGTGAAGCTCAGTGTCAGAGTTATCCTTCTGGTCGTAGATGCGAACATCAGCATAGTACTGCTCCTGGTTGAACTCACGATAAACCTTGTAAACCATGTACTCGGGGCACCAGCGGTATCCCAACCTGATCAAGAGGGCGATCAGAACAGCTGGAAACCCAGGGACGTCTCGAGCACAGGTGCGAAGCACAAGTTGCGTCATAGGGCGAGGTGGAAATAGACGATCCATCTGAAACAGAGAAGTTCAGGGTTGCCATAAGACAATGAGAAATATAACCGATCTCAGAAGGAAAGGTTAAACAGAACAA
Source organism: Thinopyrum elongatum (assembly GCA_011799875.1). NCBI lineage: Eukaryota > Viridiplantae > Streptophyta > Magnoliopsida > Poales > Poaceae > Thinopyrum > Thinopyrum elongatum. Next base: position 619,559,440 of record CM022298.1, on the reverse strand, counting down.
TGGAAAGGAAATGATTATCAGACTAATCAGATCAAAGACAGGGAAATCGCACTGAATCCAGCTCTCCGGGTGGATAGAATTAACGAGATGCTAAGTGTCGGTGTTAGCAAATTTTATTAAACCCGAATAGAAGAGAGATTAGAGTCCCAGGGTAAAGATCGAGGAATAAAAGATCCTAATACCACCCAATTGGCGACGTGGGCCCATAAGCCACACAGCCAAGTTAGTAAAACAGTTTTGGACCACTAGACTCAACTTCGGCCAAGGAATTGGGAAGGGGGATACCTAGATGCAGTCGGCTCTGATACCAACCTGTGACGACCCCGGCTTAATCATGCACTAACCATACACGCAAATGCACACGATCAAGCCCAAGGACTCACTTGAAGATATCACAACACAACTCTAAAACATAAATAAAGTCATACAAGCTTTATAGTACAAGCCATGGCCTCGAGGGCTCGAATACATAGCTCGATGGCATACAAGTGTCAGCGGAAGCGTTAGATATTTGGGTACAGATATATGTTACAGAACAGAGGGATAAGCCTTCACAAAGGCGGGACAAAATAAAAAAGCTATGATCGAAAGGCGTAGGCCTCCTGCCCTGGACCCTCCGATCCTACTCCTGGTCGTCAGTCGGCTCCTCGTAGTAGTAGTACTCGCCGGACGGGTAGTAGTGCTGGTCGTCGACTGGGGCATCTGGCTCAGGGGCTCCGTCGTCTGGTGGCATCAATTGGATATGGGGAAAAAGAAAGTAAAGCAAATGTGAGTACTCATCCGAAGTACCCGACCAAATACTTAACAGAGAGGTCAGCACGCCGGACTAAACCTATGCCCCCAGGGGTCTTGGGCCTTCGCCCCGGGAACTCCTGCGCGTTGCGTGGGCGGCCGGAAGCAGACCTAGCAACCCCTTAATACAAGCGCGGTTGCGTAACCAGTCCAATCCATCGTGCGCCGCTCAGTCGCTGACGTCCATTAAGCTTCGGCTGAAGTTTACGACGCAGAACGCCCATACTATGTCCACGTGATGGTTAGTGCTATCGGGCTAGAGGCCCCTCGGATCAAATATCCAAACCGTTTAGTGGTTTAGGATCGCGCGGAAATGAGCAGAGACTCACGATCGATGTGACCCCGTCGCCCCATCTCGAGGACTTGCGGCAAGGGCTAGGAATGCCCGGCCACGCCTCGTGTTATCTCGCGGGCACCATCCAGGTCAACCCGACTCCACTTCACTTCGCATTAAGCTCGCGCGGGTACCCCTCAGGGCCGACCCGTCTTTAGTAACATGGTTCAGTACAAGTCATAACATCAATAGTAACTGTGTGTCTAACACCGAAGGGAACCCTGAGGAATCACCCTCGATGGAATTCCCGCTCGATGATATCATCAAGGTGAACGAAGGAGGAATCAACCTCGAGGTCCACACTTGAGAGGTTGCGCGACGGCGTCGGTATCGGGGGTGGTGTAGGAGGAATCACCCTCGCTTACCACGACCGAGTAACTAACCTACAAGGTTATCATCTGAAGTGCTGTCGAGGTATCACCCTCGGCACTTGATAGTAACCCAGTAGTGTCGAGCAACATAGGGGAAGTGACGTGCGGTGCCCGGGTCTGATCTTCGATCCCGTTGCTCGGGTCTTCTGAGAGTCCAACGGGGCAGTCGGGACAAGTGGGTCTCTGATCAGGCTCTACCCATCCTATCTAAACAGTTTAGGGTAACAGGCAGGTATCAACATTAGGCTACAATTAAACAGGCTATGCAACAGATATAGGATGGTAGCAGCAGCAGTAACATCTAATGCAAGCATAAGAGGGAAGAGAATAGGTGATATCGGAATGCTCAAAATGGGGGTGCTTGCCTGTTTGCTCGGGGGCAAGGGCAAGGTCGCCTGTGGTGTCGTCGGGGACGTAGTTGTACTCCTGAGCTGCGTCTGCCTCGGGAGCTACGTCAACGTCGGGGTCTAATCGAGAGAGAAGAGGGGGAAGAAACAGGTAAACATAATGCAAACAGATGCAACACGGTGTGTGCTATGCTAAGATGCAGTGCAGGGTTGCCTAAATATGCCTCTAAGTCATTTTGGTTATTTTTAGAATTATTCTGGGATTTATTTACCGAAGTGTGTGCACTATTCATCTGCCGGATTCGGGCCCGGAGTTACGAGTTCTTCTACGTAGGGGGTTCCGACAAAGAAACGGACGGCACGATCAGACTCGTCTCGTTGTTCTGAGCAACTTTCATGTTTTAACTTTTTCGATCCGAGCTACGGTTTAAAAGTTATTAATTTTCAAAGTTTAAATGATTTTCTGGAATTATTTTTATTTACAGAAATGAATTATGACGTCAGCATGACGTCACTGTGATGTCAGCGGTCAACAGCGTCGCTGACCAGTCAAACCTGACATGTGGGTCCAGTGGGACCCACACGTCAGTGACTGGACTATTTAACAGGGGCTTTTCTAATTAAATTAACCTAATTAACTAGCAGGACCCACCTGTCAGCGTCTAGCCTAATCATCATTTTAGTTTAATTAGTGTTTAGGTTAACTAAAAAGGGGGTGGGCCCACCAGTCAGCGACTGGACCAGGTCCAGTCAGCGACGCTGACTCGGTCAACAGGGCCGTGGGGCCCGCTGTCAGTGGCACCGAGAGGTGCCAGGTGGAGGCCAGGTCAGCTCCGGCGACCGGAGTGACGCCGGCGACCCCAACGCACGGCGGCGCGTCGCCGGAGTTGGCCGGAAATTCGCTACAACGAGGCATTCGGTGTGTGGTTACTTGCGTTCGAACGAGCACGTTAGGCCGCATCCAACGCAGGTGGTCTCCGGGCCGGAGGTGGCTGGAAACGACGGCGGCGACCACTACTGTTGCGACCGGAGCTCGGTCGAGCTCGGGGATGAGGATACGGGGCACGGTGAGACGCGCGAAGAGGTGCGCTGAGTAGCTAGGAGCTCAGGGAGCTTGACGGTGGAGTTAACGTGGCTCGAGGAGCATCGGGACGACGGCAATGAGCTCGCCGGCGGAGCTCAACTCGGGTGGCCATGGCGGCAGTAGCTAGGACGCGTCAGAGAGCTCAGAAAGGAGAAAGAGACGAGGGTGGAGGCTCACCGAGCGGCTACGAAAAGCCCTTGGTGGCTTAGGAGCAGCAGACGGCGCCGGAGACGTCGAGGATCGCCGGCGGCAGAAAAGCACGGGGCGGCTCGATCCACTCGCTGCAGGGCTCCCCGACTCCAATGGCTCGTCGTAGTCGACGAAGAAGACGACGGCGGAGCCTTACGACATGTCGGCGAGGTGCTTTGATGGCCGTGGCCGCGGCAATGGCGAGCGACGGCGACGGCGGCGTTCTGACGAGGGAGATCTGAAGGGAAAAGGGAACGACGCGAGCGTGGGGAAGAGGGGGAGAATGGCCTAGGGTTTCGAGGGTGAGAGGGGCTCGAGACGACCTTATCCTCGTCGCGGAGCCGCCGGATGGGCGACAGCGCGGCGTGGCGTCGGCGTGTCGGCGAGGGGGAGCGATAGCGCGCGGGAGGAGAGAGACGACCACGCTGGCTGGGCCAGCTGGGCCGTGTCCGGGGCACTGTGCACTAAGGCCCATGCACAGTGCCTCGTTTTTATTTATCTGTTTCTGTTTTTCATTTTCTCTTTTATTATTTTCTGTTTGGAAATAGTTAGGGCTCTTATGCACTTTCATAAAATATGGAACTTAGTCCAAATATTACAGTGCCATTTTAGCTCTCACCAAAAAGTGGTTTGGGCAGAATTGAAGTTTGTTTGAATTTGAAAAGATTTTAAATGGATTCAATATTGCTGTTTTGGTGCTGTTTCATCTTGATAGAGTCATTTGTCTAACTTCAACTTTATTGATGATGATTTTACAAATGTTCTTGGATTATTTGTCATTTAATGAACATTTTTTCAACAGGGTTTGATCAACTTCATATTTCACTTTTGAATTTGAGTTGATTTTAAAAATGGAGTTGATTTGCTTTGATTAACCTCTATGTTTAAGCACTGCAAATGATATGACTTGGCATTATCAGCAGCTGATCAAAGTGGCTATTACATAGGGGTGTTACAAGTTATATGCTAATATGCCATTGGATTCCACTTCATATTTTTTGTGACATACATCTTATATTTTCTTGACCAAAATTATAAGTCAAAGTTTGACATAAAAAGCGAAGTGACCTTGTATATAAAAATTAAGTACCATTTTTTCCTGCAATTTGTAATATCTGTTAGAGAACGTATGTGTGCACGTCGTGCGTGTGTGCACGCCCGTGTGTTAGGCGCGAGTCTTCAGGGTGGGTTCGTGTGAGTATGGTTAGCACATGTACAGACATATGTATCCCGTGTAATCTCAAGATGAATACACAGAGCAAGTGTTGCACGAGTCTCTTCTTCCTCCCGTCATTCCAACTCTAACATGGTATCAGTTTTGTAGATCCTACACTTCCGCTGCCTCCTCTCCTTCCTCGCAACGTGAGCTCCTCCTCCAATCTCTCCTCCGGCAGCTCCGGTTCCGATGGGGAGTTCGGCCCTCCCGTGGCCACTCAGTCTCTCCCCACTATACAAATTCAGAGTCTTCGCATCCGCGACCACTTCTTGGCCACTCTCGACTTCGAGAAGAAGAACTATGATCTCTGGTGCCTGTTCGCACACGAACACGTCACCGTGTACCCTCGGCGTCGAGCGCGATATGCAAGACACGTCGCCGAAGGAGGCTCACCGGAAGCGCGATACGCAAGACAATCCGGCGAGCTCTTTTGAAGACCCGAAACCCCACGCACGCGGCCGGGAGAGACCCCGTCTGGACGCACGGCGGTGATGGGCTCCAGTTCATAAATATAATGTAGGCATCATCCAGGCATACGTAGACGACGTGGTCATTAAAACCAAAAACGTCGATCAACTTGTAGATGACCTTCGCCTGACCTTAGAAAATTTATGAACTTACGATATACGGCTCAACTCGGACAAATCCATCTTCGGGGTCCCCGCCGGGAAACTGCTCGGATTTATCGTCTCCCATAGAGGGATTGAGGCCATTCCGGCTAAAATCAGGGCCCTGTCCCAACTAGCAATACCGATGGAGCTCAAACACGTCCAGAAGCTAGCAGGTTGCGTAGCGGCACTAAGCCGCTTCATCTCCTGCCTTGGCAAAAAGGCACTGCCAATCTATAGGCTACTTAAAAAGACAAAGAACTTCGAGTGGACCGATGAAGCAACTACGGCACTAGAGGAAATCAAAACACTCCTGGCAAGCAACCCTATCCTAGCCGCACCGGGTATCGGCGAACCTATATTGTTGTACATCTCAGCCACCAATCAAGTGGCAAGCACGGTGCTCGTCGTAGAACGAGAATCAGAGGTCCACAAGTTCCATGTCCAAAAACCCGTCTACTATGTGTCAGAGGTTCTCACACTATGCAAATCCAGATATCCACATTACCAAAAGATAACATATACGGTCTTTATGGCATCCCAAAAACTACGACACTACTTCCAAGAGTGTTCAGTGACAGTGGTATCCGAGGTACCCCTCAATGATATAATCAATAACAGAGACGCCACAGGCCGCATTGCCAAATGGGGCATAGAGCTCCTTCCTTTCAAAATCGTATACAAACCAGGCCGAGCTATAAAATCTGAGGTGTTGGACGATTTTCTATCCGAATGGACTGAAGCCGAACTCCCCAGGGAATATTGTACATATGTACACTGGACAATGTACTCCGACGGCTCAAAAATGCTAGCCGGACTGGGGGCTGGGGTGATCCTCATATCCCCCACAGGCGACAATATCTGGTACGTCCTACAGATCATGTACACGGATTCCAATAACACAGCCGAATACGAGGCCCTGTTGCACGGTCTTAGGATCGCAACGTCAATGGGTGTTCGGCGGCTAGAGGTGCGGAGAGACTCGAACCTCGCCATCTCCCAGGTCAATGGCAAATTTGACGCCAAAGACCCGAAAATGGCGGCATATAGAAATGTCGTCCTCAGGATGTCGCCCCGATTCGAGGGTCTAGAATTCCACCATGTCTCTAGAGACAGTGACCAAGCCGCGGATATCCTTGCCCGCATGGGCGCCAAGAATGACCCAGTCCCTAAAAACACCTTCCTAGAAAGGCTCTTCAAGCCATCCGTGGTGTGGCAGGACGGGGACAGCGGCAACTCAACCAATGAGCCCGCCCAGATCGCTCCCACCCCCGAATCCGAGCCCGACGACTACATCATCGGGGGCTCTGCACTTGAAGAAACACCCTCGGCCCATGAGATCATGGCCATAATCGCCCCATGGACCGAGCCCTTGCTTGCCTACCTCCTGCGACAAGAACTTCCCGATGATCAGACGGAGGCGCGACGCATAGTCCGGCGCTCTAAAGCGTACAAGGTCCATGAGGGTGAGCTCTATAAAAAGAGCACTAGGTGGTCCTCCAGAGGTGCATCTCCGAAGGGGAGAGGCAGCAGCTTCTCGCTGAGATACATGCCGGCATGGGCGGCCACCACGCGGCAGCTCGTGCCTTGGTCAGTAAAGCCTTCTGAGCAGGGTTTTTCTAGCCCACAGCCTGCACAGACGCACGCATGCTAGTCCAACATTGTGTTGGGTGCCAGCTATTCACAAATCAAAGCCATATGCCCCCCACAGCTCTTTGGACGATTCCGATAACCTGGCCGTTCGCAGTCTGGGGGCTTGACATAGTCGGACCACTTAAAGGGGGGACCAAGAAAAAGAAGTATTTACTAGTTATGGTTGATAAGTTGACTAAGTGGATCGAAGCAAAACCGATAACCTCTGCAGAATCCGGACCAGTTGTTGAATTCATATCTAGTGTCGTACACCGTTATGGTGTCCCCCACAGTATAATCACTAACAATGGGTCTAATTTTACCGTCCAAGAGGTTAAAGATTGGTGTGCTAAGATGGGCATAAAGCTCAACTACGCATCGGCGTATCACCCGCAAACTAACGGGAAGGTAGAGCGAGCAAATGGACTCAGTATGAGCGGCATAAAACCTCGCTTAGTCCGCTCACTTGAAGAATCAGATTGCCACTGGGTAGAGGAGCTTGACTCCGTGCTATGGGGGCTGCGCACCACTCCTAATCGGTCAACAGGGTACACCCCATTATTTATGGTGTACGGTGCTGAAGCAGTCCTCCCATGTGATCTGATCCATGACGCACCTAGAGTACGCATGTACGAAGAGAAGGAGGCCGAGCTGGATCGGCAGGATGACTTGGACGCCCTGGAAGGAGAGCGCGACATCGCTCGGGCATGTTCCGCATTCTATCAACAGCAAGCACGGCGCTACCAGAATCGGGAGGTTCTGGCGAAGGCATAAAAGGTGGGAGAACTCATCCTCCGCCTCCCTGAGAAGCAGAAGCACAAGCTTTCACCCAAATGGGAGGGGCCCTTCATTATAGAGGAAGTACTCGTAGGGGGGCATACCGCCTTCGCATCCGTCAAACAACCGCCTTGAACCCAACCTGTGGAACTTAGCTTGGCTCCGGCGTTTCTACGCCTAGTTCGGCGTCGTCATCACCACCCTCCACTTTCCTTAGGTTTTCTCTCTTTCTTTATTACTCTCGGAGCTTTAACCTCCAGATTTAGAGTCCGGATAAACCGTCACACGGCAAGTCGCCATTGTACACATCTTAGGATGTACTACCTAGGTTTACCTGGGGACTCCTCTTAAAAGAAGCCAGTTAAAATGTCCATCGGACAACCTGTTCTTCTTGCATGAACTCGTATCCTTCCCATATCTTTCAAGCCATTATATGCACCTATTTGACTTAAGTACTTTGCCAAGCTGGGTTGCCTTGCTCCTGTGTTTACCCCTATGTTTTCGATTGTTCGGCTAGGGAGTAAAGGGAGCACCTCTACGATTGTTACGACCGGGTAACCCGAATACGTACCTCAGACGGGTGAAGCCGAAAGCTAGCGCTCTTATAGAAAATAATGGGTCGGCCTCAAGGGAAGTGAAAATTACCAGGCGCTCGCCGCCAGCCCACTGATCTTGGTTCCTAAAAAGCACTAACGTCTGCATATCATTGGCATCCGGACTCAATGAGTATGGTCAACATGCTACACCTGAAGAAAGGAACCCTTGGAGGAACTATTTTCTTCGGAAGATGTTTCTTACATTAAAAAGTAATATAACATAGCTCTCTGCGCATGTTTTATCTGTTCACACCAAATGGCCGGATTGCCTGGTTATCGGAAGTGTTTCCTTGTTATTCATGGCACATAGTATGGAACACTCCCCGACCACTAGTCGGGGAGGCGGAAGCCGATGGCCGGTTAAGACAGTGTTTTTAACGCGGATCGAGATAGCGTGATGTAAAGTACATAGATACATAGAATCACGCACCCTACTCTTTGTCAATATCATCTATCAAGCTATCCAAAGCACAATCTCGCTGAGAGTACCAAGCAGCAGGCATTACCTGGTCGTATACTAAACTAAGGGGTATTTCCTGCCCATCCGGCCCCACGGGTCCAACTCGAGCCATATGTTCAGGTTCGAGCTTGGTAAACCGGGTCTTCACCATGGCCCAGGCCTCGCACGCTCCTTCCTGGCAGGCCGATTTCTTCCACAATTCAACGCACCGCCTCGCTCCTTTAAAGCGGTTTGCCAGCTCAGCCATGCTTTCTGGTGGCACTTCCGTCGGCCATAATGCCTTAACCATGCTTTTCATGGCCTTCTGGGCTCTCTCGTGTGTTTTGGTCAGCTCCTTCAAAAGGTTCCCTCTAAAGGAACTGACCTCCTCTTCCGGCCGACCTGTCAGGAGACCTAGCAAACAGGCGCGGCATGTTTTTGTCAAAATATTGTGATCACCCACATACATGTAAGATTGAATTCTTCACTTACTGAATATGCCGCCTTTTAGCTTCTGGTTCTCCTCCTGGGCTTGCGCCAACTGAGATTTTAAACTATCTTTCTTCGGCTTTCTGCTTATTTTATGCCTTGAGCTTATTCTTCTCCTCATGACTTTGTGTCAGAACTCGTTTACCAGCCTCATGTTGCGACTCCGCGCGCCGCTGGGATTCTCTGGCCGCCTTCAGGTCCTTCTCCAATTGGCCCATGGATTCGGTAGCTACAGGGACAGTACGGTGTTATAAGCAAGAAAATACCATACAGTTTTTAAAAGCATTCTAAAGCTTCCCCGCTTACCATGAGTTCCGCTGGTGGATTTCTTAGCCGCCTCTAGTTCGGCTATAGTATTGGCCAATTGTGTTCGGCTCAGCTTGAGATCTTCGGACAATTTGTTATTCTATTCCCTCGCGGCCTACAAACTCATAGCGATAAATGGTTATAGATCCTTAACTCAGCCGTCCAGCCCAAATTAAGGCTCGGGGGCTACTAGGTTAGGATCTATGATCTGTTCCGAAGACATTTATCTCGCACTTGCACATTGGAGGACAGAAGACTGGCGATCCCTTCAAGCCCCGTTCGGGCCGATTCAAGGTATGCGTCCACCGAATTAAATGCATTGAATTCCTGGTCGGTAAAGGTGGTGTTGCGCAAGGACTCTCTCCGGCGGTGGTGATTCATCACACTCTCGACTTCGAAATTGGTAACCGAAACATCGTCAGGATCCTCCGGTGGCGCGCTGGCCGCCGCGTGTCCGGCATGATCCCCAGCCCGCGCCGAAGACCCAAGGTTGGAGCTGCGCCTCGGCACAACCGGGGTGCCCTCGGACTGACGCGGTGGTACCCTTCTTCTGCAAAACTAAGCGAATGTCAGAAGAAGGTATTAAGAGCAACTCTTTTCATGGTTCCAAACACATCACCTCTGAGCGAGGAGAGCGGTCGTTCCCGCTCCAGCGGTGGCTTTCCGCTAGGATGTCCCGTTGCAGGCCATGGCCGGCAAATCCCGCGCTGCTTCCACAGCCGTTCAGCACGCCGAACGGCGGCCCTTGGGAGTAGAAGTCAGCTCACTTGGGGCGGTGCGGGGCGAGCGCCCTGTTCGGGAAAAGGTCTTCTATTCACTTACTGTGGAGGAAGGAAGGGCCCTGGGGTGGTCGGCCATCAAGGCAACCTTGGTGCCGTCAAGGCTCTCCTGATAAAAGACCCGGTCTTCAAAATCGATCGATGTCGCCGGATCGTCATGATACCCAGGGTCATCGTCACGGGAATGATTCTCCGGTTGAGGAGGGGGGCAGCGAACGGACTCGACCTGACGTCTCCAACTCTGTTTAAGAAGGGAATATGTCCGGTAAATGTTCAGGCACAACTTCCGAACTAAAAGCAAAGGACTAAAACTTACCCATTCTGCCGGATTATAGCCGGAACACCCCTCCCGGATACTCAACTAAGCAAAATCTTCCTCTTCTCCTTTGAAGAGGTTGGCTAGCATTTTTTGATGGAAATATGCCCTAGAGGCAATAATAAAGTTGTTATTATTATATTTCCTATTCATGATAAAGGTTTATTATTCATGCTAGAATTGTATTGATCAGAAACTTAAATACATGTGTGGATACATAAACAAATACCGTGTCCCTAGTAAGCCTCTACTAGACTAGCTCGTTGATCAAAGATGGTTAAGGTATCCTAACCATGGACATGTGTTGTCACTTGATGATGGGATCACATCATTAGGAGAATGATGTGATGGACAAGACCCATCTGTTAGCTTAGCATATGATCGTTTAGTTTATTGCTACTGCTTTCTTAATGTCAAATACATATTCCTTCGACCATGAGATCATGCAACTCCCGGATACCGGAGGAATACCTTGTGTGCTATCAAACGTCACAACGTAACTGGGTGATCATAAAGATGCTCTACAGGTATCTCCGAAGGTGTCTATTGAGTTGGCATGGATTGAGATTGGGATTTGTCACTCCGTGTATCGGAGAGGTATCTCTGGGCCCTCTCGGTAATACACATCACAAGAAGCTTGCAAGCAAAGTGACTAAGGAGTTAGTTACGAGATGATGTATTACGGAACAAGTAAAGAGACTTGCCGGTAACGAGACTGAACTAGGTATGAAGATACCGACGATCAAATCTCGGGCAAGTAACATACCGACAGACAAAGGGAATTACGTATGTTGTCATAAAGGTTCGACCGATAAAGATCTTCGTAGAATATGTAGGAACCAATATGGACATCCAGGTCCCGCTATTGGTTATTGTCCGGAGAGGCGTCTCGGTCATGTCTACATCATTCTCGAACCCGTAGGGTCCGCACGCTTAACGTTCGTTGACGATATAGTATTATATGAGTTATGTGAGTTGATGAACGAATGTTGTTCCGAGTCCTGGATAAGATAACGAACATGATGAGGAGCTTCAGAATGGTCCAGAGGTAAAGATTGATATATAGAACGATGCTATTTGGTCATCGAAAAGGTTTCGGAATGTATTGGGTAGTGATACGTCTCCAACGTATCTATAATTTTTGATTGTTCCATGCTATTATATTATCTGTTCTGGATGTTTTATATGCATTAATATGCTATTTTATATTATTTTTGGGACTAACCTATTAACCTAGAGCCCAGTGCCAGTTTCTGTTTTTTCCTTGTTTTTGAGCCTCGCAGAAAAGGAATGCCAAACGGAATAAAACTTCACGATGATTTTTCTTGGACCAGAAGACACCCAGGGGACTTGGAGTCCAAGTCAGAAGAGCCACGAGGCGGCGACAAGGGTGGAGGGCGCACCCTAGGGGGGGCATGCCCCCTACCTTGTGGGCCCCTCGGGACTCCCCTGACCTAGCTCTTCCTCCTATATATTCACATATATTCCAGAAACACCAGAGGCATCCACGAAAACACTTTTTCACCACCGCAACCTTCTGTTCCCGTTAGATACCATCTTGGGGCCTTTTCCGGCATCCTGCCGAAGGGGGAATCGATCACGGAGGGCTTCTACATCAGCTCCATTGCCCTTTCAATGATGCGTGAGTAGTTTACCTCAGACCTACGGGTCCATAGCTAGTAGCTAGATGGCTTCTTCTCTCTCTTTGATTCTCAATACAACATTCTCCTTGATGTTCTTGGAGATCTATCCGATGTAATCTTCTTTTGCGGTGTGTTTGTCGAGATCCGATGAATTGTGGATTTATGATCAGCTTATCTATGAATATTATTTGAATCTTCTCTGAATTCTTTTATGCATGATTTAATATCTTTGTATTTCTCTTCGAATTATCGGTTTGGTTTGGCCAACTAGATTGGTTTTTCTTGCAATGGGAGAGGTGCTTAGCTTTGGGTTCAATCTTGCGTGATTTCACCTAGTGACAAAGTAGGGGTAGCGAGACACGTATTGCATTGTTGCCATCGAGGATAAAAAGATGGGGTTTTCATCATATTGCTTGAGTTAATTCCTCTACATCATGTCATCTTACTTAAGGCGTTACTCCGTTCTTTATTAACTTAATACTCTAGATGCATGCTGGATAGCGGTCGATGTGTGGAGTAATAGTAGTAGATGCAGGCAGGTGTCAGTCTACTTGACATGGACGTGATGCCTATATGCATAATCATTGCCTTGGATATCGTCAGAACTTTGCGCTTTTCTATCAATTGCTCGACAGTAATTTGTTCACCCACCGTATTATTTGCCTTCATGAGAGAAGCCTCTAGTGAAACCTATGGCCCCCGGGTCTATTTTCCATCATATTACTTTCCGATCTACTATTTTGCAATCTTTTATTTTTAGATCTATATACCAAAAAACCCAAAAATATTTTATCTTTTGTTTATCTATCTCTATCAGATCTCACCTTTGCAAATGACCGTGAAGGGATTGACAACCCCTTTATCGCGGTGGGTGCAAGTGTTTGATTGTTTCTGCAGGTGTTGGTGATTTGTGCGTTCTTCTCCTACTGGATTGATACCTTAGTTCTTAACTGAGGGAAATACTTATCTCTACTGTGCCGCATCACCCTTTCCTCTTCAAGGGAAAAACCAACGCAAGCTCAAGAAGTAGCAGGAAGAATTTCTAGCGCCATTGCCAGGGAAATCTACGCCAAGTCAAGACATACCAAGTACCCATCATAAACTCTCGTCTCCTGCATTACATTATTCACCATTTGCCTCTCGTTTTCCTCTCCCGCACTTCTAAAACGATTTTTGAAAAGATTTGCCTTTTTATTTGCCCTTCTTCCGTTCGTCTTTTTCGTTTGCTTTTTGTTTGCTCGTCTGTTAGATTGCTTGCTTTGTCACGATGGATCAAGAGAATACCAAATTGTGTGACTTTTCCAATACTAATAATAATGATTTTATTAGTACTCCGATTGCTCCCGCCACTAGTGCAGAATCTTATGAAATTAATGCTGCTTTGCTGAATCTTATTATGAAAGATCAATTTTCCGGCCTTCCTAGTGAAGATGCCGCATCCCATCTAAATAATTTCGTTGAGTTGTGTGATATGCAAAAGAAGAAAGATGTGGATAATGATATTGTTAAATTAAAGCTATTTCCGTTCTTACTACGAGATCGTGCTAAAACTTGGTTTTTATCTTTGCCTAAAAATAGTATTGATTCATGGAACAAGTGTAAAGATGCTTTTATTTCCAAGTATTTTCCGCCCGCTAAGATCATCTCCCTTAGGAACGATATTATGAATTTTAAGCAACTTGATCATGAACATGTTGCACAATCTTGGGAGAGGATGAAATTGATGATACGAAATTGCCCTACTCATGGTTTAAATTTGTGGATGATCATACAATTTTTTTATGCCGGATTGAATTTTGGTTCTAGAAATCTTTTAGATTCGGCCGCGGGGGGTACTTTTATGGAAATTACTTTAGGAGAAGCTACTAAACTCCTAGATAATATTATGGTTAATTATTCGCAATGGCATACCGAAAGATCTTCTACTAGTAAAAAAGTGCATGCGATTGAAGAGATTAATGTTTTGAGTGGAAAGATGGATGAACTTATGAAATTATTTGCTAGCAAGAGTGCTCCTATTGATCCCAATGATATGCCTTTGTCTACTTTGATTGAGAACAATAATGAATCTATGGATGTGAATTTTGTTGGTAGGAACAATTTTGGTAATAACGCGTATAGAGGTAATTTTAATCCTAGGCCGTTTCCTAGTAATTCCTCTAACAATTATGGTAATTCCTACAACAATTCTTATGGAAATTATAATAAGTTGCCCTCTGATTTTCAGAATAGTATTAAAGAATTTATGAGTTCGCAAAAGAATTTCAATGCTTTGATTGAAGAAAAATTGCTTAAGGTTGATGATTTGGCTAGGAACGTGGATAGAATTTCGCTTGAGATTGATTCTTTGAAAATTAGATCTATTCCACCCAAGCATGATATTAATGAGTCTCTAAAAGCTATGAGATTTTTTATTGATGAATGTAAGGAAAGAACCGCTAGGGTTCGTGCTAAGCGAGATTGGTTTGTGAAAGCGTGTTCTTCTAGTTCTTGCGAAAATAATGATGAAGATCTTAAAGTGATTGATGTGACTCCTATTGAATCTTTGTTTTATAAAATAAATCTTGATAAAGATGGGACTAGAGATGAGTCAACTTTAGTTAAAAGGTGTCCCAATGATTCGGAGTTTATAGATCTTCATGCAAAAATTGATAAAAGTGGGATTGGAGAGGTCAAAACTTTAAGTAGCAATGAACCCACTCTTTTGGATTGCAAGGATTTTAATTATGATAATTGTTCTTTAATAGATTGTATTTCCTTGTTGCAATCCATGTTGAATTCTCCTCATGCTTATAATCAAAATAAAGCTTTTACTAAACATATTGTTGATGCTTTGATGAAATCTTTTGAAGAAAAGCTTGAATTGGAAGTTTCTATCCCTAGAAAACTTTATGATGAGTGGGAACCTACTATTAAGATTAATATTAAAGATTATGAGTCCCATGCTTTGTGTGATTTGGGTGCTAGCGTTTCCATGATTCCAAAAACTTTATGTGATGTGTTAGGTTTTCACGAATTGGATGATTGTTCTTTAAATTTGCATCTTGCAAATTCCACTATTAAGAAATCTATGGGAAGGATTAATGATGTTCTTATTGTTGCAAAAAGGAATTATGTGCCCGTAGATTTCATTGTTCTTGATATAGATTGCAATCCTACATGTCCTATTATTCTTGGTAGACCTTTCCTTAGAACGATTGGTGCAATTATTGATATGAAAGAAGGAAACATTAGATTTCAATTTCCATTAAGGAAGGGCATGGAACACTTTCCTAGAAATAAAATTAAGTTGTCATATGAAAGTATTATGAGAGCTACTTAATGATTGCATACCAAAGATGACAATACCTAGATCTATGTGTTTTTATGCCTAGCTAAGGGCGTTAAACAATAGCGCTTGTTGGGAGGCAACCCAATTTTATTTTTGTCCTTGTTTTTTGGTTCTGTTTTTCAATAAATTTTTCATATAGCCTCTGGTTAGATGTGTTTTGGTGTTTTAATTAGTGTTTGTGCCAAGTAAGACCTTTGGGATGGCTTACGGTGATTGTTGATTTGATCTTGCTGAAAAACAAAAACTTTTGCGTCCAGTCACAGAATTTTAATAGTAATTCACTGGAGCATTGAAAAACCCTGAAGTTTTTACACAGGATTGATATACAAATTGCCTCTGTTTTTCTAATTTTTCAGAATTTTTGGAGTTACAGAAGTATTAGAACAATTCGGATCTTCGTAGACTATTTTCTTTTTGACAGATTCTATTTTCTTTGTGTTGTTTGCTTATTTTAATGAATCTATGGGTAGTATCGGGGGGTATGAACCATGGAAAAGTTGGAATACAGTAGATATTACACCAATATAAATAAATAATGAGTTCACAACCTTACCAAAAGTGGTGATTTTATTTTCTTGTACTAACGGATCTCACGAGTTTTCTGTTGAGTTTTGTGTTGTGAAGTTTTCAAGTTTTAGGTAAAGATTTGATGGACTATGGAATAAGGAGTGGCAAGAGCCTAAGCTTGGGGATGCCCAAGGAAACCCAAGGTAATATTCAAGGACAACCAAGAGCCTAAGCTTGGGGATGCCCCGGAAGGCATCCCCTCTTTCGTCTTCATCTATCGGTAAATTTACTTGAGGCTATATTTTTATTCACCACATGATATGTGTTTTGCTTGGAGCGTCTTGTATGATATGATTCTTTGCTTTTAGTTTGCCACAATCATCCTTGCTGTACACACCTTTTGAGAGGGACACGCATGAATCGTGATTTATTAGAATACTCTATGTGCTTCACTTATATCTTTTGAGCTAGGCAATTTTGCTCTAGTGCTTCACTTATATCTTTTTAGAGCACGGCGGTGTTTTTATTTTATAGAAATTGTTGAACTCTCATGCTTCACTTATATTATATTGAGAGTCTTTCTAAAGAGCATGGTAATTTGCTTTGGTTATAAATTTAGTCCTAATATGATAGGCATCCAAGAGGGGTAAAAACTTTCATATAAAGTGCATTGAATACTATGTGAAGTTTGATTCCTTATGATTGTTTTGAGATATAAATATGGTGATATTAGATTCATGCTAGTGAGTAATTATGGATTGTAGAAATACTTGTGTTAAAGTTTGTGATTCCCGTAGCATGCACGTATGGTGAACCGTTATGTGATGAAGTCGGAGCATGATTTATTTATTGATTGTCTTCCTTATGAGTGGCGGTCGGGGACGAGCGATGGTCTTTTCCTACCAATCTATCCCCCTAGGAGCATGCGTGTAGTACTTCGTTTCGATGACTAATAGATTTTTGCAATAAGTATGTGAGTTATTTATGACTAATGTTGAGTCCATGGATTATACGCACTCTCACCCTTCCACCTTTGCTAGCCTCACTAGTACTGCGCAACTTTCGCCGATGCCATACACCTACCCTTTTACCTTCCTCAAAACAGCCACCATACCTACCTATTATGGCATTTCCATACCCATCCCGAGATATATTGCCATGCAACTTTTCACCGTTCCGTTTTATTATGACACGCTCCATCATTGTCATATTGCTTTGCATGATCATGTAGTTGACATCGTGTTTGTGGCAAGGCCACCTTTTCATATTTATACATGTCACTCTTGAGTCATTGCACATCCCGGTACACCACCGGAGGCATTCATATAGAGTCATATTTTGTTCTAAGTATTGAGTTGTAATTCTTGAGTTGTAAGTAAATAAAAGTGTGATGATCTTCATTATTAGAGCATTGCCCCATGTGAGGAAAAAATAAAAGAAGCCAACGAAGCCCACAAATAAGAAAAAAGAGGCCAAAGAAGCTCACCAAAATAAAAAAATGAGAGAAAAGAGAGAAGGGGCAATGTTACTATCCTTTTTCCACACTTGTGCTTCAAAGTAGCACCATGATCTTCATGATAGAGAGTCTCCTATGTTGTCATTTTCATATACTAGTGGGAATTTTTCATTATAGAGCTTGGCCTGTATATTCCAATGATGGGCTTCCTCAAATTGCCCTAGGTTTTCATGAGCAAGCAAGTTGGATGCACACCCGCTTAGTTTCTTTTTGAGCTTTCATAAACTTATAGCTCTAGTGCATCCGTTGCATGGCAATCCCTGCTCACTCACATTGATATCTATTGATGGGCATCTCCATAGCCCGTTAATACGCCTAGTTGATGTGAGACTATCTCCTTCTTTTTTGTCTTCTCCACAACCACCATATTCTATTCCACCTATAGTGCTATGTCCATCGCTCACGCTCATGTATTGCGTGAAAGTTGAAAAGGTTTGAGAACATCAAAAGTATGAAACAATTGCTTGGCTTGTCATCGGGGTTGCGCATGATTTGAATACTTTGTGTGGTGAAGATGGAGCATAGCCAGACTATATGATTTTGTAGGGATAGCTTTCTTTGGCCATGTTATTTTGAGAAGACATGATTGCTTTATTAGTATGCTTGAAGTATTATTGTTTTTATGTCAATATTAAACTTTTGTTTTGAATCTTATGGATCTGAACATTCATGCCACAATAAAGAAAATTACATGGATAAGTATGTTCGGTAGCATTCCACATCAAAAATTCTGTTTTTACCATTTACCTACTCGAGGACGAGCAGGAATTAAGCTTGGGGATGCTTGATACGTCTCCAACGTATCTATAATTTTTGATTGTTCCATGCTATTATATTATCTATTTTGGATGTTTTATATGCATTAATATGCTATTTTATATTATTTTTGGGACTAACCTATTAACCTAGAGCCCAGTGCCAGTTTCTGTTTTTTCCTGATTTTTGAGACTCGTAGAAAAGGAATACCAAACGGAGTCCAAATGGAATACAACTTCACGATGATTTTTCTTGGACCAGAAGACACCGAGAGGACTAGGAGTCCAAGTCAGAAGAGCCACGAGGCGGCGACAAGGGTGGAGGGCGCGCATTAGGGGGGGTGCCCCCCTACCTTGTGGGCCCCTTGGGACTCCCCTGACCTAGCTCTTCCTCCTATATATTCACATATATTCCAGAACCACCAGAGGCATCCACGAAAACACTTTTCCACCGCCGCAACCTTCTGTTCCCGTGAGATACCATCTTGAGGCCTTTTCCGGCATCCTGCCGGAGGGGGAATTGATCATGGAGGGCTTCTACATCAACTCCATTGCCCTTTCGATTATGCGTGAGTAGCTTACCTCAGACCTACGGGTCCATAGCTAGTAGCTAGATGGCTTCTTCTCTCTCTTTGATTCTCAATACAACGTTCTCCTTGATGTTCTTGGAGATCTATCCGATGTAATCTTCTTTTGCGGTGTGTTTGTCGAGATCCGATGAATTGTGGATTTATGATCAGCTTATCTATGAATATTATTTGAATATTCTTTGAATTTTTTTATGCATGATTTAATGTCTTTGTATTTCTCTTCAAATTATCGGTTTGGTTTGGCCAACTAGATTGGTTTTTTCTTGCAATGGGAGAGGTGCTTAGCTTTGGGTTCAATCTTGCGTGATTTCACCTAGTGACAAAGTAGGGGCAGCGAGACACGTATTGCATTGTTGCCATCGAGGATAGAAAGATGGGGTTTTCATCATATTGCTTGAGTTAATTCCTCTACATCATGTCATCTTACTTAAGGCGTTACTCCATTCTTTATGAACTTAATACTCTAGATGCATGCTGGATAGTGGTCGATGTGTGGAGTATTAGTAGTAGATGCAGGCAGGAGTCGGTCTACTTGACATGGATGTGATGCCTATATGCATAATCATTGCCTTGGATATCGTCAGAACTTTGCGCTTTTCTATCAATTGCTCGACAATAATTTGTTCACCCACCGTATTATTGGCCTTCATGAGAGAAGCCTCTAGTGAAACCTATGGCCCCCAGGTCTATTTTCCATCATATTACTTTCCGATGTACTATTTTGCAATCTTTTATTTTCAGATCTATATACCAAAAAACCCAAAAATATTTTATCTTTTGTTTATCTATCTCTATCAAATCTCACCTTTGCAAATGACCATGATGGGATTGACAACCCCTTTATCGCGTTGGGTGCAAGTGTTTGATTGTTTGTGCAGGTGTTGGTGATTTGTGCATTCTTATCCTACTGAATTGATACCTTGGTTCTTAACTGAGGGAAATACTTATCTCTACTGTGCTGCATCACCCTTTCCTCTTCAAGGGAAAAACCAACGCAAGCTCAAGAAGTAGCAGGTAGTCATCGGATCACCAGAAGGGGTTCCGGGAGGCCCCGGGAGGTTATTGGGCCATATGGGCCAAACGAGGGGAGCACACCAGCCCACAAGAGGCTGGCGCGCCCCACCTCTATGTCGCCAGCCCTAGGGGAGGAAAAGGGGGAGGGCTATCCCCTCCTGCCTTCCCCTCCTCCTGAGAGAAAGGAAAGGGGGGCACCCCCTCCGGCCTTCCCCCCGTGCGCCTAAGAAGGAAGGAGGGCGCGGCTAGGGCAGGGGCCAAGGGTGGCCGCCGGCCCCTTGGGGTTTCCCTAGGCTGCCTCCCCTCCTCCCCCCCCACCTATATATATATGTGTGGAGGGAGAGGGCCAAGACATACCACGATTCCCTAGTCGTGTGCGGCGCCCCTCTCCCTCTAGTTCATCATCGGTCATATTTTTGTAGTGCTCGGCGAAGCCCTGCGGAGATAGTTGCATCACCAACGTCACCACGTTGTCGTGCTGCCGGAACTCATCTACTACTTCGCCCGTCTTGCTGGATCAAGAAGGCGAGGACGTCATAGAGCTGAACATGTGCTGAACGTGGAGGTGCCGTACGTTCGGTACTTGATCGGGCGGATCATGAAGGTGTACGACTACATCAACCGCGTTGATAAACGCTTCCGCTTAATGGTCTATGAGGGTACGTAGATTCACTCTCTCCTCTCGTAGCTATGCATCTCCATTGATAGATCTTGCGTGTGCATAGAATTTTTTTTGTTTTCCATGCAACGTTCCCCAACAGTGGCATCCGAGCCAGGTCTATGCATAGATGATATGCACGAGTAGAACACAAAAAGGTTGTGGGCAGTGATGGTCATACTGCTTACCACCAACGTCTTATTTTGATTCGGCAGTATTGTGGGATGAAGCGGCCCGGACCAACCTTACATGTCCACGCACATGAGACCGGTTCCACCGACTGACATGTAACTTGTTTTGCATAAAGGTAGCTGGCGGGTGTCTGTTTCTCCTACTTTAGTTGAATCGAATTTGAGTACGGCCGGTCCTTGAACAAGGTTAAAACAGCAAACTTGATAATCACCGTTGTGGTTTTGCGTAGGTAAGAACGGTTCTTGCTAGTTGCCCGTAGCAGCCACGTAAAACTTGCAACAACAAAGTAGAGGACGTCTAACTTGTTTTTGCAGGGTATGTTGTGATGTGATATGGTCAAGACGTGATGTGATATATGTTGTTGTATGAGATGATCATGATTTGTAGTATCGACAACCGGCAGGAGCCTCAGGGTTGTCTCTTAATTATTGTATGAAATGCAAGTGCCATGTAATTGCTTTACTTTATCGCCATGCGTTAGCAATAGTTGTAGAAGCAATATTTGGCGAGACAACCTTGACGCAACGATGGAGATCAAGGTGTCGAGCCATTAACGATGGAGATCATGACGATGCTTTGGAGATGGAGATCAAAAGCACAAGATGATGATGGCCATATCATGTCACATATTTTGATTGCATGTGATGGTTATTCTTTATGCATCTTATTTTGCTTAGAATGACGGTAGCATTATAAGATGATCCCTTCACTTAATTTCAAGATAAAAGTGTTCTCCCTGAGTATGCACCGTTGCCAAAGTTCGTCGTTTCGAAGCACCTCGTGATGATCGGGTGTGATAGACTCTACGTTCACATACAACGGGTGTAAGACAGTTTTGCACATGCAGAATACTTGGGTTAAACTTGATGAGCCTAGCATGTACAGACATGGTCTCGGAACACTTGAGACCGAAAGGTCAAACATGAGTCATATAGTAGATATGATCAACATAGAGATGTTCACCATTGATGACTATCTCATCTCACGTGATGATCGGACATGGGTTAGTTGATTTGGATCATGTGTCACTTAGATTACTTGAGGGATGTTAATTTAAGTGGGAGTTCATTAGTAATTTGATTAATTGAACTTAATTTATCATGAACTTAGTCTTAATAGTTTTTGCATATCTATCTTTTAGATCAATGGCCCGTGCTACCGTTCCCCTGAATTTTAATGCGTTCCTAGAGAAAGCTAAGTTGAAAGATGATGGTAGCAACTACACGGACTGGGTCCGTAACTTGAGGATTATCCTCATTGATGCACAGAAGAATTATGTCCTTCATGCACCGCTAGGTGACAGACCTGCTGCAGGAGCTACTGCAAATGTTATGAACATCTGCCAGGCTCGATCTGATGACTACTCAATAGTTCGGTGTGCCATGCTTTACGGCTTAGAACCGGGACTTCAAAGACGTTTTGAATGCCACGGAGCATATGAGATGTTCCAAGAGCTGAAATTGATATTTCAAGCTAATACCCTGGTTGAGAGATATGAAGTCTCCAACAAGTTCTATAGGTGCAAGTTGGAGGAGAACAGTTCTATCAGTGAACACATACTCAAAATGTCTGGGTATCATAACCACTTGACTCAGCTGGGAATTGATCTTCCAGTTGAGATTGTTATTGACAGAGTTCTTCAGTCACTACCACCAAGCTACAAAGGCTTCGTGATGAACTATAATATGCAAGGGATGACGAAAACGATTCCCGAGCTCTTCACAATGCTTAAGGTGGCGGAGGTAGAAATCAAGAAGGAGCATCAAGTGTTGATGGTTAACACGACCACTAGTTTCAAGAAAAAGGGCAAGGGAAAGAAAGGGAACTTCAAAAAGAATGGCAAGCAAGTTGCCGCTCCCGTGAAGTAGCCCAAAGCTAGACCCAAGCCTGAAACTGAATGCTTCTATTGCAAAGGGAATGGTAACTGGAAGCGGAACTTCCCCAAATACTTGGCGGATAAGAAGGATGGCAAAGTGAACAAAGGTATATTTGATATACCTGTTATTGATGTGTACCTTACTAATGCTCGTAGTAGCGTCTAGGTATTTGATACTGGTTTGGTTGCTCATATTTGTAACTCGAAACAGGAGCTACGGAATAAACGAAGATTGGCTAAGGACGAGGTGACGATGCGCGTCGGGAATGGTTCCAAGGTCGATGTGATTGCCGTCGGCATGCTACCTCTACATCTACCTTCGGGATTAGTTTTAGACCTCAATAATTGTTATTTGGTGCCATCATTGAGCATGAACATTATATCTGGATCTTGTTTATTGCGAGACGGTTATTCATTTAAGACAAAGAATAATGGTTGTTCTATTCATATGAGTAATATCTTTTATGGTCATGCACCTTTGATGAATGGTCTATTCTTGTTGAATCTCGATCGTAGTGATACACATATTCATAATATTGATGCCAAAAGATGCAAAGTTGATAATGATAGTGCAACATACTTGTGTTGTTGCACTGCTGTTTAGGTCATATTGGTGTAAAGCGCATGAAGAAACTCCATGCGGATGGACTTTTGGAATCACTTGATTATGAATAATTTGATTCTTGCGAACCATGCCTCATGGGCAAGATGACCAAAACTCCGTTCTCCGGAACAATGGAGCGAGCTAATGACTTATTGGAAATAATACATACCGATGTATGCGGTCCGATGAGTATTGAGGCACGCGGCGGGTATCGTTATTTTCTAACCTTTACAGATGATTTGAGTAGGTATGGGTGTACCTACTTAATGAAACACAAATATGAAATATTTGAAAAGTTCAAAGAATTTCAGAGTGAAGTAGAGAATCATCGTAACAAAAAAATAAAATTTCTACGATCTGATCGTGGAGGTGAATATTTGAGTTACGAGTTTGGCCTTCATTTAAAACAATGTGGAATTGTTTCACAACTCACGCCACCTGGAACACCACAGTGTAACGGTGTCTCCAAACATCGTAACCGTACTTTATTAGATATGGTGCGTTCTATGATGTCTCTTACCGATTTGCCTTTATCATTTTGGGGATATGCATTAGAGACAACCGCATTCAAGTTAAATAGGGCACCATCTAAATCCGTTGAGACGACACCGTATGAACTATGGTTTGGCAAGAAACCTAAGATGTCATTTCTTAAAGTTTGGGGATGCGACACTTATGTCAAAAGGCTTCAGCCTGATAAGCTCGAACCCAAATCGGAGAAGTGCGTCTTCATAGGATACCCTAAGGAAACTATTGGGTACACCTTCTACCACAGATCCGAAGGCAAGATCTTTGTTGCCAAGAATGAGTCCTTTCTAGAGAAGGAGTTTCTCTCGAAAGAAGTGAGTGGGAGGAAAGTAGAACTTGATGAGGTAATTGTACCTTCTCTCAAATTGGAAAGTAGCACATCAGAGAAAACCGTTCCCGTGATGCCTACACCAACTATAGAGGAAGCTAATGATGATGATCATGAAAGTTCGGATCAAGTTACTACTAAATTTCGTAGGTCGACCAGAACACGTTCCGGACCAGAGTGGTACGGTAATCCTGTCCTACAAGTCATGTTATTGGACCATGGCGAACCTACGAACTATGAAGAAGCTATGATGAGCCGAGATTCCGATAAATGGCTTGAGGCCATGAAATCTGAGATAGGATCCATGTATGAGAACAAAGTGTGGACTTTGGTGGACTTGCCCGATGATCGGCAAGCCATTGAGAATAAATGGATCTTCAAGAAGAAGACGGACGCTGATGGTAATGTCACTGTCTACAAAGCTCGACTTGTCGCAAAAGGTTTTCGACAAGTTCAAGGGGTTGACTACGATGTGACTTTCTCACCCGTAGCGATGCTTAAGTCTGTCCGAATCATGTTAGCAATTGCCGCATTTTATGATTATGAAATCTGGCAAATGGACGTCAAAACTGCATTCCTTAATGGATTTCTTAAAGAAGAGTTGTATATGATGCAACCATAAGGTTTTGTCGATCCTAAAGGTGCTAACAAAGTGTGCAAGCTCCAGCGACCCATTGATGACCCACAAGTATAGGGGATCTATTGTAGTCCTTTCGACAAGTAAGAGTGTCGAACCCAACGAGGAGCAGAAGGAAATGACAAGCGGTTTTCAGCAAGGTATTTTCTGCAAGCATTGAAATTATCGGTAACAGATAGTTTTGTGATAAGATAATTCGAAACGGGTAACAAGTAACAAGTGTAACTAAAGTGCAGCAAGGTGGCCCAATCCTTTTTGTAGCAAAGGACAAGCCTGGACAAACTCTTATATAAAGCAAAGCGCTCCCGATGACACATGGGAATTATCGTCAAGCTAGTTTTCATCATGCTCATATGATTTGCGTTCGTTACTTTGATAATTTGATATGTGGATGGACCGATGCTTGGGTGCTGTCCTTACTTGGACAAGCCTCCCACTTATGATTAACCACTCTTGCAAGCATCCGCAACTACGAAAGAAGAATTAAGATAAATCTAACCATAGCATGAAACATATGGATACAAATCAGCCCCTTACGAAGCGACGCATAAACTAGCTAGGGTTTAAGCTTCTGTCACTCTAGCAACCCATCATCTACTTATTACTTGCCAATGCCTTCCCCTAGGCCCAAATGATGGTGAAGTGTCATGTAGTCGACGTTCACATAACACCACTAGAGGAAAGACAACATACATCTTATCAAAATATCGAACGAATACCAAATTCACATGATTACTTATAACAAGACTTCTCCCATGTCCTCAGGAACAAACGTAACTACTCACAAAGCATATTCATGTTTATAATCAGAGGAGTAATAAATATCATTAAGGATCTGAACATATGATCTTCCACCGAATAAACCAACTAGCATCAACTACAAGGAGTAATCAACACTACTAGCAACCCACAGGTACCAATCTGAGGTTTTGAGACAAAGATCGGATACAAGAGATGAACTAGGGTTTGAGAGGAGATGGCGCTGGTGAAGATGTTGATGGAGATTGACCCCCTCTCGATGAGAGGATCGTTGGTGATGACGATGGCTTAGATTTCCTCGGCAAAACAGCTCCGCCGGAGCCCTAGATTGCTTCCGCCCAGGTTTCGCCTCGAGACGGCGGCTCTTCGTCTCGAAAGCTTTCTTCTAATTTTTTTCAGGTCAAAACCCTCCATATAGCAGAAGATAAGCACCGGAGACCTGCCAGAGGGCCCACAAGCCCTAGGGGCGCGCCCAGGGGGGTAGGGCGCGCCCCCAGGCTTGTGGCCTCCTGGTGGGTACCCTCTGGTATTTTCTTCACCCAATATTTTTTATATATTCCAAAATAATTCTCCGTAAATTTTTAGGACTTTTGGAGTTGTGCAGAATAGGTCTCTCAGATTTGCTCCTTTCCGGTCCAGAATTCTAGCTGTCTGCATTCTCCCTTTTCATGTAAACCTTGTAAAATAAGAGAGAAAAGGCAATATTGTACCATAATGTGTAATAACAACCCATAATGCAATAAATATCAATATAAAAGCATGATGCAAAATGGACGTATCAACTCCCCCAAGCTTAGACCTCGCTTGTCCTCATCGTAAAAGGTTACGTCGATGCCAGCTTCGACACTGATCCGGATGACTCTAAGTCACAAACCAGATACATATTTATATTGAATGGTGGAGCTGTTAGTTGGTGCAGTTCCAAGCAGAGCGTCATGCCGGGATCTACGTGTGAAGCAGAGTACATAGCTGCTTCGGAAGCAGCGCATGAAGGAGTTAATATCTGATCTGGGTGTAATACCCAGTGCATCGGGTCCAATAAAAATCTTTTGTGACAACACTGGAGCAATTTCCTTAGCGAAGGAATCCAGGTTTCACAAGAGAACCAAACACATCAAGAGACACTTCAACTCCATTCATGAAAAGGTCAAGGATGGAGACATAGTAACTTGCAAAATACACACAGATCTGAATGTAGCAGACCCATTGACTAAACCTCTTCCGCGGGCAAAACATGATCAGCACCAAGACTCCATGGGTGTTAGATTCATTACTATGTAATCTAGATTAGTGACACTAGTGCAAGTGGGAGACTGATGGAAATATGCCCTAGAGGCAATAATAAAATTGTTATTATTATATTTCCTTATTAATTCATGATAAAGGTTTATTATTCATGCTATAATTGTATTGATCAGAAACTTAAATACATGTGTGGATACCGTGTCCCTAGTAAGCCTCTACTAGACTAGCTCATTGATCAAAGATGGTTAAGGTTTCCTAACCATGGACATGTGTTGTCACTTGATGACGGGATCACATCATTAGGAGAATGATGTGATGGACAAGACCCATCCGTTAGCTTAGCATATGATCATTCAGTTTATTGCTACTGCTTTCTTAATGTCAAATACATATTCCTTCGGCCATGAGATCATGCAACTCCCGGATACCGGAGGAATACCTTGTGTGCTATCAAACGTCACAACGTAACTGGGTGATCATAAAGATGCTCTATAGGTATCTCTAAAGGTGTCTATTGAGTTGGCATGGATCGAGATTGGGATTTGTCACTCCGTGTATCGGAGAGGTATCTCTGGGCCCTCTCGGTAATACACATCACAAGAAGCTTGCAAGCAAAGTGACTAAGGAGTTAGTTACGAGATGATGTATTACGAAACGAGTAAAGAGACTTGCCGGTAACGAGATTGAACTAGGTATGAAGATACCGACGATCGAATCTCGGGCAAGTAATATACCGACAGACAAAGGGAATTACGTATGTTGTCATAAAGGTTCGACCGATAAAGATCTTCGTAGAATATGTAGGAACCAATATGGACATCCAGGTCCCACTATTGGTTATTGACCGGAGAGGCGTCTCGGTCATGTCTACATCATTCTCGAACCCGTAGGGTCCGCACGCTTAACGTTCGTTGATGATGTAATATTATTTGAGTTATGTGAGTTGATGACCGAATGTTGTTCGGAGTCCCAGATGAGATCACAGACATGATGAGGAGCTTTGGAATGGTCCAGAGGTAAAGATTGATATATAGAACGATGCAATTTGGTCACCGGAAAGGTTTCAGAATGTATCGGGTAGTCATCGGATCACCGGAAGGGGTTCTGGGAGGCCCCGGGAGGTTATTGGGCCATTTGGGCCAAACGAGGGGAGCACACCAGCCCACAAGGGCCTGGCGCACCCCACCTCTACGCCGCTGTCCCTATGGAAGGAAAAGGGGGAGGGCTAGCCCCTCCTACCTTCCCCTCCTCATGAGAGAAAGGAAAGGGGGGCACCCCCTCCTGCCGCGCCTAAGAAGGAAGGGGGGGCGCGGCTAGGGCAGGGGCCAAGGGTGGCCGCTGGCCCCCTTGGGGTTGCCCTAGGCTGCCTCTTCTCCTCCCCCCACCTATATATATGTGTGGAGGCAGAGGGGCAAGACATACCACGATTCCCGAACCGTGTGCGGCGCCCCTCTCCCTCTAGTTCATTCTCGGTCATATTTTCGTAGTGCTCAGCGAAGCCCTGCGGAGATAGTTGCATCACCACCGTCACCACGCCGTCGTGCTGCCGAACTCATCTACTACTTCGCCCGTCTTGCTGGATCAAGAAGGCGAGGACGTCATCGTGCTGAACATGTGCTGAACGCGGAGGTGCCGTACGTTCGGTACTTGATCGGGCGGATCGTGAAGGTGTACGACTACATCAACCGCGTTGATAAATGCTTCTGCTTAACGGTCTACGAGGGGACGTAGACACACTCTCTCCTCTCGTAGCTATGCATGTCCATGGATAGATCTTGCATGTGCGTAGAATTTTTTTTGTTTTCCATGCAACGTTCCCCAACGTTTTTGCCATAGCCGCTTGATTGTCCAACCCTTGTTGTTTGTAACGGGTCATGTCGCTCGTCCCGTTGTAACACCACAGAGGATGCGACCTCTGCTGAAGGGGCTGTACGCATCGAGCTATGGCAACGGCCATTACGTCAATAATGGACAGTTTGCTATGGGCCAACAGCCGAATTTTGGTGGCCAGAAGGTGCACCTCTGCACTATCTTCTTGGGAAGGACCCTTGGGGTGCCAGTTGAACCACTTCTTTAGCGGGGCGCTTGAGTATTCGGGCAGCCCCCTCCGGTCTGGGTCGGAAAGGGGGACATCTTCTATATAGAACCACTCCGAAGTCCATTCCTCAAGATCTTTTTGTGGGGTCCCAATGGTATACCCTGTCCCGGCTATACGCCACACCTCTGCTCCACCGACTTCAAAAATGGACTCTCCTCGGGTGCGAGGGACAAGACAGAAATATTTTCTCCACAAATCAAAGTGGGGCTCACAGCTCAGGAATATCTCGCAAAGCGCCACGAAGCCAGAAATATGCAGTATGGATCTTGAGGTGAGGTGGTGGAGCTGGATCCCGTAAAACTCTAATAACCGCCGTAAGAAAGGGTGAATGGGAAAGCCTAGGCCTCGTAGAAGGAAGGGTACGAAACATACCCTCTCTTCCTTACTTGGAGTAGGGAAGTTCTCGGCGAACGCTTGGCCATCCACAGAGATCAATCCGGCGCAGGCGGAAACAAGATTCGCTGTAGGGAGATATCCTTGCGTCTGCAGATTGCTCAGTGGAGGCGTGAGACGGACCAGCTCGCCCAGTCAGCTGGAAGGGGACCGTGAGGTCGTGAAAAGGAGCATGTGGCATTGGCCATGGAGTCTAAAACTTCTCAGGCGTTGGCTTCTAGGGGAGGATGGGTGAGCCGTTCCCTGTGCCTTTGGATCTATAAGTAGGCGTTCCGTCCTAAAAGCTGAAAGGACGGGTCTGCAAAAAGGGTGGCATTGGGTCGTTCGCCTTCTAAAAGGGCGCACGACAGCCAAAGTTTGCCCTTACTCCGATGGCCCACCCATGTTCTGGTGAGGTCCTCAAATTCCGGATTATCAAAACCGGCCAAGCATGAATGCGGCATTGATACAGATCAGGCTGGGCGGCGAACCTCCGACGTCAATCCGGATTCCAAATAGTATTCGACAAGGGAACACTGCTCCGAACGATACAAGAAAGGGTGAAGAACTCACCTCGCAAGCCGAAGATTCGATGGTAATCCCCGGCATTGGAGGCTAGTTCAGGGCTACTGAGGGAGTCCTGGATTAAGGTGTCCTCGGGCCACCGGCCCGTTACTTATGGGCTAGACTGATGGGCTATTATGGAGCCGAGCCAGGGCGTGGACCCGTGACCGGATAGGAGATCTTCGGAGCCGTGGTGTGCCCTCCAAGTCAAGATTTAGCATGATCTTTCCTTTGTTATAACTGATCGCATGTAACCCTAACCCTACTGGTGTCTATATAAACCAGAGGGTTTTAGTCTTTAGGGCTAGAGCAACATCCAATCCCTCATCAACCTAGGGTTTAGCTCGCCTAATCTCGAGGTAGATCGACTCTGTAATCATACCATACACATCAAATACAATCAAGCAGGACGTAGGGTTTTACCTCTTAGAGAGGGCCCGAACGTGGGTAAACACCGTGTTCTTCATCCCTTGTTCCCCATTGATCCTAGATCCACAGCTCGGGACCCCCTACCCAAGATCCGCTGATTTTGACACCGTCAACTGCCTCGCTGCCAACATCACGGCCGACCTATGGCACCAACGTCTTGGGCATCCCGACGCCACTGTCCTTGCCAAGGCTTCCTCCTACTTCAAGTTCACCAACAATAAATGCTTGATGCCCGACTGCAATGCTTGTCGATTAGGCAAACACACGAGGCTCCCATTTGTTTCTTCTACTTCCCAAACTAATTTTCCATTTGAACTTTGTCATTGTGATTTGTGGACGAGTCCCATCTTCAGTATATCTGGTTATCAATATTATGTAGTTATTCTTGATGATTTTACTCATTATGTGTGGACTTTTCCCGTTCATCACAAGTCCGAAGTACATTGCCTCCTCGTTCTCTTCTATGCCTACGTCTAAACACAATTCTCTCGCCCTATTCCTTCCTTTCAAACCGACAATTACCGCGAGTTCGACAACCACGCAAAACGCACCCTCCTCGCCTCCCACGGTACCCTCCTATGCCTCACATGCCCATACACCTCCCAACAAAAGGGCAAGGCCGAGTGCATTCTTCGCACTCTTAACGACGGCTTTCGTACCCTTCTTCTTCATGCCTCCATGCAGCTAGGCCAAAGCCCTAGCTATGTACCTCTTCCTATCTCCTTAATTGGCTTCCATGCAAACCTCGCCTCATTACCACACCTTTTGAGTTACTTTTTGGCCGCACACCCGAGTTTCGCCACTTACGTGTGTTCGGATGCCTATGCTACCCCAATCTCCTCGCTACAACCCCCCACAAACTTTCACCTCGCTCTGTAGCCTGTGTCTTTCTTGGTTACTAGGACGATCGCAAAGGCTATCGCTGCTACGAGCCAATCTCACGGCGTATCATTTTTTTCTCGGCACGTCATGTTCGTCGAATCCATCTTCCCATTCAAAACGCTGCTAGAATCCTCCTCTATCTCAACAAACTACCCGCTCGATCCCTCCTCCGCGGACTACGTCGATCCGGTCGACGCTGCATGGGTGCCGCCCACCCAAGCCGCACCATGAACGCCACTTGGCTCCCCACACATGGAGCCCTCCTCGCCCATGCAACCATCCCCGCCCACGCAGCCTTCCCAGCCATGCACTAACCCATCCCCCACGTCCGCTGCATGTGGATCGCCTCCCACTCTCATGGGCCCCACTTCCCCTACCACAACGCCACACAACCCTTGTTCTGACCCAGCCGCCTGCCTCACATCTTCATCCGATGCTCACACGCGCGCATCACGGTATTTTTCAGCCGAACCCACGCTATGCCAACTGTTGGAAATATAGTGCAACAGAGCTTTATTGCAATGACATTTACACTATAATTTCATAAGGAAATTGTCATGATGGTGCTGTCAGATGTAAATGGAATACAATGTATGAAACCTTGTTTCAGTACAGTTTGGTTGTCAACATTCAGAAACAGAGTTTCAAGTTGTGCAAACGGGTGAGTCGAGGTCTGACCCTGGTGTCAACTGATCCCGTTTCTAGCCGGACTGAATTCTGGTATGTTTGATTGATACAAAGTGAAATCCATCTCATCAACGGTACCACGGCTGCCGCACGAATTCTCCGATGGATAAACTTGCACAAGTAGTCGCCGCAGGAGGAGGAGTGCGTGGGAGAAACTCCAGGGGGCGGATCCTGAAGTTTAGGCAATTCGTTGGATTAGGGTTGATTGCTGATTCGAGTCAATAAAAGGGAGACGTCCCAGACTGGAAGACACACAGAAAAAGCATTCACCTTAGTTCTTCTCTGTTTCGCCGCCGGAGCCTCGCCATCCCTTTCCTGGTGTGCTGCAGGATGGGGAGAGCAGTAATCTCCATTCCTTCTCCAGCTTGCTGACCTGCACGGGTGCCGGAGCAATCAAGGTTCTGGGAAGTGTCTCTGCACGCTGCTCGCTGATCTGCATCGCCACTTCCGCTTCTCCAGCTTCGTCAGGCTTCCACTTCAACACCTGCGTTTCAGTCAAGGTAACATTCAGTTAGCTATCCAAGTGTTTTGTTGCCTTCCTGCCATGTTCAAGAATAGATTGATTTGGTTACTAGCATTGCTAGTTAAGTTCTGCTATCTTGCGATATTTGTAGTGGATTATAGATTGCTTCAGATTGTCATCTTAAGTTGGTTAATTCAAAATGCAGTTAACTTGATCATAGTTAATTTACTGAATTGTTTAAAAATCCAGAACCTTGATTCGATCGATATGGCTGGACCTACCGATTTGCTGAAACCTGAACGTTTTGGGGGTGAGAACTTTAAGAGATGGCAAACCAGAGTCAAGTTCTGGCTGATGAGTATGAATCTGTCGTGGGTGATATCCCCACAGCTTCCACTCACGCAAGAACAACAGCGTGAGATTGAGGTGTCTAGTGACACAGCTCTGGGATGCCTTCTCTCTCTCTTGATGGATCAGCTTTGTGACATATACATGAGCTATACCAGCCCCTCCGAATTATGGGAAGCCCTCGTACGCAAGTACGGAGAAGCTGATGCAGGGCGTGAATTGTATCATGACTTCCGCATGGTTGATAGCCGTTCGGTCGTCGAACAATCTCATGAGCTTCAGCTTCTGGTGGGGGAACTGGGACACTTCGACTCAGTCTTGCCTGACAAATTTGTGGTTGGGGGCATTATTGCCAAGCTTCCTCCAGGATGGAGGGGCTTTGCCACAAGCCTCAAACATCGCAGGGAAGCAATGACCGTGGAGGGTCTGATTGCTACTCTGGATGTTGAGGAGAAAGCAAGGGCCAAAGATGTTCCACAACCTTCCACCCAGGATACCTCAACTGCAAACTTGGTTGATGGTGGGGCTGGCAGCTCAAAGAACTTCAAGAACAAATGGAAAGGAGCAAAACAAACTACTGGATTTAAAAAGAAGAAGAAAACTAAAGGAGACTTCAACTGCTTTGTGTGCGGTGAGGCTGGCCACCTGGCAAGGAAGTGCCGCATGCGTAAAGGCAAGAAGGTTAATCAGCAAACCGTGAATGTGACTGTTGGCGAGCCAGGAGAAGGATCTGGGTATGAACCTACTGTCCTTGTGTCATCTCAAATCACCGATTGGTGGTTACATACTGGCGCTAATGTTCATGTTTGTGCTGATTATAATTTGTTTTCATCTTACCAGACTTGCAGCAGTTCCACCGTCATAATGGGGAATGGAACTCGGGCAGCTGTGCAAGGAGTAGCAGTTGTGGAGCTAAAACTCTCATCGGGGAAGACTCTCCTACTGAAGAATGTAAAGCATGTCCCGTTAATAAATAGGAACCTACTTAGTGGTTCTCTGCTATGTCGTGATGGTCTAAAGTTAGTGTTTGAGTCAAATAAATTTGTAATTTCCAGATTTGGTCAGTTCATAGGAAAAGGCTACAACAACGGAGGCCTGTTCCGCTTGTCTGTGTTAGAGGATCTTAATCTTCTAAACACCATTTCATGTTCTTCGGTTAATGAATATTGTATGAGAGATGCATCTGTTTGGCACTCTCGGTTGTGTCATATCAATTTCGATCGTCTTATTCGGCTGTGCAAACTTGAGTTAATACCTAACCTGTCTATAGTTAAAGGATCTAAGTGTCAGGCCTGCGTTCAAGCCAAACAGCCAAGAAAACCTTTCAAAGCTGTTGGTGAAAAGGGCCTGGAACCTCTTGATCTTATTCATTCTGACTTATGTGAAATGAATGGAGTGTTAACCAGGGCAGGGACAAAGTACATGATGACATTGATAGATGATGCAACTAAATGGTGTTATTTATTCTTAGTGAAAACAAAAGATGAGCCACTAGAGTGTTTTAAAATCTACAAGGCAGAAGTAGAGACTCAATTGAACAAGAAAATGAAACGTCTAAGATCTGATAGAGGAGGGGAATACCTTTCAAAAGAATTCTCTGATTTCTGTGCTGAACATGGTATTATACATGAAACAACTGCTCCTTACTCACCTCAGTCCAATGGAGTGGCAGAGAGGAAAAACCGAACGCTTACTGACCTGGTAAATGCCATGTTGGACAGCTCAGGTCTACCTAAGCCATGGTGGGGGGAAGCACTGTTAACAGCATGTTATGTACTAAACAGAGTTCCCACATCAAAAGGAGAGATAACCCCTTATGAGGGATGGAAAGGCAGAAAGCCCACTCTCAGATTTCTGCGTGCTTGGGGCTGTTTAGCCAAGGTAAATGTACCTGCAATCAAGAAACGC
The DNA here is from genome assembly GCA_011799875.1 of Thinopyrum elongatum. NCBI lineage: Eukaryota > Viridiplantae > Streptophyta > Magnoliopsida > Poales > Poaceae > Thinopyrum > Thinopyrum elongatum. The sequence goes on along the minus strand of CM022298.1, from coordinate 619,525,231 downwards.
AAGTTAGGCCCTAAGACGGTTGATTGTGTGTTTCTTGGCTATGCAAAGAACTCTATTGCCTATCGGTTTCTAGTGATTAAATTGGGTGTAGAAGATGTTAATGTTAACACTGTAATTGAGTCATCCGATGCAACGTTCTTTGAAAACATCTTTCCAATGAAAAGGGACAAAACACCATCTGACAACCCGATTCCCTATCCTATACCTGAACCCGTAGTACCCTCTGAAACTCCAGATGCAGAAAACAACAGTGAAGAATGTGTTCCTAGAAGGAGCAAAAGACAAAGAAGAGAAAAATCATTTGGTAATGATTTTGCTGTGTTTTTAGTGGATGATGAACCAAGAACCCTTCTATAAGCTTTTGCAACTCCGGATGCAGATTACTGGAAGGAGGCAGTCCAAAGCGAAATGGATTCAATTCTTGCTAATGGAACTTGGGAAATTTGTCCTCGTCCCACAGGTTGTAAGCCCGTGGGATGCAAATGGATTTTTAAAAGGAAACTAAGACCAGATGGTACAATAGAGAAATTTAAAGCTAGGCTAGTGGCTAAGGGTTTTACCCAAAAAGAGGGAGAAAACTTCTTTGATACCTATTCCCCTGTGGAAAGACTGACTACAATTCGTGTGCTTGTTGCACTTGCTGCCTCATATAAATTTCTAATCCATCAAATGGATGTGAAGACAACATTCCTAAATGGAGAGCTAGAAGAGGAAATTTATATGCAGCAGCCTGATGGATTTGTAGCTACAGGATAAGAGGACATGGTATGTAAATTAAAGAAATCCCTATATGGCCTAAGGCAGGCACCAAAACAGTGGCATGAGAAGTTTGACAAAACTCTCACGTCTGCAGGGTTCTTGGTGAATGATGCTGATAAATGAGTGTACTATAAATTTGGTGGGGGTGAAGGTGTAATTCTGTGTCTATATGTGGATGATATACTAATATTTGGAACTAATATCAATGTGATCAATGACACTAAAAGTTACTTGTCACATAATTTCGACATGAAAGATTTGGGTGAAGCTGATGTTATTCTTAACATTAAAGTAACTAAAGGTGAGGATGGTATTACACAAAGTCAATCCCATTATGTGGAGAAAATTCTGAGCAGGTTCGGTTTCTCTGAATCTAAATCATCTCCAACACCGTATGACCCAAGTCTTAAGCTTCGGAAAAATAGAGGACAAGCAATTGATCAATTAAGATATACACAAATGGTTGGTTCCCTAATGTATTTGGCTAGTGCAACTATACCGGACATTTCGTATGATGTATGCAAACTGAGCAGGTTTAACTCTAATCCTGGAAATGACCATTGGGTTGCACTAGACCGAGTTATGAAATATTTAGTAGGCACATCTACTTATGGTCTACATTTCACTGGGTACCCTGCAGTCCCAGAGGGATACAGTCATTCTAATTGGATTTCAGATGCTGATGAAATCAAAGCTACTAGTGGATACATTTTTACACTAGGAGGTGCAGCAGTGTCATGGAGATCGCGTAAGCAAACGATACTCACCAGATCAACTATGGAGGCTGAACTGGTGGCTCTTGACACTGCCACAGTTGAAGTAGAATGGCAGCGGGAGCTACTCATGGAACTGCCCATGATAGAGAAGCCCATTCCTGCAATATTGATAAACTGTGACAATCAGACAGTTATCATAAAAGTTAAAAGTTCAAAGGATAATCTAAAATCCTCAAGGCATGTGAAACGTAGAATCAAGTCAGTCAGGTCGCTGAAAAATTCAGGAGTGATTGCCCTTGATTATATAAACACATGTAAAAATCTGGCTGATCCTTTCACTAAAGGACTATGACGAACAGTGATAGAATGTGCATCAAGGGAAATGGGACTGAGACCCACATGAGTTTCTTGACAGCAGAAACCATGTCCTTGTGATTGGAGATCCCATGAATTGGACAATGGGAATAACAAGCTGTTAATTAACTAGAGAGTATAAATTTCTTTTTATTTCCCGTTAGTAGATGATACTCTAAAATACTGCTTGGCAGGATGACTACAAGTCAGAATATGTCTTGTGACCAATTAAATTGGTAAGGCACCAACTCGCAGGGTAAGCCTATAAAAGACATACCTATATGGGCTTTGGTTGTGGTCGAAACCAATGAGGTATGGGTGAACTTCATAAAAGCTCATGAAAAGATCAGGAAGCTAGACCTTAAAGCTTCACCGCAGGCCTGGTTCTAGGCGGTCTAGTACTAACTTAACATTAAGATGAAACCCAATTACACAAAACTATCAATTCAAGGTGCGTCCATTGATTAGTTGTAAGAAGGTGAATTCTGAAGTGTAAGGTATAGCTCAACCCATTAGGGTCTATATCTCAAAGTTAGTATATAAAAAGACAAAAGGAGAACTAACGTAGGTCATGACAACTTGGTGGGGATTGTTGGAAATATAGTGCAACAGAGCTTTATTGCAATGACATTTACACTACAATTTCATAAGGAAATTGTCATGATGGTACTGTCAGATGTAAATGGAATACAATGTATGAAACCTTGTTTCAATACAGTTTGGTTGTCAGCATTCAGAAACAGAGTTTCAGGTTGTGCAAACGGGTGAGTCGAGTTCTGACCCTGGTGTCAACTGATCCCGTTTCTAGCCGGACTGAATTCTGGTATGTTTGATTGATACAAAGTGAAGTCCATCTCATCAACGGTACCACGGCTGCCGCACGAATTCTCCGGTGGATAAACTTGCACAAGTAGTCGCCGCAGGAGGAGGAGTGCGTGGGAGAAACTCCAGGGGGCGGATCCTGAAGTTTAGGCAGTTCGTTGGTTTAGGGTTGATTGCTGATTCGAGTCTATAAAAGGGAGACGTCCTAGACTGGAAGACACACAAAAAAAGCATTCACCTTAGTTCTTCTCTATTTCGCCGCCGGAGCCTCGCCATCCCTTTCCTGTTGTGCTGCAGGACGGGGAGAGCAGTAATCTCCGTTCCTTCTTCGGCTTGCTGACCTGCACGGGTGCCGGAGCAATCAAGGTTCTGGGAAGTGTCTCTGCACGCTGCTCGCTGATCTGCATCGCCACTTCCGCTTCTCCAGCTTCGTCAGGCTTCCACTTCAACACCTGCGTTTCAGTCAAGGTAACATTCAGTTAGCTATCCAAGTGTTTTGTTGTCTTCCTGCCATGTTCAAGAATAGATTGATTTGGTTACTAGCATTGCTAGTTAAGTTCTACTATCTTGCGATATTTGTAGTGGATTATAGATTGCTTCAGATTGTCATCTTAAGTTGGTTAATTCAAAATGCAGTTAACTTGATCATAGTTAATTTACCGAATTGTTTAACACAAACCTGTAGGCCACAACCAGGGTGATGAGGATGATCAACGTAAAATGCATTGGTTTGCGTGGTGGAAGATGTGTGTACCTAAAGCAAAAGGTGGGATGGGTTTCAGAGATATCCATGCTTTTAATCTAGCATTGTTAGCAAAACAATGTTGGAGGTTGATTGAGCACTTTGACTCGCTATGTGCTAGGGTGTTACGTGCAAAATACTACCCAACTGGAGACATCCTGAGTTGTACTTTGAAGAAGGGTTCATATTATGTGTGGCAAAGCATTTTTGCAGGTATACAAACATTTAAAAAAGGATGCATCTGGTGAGTTGTGGATGGAAGTATGATCAATATATGGGAAGATAGCTGGATCCCAAACAGTCCTTCTAGGAAAGTTATAACACCCCGAGGAAACTGCTTGCTATCACATGTAAGTGAGTTGATTGACCCGGCTACTGTCGAGTGGGATGAATTGTTGATCTGGGATAATTTCTGGAATTTAGATGTAGAACGCATTCTGCAAATACCCTTGTCGCAACAAATCAGTGAGGACAACATTGCATGGCATTACACAAAAACCGGAGTGTTTTCAGTTCGTTCAGCATATTATTGTGAATGGGATGATCAGTTTGGCAGCAAACTGGGGCACGAGGGCGGACAGTCCAGCAGCATGAACCACCCTGTTTGGAAGCACGTGTGGAATCTCAAGATGCCGGGTAAAAGTCAAAATATTCATTTGGAGATGTCTGCATAACACTAACCCTTTTAGGAGTACACTTGCAAACCGTCACATCCCGGTGAGTGGAGACTGCCCAGTCTATCATGCTGGAGCAGAGGACTCGAAACACGCTTTGTTCGGGTGTAAGCGAGCTAGATCGGTGTGTCTCGAATTGGGACTCCTCGATGATATTAACGAAGCCACACTGATTGACAGAGCGGGCGCTAAGGTGTTGGAATTTATCCTTTGTGAGGACAAGTTTCGCCAGAATTTTATGGACAGTGTTGATATCCCGGAGGTCGTGGCTGCCACATGTTGGTACCTATGGTGGCAAAGGAGAGAGATGGCCAAAGGAGAGCAGCTACAGGACCCATTTCGCACATCGATGTCCATCCGAGCTATGTCACTGAACTATGTACGTGCTGGAAGTAAGCCAAGTCGAGTGGATCGTCAGAATACATGGAAAAGAGGGCAAGCCGGGGTGCAAATTCTGAACGTAGACGCAGCCTTCACCGAGGAAGACCACACGGGAGGGTGTGGGATGGTGGTGCGCGACCATGTGGGAGGTTTCATTGCGGCTGCAGCAACGTGGATGACACACGTTGGTGATGTCGTATCAGCAGATGCTGAGGCCTTGAGGCAGGGTATCATGTTCATACGGGGCCTTGGCTATGATAAGATCATGATCCAGTCGGACAGTATGATCATCACGGATGCTCTGAAAATGAATGAAGGATACACACTGGTGGCTGCACCAATTCTAGATGATTGCCGTAGTTTACTACAAGGTTTCGAGAAGGTTATTATTGAACATTGTTTTAGAGAGACAAACATGGTTGCTCATGAATTAGCTAGCTATGGGAGGGGTAATCCACTGATGGTATGGTCGGATACACCTCCGAGTTTTATTTTGAATGCTTTAGCAAATGATGTAAGTTTGATTTGAGATAATAAAGCAGCCATGAAGGCCTTCCCGTCAAAAAAAAACCCTGTAGGCCACCACCATCTCTCTGATACCCTCCTCTGTCCGCGCTGCTCTTCAAGACCCAAATTGGCGGGTGGCCATGCAGGCAGAATATGATGCCCTCATAGCTAACTCCACATGGACACTCGTTCCTCGACCGCCTCACACTAATGTCATGTCTGGCAAGTGGGTTTTTCGGATCAAAACCAAAGCCGACGGCTCTCTGGATCGCTATAAAGCCTGTTGGGTTGTCCGTGGCTTCGCTCAACGCCCGGGCATCGATTTTGGGGAGACTTTCTCTCCTGTGGTCAAACCAGCGACGATACGCACCGTGCTCACCTTGGCATGCTCACCGTGAAAATATACATTTATGTGTCCTCAACAAAATAATAATAATCATTTCAGCTCACCATGAAATATAAACCGGACTATTTGTCATTTTTATCTAGGACATATAAAGTCGTTTCTCCGTTGGATCATGTTATATTACAGGTGTGTTGTTTCAGGATTTTTGCGAACTTTTACACTGTTGAAAACCTTAACTAGTTCTATGATAAGCTATGGTAAAAAAAAAGGGTATGTCTAACATTTAAGTGATTCAATCAAACTAGAAAGAAAAAGAACAAAAACAAAAGAAAATGCTTGCAGGAATTTTAGCTTAAAACCAATAGCATAGGACTTATATGTGCAATACCTAGAACACATCTAGATGTGCTTTAGCAAAACTGGATAAAAAATATAACTCCCCATTAAAAAAACCAAATCAACGCCATTAAATATAACTTATAAAATATTTTTCAAATTATATTTCTTTGGTCACACTTTACGAAGTTTAATTAAGATAAAAGTAATATGTGAATTTAAAATTCGAAGGGAGTATCAATCAAAGACATAAAAACAGAAGGTACATTTCGATTAAGCAGCCGAAGATCCTCTGAGCCATGCATAAACAGATGAAACCTTACACACGTATGTTTCCTCGTTCTCTTTGACTCCTCTCAATGCGTGGGTGACGCCTTCCCTAGGGGAGACTCGCAGTCAGGTTTTCTAGTGGGATGCTCGCAGTGAGATGTCTGAACCCGTCGGTCGCCAAGACGTCGGCCAACACTTTCCGGGACGACGACATAAACGTCACGCACGCATCCCTGAGCAGCGGGCAATGGTGCTGCTCCGCCAGCGCCAACGTGGTGGCCACGGTCTGCACGTCCAAGGTTCTGCGCAGCTTCACGTCGCACGCCTGCTTCAGCTTGTCCACCCAGTACCTATCCGCGGCGACCAGCAGGTGCTGCGTCACCGCGACGCCGCGGCCCTCCTCGTCGCCCGGCAGCGAGTTCGTGTAGATAAAGTGCAGAAGCAGCTCGAAGACCGCCGGGTCCGTGTCATGTACTCCCTCCGTTCCAAATTAGTTCACTTGAATTTATCTAGATACGGATATATCTAACATGAATATATCTAGACAAATATGAGTGAACTAATTTGGAACGGAGGGAGTACCTCCGTGTGCTCCGTGTCCTTGCTCTTCATTGGACCGAAGAGCTCGGCGTCGAAGACCGGCGACCGTGCGGCGAGCACGCACCGGTGCGCGCGGAACGCCCGGCCGCCGACGTCGATAGTGACGTCCGCGCCCTTGCCGTCTCTGAGCATGCGCTCGAGGTGGCCGTGCAGGTCCAGCAGCGGAGCGGCGGCTGCCGGGCCGGCCCTGGTGCGTTCCACGCGGGGCTCAATGACGGTGAGCACGCACCTGATCGTCAGGCGGTCGTCGATGAGGTACCGCCGCGATGTCAGCTTCGATCTGCGCACAAATCCTACAAACGTCAGGGGATCGATGACAGGGAGGAAGCAGTGTGTCTCCGACGTCTTTGTATGTCCCATGGCCCCGTGGCGGTCCACGAGCCCAATGGTGACCCTCGCCGTCGCGGTCACGAGCCTGGCCGCTTTAGGGAGATGCACAGACGCCGCGGCGTAGCCTGGGTACATATTATAGCTGGTGGTCGTCCAGCGGGGGTAGAAGCTGACAAACCAGTCGTGGCTGCCGACGGTGAAGTCGCCAGAGTACACGGCCTCGCCCACCGGGAAGTCCCTAATCTGCGAGTAGTTTGCCACCACGAAGTCGTGCGTCGCGGACGAGCTCTCTGGCACGCTTCTCGACGACGTGTCAGCTTGTCCGGGAGCTCCCCTGTTGGTGAGACGGTGCCATAAATCCATCGATTCTCGGCGCCGCGTCGACGCTGTTGCCTTTCTTCTAATCTTCGTACGAGAAAGACGCTAGCTAGGGCAGATAATTCTGTGATGCAATTGCAGGTTGCTGCACGTACGGAGGAAATCCCAACAGCTCCTACCTCCCAGGAGAATCCTAACCGATCCAAACAGTTGGATTTTTCGATACAAACAAAATGGATGTCTAGGAATCAGTCGACTGAGACTTAACGCTGATGTTATCTAATGTCCGATTTGGCCCGTTCTGCCTCCTCTTAGTTGCTGGGTTTTGATTTCCAGCGTCATGGGCTTGAGTAGTGGGCTTTTGATTGTTTCTGCTAGGCCTGTTAGATTGTTTGTCTCTTTTGGGCTGGATTATTTGTTTGTCTGGCTTTTACTTTTCCTGTACTGGAGCTGGAGCTTGTCACACTTTCGTCACGACATGCACTACGTCGGCTGGCAAAAAAGCACCAGCATGAGAGAAAAAGCTACACTAGATTGTCTTTGTGCATCCTTGTAATTAAGCTATATCCGAAATAGGTTGCTCCATTGACGAAAAAGCTGAAGAAAAATAAAATAATGAGAAAAAGGGGCGTAAAGAAAACATAATGACGAAATAGTCTGAAAACATGAGTTGTCCTATGAGATCTTCAAAATCAAACGCTTACATGTGCCAAAAAAAAATGCGATGGCAGTGTATTGTGTGCCTACTGCCAAACAAAAGACGACCACCTAAAGGCACAATTATTTTGCCCAAAAACACAACACACCACAAAAAATCCCCAAAATAAAATTAAAAAATAAAGACCCACCAAAAAAGTCAAGCCCGGTCGATTAATTATATGCAAGTATACGACCATTAAATAAAAATAAATTATCTACAATGTTGATGTATTAAAAGTGCAACAAAAAGAACATCAACAAGAGGATAAAATAATGTATGAAAAAGATTAAAATATCAAGGCATAAAATTTAGATATGGAGACAATATTTATGAAAATAAAAAACACTAGTCGTGTGTGCAACATGGTTGCAGATGGGATGCGATGTGTGATGTGCAATGTAAAATAAAAATAAAAAGAGGGAAAAGTAGATAAAAATAAAATAAACCTCGTACTACTCTAGTTGTGCGTAGGCTGTGGGGTGTGGTGCGCCATGCAAAATTTAAAAGTGATAAAACTAAAATAGATAAAAGAATGAAAAGGGCGGGTGCAACAAGACAAAACAAAACAAGGAAAGGGAAACATTATACTCTGTATTTGCACATTTGAAGGCAGTTTGGGTGACACTTGCAGTTGTGTGCCTAGTGATAGACATGTAACTGTCCATCCCTTGATAGAACACCACATATTTATAGTTGGGGGTGACAATTGCAGTTGCGTTCTTAGTAGCAGACATGCAACTCTCTCTCCCCATCCCCACAAAACAATACAGAGCTGTAATGCGTTGAACACATGCACTTGCAAATCAGGGTCGATGCTTGCTGTTGCATGCCTAGTCTCAGACATGCAACTACCCCCTCTGCCACCGCCCTTCAACAAAACGAAGGTTATTTTGTAGCCGGATGTGTAGACATGCAATTGCAGTTGAGGGGGACACTTGCAATTGTATGCCTAGTGTCAGACATGCAATTGCCCCCTCTCTCTTGCCGCCCATCGACAAAACAAAGGCAACTTGCAGTCGGGTGTGTAGACATGCAATTGCAAACGAGGGTGACACTTGTAGTTGCAATTGAGGGTGACACTTGCAGTTGCATGCCTAGTCTCACACATGCAACTGCCCCCCTTTCCCACCATTCTCCAACCAAACAAAGGTGATTTGCAGTCGGATGTGTAGACATGCAATTGCAGTCACGTGCGACACTTGCAATTGCATGCCTAGTGTCAGACATGCAATTGCCCCCTCTCTCTCGCCACCCATCGACAAAAAAAGCCAAGTTGCAGTCGGGTGTGTAGACATGCAATTGCAAACGAGGATGACGCTTGTAGTTGCAGTCGGGGGCGACACTTGCAGTTGTGTGCCTAGTGTACGCATGCAACTGCATTGCCCCTCTCCCCCGCCGCCCCCTCCGACAAAAAAGTCCAATTGCGACCTTATTGGAAGACATGCAGCTGTACTCAGGATCGATGCTTGCAGTTCCACGCCTCTCCCCACCGCTCCCTCCAAAACAAAAAGTCCAGTTGCAACCATGTTGAAAGACATGCAGTTGCATACCTAGAGTTATACATGCAACTGCCCCCGCCTCTCCCGTCGTCCGTTCCGACAAAACAAAGTCCAGTTGCAACCATGTTGAAAGACATGCAATTGTAGTTGGGATTGATGCTTGCAGTTGCATGCCTAGAGTTACACAAGCATCTGCCCCTGCCTCTCCTGCTGCCCCCTCCGACAAAACAAAGTCTGGTTGCATCCTGTTGGGGGACATGCAGTTGCCGTCGGAGTAGACACTTGCAGTTGCAAGCCCTAGTGTACACGTGCAACTGCCCCCCTCTCATGTCGCCTCTCTGATAAAACAAAGTCCTATTGCTTCTGTGTGGAATATATGCAATTGCAGTCGGGGGTGACGCTTGCAGTTCCATGCGTAGTGTACATGTGCAATTGCCCTCCCCCTCTCCCCGACCCTCGAACAAAACAAAAATTTCATTGCAAGTTGGGGCCAAACATGAAAAATCCCCCTCCCCCCTTCCCCGAGAAAACAAAAGTTCAATTGTATTCATGGTTGAATACATGCGAAGAATGAAGTACAGGGCGATGCTTGCGGTTGCATGCATAGTGTTTGCGTTAGAAAAAGGGAGAAATTCTGTTTGTGAGTCGGGGCGGATGAGTATTACAATTTATTTTGTCAAAAACCCTTGTTCATTATTTATTATTGATTACATAAAAAAAAGAGACAAACAACAACAAAAATTCTAACTAAAAAGGAAAAACTAGTTAGTCAATGCTCACGCCCTTGGCGACAAAATTTACAAAACAAAAAAAATGATAGTTGATATTCTCATTCAAAGTAACTAGTTGATATTCTCATTTCTGAAAACTATGCAAACAAAAGTTAGCAACCCTCCCCATTTGAGTATTCAAAGTAAAAAAAAAGTTGGTCAACGTAGATGCCTCTGATCATATATCTAGTTGATATAAAAATAAGTTAAAGAACACTACAGGAAACACTGATAAAATATATATCTCTAGCCTGTCCATTTTCAGTGAGCTATCTGAACCTTGGTTGATTGACTGGACAAAAACAGAGGGAAAAGGGTGACCCAAAAACAACTACTAGTAGAATCTAAGTGACAAAAAAACATACAATTTGTGATAATCTATGTTCCACTAATCAACGGTTAAAGACCTGCCCGCTGATTTGATTGAATGTAAGACAAAAAGGTATACACACTGACTGACAAACAAATCTACTAGCCTGTCCAAGAAACAAGTCAAACAACCTACTACAAAAATGGAGACACACAAAAATCCCACCTATCTGAACCTCACTTAAGTAATCTGTACTAATGGAAGACCAAATACTCTTAGATCTAACCAGCAAAAATGGATAAACAAAAAGAACAAGAAAATGGACACGAAGAGGGGATACTTGCTGTACCAGCGGGATTAATTCCCGTAATTTGTAACCCAAGAGAAAAAAACAACGAGAAAGGACGCCTCACCTGCCCATCCCACGTGCAAACCACTTGGCCCACAAACAAAAAAGGTCCAAACAAAAGCGGAAACATAGAGAAAACATAACTGGGCCGGATGCGCCCCTAACCAGGCCAAAACTAGCCAAAACAGTCAATAGCACGAATCTTCAAGCAACAAAAGATCTAACGGCTGAAGCGTCGACTGAGACTTCGCGAAGTCTCAGTCGACTGAGATTTAGCGGCACCGAAACAAAATATGAACGGAATACATAGACACCCGTCCGTGTACACGCACATACACCCCAACACTTCTGAAATAGTGAAAGTCTGAAATCACCTGGAATCCACTAGTAGAAAACAGGGCTTTCGTCACAGCCGGATCGGAGCATTAGTCCCGATTGCATTATGAACCGGGACTAATGTGAGCATTAGTCCCGGTTCGAGCGGCTAGGACGTTGGGCAGGCATTAGTCCCGGTTCAAATGGGACCTTTAGTCCCGGTTTGAGCCACGAACCGGGACTAAAGGGCACTAAAGGTTAGACCTTTAGTCCCGGTTCAAGCCACGAACCGGGACTAAAGGTTAGACTCAAACCGGGACTAAAGGTTAGACCTTTAGTCCCGGTTCAAGCCACGAACCGGGACTAAAGGGGTTGAGGCTTTAGTCCCGGTTGGTTAGTCCCGGTTGGAGCCACGAACCAGGACAAACTCTACCCCCCCCCCCCCATGTATCGCCATTTCAGTTTTGTGAAAAACAAAAGAAAATGATAAAAACTTCAAAAATTAAAATCCTTCGAGATGTAGTTATGTTACTACATCTACTAGTTAGAAAAATTAAAAAGCTTAAATTTGGACATGTTTTGCAAAAAAGTGTTATGAAAAAGTAAAACGGCCATATCTTTTGCATACGATGTCGAAAAAAAACGCATAATATATCAAAAAAATCAGCACGAAAATCCGCATCTGATTTCGACGGCCTTAGGCCGTGTTGCAAATTTTAGAATCCTCAAATTCTTAAAGGAAAAAAAGTTATGCTCAAATTTTAGTTTTTTTGAATTTTGGTTAAATCTGGTCAAACTATGGTCAAACTACTTATTCAAGAAATATTAGTGTTACTAAATAAATATTTTAGTTTTTTTGAATTTTGGTCAAACTATGGTCAAATCTGGTCAAACTGTGGTCAAACTATGGTCAAACTACTTATTCAAGAAATATTAGTGTTACTAAATAATTATTATTTTTTAGAATAATAGTTTCAAACTCAAACGGTGCTTAATGCTCAAGTTCAACTCCTAAGGGTTAATAGGATTGACAACTTAGTATTGTCAGGAAAACAACAAGTGCAGACTTGGAAACTAGGGGGAATAGAACTCAAAAGTTAAGCGTGCTCAGGCTGGAGTAGTGAGAGGAGGGGTGATTAGAGATTAAATTGTCAAATAATTCAAAGATTTGAAAATTCAAAAAAAATTAATTTTTTTTTTACAAAAAAATTGCTTTAGTCCCGGTTGGTGGTCCTCCAGCCCCGCTCCAGCAGGCAGCCACGTGGAGCCCCTTTAGTCCCGGTTCGTAAGCGAACCGGGACTAAAGGTTAGAGGCTTTAGTCCCGACCCTTTTTGTCCCGGTTCCAGAACCGGGACTAAAGGCCCTCTGGAACCGGGACAAAAGCCATGTTTTCTACTAGTGATCGTTTTCCCATCTTCCTCACGAAGACATGAAAAGCCATCTAGCTTTCCACGCCAGGGACTCGCGCTTCACCGCCATTCTCCGGCAGCTCCCCTCCCTCGACGACCTCGGTCGTCGGTAGTGAGAGGGGTCGCCGGATCCATGCGTGTGGATAGTTTTAGGCCAAAGTAGCTTGGTTTTTAGGTTGTTCATCGTCTTGGCTTCGGCGGTGGTGATGACGGCGCTGAATAAAATTTCTTCAGATCCTACTCCGATGAGACGATTGGTCCTATTGTTGGGGATGGATTTTGAATCCAGTCTGTTCAAGAAAGGATGGTGTGGCGGCGGCATCCTCGTGGTGGACATGTGTCCTTGGGCTCCGCCGTTGCGACGGCGTCTGCTCCAGCGTTTGCGTGGAGCTTGTGAAGTAGTCCAGGAGCGGATACAGATTGTGCTGGGTTCATGGTTGATGGGAGGCAGGTGTGGTTTCCTCCTTCGGCGTATTACTCATGGTGGGGTGTCAGATCTGAAGTTCGATGGCGTGTCCGGCCGGGGTGTTGCCCCGGTCTGATTCGTTCAACGGCAATGGCTTCACTTTTGGGGAGTCACCTTGGAGGTCCGCAAAGCTGCTTATCAGCGATGGAGCCGCATCGAGCTCGGGTGAAGAGGTGATCTGTCATTCTATTCTTCGGTGGCTGCTGTGGTGGTGCCGGAGGCAGGTGATGGACGTTGGTGTCAAATTCAGATATGTTCTGCTATCTTTTCAGTTTTGTCATGTCGGTCCTTACGTGACTTGTACTTTGATTTTTATCATATGAATGAGACACATATTACCATACAAAAAAAATCATTATAAGTCTAAGACTTAAACCCTGGTGTGCTGGTTCCATCACAAGGAACCAAACCAAAATACGAGCACCAGTATCAAATCTAAGACTTAAACCCTGATGTGCTGGTTCTATCACAAGGAACCAAACCATGTGCGCTACGCTCAGTTTACGAGCTATCAGAGTTAATTGACGAACAGAAGGCCATGGTCGAGTCAGTCATGTGTTGCAGGTGACGAGCATGCCGACCATGGAAACCTATCTTCTGAAACGAAATGAGTCCATGCGCAAAAAAAAAAACCGAAATGAGTCAAGTGATGCACCCACCGCACCAACGATTTTATGGGGCGTTGGATGCAAAAGAGAGGGATAGAATCCAGTTACAAGATGGACTGTTTTTTGTTGTTGAGAATTACAAGATGGACTGCTGGCACAATTGCATAAGGATCCTCGTGATGTTGAATTCGGCGAGCCAAGCGAACCCCCCCCCCCCCCCCCCCCCTCTCTCTCTCCCCCCATATTTTTAGGGTCGGCAACATTTTTAAGGTCAGCGTGAGCGCATCGTTCATTTCCTCCATGGCGACCGCCAATATTGGGTCAAAGTAGCGGAGGGTGGCGAGGAGACACTCCAAGCCGACGAACAATTTAGTCTTACGGAGCATGTCCTCCTCCACCCATTGGGAGTAGTTCCATGCCCTCTCTCAGAACACTCTCGTCGCAGTCCTCTTCGGTCTCATTGGAGAAAGGTCCGCAAGGAGTGCGCGGCTGTCGCGACATGGGTGATGGGGTGAGTGTGGAACCGATGAGGAATGGGGGAGGATAGGGGGTGGAGTGATGCTGGACAAGAAGGGTTGATGGGGGTGAGTGTGACGACGAGTGGAAAGGGGGGAACATAGGGGGTGGAGTGGCCTGTTTAGATAGGGGGCAATTGGGCGCACTCCGACGGGAAACGAGACTGGATTGGCTCAAGCGGGTCAGAAACACATGCAAAACGCTGCAGTGCCCACTAATTCCCGCTCTTTCCCGTAAGAAAGTGCTCGCGTCATTGACAGGGGAGGAAGAGGTAGGCATACGAACGGCAGCGCCATTGGTCGGGCTACACGCATGATTAAGATGCCGGGCTGAAACTTCTCTCCTATGCGAGCTGTTCGTGGATGAAGGGCTCCACACCAATGTCTGATAACCTGCAAATATGAAGGCTCGCGGACTTGATTTGAAGCGGCCTCCATAAATTATGCAGGCCGAGAGGCGTGTTGCGACTACGCTATAACACGCATTTCAACCGCGATCACTATATATGCGATCATTATGCCGATCAGCCCTAAGGATAAATCTGCTAGAGTTGCTCTTAACTTTTAATAATCACCACTAAATGAATATTGTATGGGCCGGAACAACTGATGCTTCTACACGTTTATAACGATAAGGGTTCTGTCAAACACATCACCGGTAATAACCATGCACAAATGTTCACCTTATGGCAGTTAGAAAGTACAAGAGCTTATACATTCATATTTATCAATGTCGTTTCAGTACTGAAATGCCTTCCCTACCTAACATCAACCATGGATTGCATTTGCACCCGATGTATGGCAGAAAAGAAAAATATTGCTGCACAGTTAATTGTGTTCCTTCTATCAGGCTCGATGGAATTAGCTCATAGCTTCGTTTCATTACAAAGTTGCATGTATTAGAAATCCATTAAAAATAAATCACAGACAACTTTAGGATTAACGAAACTCTATCTATTTTATGATGTAATAACCATAGTTTTAAAAATCAGACCGGACTGGAGGTTGGAGCGGAAAATACCAGAACCGACGGCCTCGACGTGTTTTAAATTAATAAGAGCATTATGTAATTGGACCGGAGAAAACCTGTCAAATTGGCCGGTTTTTGGGAAAACCGGTGAATAAACCAAGCCTTTAAACTGGAAAAAAAAACAGGGAAAATGTTTAATGGAAAATTTGGGAGAACTGGGATTCGCGTGTGAGTAGTAGGAATCACGTGCTCATGGCCCACTAACCAACTCCGTCATGCTACAACAAACAAACCTGTGGTTGAATGGTTAGGAGCATAGTGGTATCGCAACCCACCAGAGTTCAATTCCTAAACTTGACATTAGTGCTCGCATTTTTCTTGATTTATTTCAGGCCTTCCGGCGATATGTGTTCAATGGGAGGAGACATTTCCGTCGACTATGAAGGTGTCTATGGCGACTTCGACAATCTCAAGATGACATGGCGGCTGAGTCTCTTGAAGATGTTCATAAGAATTGGATGTGTGTGCGTGCGTTCATAAGGGTAAATGTATACGTGTATGTATGAGCGTCTGCGTTTGTATTGTGTTAAAAAAACTCATTCATGCTACTTTGCTGTCTATCATAAGGAAGTAATTTTATTTGATCATTATTTAACACTATATTAGCATAAGGGCCGTTTTGGCTCTTGGGAGCATATGATCCCTAATGAATAGTAAATTCAAAATAAATAGTAATTAAAATTTTAAAATGCTGATTTTTTTCGTAGATGTTCTTGTTAGTGTAACAAGAGTGCTTGCCAATTTTCATGCGAAACGGGATGACAATGATTCGTCGGTGAAAAAACAAAAATAAATGTAACGTTTGGAGATAACATTTGTCGTTTGAGTTTTTTTTTTTTGCACAGATCAAAATACTTAAGCTTTCCTCCTAAAAATTTACAGGTAGCGTTTTGGTGTGACAATGATCACATCTATTTTTTTCAAAAAAAATTGACATTTGGAAAAAATATTTTTCATGGGCATATGCTCCCAAGAGCCGAATTGGATTTCCGATATATATACATTATTAAACATATAGTATTTTATGGTAAAAAAAACCGGATGATGAACCGGAGGTCCAACTGGTAAAAACCTCAACCGACATCTCACCGGTTCTATCTCCGGTTTGGTTTTTTAACGCTATCCTCTGAGAAGTCCACCGGGGCCTGCAACCGCCGTGATGAGGGCCATCGGGTTCCCAAATATCACGGCGACGATGACGCTCACGACCACACCAACGATCTTGCGGAAGCGCTCGAACCCGCCGCTCCTCCGCGTGCTCCTCGGCAAGCTCTGCAGCAGACCCTCCGTTATTGGCGCTCCCGCCAGGACGATCTGACCGCCGCTGCCAATGTTCCGGGCGCAGTTGCCGTGCTTGAGGCACGCTACGTGCAGGTCGAAAGCCTCGCCGTCGTCGTAGTAGGAGCGGTAGGCCCAGAATTTGCGGCGGCGGCCGTTGGCCCCGCCGCACAAACCGCACCGACGCGAGGCCTCCTTGCGGAGCTCGAAGGCGCGGCCGTCCTGGACGATGCGCTCTGGTAGCAGCGCGCAGCAAGGGTGGAGGTCGAGGTCGCGCTCGCGGCTGTGGTACACGAAGCCGATCACGTCGTCGCCGCACGCGTCGCAGACCCTGAGGCCTGCTGGGGGCGGGGGCTCGCTGTTGAAGGCGAAGGTGTGTTTCTTGAAGAGAGCGTGCTGGAGGTTGGCCGGCGGGAGGGCGCAGCAGGTGTGGAGGTCGAAGCTGCACGGCTTGCAGGTGTACCTGGGCCCGTCGCCGGGCTGCATGCATCCGTCGCACCGGAAAGGCGCACCGCCGGTGGTCACCAGCTCCAGCTCGTGCGACGTGTGGGCAGAATGGGAGATGACCGGCGGTGGATCCTCGAAGAGCCTGGTCATTGTGTTGACTTGCCTGTCAACAATGTTCTTGTGAAGAAGCTAGACACCAAGCAACAACTTTAGCTAGCTGTATTTATGCATGGGGACGCTGTCCAGCTGAGTAAGCATGTCCGTAGCTTGGGTACGTCACGACCAAACGTACATTGCTTCGAGCGGAAGATTCATTAGACATCTATACACTAGTTTGCATTGCGTATGCAACTTGCAAGCATGCTCTGAAGTTTCCGTTTGAATTAATTACGGCAAACACGCGACAGCCGTTGAAAAACAGTGTCATCGAGGACCAATTATATGTAAGAGAAACGAGTTTGTTAACTCCCTTTTTTTTTGTTTGGTCGGTCGATCTTAGGTTAAATGTCTTACGTGTGTCGCCGCGGGTTGACCACGTGTATATACTACTACCATCGCTGTACGTAGTGCTTTCATGGAAGTTGGATCGAGCTACCGCGCGCGACACGGATCCAATAATTGTCCGCTGTTGCTACTCAACAAGCCAACGCCGGCCGGTAAGCGAAGCGCGTGTGACCGTTCACAGGTACAACTCTAACGTTAGGTTACTCATGGTGGAGAGTATCATACATAAGTATCATGTATATGATACTCCCTCCGTTCCAAAATATAGCGTGCCAGCGCTTTTTGAGGTTCAACTTTGACCATAAATCTAACCAACGAGACCGACTGCGGCGGGAGCGAAAATTATACCAGTGAATTCGTATTCAAAAGAACTTTTCAATTATATAATTTTTGCTCCCGCCGCAGTCGGTCTCGTTGGTTAAATTTATGGTCAAAGTTGAAGCACGGAAATTGAGGACGCACTATATTTTGGAACGGAGGGAGTACTAGTCTATGATACTATCTTTATAGTGCATATTATTATAGATTAGTATTATAAATCATTTTATTTATTACCATGCATGACACATAGTAGCATAACATTTATTATGATATGGTATCTACCTATGTTACTCTAACCCTCTCTTTTCTTTAATTACCGGCCACATAAGCATCTTTGCTAGTCCTAAGTGCATGATACTGGTTATGTTACCCCCACTATGACCAGCCTTATATCGGTCCCGCATTTGCGTGTATTGCTTGTGATCAACTAGTGTGGAGTTATGGTCTCATGTCTTCATTTTAATAACCGTGGTCGGCCGTATATATATTCTCGGAGACCATGACCTATGTGATTTGCTGATCCCCCCAGATATGCTGCAAGTCCGGAAGTTTACCATGCACAGAGAGACAAATGCTGGAGGGATTGAGGACGTTCCTTGCACTTTCATCGGAAATTCACAGGGGCACGCACCAGCCCAGCCGTGCCCGACAGCGTGATTGCCTTCGCGATCTGCAAACTTGTTTGCTCCTTGGCAAATTGTTGTAAGTTCTAGTTTCTGAAACTTGATGAATTTCTATCAAGCAAAACTTGAAATTTAGTGAAGTTCTAAAAACTCATCAAAACATGTTCAAAAGTTGTCTTATTTCAAAGCCCTCATCACAAGGAACATGAATACGCAAACGGAACTTAAATTGGACTTTCGATTCAAAAGATATCATAGATTCAAATGTGAAAGTTATATCATTTTTTGGACCAATCTATTAACCTAGTGCCCAATGTCAGTTGTTGTTTTTTCCTCGTTTTTGTCGTTACAGAAAATCAATACCAAACGGAGTCCAAATGGAACGAAACTTTTTGACGATTTTTCTTGGACCACAAGACACCCTGTAAGCTTCGGGAGGAGGCCAGAAGGGCCACGAGGCGGCGACAAGCTCAGGGGGCGCGCCCCCCAAGCTTGTGGGCTCCCCGGGGATCCTCTAACCCTAATTCTTTTTCTATAAATACCCAAATATTTTCTGAAGACCAGAGGCACACCAAAAATACTTCTCCGCTGCCGCAAGTTTCTGTCTTCATGAGATCCCATCTAGGGACCTTTTCCGGTGCTCTGTCGGAGGGATTCGATCACGGAGGGCTTCTACATCAACCTTACTGCCCTTTCGATGATGTGTGAATAGTTTACCACAGATCTACGGGTCCATAACTAATACCTAGATGGCTTCTTCTCTCTTTTTGATCTTCAATACAATATTATCCTCGATTTTATTGGAGATCTATTCGATGTAATCTTCTTTTGCGGTGTGTTTGTCGAGATCCGATGAATTGTGGATTTATGATCAGATTTTCTTTGAATATTATTTGAGTCTTCTCTGAACTCTTTTATGCATGATTTATATAGTTTTGTATTTCTCTCTCATCTATTGATTTGTTTTGGCCAACTAGATTGATTTTTCTTGCAATGGAAGAGGTGCTTTGTAATCGGTTCAATCTTGTGGTGCTCAATCCCAGTGACAGAAAGGGACATGACACGTATTTGTATTGTTGACATTAATGATAAAAAGATGAGGTTTGTTCATATGTATTGGATCTATCCCTCTAGATCATGTTATCTTGCTTAAGGCGTTACTCTGTTCTTGTTAACTTAATACACTAGATGCATGTTGGATAGCAGTCGATGTGTGGAGCAGTAGTAGTAGGAGTTCGTCTACTTGTCTCTGACGTCATAACTATGCACTTTTCTATCAATTGCTCAACAGTAATTGTTTACCCACCGTATGATTTCTTTCAAGAGAGAAGCCTCTAGTGAAAACTATGACCCCTGGGTCTATCTTTTATCATATTATTTTTAGATCTACAAAATCAAAAACACAAAAATACCTTGCTGTAATTTATTTACTTTTATTTTATTTCACACTTTTACTTATCTTTTATATCTATCACTATCAGATCTCATCCTTGCAAGTAACTGTGAAGGGATTGACAACCCCTTTACCATGTTGGGTGCAAGTATTTGTTTGTTTGTGCAGGTGCAATTATTGGAGACTTGTGTGTTCCTCCTACTGGATTGATACCTTCGTTCTTAACTGAGGGAAATACTTATCTCTACTTTGCTGCATCCCCCTTTCCTCTTCAAGGGAAAAACCAACGCAAGCTCAAGAAGTAGCACTAAACTACACAACCGACCTAATCATGGATTATTAGGATTTAACTAATCCTTAACACTCCCCCTAATCTATGAATGATTTTGTGAATATGCAACATCTTGATAGACTCCTCCTAATATGTTCATCTTGATAAATCATTTGTATAATCTTGAGAGTCTCCTCCGAAAACCCTGTGGGGAAATATGAGGAGAATAATGCAGATATGTTGGTATAACTCCTTTAAACCTCATGGGGAAAATAATAAGAAGAAAATGATGCAACATATAATGATTATTTTGTCTTGATAACTCATGTGAGAAAAACCTTTGAAATAGGAGAAAAATCATTGCCGGATTTAGAGAACCATAAATATGCTTTGTATACTTCCCTTTAAAACCCCAAGTGAGAAAACTTGAAAGTATGACTTATGATGTTTGAGAAGCGATTGCCTCATTAAAAACTTTCTATGAGAAACTCTGAGTGAAAACTCATAAAGGAAAAGAGTGCAATACGATGTGCCAATCAAAACTCATGTAAAACCCAGTGGGAAAATATAAGGAGAAAGTGATATGCCATATATGGACACTTGTGTTTGTATTGTCTCGTTAAAAACCTTTTATGAGAAATCATTAGGGAAAATCTCATGGAGGAAAAAGAGTACACTATATGCTAATGATTGTTAACAAGTTATAATTTGGGAGTTTTACTCCCCTGAACTTTGCAAACTTTAACAGTTGTCACGTACCAATTCAATGGACATGATTACGGAACGTAAAAGTTGGTAATGATATCGTGAATAATATGTTGGATTTTCACAATAGTTTGTTTGCAAATTGTTTCCTTGCTTTTCTATAATCGAGTGGATAAGTGATTTTTGACTAATGTGCTTTAGAATATGGCTCTTCAAATAACCCATAGGTATATTGAGTAACACACAAGTGGTAGCATCTTGATAGCTGAAGTTATGTGATTATGATGAATCTCAACCACATGATTTTGAGTGTGGTTAACCATTTAGCTGAGCCATGCATATTTTTCAATGCTTCAAATAAAGCAATTATGTTAGAGTGATAAGTGGAAGTAGCCATTAAAGTGTATTTAGATAACTTCCATTAGAGGGTTATTCCACCAAATTCAATCATTGATATGACGTTCTTGGGATCAAATAAGTAGTAAATATCATTATATCATATCATGGTCATCTCGTGATTTTACTAATGGAATTAACCAAGATACACTGTGAGATTGAGATATAAGTGGATATTCCTTATACCAACCTATACCACACTAGTGCAGAATTGGGCTTTAGTCCCGGTTCGTAAGGCCCTTTAGTGCCGGAACCGGCACTAAAGGGTGGGGACTAAAGCCCCCCCCCCCCCCTTTAGTCCCGGTTCAACACGAACCGGGACCAAAGGCCCACCACGTGGCACGAGCACGCGCCGGGGGGCTGGGGGCCTTTAGTCCCGGTTGGTTACACCAACCGGGACTAAAAGGTTTAGGGGTTTTGGGTTTATGGTTAATTTTTCCTTTTAGTTTTGTGTTTTCCATTTAATTCTTTTTCATTTCAAACATAATTTACGCTACATATATTCCTACATATTCAACTTGGTCACTTGGATACATCCACTTTAATCTAATATGTGTTTCTTCCACCCCTAATGATATACAACTCATATCATCATCATAATGATATATATAACAACTCATCATCATCGTAGTCATATATACAACTCATCTTGATCGTAGTGATATAACAATCTCACCATTATGATCATCATAAGTTAACCACTACTAGGTAAGGTGCTAGTGATATAACAATCTCACCATTATGATCATCATAAGTTAACCAACTACACTAGGTAAGGTAGCAGGATCTACTACTCTCTCTCGGGTAGCATAGCATAAAACAGAAAAATCCCTCCTTCTCCATTATGCAGCATAGAGATCCAACTGTGTCCAATTTGTGGCCTTCGCTCAGCCACTATTTTTCTCCAAGCCTTGATTTTGAGGCCTCCATCTGTTTTAGAGGTCGAGTATGCATATTTGAGACACTCCGACCATGGTCGTACGCAAACAACTGTCATCTCACCTTCGACAAACATAAATGGAGGCACAACCACATCCGGGAGCTTCTGTTGAAGAGCATAATAGTAACATATATAGTTAGCAATGAAGTTTACTTCAGAAGAATGTATGAAAAAGATGGACTAACTAGTGACACAATAGTAAAAATCTTACCATGATACTAGCACGAATGTTAGCATCGCACAACTCGTGGACTAGTGGCACGTATTTACCATAATTTTTCCCAACTCCATAGATGATCTTAAATTGCAGAACGTCTTTAACAAAGGAGATAAGATAATTCTTCTCCTCCCAAGTTAGCTCTGCGCCATGACTGTAGTAGGTGTCGTCTATTATCTTTTGTATTTCTTGGGAAGAGAGAAAATAAGCTGTCAATTATAAAAAACAAGTTCAGCAGGTATGAATAACAAGTATTTTTAGATAAGGAATATAGATCATTTAACAAATGTGTTTAACAAACTCACACGGAGGCAGAATCGGAATCATGTTAGGATCCAGCCAAATGTTTTCATCTTCCGGATTGCCAAGATCGAATGTTATTTTCATATCCTCCTCGAATCCATAGGCCTTGCATAATCCTTCCCAATTTGAACATCGAAAATGAGTGTGACCTACTTCATTTATTATCTTAACCTCAAAATCGAAACCATGTTTCGTTTTAAGGTGAGCTATCTTCGTGTCCACCTTGGACATCTCTTCGAAAGATAGCTTCTCAAGGACATATGCTCTTGCATAGCAGGGTATGCATTAGTCAAATTATAAAAAATGGAAATTACGCGTTAAAGAAAAAATCTTAAGCCATGCTTAATTCAAAAGAAACACGTGCCACTGAAGTTACATACCGTAAAATCTTCGAAGCCCTCCTTAAGCGTGAGGGAGAAGCATGTACCGTTATCTAGGTGCGATCTGTCGCACATACCCCCGTCGTCGGTACAGTCATCGCACTCGGGGATCTTATCGTCGTCAGACATTTCCTATATATGTTCATAATTCAAAGATTAAAAATTACGGCATGATCTTTGCTAAAATAGGACATATCAAGCGCCTAAAATTTGTCGGAATGGAAATGAATCAACAATCCTCCTAAAAGGTATAGCATTCTTTGATGAAGCCATGGATTTCTTCAATACTATGACAGACAACGTGACATCAGAAGAATATATATATATATATATATATATATATAATATATATATATTATATATATAATATATATATTATTTATATATATATATATATATATGAGATCAAGGAAAAAAGGATCAACTTGTGCACATCCATAATGGGGGCATTCTTGATAAATCCCTTATTAAAGACTAAGAGAATCTATTGTACTATACATACATATACTAATTAATTGCAAATACATAACAAACTTTTGCAAATACAACATTAAAATATGCAACTTTTACAAACTAATTGCTATACTTGGATCAAATGTCAAAATTCTAGTTACATTGGATGTCAAATTCAAACTTCCTCTCAAATGTACATCTATGTCATTCTTGTATCTATGTCAAAATTCAAACTTTGACATATGATCAAATGTTACATATTTGATTATATTTCACTGGATCAAACTTTGACATATGATCAAATGTTGCATATGTCAAAATTCAAACTTTGACATATGTCAAAATTCTTACATCTAGTTACATTGGATCAAATGTTGCATTGTGAAATATGCAACATTCAAACTTTTTTCAATATACATCTAATCATCTAGTGAAAAAAAATGTCAAAATTCATCTAATTAACATTTATATATCTAAAATTCATCTAACATTTCTATAACTAAAAGTACAAAAAACTAAAAAAAACATTCATCTAACATTTATATATCTAATTCATCTAACATTTCTATAACTAAAAGTATAAAAAACTAAAAAACATAAAATAAAAAAATAAGAAAATGTGTGTGTGTGTGTGTGCGTGTGTGTGTTCATATGCATGTGTGTGTGTGTGCTGGCTTGATCTATGCGAGGGCGGCCATGGCGGCAGGGGCTCACAGCGGGGCGTCGGGGGCGGCGACGGCGACGGCGCGCTAGCTCGAGGGAGGGGCGGCGGGCAGCGCGTCGGGGGACGACGACGGAGGACGGCGTGGGCGGCGTGTCGGGGGCGGCGACGGCGTCGTTCGGGGCAAGCGATGCGTCGTCGACGGAGAGGAAGAAACAGAGGGAAACTGAAAAAAGAATTCAAGTGTTGTATATATAGGAGGGACCTTTAGTCCTGGTTGGAGCCACCAACCGGGACTAAAGGTCAATTGGGGCCAGGCGAAGCGGCGGGAAGTGACCACCTTTAGTCGCGGTTGGTGGCTCCAACCGGGACTAAAGACCCCCCCTTTAGTCGCGGTTGGAGCCACCAACCGCGACTAAAGGTGGTGCGCTGCCACCCGCGGTGCACAAGTTTGGTCCCACCTCGCCGAGCGAAGGGCAGCCGCACTGGTTTATAAACCAGCCGCGGCTGCTCCTTCGAGCTCCTCTCTAAAGCAGGCCTTCTGGGCCTACCTCTGCAGCACTGCCCTATGGGCCTACTGGGCCTTGCGGGCCTGCATCCTGGCCCAACTACAGGTTGGGTTTCTAGTCGTATGCAGGCCGTTGTGGCCCAGTAGGCGGGCTTTTTTCTGCTTTATTTATTTTCTTTTATTTCTGAGTTGTTTTTTGCTTTATTTAGAGTTTCTTTGTGAATCTTTTTGCTTTAGGTAAAAAAAATTATAAACTTTCTGTTAGTGCGAGTAGTTTTCAAATTTGAATATTTTAAATTTGAATTATTGGAAATTTGTGTGAATCACTAGTTTGTGAATAACTTTACTTTAAAAATAGATTATTCAGTGATTCTTTTTTCTTCTGTTTAATATTAGTGTGTTTTATCATTATATTAAATTTGTTAAAACTTAGATAAGTTTAAAAAATGAAATGCCTTTGTAACAGATGAGTTTTCGTGTGAAACCCTGATACTTCGAAAGAGATTGTCCATTTTGTACATGAAGTGGATCCAGTTTTTGCCGTAACCCTCTCAACTTTTTAGCACATCCTATGTGGGTGAAATGATGATACCATGCCAACTTTCAACCTTTTCAGAGTTCATTTGTAGTGCTTTTCAATTTCAGGGTCGTTTAGCTCAAAAAAATCAGTAAATGCATGAAAAAAAGCAAATGAAGTCAGAAAGGGTTGATAATTGATGACGTGGCTTTGAATGGTGCATACTGAACGCACAAAAAGTCTGGAGTTGAAATAAGTTTAAAAAATGAAATGCCTTTGTAACAGATGAGTTTTCGTCCGAAACCCTGATACTTCGAAAGAGATTGTCCATTTTGTACATGAAGTGCATCCTATTTTTGCCGTAACCCTCTCAACTTTTTAGCACATGCTATGTGGGTGAAATGATGATACCATGCCAACTTTCAACCTTTTCAGAGTTCATTTTGTAGTGCTTTTCAATTTCAGGGTCGTTTAGCTCAAAAAAATCAGTAAATGCATGAAAAATAGCAAATGAAGTCAGAAAGGGTTAAAAATTGATGACGTGGCTTTGAATGGTGCATACTGAATGCACAAAAAGTCTGGAGTTGAAATAAGTTTTAAAAAATGAAATGCCTTTGTAACAAATGAGTTTTCGTCCGAAACCCTGATACATCGGAAGAGATTGTCCATTTTGTACACGAAGTGCATCCTGTTTTTGTCGTAACCCTCTCAACTTTTTAGCACATGCTATGTGGGTGAAATGATGATACCATGCCAACTTTCAACCTTTTCAGGGTTCATTTGTAGTGCTTTTCAACAATGTTGAGGATATCGCTTATCGGGAACTTATCGGTCGACCCATGATAAGGGGTAAACCGGCCAGTTTATCAGCATATCGGCCGATTTATCACCATATCGGCTGATTTATCGGCCGATTTATCTTATCGGTCAGACAATGGTAAGCGATAAATCAGCTGATTTATCAGAATATCGGAAGATATCTTGAACAGTGCTTTTCAATTTCAGGGTAGTTTAGCTCAAAAAAATAAGTAAATGCATGAAAAATAGCAAAGGAAGTCAGAAATGGTTGAAAATTGATGACGTTTGTCCGAAGCACAAAAGTACATGTTTCAAATGCCAAAACACATAAGCACCCTAACTATTACAAAGATTCCCTACGGTTTGTCCAAAGTGGGACTTTCCAGATATATAAGTCCGGAAACTCACTAGAGAAGAAAGTGATGACAGTGAAGCCGGTCACATCCCAGAGTGGGATCTTTGGGTGTGAAACTTTTTCTTCGTGTGTGTCCCTTTGCGCCTTAACCATGGACAATCTTCATCATTTAACTGGATGCTCGGGTCAATATTCACTGTGAAGGGAGCAATTTCATGAAACTTTTCATAATCTTCTGACATGTCTGTCTTGTCATCCACTCCCACGATGTTTCTTTTCCCTGAAAGAACTATGTGGCGCCTTGGCTCATCGTATGATGTATTCGCTTCCTTATCTTTTCTTTTTCTCGGCTTGGTAGACATGTCCTTCACATAGAAAACCTGCGCCACATCATTGGCTAGGACGAATGGTTCGTCTGCGTACGCAAGATTGTTGAGATCCACTGTTGTCATTTCGTACTACAGGTCTTCCGTTACCCCGCCTCGTGTCAGATTGACCCATTTGCACCGAAACAAAGGGACCTTCAAACCACGTCCATAGTCAAGTTCCCATATCTCCTCTATGTAACCATAATATGTGTCCTTTCCCCTCTTGGTTGCTGCATCAAAGCGGACACCACTGTTTTGGTGGGTGCTCTTCTTATCTTTGGAGATCGTGTAAAATGTATTCCCATGTATCTCATACCCTTTGAAAGTCATTATATTCGAAGATGGTAACTGGGACAGCAAGTACAGGTTATCTTCAACAGCGTCGTCATGCATGGCACGTGTCTGCAACCAACCGGCGAAAGTCCCCATTTGTTCACGTGTAATCCAGTCGTCAGACTGCTCCGGGTGTTTGGAGCATAGAATATTCTTGTGTTCCTCGATATACGGAGCCACCAAGGCGGAATTTTGTAGAACTGTGTAGTGTGCTTGAGTGAGAGAATGCCCGTCCATACATATTATTTGTTTCGGTCCTAGCGTGCCATTTCCACCCAGTCTGCCCTGATGCCGCGATTCAGGAACACCAATCGGCTTAAGGTCAGGAATAAAGTCAACACAAAACTCAATGACCTCCTCATTTTCATGGCCCTTGGAGATGCTTCCTTCTGGCCTAGCACGGTTATGAACATATTTCTTTAAGACTCCCATGAACCTCTCAAAGGGGAACATATTGTGTAGAAATACAGGACCCAGAATGGCAATCTCTTCGCATAGGTGAACTAGGACGTGCGTCATGATGTTGAAGAAGGATGGTGGGAACACCAACTCGAAACTGACAAGACATTGCACCAAATCATTCTCTAACCTTGGTATGATTTCTGGATCGATTACCTTCTCAGAGATTGCATTGAGGAATGCACATAGCTTCACAATGGCTAATCGAACGTTTTCCGGTAGAAGCCCCCTCAATGCAACCGGAAGTAGTTGCGTCATAATCACGTGGCAGTCATGAGACTTTAGGTTCTCGAACTTTTTCTCTGCCATATTTATTATTCCCTTTATATTCGACGAGAAGCCAGACAGGACCTTCATACTAAGCAGGCATTCAAAGAAGATTTCCTTCTCTTCTTTGGTAAGAGCATAGCTGGCATGACCCTAATGTATGCTGTCTTTTCCATGCATACGTTGCTGGTCGTCCTGTGCCTCCGGTGTATCTTTTGTCTTCCCATACACGCCCAAGAAGCCAAGCAGGGTCACGCAAAGATTCTTCGTCACATGCATCACGTCGATTGTAGAGCGGACCTCTAGGTCTTTCCAATAGGGTAGGTCCCAAAATATAGATTTCTTCTTCCACATGGGTGCGCGTCCGTCAGCGTCATTCAGAACAGATTGTCCGCCAGGACCCTTTCCAAAGATTACCTTTAAATCCTTGACCATATCATGTACATCATCACCAGTACGGTGGCGAGGCTTCGTCCGGTGATCTGCCTCACCTTTGAAATGCTTGCCTTTCTTTCTTACGGGATGCCTGCTCGAAAGAAATCGACGATGTCCTAGGTACACATTCTTCTTACAATTATCCAAATATATACTGTCGGTATCATCCAAACAGTGTGTGCACGCGCGGTATCCCTTGTTTGTCTGTCCTGAAAGGTTACTGAGAGCAGGCCAATCATTGATGGTCACAAACAGCAACGCATGTAGGTCAAATTCTTCCTGATCGAGCTCATCCCACGCACGTACACCTTTTCCATTCCACAGTTGTAAGAGTTCTTCAACTAATGGCCTTAGGTACACATCAATGTCGTTGCCGGGTTGCTTAGGGCCTTCGATGAGCACTGGCATCATAATGTACTTCCGCTTCATGCACAACCAAGGAGGAAGGTTATACATACATAAATTCACAGGCCAGGTGCTATGATTGCTGCTCTGCTCCCCAAAAGGATTAATGCCATCTGCGCTTAGACCAAACCATACGTTCCTGGCGTCATCTGCAAAGTCCCTCCACTTCCTCTTGATTTTTCTACTTACTCTTGATTTTTCTCCACTGCAACCCGTCAGCGGGTACTCTCAACTTCCCATCTTTCTTACGGTCTTCTTTGTGCCATCGCATCAACTTGGCATGCTCTTTGTTTTGGAACAAACGTTTCAACTGTGGTATTATAGGAGCATACCACATCACCTTGGCAGGAATCTTCTTCCTGGGACGCTCGCCCTCGACATCACCAGGGTCATCGCCGCTGATCTTATAGCGCAATGCACCGCATACCGGGCATGCGTTCAAATCCTCGTAGTCACCACAGTAGAGGATGCAGTCATTAGGGCATGCATGTATCTTTTGCACCTCTAATCCTAGAGGGCAGACAGCCTTCTTTGCTTCGTACGTACTCTCGGGCAATTTGTTGTCCTTTGGAAGCATCTTCTTTAACATTATCAACAACTTTCCAAATCCCTTGTCAGATACACCATTCTCTGCCTTCCATTGCAGCAATTCCAGTGTGGTGCCCAGCTTTTTTTTGTCATCTTCGCAATTTGGGTACAACGATTTTTTGTGATCC
The DNA here is from genome assembly GCA_011799875.1 of Thinopyrum elongatum. Classification (NCBI taxonomy): domain Eukaryota; kingdom Viridiplantae; phylum Streptophyta; class Magnoliopsida; order Poales; family Poaceae; genus Thinopyrum; species Thinopyrum elongatum. The sequence goes on along the minus strand of CM022298.1, from coordinate 619,496,051 downwards.
TCTAACATGCGCTGCAACTTCAGTCTCTCCTTTTCACTTGCGCAGTTTCTCTTTGCATCGGTAATGGCCCGACCTAGATCATCAGCGGACTCATCTGATGCCTCTTCTTCAGCTTCTTCCCGCATTGCCGGCTCAGTTTCTTCCCCCATTGTTGTACCATCGTATTCAGGGAACCCATGGCCAGGATAGTTGTCGTCGTCCTCTTCTTCTTCATTGTCTTCCATCATAACCCCTCTTTCTCCGTGCTTGGTCCAAACATTATAGTGGGGCATGAAACCGGACTCAAACAGGTGCCAGTGAATGGTTCTTGAGTTAGAGTAATTGTGATCATTCTTACAGCCAGCACATGGACAACACATAAAACCATTCGCCCGCTTGTTTGCCTCAGCCGCAAGCAGAAAAGTATGCACGCCATTAATGAACTGGGGAGAGCATCGGTCATCGTACATCCATTGTGGGCTCATCTTCATTACACAACACCGAAAAGGCCAAATTAATACAAGTTCATACATAAAGTTCATACACACTTATTCTCATAAAACAACATACAAACTCTCTAGCTAAAGCATTTAAATGCAACAACAAATGCGATCAAGATCGCAACTAAGGTAACAATTGATCCAACAGCATAAGGATACCAAGCCTCACTATCAATGGCATATTTTCTAATCTTTCTAATCTTCAAGCGCATTTTCTCCATCTTGATCTTGTGATCATCGACGACATCGGCAACATGCAACTCCAATTCCATCTTCTCCTCCTCAATTCTTTTCAATTTTTCTTTCAAATACTCATTTTCTTTTTTAACTAAATTTAACCTCTCGACAATAGCGTCGGTTGGAATTTCCGCAAAAATATCTATGTCAACTTGATGGGCATAATTTGTCATAAACACGAAATGCAACAAATAGTTATAAAAGAGAATATACCACACCCGAATCATAAATCGGACGAGGGCCGACGGGGACGGATATCAAAACCATGGCACTATGTATAACAAACAACGTATGGGTAAGAAAATTATACAAGTAACTATATATCTAAATCACACAAACATGATTTTTTTTATATAAAAAAGATAAGAACAAGAGGCCCACCACAAGGTGGTGCCGACGACGGGACGGTGCGGGCGATCGACGGTGGTTAGGACGGAGACAGGAAGGCACTAAGTAAACCACACCTACATATGCAAACTAAGAGTTATTTTGAGCTCAAATTGCATATAAATCAAATAAACTACCACATATAATTCCTCCCAAACTAAAACCCACAAATCACTATACTTATAGAGCATCGCAAGAGCTAATCTAGCAATGAGAGATGAAAGGACAAAGTTGCTAACCTTTGTGATCACTTGGATGGATGGGGTGCCTTCAAATCTTGACAAATTTTGGCAAAAATGGAGGATGAGCTCGAGAGGAGAGGAAGAAAACAGAGAGGAGAGGAAAGGGGAAGAACAGAGAGCTCGGGCTCGACGAAGGGTTTATATATGATGATCTTTAGTCCTGGTTGGTTATACGAACCGGGACTAAAGGTGCACCTCTAGTACCGGTTCATGCCACGAACCGGGACTAAAGGTGTTGGTGGGGCCCCAGCCTGACACCAGCCTGCCACCACCTCTTTAGTCCCGGTTCGTGGCACGAACCGGTACTAGAGGTTCGACACGAACCGGGATTAATGAGCACCGCCCGCCTAGCCGTTGGAACCGGCACTAATGGTCACATTAGTGCCGGTTCATTTACAAACCGGGACTAATGAGCTGAACATTAGGTCCTTTTTCTACTAGTGCCATTTGTTCGGGATTGCACTCTAAATAAAGATGGCAAATATAGTGTCAGGTGATGTGGTCACCTATTACGGGTAGGGTCATGGACCCATCATTCGGGACCCACATGGGGCCCATCACCATCATAGGTAGGTCCCTGGACCATGCCAACATTCGGATGCATACATCAAGAAGTCCACTTGGACAGCTCGACAGTACTCGGAAGACCACACGTCACTCGCCTGATGGACCACCACTCAGACATAGAAGGCAGGAGGACGTCATGGGAGCTGCAACTGTCGAGGGATCCTAAGTCATCCATAAAGTAGAGTCAAAGCTACCGTTACCTGTAACTACTGTAGTAGAGGCTCATTGTCGTGGTGGGCGCACGGCAGATGCCAAAGGATGGCTAAAGAGAGGGACAGGCTCGAGGGCACCGGTGGGCTCCAGAGGCGAGGTCGGCATGAGCGAGCGTGGGACGCAAGACATACCCAGGTTCGGGGCTCTCCGAAGAGATAACACCCCTAGTCCTGCCGAGAGTGGTCTATATGTATCAGTACAGAGTTGCTCCTAGAGCTGTTTGGGGGAGGAAGGAAGGCAGGCCATGGCTCAGGCTGCTCCTTCTCCTTGTGCATATGTGGGTGCTCTACTAGTGGATTATCTCATGTGTACGCCCGTGTAGATGGAGGGCTCCTGGGGGGTTTTATAGGTCAACCCCCCAGGGTTACAATGGTAAAGTTACAAGGCCATGGGGCCAGGATGTCAGCGTCTGGGAAGCCGGTGCTGGGACCCACCGGGTACCAGGGTTCGCCGGGTTCTCTGGGCGTGGGCCCCATGCGCCAGAGGGCACTGTTCCCTGTCTTGTCTTGCGTCACGGAGTGGTTGAGCCTGCTTAGCTACAGTGGCACGTCGCCTGGTCGCCATCGGCTTGCGTCAGCAGGACGAGGGCCACACTGTTGCCATGCCGGCCCTGGTCAGTGGGGTAGGTGGGGCACTGTTTCCATGCTCCTGCCGGTCAGAAGAGTTGGTGGGCCACTGTAGTCGTGCTCATCTCCCTTACGGGGACTTGATCCATCGTACGCCTTGGATGGGACGGGAGCTGACCCGAGGCCGGGTTGAGGGGGTCTTGGTTTGGTGGGGTTTGGCTAGATTGCGGGGCTTGGCCGGGTCGAGGAACCCGGCCGAGCGCAAGCCGGATTGAGGAGCGAAGCCGGCTCCAATGTTTTTGAAAAGGATCCGGGTTCCGTTGCCTGCCCGGGGTTCATCCCCTCGATAGTAGTCCCCGAAGCTGTGAAGGCACGCCGGCTTCAAGTAGGGGGGCCTTCGCAGTTTTAGCCCCTGAGAAGACGCTAGATGCTGACGAAGCTTCCGACCGCCGGGTCTGGCAACACCCACTGTGTGCCGGCTTCCGGAAGCCGGATCGAGGCATCCTGGCATGGGCGGGAGATCGAAGAGTCCGCCGAATCTAGAGGAGGAGGGACGCGATCTCTTGGTTTTGGCGCGGATGCCACGTGGCGCTCAGACACTGAGGAGGCCCTGACAGGCCACGCGCGGGACGGGACGTAACGGCGGACTAGGGCCCGCCACTCCGCGCCCTCGGCCCACGCGCGGGAATTTAATGTGGCACCCGCGGGCGGTTGCCCTTCTTGATGCAGTTATTGGCGCGTGGACCGTGCCCACTTAATGCGGGGAAGTGGGAGGGGCGGGCGCAACCGATTCCACTTCCCCACGTACGGTCAGTGGCTAATAAATTGGGGGGAGGGGGCGGCGGAAATCATTCACGCATGCCCCCCCATCTTCTTCTTTCTCTCTTGCTCTCGCCTCCGAGCCCGACGCACGCCTCAACGCCCCGTTGCTCTGGAGCGAAGCACTGCCACCGCTCCACAGCGCGCAGCGGCCGCTCCGTAGTGCTTGCCAGTCGCCTCTTCTTCTTTCCCTAGTCCACGCGCCTCGCACCCGCGTCGAGCGCCGCCGATGGCGCTGCTGAAAGGCTCATGGGAGGGATCCATCGTCACCGCCGGGGATGTTCAGTATCTGCGCGACACGCGGCGGCTGCCGCCAGAGACGGAGGTGGCCGTACGCCTGCCAGACGGCAAGCTGGCGCCGCGGCCGGAGGGGACCTAGCGCGTGGTCTTCTATTCCCACTTCAAGCGCGGGTTCGGCCTCCCCGTGAGTGATTTCTTCTGCGCATTCCTGGAGTTCTTCGAGCTCCAGCCGCACCACCTGGGGTGAATGCAGTGTTGCAGCTCTCAGGGTTCGTCACCCTGTGCGAGGGCTACCTAGGCGTTGAGGCCAGCGTTTTTGGGTCCACTTCTTCTTCTTGAAGCAGCAGGGGCCAGAGGCCGGTATCATGTCTTCCTGCGGGGTCATTGTCGTCTCGTCGTGGCCGCACGGGGTGTGCCCCAAGATGCCGCTACAGGATTCTGCCAAGAAGTGGCAGAATACCTTCTTCTAGGTCTGCAACCTCGGCATGGACCGTATCAACTTGCCGCCCTTCCTCGACGTGACGCCACACGCCAAGACCAACTGGTCCTACTGCCCCAAGAGCCCGGCGCAGGCGGTGCTGAACTTGAGCAGCCGGGTTGCCGAGATGGTGGCGCGCGAGGGGCTCACCAGGACGGATCTCGTCGCGGCCTTCATCGCACGCCGGGTGCTGCCGCTGCAGTGCCGGATGCACATCATCGGCCAGATGTCTGGCCTTCAGGACCCCAACCGGATGTTTGTCCCGGCGGTTGACGCAAGAGCAGATTGCCGGCCGGGCCAATGACATCTCAAAGGCCGGGATGAAGGAGGAGTGCCAGTACGGGAAGGCCCCCTATAGCCACAGGAACCCGGCGCCTGCGATGAGTCCTTGGTCTCCGTTCTTTGCTATGTCCCAACTTTTTCTCCGCCCTGACGCGACGAGGGAGGCGCTGCTGAACGCCATCCGGCATCCATATGATGGGATGACAACGCAGGTAGCGGCCGCCTAGCCAAGCGGCACGGAGGAGGCGGGAGGCCTCGCCGAGGCCCCGGAGACGACGGACGCCGACGCCGGCGAGGCGCGTCATACGGGTAAGTTTCTGCATCCTGATCCCTCATGAGATCGAATGGAAGGTGATGCGGGGGGTTCGGATGTACGCTAACGATGCAGCACCGTCGGGGGGAGAAGACGGTGACGCGGCCGGGGCCGGGTTGGCCCTGCGTGCCGGCCGCAGTTAGCTGGCCGCATGAGAAGGGGGACGCGGCGCCGAGGAAGCCGGCCACCAAACGCACGGCGGACCCGGCCACGGGCAGCAAGCCGGGCCCCAAGAAGAGGCGCCGCGTCTCCCGACGGTGCCGGCAAGGCTGGCCGTCCTTATTGTGACCGGGTAAGTTTAGCTTGCAGGCTTCGGCGTGCTGCCGAGCTGTTCCTTTCTTATACTTCTCTTGCTGTGATCCAGGTCGCCGTTGGCGTTGGCCGCGACAGACGCCGCGTCCGGGGGCGGCTTTGCATTCCGGAAGACCCGGACCAGCACCATCGACTTGCCCGAGGACTCGGCCGGGGAGGATCTCGGCCTGGACCCGGTAGACACGGAGCGTTGCGCCTGGAGGGACCGAAACAAGGCCCTCGAGGAGCTCGAGGCGGAGGCCCAGGCTTGGCCGGCGTGGCCGGAGACGACGGCGGGCACGGACCCGGCGATCGTCGTGCCGCCTGCAGAGGAGGAGCGTGACCTGGGCGGTCGGGCGGAGATGGCGGTGGACGACCGGGAGGTCGTGGTGATCGGTGATGACACCCCGCCGCGGATCGACGTGGTCGAGCGGGTGGAGGCGGAGGGGGATCCGGCCTGGAGGGGGCGCCAAAGGCGACGCCAGACGCGGTGTTGCAGGTGACGACGGATGCGACGCCGTAGGCAATGCCGATCGTGGCGCCGTAGGTGATGCGCCAGAGTCAAGGCCGGTTGTGGAGGAGACGGTGGGCGACGGCCGCGCCCTGGTGGTCAGGCAGCCGCAGGCGGCGCCGGGAGGCCGTCCTGCCGCCGGGTCGCAGTAGGTGCGGGTTGGGTCGAGCACGGCGGTCGCCTTCAGGCCGCAGACACAGGAGGAGGCGGCCATGGCCGTCGTGAGCTAGCGTCTCCGCGGCCGCGCGGAGCGGGTTCAGGCCTTCGCTCAGGACGAAGTGGAGCGGGCACAGGAGCTGGTGCGCTCCGTGTTGGTGGGTCTTTTCTTCCTCTGACTTCTCCTTTGCAGCTGGTCAGTGGGGGCGCGCCAGTGCACCCACTGGGTGTAGCCCCCGAGGTTCAAGCCAACTGCGTAGTAGTTGGGTCGAATCTTCATATGCACTGTCTCATGTTGATTTTTGCCTCCTCGTAGCAACTGGACGCCTTCCGGGTCGGCGTCTACAACCGGCTTCTGGACAAGCACCAGCAGCTCACGATGCGGCTTGCCGCCAGGGAGGAGGCACTCCGCCTCGCTGAAGGTATGTTTCGCATGCTCTTAGTGGGGGCGCGCTAGCGCACCCACTGGGTGTAGCCCCCGAGATTCGGGCCAACTACGTAGTAGTTGGGTCGAATCTTAAAGTGTTCTTGTTCTTTCTTTGTCTTGACTCCGAATCTTTGTTGTGCAGCCGCTGTGGCCGAGATGCCGGTCTGGCGAACCGGGCTGATTAGGGCCGGTCACCAGCGCGACCTGGCTGTTGCCTACGCCGGCCGGCTTCGGGTCGAGGTGGGGGAGCTGAAGGCGGAGGCGGCCAAGGCGGCGGAGGCCCAGCGGGCGCTCGTCGAAGCCGGCCAGTAGCGTGAGCAGCTGGCCAACGACAAGAGCCAGCTTCAGGACGAAGTGGAGCGCCAGACGGCGGAGGCAGCCAAGGCGGTGGAGGCCCAGCGGGCGCTCGTCGAAGCCGGCCAGCAGCGCGATCAGCTGGCCGACGACAAAGGGCTAGCTCTAGGCCGAGGTCGAGCGTCTGAAGGCGGAGGCAGCCAAGGTGGTGGAGGCCCCCATGCGGAACTCCTCCGCCTCTAGGAGGAGCACGGGACGGCGGCCGCCGCCAAGGTCGCTGAGCTGAAGGCGGCCGTTGACAAGGGCGCCGAGCTGGAGAAGGCGCTAGAGGCGCGCGACCGTGCCAGCAACCTGGAGCGGCATGGTACGTTGCTCGAGGCGCACCACCTGGACGAGACCTTCGCCAGTAAGTGCTTTTTCGTTGGTTTCGCCGGGTTGTGAAGCCGGCTTTGCTTTTTTATTGCTGACTGTCTTGCTTTTCTTCTCGACAGGGCACTTCCCAGAGATGCAGAGGACGGCCGAGGAGGCCGTTCGCGCTCAATGGTCGCCCCAGGGGATCGTTGGCGCTCCGCTCGATCCGAACATCGCCTGGAGCTTCCCGGAGATCATGAATGCCGCCGAGGCCCGCCTGTAGGTCTTGGGCGAGCAGATGGGGTGTGTTTCCGCGGCCGGCGCGGGGATGGTGGCGGCCCTCTGGCCTGGCGCCGTTGTGCCTAACAGCTTTACGCGGCTGGCGCGGTGGCTGGAAGTCGGGCCGGAGTGGCTTGTCGTGTGGCGCGCCTCTGCCGCCCGTGCCGGCACCGACGTGGCACTAAGGTTTGTCATGTCCTGGTACCCGAACCTGGCGCTGGACCAGCTGGTGGCCCAACGCGCCGGCGCAGAGCCCCAGCTGCAGGCGGAGGCGGGCCGGATCGCAGCCAGGGCCAGCTACCTAGCCTCGTTCGTGCTCCACGACGAGTTCCAGGTGGAGCTAGCCGACGATGGCGGAGTGGTGCCGCCTGATGACTTCGGCTTGCTGCTGGACGACCCGGAAGGCAACTCTGAGGAGACGGGCATCTACGCAGACGACGAGGCCGGGTTGGATGATACCGGCACCTCGGTGAACCCGGAGGCCGTCGTGGGGGAGCTGGCAGCTGCGCAACCCGGCGTGGGAAACGCCTGAAGCCGCCCTGTTTATCTTTTTTTGCACTTTGGTTAAGTAGCAGGTCCACCCACCCACTTGGGTGTTGTTGGTTAATGTAATGAACTTCTGGCCTTGGGCCCATATTCTCATAATGTAAATATTTTTGCTAATGTTTGCGCTTTTGCTCTTCATTTTCTAAGCCTTTTTCCTTGCTTGGCCCTTCCTTGGACCTCCCCCCCGCGAGTCGAACAGCCGGGTTCTGGTCTGTGACAAGGAGTTCGGTCCTTGGGAGGAGCGCACAGTACTTAGGCCCTTCGAACGTTGAGCACGAGCGAAACACCCACTGGGCCGGCTGGCGGTAGCCGGCGAAGCCGGCTGGCGAGCAGCAGGTCGTGCGGCAACTTAGTACGGTGAGGCCGGGTTGGCCAATCCAGCGGGTCCAGCTTAGTGTTTCGCAGCGTGTAGGTGCTTTGGCCCATAGTTCTTGCCGGCCAACAGCCGAAGCCGGACTGCGGCGTAGGGCGAAGTGGGGGGCCTCGGCGACCCAAACACGCTGGGAAGTGCTAAGGAGGACGGCGGGTTGTGGTCAAGCCAGCCAGCCCCCGAGTTGAGCGGGTCAACCCGGCGGTGGAGGTTTTTGAGGAAACTTGCAAGGGTGTGCAAAACACAACTTGGCAGGTAAAGGGTAGCCCCCGGGTGTCGTTCGGGGGTCCCATTGTCTTTTACAGAATTACAAAAGGCAGTGATACATACGTGCATACAGCTAACTGTAAAACGGGCGGAGGAGCTCTGCATTCCAGGGTCGGCTTGTTTCTTCCCAGGCGGTGTCTCTCTTTCGCTTGTTCGTATTGCGGGCGTCGATGAGATAGTACGTGTTGCGGTCGCACAGGGCCTTGCTTACGATGAAGGGGCCCTCCCATGGGGAGGCCAACTTGTGCTGGCCGGCTTGCTGCTGGACAAGCCGGAGGATGATGTCTCCTTCGCGGAATGCGAGGGGCTTGATCTTTCTGCTGTGGTAGTGCCTCAGACCTTGCTGATGGATGGCGGAACGGCTGAGGGCCAAAAGGCGTGCTTCTTCGAGTAGGTCGACGCTGTCTTCGCGGGCTTCCTTGGCTTGGGCTTCCGTGTACATCACGACTCGCGGCGAGTCGAACTCGATGTCGGTCGGGATGACGGCTTATACTCCGTAGACGAGGAAGAACGGGGTGAACCCGGTCGACCGGTTTGACATTGTGCGAAGACTCCAGAGGACGGCCGGCAGCTCGTCAAGCTAGCTGCCAGGTGAACGGATGAGGGGCTCGACGAGCCGGGGCTTGATGCCGGATAGGATGAAGCCGTTGGGCCGCTTGACCTGACCGTTGGACTGAGGATGAGCTACGGAGGCTAGGTCGAGCCGGATGATGGAGACGGAGCAGTACTGCGCCAAAGCGCCCTTGGCGAAGTTGGTGCCGTTGTCCGTGATGATGCTGTGCGGGACGCCGTAGCGTACCGCAATGTCTTTGATGAACCAGACGGCTGTGGGCCCGTCTAGTTTCTTGATCGGCCGCGCCTCGATCCACTTGGTAAACTTGTCAACCGCCACCAGCAAATGTGTCATGCCGCCCCGAGCGGTCTTGAAGGGTCCCACCATGTCGAGCCCCCAGACCATGAAGGGCCAGGTGATCGGTATGGTTCGCAGGGCCAAAGCCGGCTGATGGCTGCGCTTGCTGAAGCGTTGGCATCTCTCGCACTTGAGGACGAGCGACTCGGCGTCTTCGAGGGTCGTGGGCCAGTAGAAACCATGGCGAAAGGCCTTGCTCACCAGTGACCTGGAGGCGGCATGGTGCCCGCACTCTCCCTGATGTATGTCGAGGAGGATCTCTATGCCCTTGTCCTACTCGACGCAGCGCTGGAAAATGCCAGTCGCGCTGCGCTTGACGAGGTTGTTGTTGATGGTGTTGTAGGCGGACGCCCGGCGTTGCACTTGTCGGGCCTCGGTTTCGTCCATCTTGAGCTCTCCGTTTTCCAGGAATGCTAAGATGGGCTGGACCCATGAAGGAGCCGTCACCACGGTGAAGACAGCCACCTTGACGGGTTCTGGGGCGCCAGCCCCCGGGTTGGGGATGACGGCGGCCGGGTTGAGCACGGCAGTCCCCTGGCCGGAATCAGCAGTCCCCGGGCCGGGTTCAGCAGTCCCCGGGTACGGGTTGGGGACGGCAGCCCCCGGGTCCAGTTTAGGGAGGGGCGCTGCAGGGTCATCCGGGATGAAGATGGACTCGGAATCCGGAGACGGCTTGACGGATGGCTTGCGCAGGTACTCGAGGGAGACGCCGGACGGTATGGCCTGCCGGGATGAGCCAATCTTGGCTAGCGTGTCGGTGGTTTCGTTTTCTGCGTGTGGAACGTGGAGGAACTCGCAGCCGTCGAAGGCGCCGGAGAGTTGCTGGACCAGGAAGCGGTAGCTGGCCATGTTGGCATCCCAGGCGTCCCACTCGCCGGAACACTGCTACACCACCAAGTCCGAGTCGCCGTAGCACAGGATGCGCCGGACGCCGAGTTCCTTGGCAAGCCGGAGTACGTGCACAAGGGCTTCATACTCGGTCATGTTGTTTGAGGTGGTGAAGTGGATCTGGAGTGCGTACCGCAGCCGGTCGCCCTTTGGGGAAGACAACACGATGCCGACTCCCAGGCCGGAGCGCATCTTGGAGCCATTGAAGTGCATGCGCCAATGCGTTGAATCTGGCGGTGGCGGCAGGTACTGGGTCTCCGTCCAATCGACGAGGATGTCGGCCAGGGCCTGGAACTTGATCGTGGTGCGGGGCTCGTAGAGGATGGTGTGGCCGGCCAGCTCGATGGCCCACTTGGCACACGGCCAGAGGCATCCCGTCAGCCCATTATCTCGCTGATGGGGGCCGTGCTGACCACGGTGATGACATGCTCTTGGAAGTACTGCTTCAGCTTCTTGGCGGTGAAGTACACGCCATAACACATCTTCTGGTAGTGCAGGTAGTTCTACTTGGAGGCGAATAGCACCTCGCTCAGGTAGTAGACCGGGTGCTGAACAGACTGGATCTTGCCCTTCTCTGGTCGCTCTACCACCAGCATCGTGCTGACCGACCGCGAGGTGGCGGCAATGTATAGGAACAGCGGCTCCTTGTCTGCCGGCGCGGCCAGGATGGGTGCGGTGGAGAGCATGCGCTTGAGATCCCGGAAAGCTTCGTCCGCCTGGTCGTTCCATTCAAACGGCGACGTCTTCTTCATCAGCTGATACAGGGGCAAGGCCCTCTCGCCTAGCCGGCTGAGGAACCGGCAGACCGAGGCCAAGCAGCCAGTGAACTTATGGACATCCCACAGCCGGGTTGGCTTGCGCATGCGCTCAATGGCCTTGATTTTCTCCGGGTTTGCCTTAATGCCGTGCTCCGAGACGAGGAAGTCGAGCAGCTTCCCGGCCGACACGCCAAAAATGCACTTCTTTGGGTTGAGCTTGATCTGGTACTCACGCAGATTGGCAAAGGTCTCCCTTAGGTCGTCAAGGAGCGTGAGGTGCTACTTGGTCTTCACCACGATGTCGTCCACGTAGACGTGGATGTTGCGGCCGAGTTGTGTGAGCAAGCATTTTTGCATGCAGCGCTGGAAGGTGGCGCCGGCGTTCTTCAAGCCGAACGACATGGTGATGTAGTGATATGTCTCCAACGTATCTATAATTTTTTATTGTTCCATGCTGTTATATTATCATTCTTGGATGTTTTACAATCATTTTATAGCAACTTTATATCATTTTTTGGGACTAACCTGTTTTCTACTTGTTTTTTACTTCGCAGGAAATCAATACCAACAAACGCAACGAAACTTTTTGGAGATTTTTTTTGGACCAGAAGACATCTAGTGGGCCAAAAACTACCGAAGAGGGGGCCCGAGGTGAGCACAAGACACTAGGGCGCGCCTGGGGCCCCAGGCACGCCCTGATGGGTTGTGCCCACCTCGATGACCTCATGCACCACCTCTTTGCTCTATAAATACCCCAATATTCCAGAAACCCGAGGGGAGTTGACGAAAATCAATTTCAGCCGCCGCAAGTTCCAGAAACCACAGATCCAATCTAGACACCATCACGGAGGGGTTCATCATCCTCATTGGTGCCTCTCCGATGATGCGTGAGTAGTCCATTGTAGACCTACAGGTCCGTAGTTAGTAGCTAGATGGCTTTCTCTCTCTCTTTTGATTCTCAATACAACGGTCTCTTGGAGATCTATTTGATGTAACTCTTTTTTGCGGTGTGTTTGTTGGGATCCGATGAACTTTGATTTATTGATCAGATCTATGTTTTTATCCATGAAAGTTATTTGAGTCTTTTTTGATCTCTTATATGCATGATTACTTATAGCCTCGTATTTCTTTTCCGATATTTGGGTTTTGTTTGGCCAACTTGATCTATTTATCTTTCAATGGGAAGAGGTGCTTTGTGATGGGTTCGATCTTACGATGCTTGATCCCAGTGACAGAAGGGGAACCGACACGTATGTATCGTTGCTATTAAGGATAACAAGATGGGGTCTATTTCTACATAAATAGATCTTGTCTACATCATGTCATCGTTCTTATTGCATTACTCCGTTTCTCCATGAACTTAATACACTAGATGCATGCTGGATAGCGGTCGATGTGTGGAGTAATAGTAGTAGATGCAGGCAGGAGTCGGTCTACTAATCTTGGACGTGATGCATATATAATGATCATTGCCTGGATATCGTCATGATTATTTGAAGTTCTATCAATTGCCCAACAGTAATTTGTTTACCCACCGTATGCTATTTTTCTCGAGAGAAGCCACTAGTGAAATCTACGGCCCCGGGTCTATTTTCTCATCATATATTTTCAGATCTATTTGCTATTTGCCTTCGTGATCTATTTTTATTTGCTTTTATTTTCAGATCTATTAATCCAAAAATACAAAAATACCTTGCTGCCATTTTTATTTATTTATTCTATCTCGCGTTCCCGTGAGATCTATTTATCCAATCTATTATAATTTTAACTGTCTTTTTACCCGCGAGGGATTGACAACCCCTCTCTTACGTCGGGTTGCAAGTATTTGTTATTTGTGTGCAGGAGCTGTTTACGTGGTGTTGCGTGGTTCTCCTACTGGTTCGATAACCTTGGTCTCATCACTAAGGGAAATACCTACCGTTGCTGTGCTGCATCATCCCTTCCTCTTTGGGGAAATACCTATGTAGTTCAAGCAAACATCAAAAGGAATTTCTGGCGCCGTTGCCGGGGAGACATCATCAACATCTACCATGTTCCTAATCTCAAATCTCATCTCCTTACAATTTACATTATTTGCCATTTGCCTCTCGTTTTCATCTCCCCCACTTCACAAAAATTTGCCGTTTTATTCATCTTCTTTTTCGTTCACCTTTTTCTCGTCAGATCTCATGTTTGCTTGTGGTGCCATGTGCCTTTTATTTGCTTGCATATTCACTTGCTAAAAATCTATTGTTATGGATCCTCATCCACTTGCTAATCTTTTCAAAAGATCCAATTATGATGAACCAATTGCTAGTGAATTGAGTTCACTAGATTATCTTTATGAAGTTTTGCTTGAGATTTATGAATCTGAAAATTGTGATAAAGTGTTAAACGAAGGAATTTATAAAGTGATTCATGATAGCTCCTTGAATGAAAAGCATGATTGCAATGATGTTATTATAAATTCTATTAATGTCAATTGTGCTAATAATATGCAGAACCCCAAGCTTGGGGATGCTAATTTTGATATGTCCACTACTTATTGCAATGAACATGATTGGGGTGATTCCTCTTATGATCTTGAAAATTTATTTAAGCCTCATGATGAATATGTTTGCGATAATATTGAAAGTGGGTTTGAAAGAGTGTCAACTCTAGGTAAAAATGATCCCACTACTTTGGAGCATGATCAATCTTATGAAATTATTGATAAAAGTGGGCTTGGAGAGGTCATGACTTTATTTGATGATCCCACTATTTTGGAAGAGTGTCAACTTTGCATGCATGTGGATCATGTAGAGAATATGTTATGTGATAGCTATATTGTTGAATTTGAATATGATCCCACATGTAATTATTACGAGAGAGGAAAATATGGTTGTAGAAATTTTCATGTTACTAAATTATCTCTCTTCATGTTGAGATTGTCTATGTTTTATTCTTCTTTCTTGCATTTGCTAGCTATTTCTTGTCTTGATAATTTGTTTGCTTATAAAATTCCTATGCATAGGAAGTATGTTAGACTTAAGTTTGTTTGTCACATGTTTTATGATGCTCTCTTTGTGCTTCAATTTTTTGTCTTTCATGTGAGCATCATTAAAATTATCAATGCCTAACTAGGAGCGTAAAACGATAGCGCTCGTTGGGAGGCAACCCAACTTGTATCTTTTTGCTTTTTGGTTTTCTTACTGTTTTCAATAAAATACCCAATTATGCCTCTGGTTAGATGTGTTTTTGTGGTTTAAATTAGTGTTTGTGCCAAGCAAAGCCTTTGGGATGATTTGGGTGATAGTTGATTTGATCTTGTTGGAAAACAGAAACTTTTGCGTTCAGTAAAACAATTTTGAAAATGCACAGCAGAGACTAAAATTATGAATTTTTTACACAAGATTTATATGTTGTACTAATTTTTCAGAATTTTTAGAGTTGCATAAGTATAAGAAAATTCGTATCTTTGCAGACTATTCTGTTATTGACATATTCTGTTTTCTTTGTGTTGTGTGCTTGTTTTGATGATTCTATGGTTTCCTTTGAAGCGTTTTTGCCATAGAAAAGTTAGAATACAGTAGATATAATGCAAGAACAAAATTTGAATGGGTTTTCTACAGTACTTAAAGTAAAGATTGGTTTTTCTCATACTAACGGATCTCACGAAGATTTTGTTGAGTTTTGTGTGATTGAAGTTTTCAAGTTTTGGGTGAGATCGCGATGGATGAAGGAATAAGGAGTAGCAAAAGGCTAAGCTTGGGGATGCCTGAGGCACCCCAAGGTAATATTCAAGAAGTATCAAGCAACTAAGCTTGGGGATGCCCCCGAGTGGCATCCCCTCTTTCTTCTAACGACCATCGGTATTTTACTTGGAGCTATATTTTTATTCGTCACATATTATGAGTTTTGCTTGGAGCGTCTTGTATGATATGAGTCTTTGCTTGTTTTGCTTTTTATTTAAGTTTTGAATCCTTGCTGGACACACCTTTTTTAGAGATCCAAAAATTATGCTATGCTTGCTCCTATGCTTCACTTAAATTTTTAGAGCCTTGGAATTGCTCTAGTGCTTCACTTATATCTTTTTGAGCACGGTGTGCTTTGTTATTTTTGAAGAAATGCTCTCATGCTTCACTTAGATTTATTTGGGAGTTAGTAAAATTTTGAAGAAATTCTCTCTTGCTTCACTTAAATTAATTTGAGAGAAAGAATTATGATGCTCATGTTCTTCACTTATATTTGTTTGAGCTTAGTAAAAGCAACATATGAAATTAGTCCCAAAGTGATAGATATCCAAGGAGGATATAATAAAAACTTTCATGAAGATCATTGGACAAAATAAACTTGATTCTTTGTAATAGTTTTGAGATATGATGATGGTGATATGTGAGTCATGTTGATGAGTAATTATGCTTTAGTAAGAATATTGGTGTTAAGGTTTGTGATTCCCTATGCACGCACGAAAGTCAATAGTTATGCAATGAAATTACATCCTACTTGTGGTGCATTATTCGGTGTTAATTATGCTTAATGCTCGCTTATGAGATTTTTTGTTTCTTGGTTGGACGCTTCTCAATCTTTTGCTAGCCTTCATTTGCACTAAGTATGATCACGACTTGTGCATCCAAAATCCTTTAAACCAGTTTTTGCCATATGAGTCCACTATACCTACCTATATGCGGTATTTCCGTGCCGTTCTAAGCAAATTTGTATGTGTCATCTCTAATTTTCAAAATAAACTTCTCTTTTGTGTGCTCGTACCGCTCGCGAAACAGTAGGAGGTGGATAATATATTTCCATGCTAGATAAGTTATTCTCACGATGAGTGTTTTCACTTGTCATTGCATGAGAGTACGACAAAGGTATTAGGGATGCCCTGTCCCGAAATGAAAAATGAATTTACTTTATGTTGTCAAATAATAAATTCCTTGGAAAGTGTTGGTATGGAGGGCACCCGTGGATACGGCTAGCCATGGAAAGTGAAAGTATGGTGGAAAAAGGAATAAACTTTATTTTCTGTTTGGGAACCGCCTATGATATATCTAGCATGGAAAGTATTGGGAACTTCTCGATCATTCTTGTTGGCAGGAAAAGCATGCCTCCCAAAATGTTTTTATCTCTATTTTTTTCAAAGCTCTGGCACCTCTACAAATCCCTACTTCCCTCTGCGAAGGGCCTTTCTTTTACTTTATGCAATTTTTATTTGAGTCTCCATCTTCTCTTATAAAGCACCAACTAAGGGGCACTATGATCGTACTTGAGCATTGGGTGTAGCTAATATGCGAGTGTGTTTCATGAATGGATCAATGATTGAGCATAATGGGCTAGCGATAACTTGCTTTAGTGTTGATATTTTGAAAGACATGGTTGCTTGTTGATATGCTTGAGTATTAAAGTCCTCATGTCAAAACTAGACTATTGCTTTGAACCATATAAAAGTCCAAATGTCCATGCTACAAAGAAAAGAATATGTGATGAACATGTTAGGCAGCATTCCACATCAAAAATTATGTTTTTATCATTTACCTACTCGAGGACGAGCAGGAATTAAGCTTGGGGAAGCTGATACGTCTCCAACGTATCTATAATTTTTGATTGTTCCATGCTGTTATATTATCATTCTTCGATGTTTTACAATCATTTTATAGCAACTTTATATCATTTTTTGGAACTGACCTATTGACATAGTGCCCAGTGCCAGTTGTTGTTTTCTGCTTGTTTTTTACTTCGCAAGAAATTAATACCAAACGGAGTCCAAATGCAGCGAAACTTTTTGGAAATTTTTTTTTGGACAAGAAGACATCCAGTGGGCCAAAGAAGTACCAAAGAGGGGGCCCGAGGTGAGAACAAGACACCAGTGCGCGCCTGGGCCCCCAAGCGCGCCCTGATGGATTGTGCCCACCTCGATGACCTCCTGCATCGCCTCTTTGCTCTATAAATACCCCAATATTCCAGAAACCCTAGGGGAGTCGACGAAAATCAATTCCAGCCGCCGCAAGTTCCAGAAACCACAGATCCAATCTAGACACCATCACAGAGGGGTTCATCATCTTCATTGGTGCCTCTCCGATGATGCTTGAGTAGTCCATTGTAGACCTACGGGTCCGTAGTTAGTAGCTAGATGGCTTTCTCTCTCTTTTGATTCTCAATACAACGGTCTCTTGGAGATCTATTTGATGTAACTCTTTTTGCGGCGTGTTTGTTGGGATCTGATGAACTTTGAGTTTATGATCAGATCTATATTTTTATCCATGAAAGTTATTTGAGTCTTTTTTTATCTCTTATATGCATGATTACTTATAGCCTCATATTTCTTCTCCGATATTTGGGTTTTGTTTGGCTAACTTGATCTATTTATCTTGCAATGGGAAGAGGTGCTTTGTGATGGGTTCGATCTTACGGTGCTTGATCCCAGTGACAGAAGGGGAACCGACACGTATGTATCGTTGCTATTAAGGATAACAAGATGGGGTCTATTTCTACATAAATAGATCTTGTCTACATCAAGTTAGTGTTCTTATTGCATTACTCCGTTTCTCCATGAACTTAATACACTAGATGCATGCTGGATAGCGGTCGATGTGTGGAGTAATAGTAGTAGATGCAGGCAGGAGTCGGTCTACTAATCTTGGACGTGATGCCTATATAATGATCATTGCCTGGATATCGTCATGATTATTTGAAATTCTATCAATTTCCCAACAGTAATTTGTTTAACACCGTATGCTATTTTTCTCGAGAGAAGCCACTAGTGAAATCTACGGCCCCCGGGTCTATTTTCTCATCATATATTTTCAGATCTATTTGCTATTTGCCTTCGCGATCTATTTTTATTTGCTTTTATTTTTACATCTATTAATCCAAAAATCCAAAAATACCTTGCTGCCATTTTTATTTATTTATTCTATCTCGCGTTCCCGCAAGATCTATTTATCCAATCTACTACAATTTTACCTATCTTTTTACCCGTGAGGGATTGACAACCCCTCTCTTACGTCGGGTTGCAAGTATTTGTTCTTTGTGTGCAGGAGTTGTTTACGTGGTGTTGCGTGGTTCTCCTACTGGTTCGATAACCTTGGTCTCATCACTGAGGGAAATACCTACCGTTGCTGTGCTGCACCATCCCTTCCTCTTTGGGGAAATACCGACGTAGTTCAAGCAAACATCATGTGGCAATACGCCCCGAAGGGCGTGATGAAGGACATCTTCAGGGCGTCGGCCAGGTCCAGCTTGATCTGATGATAGCCGGAGTAAGCATCCAGGAAGGACAGGAGCTCGCAGCTGGCGATGGAGTCGATGACTTGATCAATCCGCGGGAGGGCGAAAGGATCCTTGGGGCAGGCCTTGTTCAGGGTGGTGTAGTTTATGCACATGCGCCAGGTGTTGTTCTTCTTCAGGACGAGGACCGGGTTGGCCAGCCACTCGGGATGAAACACTTCCATGATGAAGCCGGCCGTGAGTAGCTTGGCGACCTCTTCACCGATGGTCCTTCTCTTCTCTTCCGAGAAGCGACGTAGGGGTTGATGGACAGGCTTGGCGTCCTTGCAGACGTGCAGTTTGTGCTCGGCGTACTTCCTTGGAATTCCCGGCATGTCCTTTGGGGTCCATGCAAAGATATCCCGATTCTCACGGAGGAAGTCGACGAGGTCGCCTTCCTATTTGCTGTCGAGGCGGGTGCCCACGACGACGTACTTGCTGTAGCTGGGGTCTTCCGGGTTCAGCTTGACTTTCTTTGTCTCCTTGGATGGCTGGAATGAGGCTTCGCCGGCCGGCTCCTTGGCTGAAGTCGGCACGGACGGCGTCTCATTGGCCAGCGCGATGATCCGGTCGAGCTGGCGCCGCTCCTCGGCTATGACCAGCGACTCGGCCAGTCTGGCGCCGGGTTGAGCGCACTCCAAGGACTTGCCGTAGTCGCCGACGACTGTGATAAGGCCCTTGGGACCCGGCAACTTCATCTTGAGGTAGGCGTAGTGGGGGACCGCCATGAACTTGGCGAGCGCAGGCCGGCCCAGCAGCGCGTGGTACGCGCTGGACAGGTCCACCACCTCGAACCAGATCGGTTCGCACCGGAAATGGTCGCTCGTGCCGAAGAGGACGTCAAGCCAGACCCGGTCGATGGGGGAGCAGGAGAGACCCGGCACGATGCCGTGGAACACCGTCCGGGTTGGCTCCAGGTCCTTGGCCTCGAGGCCGAGCTTGGTCATGGTGTCACGGTAGAGGATGTTGATGTTGCTACCGCCATCGATAAGAACCCGTGAGAACTTGCAGGTGCGCCGGGTTGCGATGATAGTGGTGTCGAGGACGAGGGCGTAGCCACTCGGGTTCGGCATGACAGCTAGGTGGTCTTCCCGGGTCCATCTGATCGGGCGCTCCGACCAGTGCATGTACTCCGACACGGCCGGGACGACGGTGTTCACCTCCTGCCGGAGCAGGTGCTCGTTACGCTTGTCGTCGCCAAGGCTGGTGAAGACAACGTAGCTCGCGTTCTGGTTGGGGAAGACGTCATTGCGGACCGCGCCATTTGCCGGGGTCGGCAGAGGGGGCGGAGCTGGCTGCCCCGCGCCTGGAGCCGGAGCCGGAGGCGGCGGGATGTCGCCCCTCATGAGGCGCTTGGTGATGGCGCACTGCCAGAGCGTGTGCGTGAACGGCCTCGCGCTGCTATGGTGTTTGCGGGGGGCGTCTAGCATCTCTTCAAAACTCATGGCGGGTTGCCATGCCGTCTTGCCAGCTTGCCGGCGCTTGCCGGCCGGCTCGGCCGCGGGTGCCTACTCGGCGATCTCAACGAGGCTGCCGTCGTAGCGCGGGGCCTGCTGGTCGGCCTTGCGCTTGTTGTTCTGCTGGCGGCTGCTCTCGCCAGCCGGCTTGGGGGTGGTACCAGCATCGCCTTGCCGGCTTCATCCAGCACTACCTGGATCTTCATGGCGGAGTCGGCGTTGGCGTACTTGTCCGCGATGACCATGAGCGCGGCCATGGTGGTTGGCTCGGAGCGCAGGAGCTTGTGCTTGAGGAGGGTGCCATCCCAGCAACCAATAAATGAAGTACTGAATGGCCTGGACCTCGTGGACACCCTCGCAGCTATTCTGGAGCTCGGTTCAGCGTGCGAGGTACTCGCGGCTGGTTTTAGCCGGCCCCTGCACGCACATGGCGAGCTGGCTGGGACAGCCAGAAAGCTTGTAGGTGCTAGTGAAGTTGCGCACGAAGGCCTGCTCGAAGTCGACCCACGCGTTGATGCTGCCGACCGGCAGGCTATTCATCCACGTGCGGGCCGAACCCTGGAGCATGAGCGGGGCGTAGCGCACGGCAAGGCGGCGATTGCAGCCCGCGATGCCGATGGCGGTGGTGTAGTCGATGAGCCAGTCCCCCGGCTTGATGGTGCCGTTGTACTTCGGGGTGTCGCGGGGCAGCGTGAACCCCTTGTGGAAGGGCTCAACCCGGATGCGCGGGTTGAAACAAGCCAGACCGACGGTGTTGTCTTCCTCCAGCTCGAGGGAGAGGGCGAGCTAGTCGAGGCGATGGTGAGCGTTGTCGTCGTCGATGGCGCGCGGGCCCAGCCAGCTCACGACGGGACTGTGAGGCGCCAGGTTGGCCGAAGATGGGTTGCCACGCCGGCCGGACGGCGGGGGAGGATCTTGTTGGCACCGGACTCCGGCAGCCGGCTCGTTGCCCGGGCCGTCTCCAGCCGTCGGGGTGCGGTTGCGCCAGGTTCGGGTCTGACCGGACTGAGCCTCGTCCGGGTGCGGGGAGGATGCCGTGTTCTGTTGCTCGCGCTCGGGATCCTTGGTGCGCCGCGAGCCGGACCCGGCGGGATGGTCGAGGCGGTCTAGCTGCCCGTTCGCGGTGCCGAGAAGCTCGTTCAGGCGCTCCTGCAGCTCCTCGCCCTGCAGTTACTCCAGGCCAACAGCGGCCGCCTCCGCGGCGTGCACATTCTTGACCGGGGTGTCGTAGACGGTTGGGACCGCGCCGAGGGCGCGGCCAATGGCGCCGCCATGAGCCCGCACCTCGGCAACCCGGCTGGGCTTGGCAGCGGCCGGAGTGAAGCCGTACGCGGCTTCGCGCTCCCGCTGGGTGGCTTCCAACCGGCGCTGCGTAGTAGCGAGCGTCTCGGCCCTGTCCAGCAGGCGCTTGCGCTCCTCCTCGAGCTGGGCCCGGGCCTCCGCGGCATCGGCGGCGTCAATGTCGGTGGCGATGGGAATGCTAAGGTTCTGCATCGTGGCGCGCAGCGTGTCGGCCACGCTGGCGCGATCCGCTGCGGCCCTGGTGGCGGCGGCCTTCTTGCTAGACGAAGAGGAGCCGGAGCCAGTGACGAATACCTCTACCCGGACGCAGAGGTCCGCCGCCCCGGCCGAGGGGGACGGGCGAGTCTGAGACGTCGAGCACCCCGCTAGGGTACTCATCGGCCGCGGGCGCGTTGGAGATGCGCAGCGCGGCGAAGGAGGCGGCGAGGGCGTCGATGAATTCGGCCGCCAGCGCGACGGGCTCGGGGGACACGCAGCGCGTGATGTGCTCTCCAGAATCGGTGAAGGGCCCCGTCTGGAACATGTCTCTGGCCGGGACCTCGATCTGCCCCACGGTGGGCGCCAACAGTCGTGGTGGGCGCACGGCAGATGCCAAAGGATGGCTAAAGAGAGGGACAGGCTCGAGGGCACTGGTGGGATCCAGAGGCAAGGTCGGCATGAGCGAGCATCGGACGCAAGACATACCCAGGTTCGGGGCTCTCCGGAGAGATAACACCCCTAGTCCTGCCGAGAGTGGTCTATATGTATCAGTACAAAGTTGCTCCTGGAGCTGTTTGGGGGAGGAAGGAAGGCAGGCCAAGGTTCAGGCTTCTCCTTTTCCTTGTGCGTATGTGGGTGCTCTACTGGTGGATTATCTCATGTGTTCGCCCATGTACATTGAGGGCTCCTGGGGGGGTTTATAGGTCAACCCCCTAGGGTTACAATGGTAAAGTTACAAGGCCATGGGGCCGTGATGTCAGCGTCTGGGAAGCCGGTGCTGGGACCCGCCGGGCACCAGGATTCGCCGGGTTCTCCGGGCGCGGGCCCCGTGCACCAGAGGGCACTGTTCCCTGTCTTGTCTTGCGTCACGGAGTGGTTGAGCCGGCTCAGCTAGAGTGGCACGTCGCTTGGTCGCCATCGGCTTGCATCAGCAGGACGAGGGGCGCACTATTGCCATGCCGGCCCTGGTCAGCGGGGTAGGTGGGGCAATGTTGCCTCGCTCCTGCTGGTCAGAAGAGTTGGTGGGCCACTGTAGTTGTGCTCATCTCCCTTACGGGGACTTGATCCGTCGTACGCCTTGGATGGGACGGGAGCTGACCCAAGGCCGGGTTGAGGGGGTCTTGGTTTGGTGGGGTTTGGCCAGATTGCGGGGCTTGGCCGGGTCGAGGAACCCGGCCGAGCGCAAGCCGGATTGAGGAGCAAAGCCGGCTCCAATGTTTTTGAAAAGGATCCGGGTTCTGTTGCCTGCCCGGGGTTCATCCCCCCGACACTCATTATACTAGTAACTGACTCATTCAATGTTATTAATTGCCTCGGCGGCATGGAAGACATGGGCTGCAGTGCACTCTATATAAGCCGCACCTTCTCCATAGCTAGGCAGCGAGCAACCTTTGTAACCATACCTATCATATCAAAACAAGCCTCGGGGCATGAGGCGTAGGGCTTTTACCTCCACCAAGTGTGGGGCCTGAACTCGTTAAACCCCGAGTGTTACACCTGCGCCGTAGCTAGGCTCTGCCTCTTCTTCGTACCCATAGTACTCATTGTCAGGATCATAACCCCGACAGTTGGCACCCACCGTGGGGCTAGGCGTCTAGCAAAGTTTCACGGTGTAGGTGGATTTCCTCATCATCATGTCAGTCGGCGGCGAAATCCATTTTGGGACGATCCCCTTCATCGCCGACGACTCAGCGTGGCTACGCGAAGCCCCGCTGGACGTGGAGGCGTTGCCTGTCTGTGGCGTGACGCACTTCCGTGCTTCCTCCTATGGAGTCCTTCTCCGACAGCCCTCGGCTCCGTACCGAGTGGTTGTCCACCCCACCATTGCGCACCGTCGCAAGCGCTCCGGGCGTTCGCGGCTGCAATGCCGGATCAAGCAGGCTGTTGCCACCCAGGCATCGGCGGAATAGTTGGCGGCTCTCGAGTTTGACGAGCCCGTCCTCGACCTCTCCAACGGATCACTCGGTGATTCCTTGGAGGAGTCCGAGTCTGAAAGCATCGAGTTAGCCGCCGATATTCTCATGGCGGATAACTCCGAGCACCGTGTACCCCCAGGTTACACGGAGCCCAAAGACGGCCGTGCGGGTACATCCCACGCCAACACCGACGGTGGCATTCCGGGACACGAGCCGTATGTACCCCAAGCTCTCACCCGGGAGCAGCGAGACGAGCTTCGCCGTAGGAATGAACAGCTCCTGAACACCCCCATCACGGGGACGACCCCCGAGGCATTGGCCATGGAGTCGACTCGTTTGGCCACCTTGGCCAAGCTCGATCGCCTCGAGCGGCTTCAGAGAGAGCTGGACGAATGCAAGTGCCGTCAACCCAGCTCCAGTCGGCACAAACGCCGGCTCTACTCGAGTGACCAGCCTCGTAAGTACCAAGTCCTTAGTACTCCTTACAAAATCTAGCAGCTGCCACTCGGATCGTGGATTACATCCAACCCTCTGGCTCTATGGCCGAAGAGGCGATTTGGTAGATCCAGGTGCTCCTGAAGACAGCATTGTCGCAGAACGCGGCAGTGTCCCAGTACAGAGATCGGATCCACAACGCATCAGTGCGCGCGGAAACTGTCCATTCGGCACATAGCCCACTCGGCTCCGGCAGGCACCGAGTCACTTCCTCCTCAAGAGATCACCACGAAGATCGAAGGCGCGATCGAGTCGAGTCGCCCTGGCGTCACAACGACTATGATCGCGCCCTGATGCCTCCACCACGAGACGGCGTGTACGTGCGTCCGCCCTATGATGACAGGCATACACACGGCGACAATCGTAGGCCAAGTCCCGCTCGTCATACGAGGGACACTCGAGACCCTCTATTCAACGCGAGATTCGTTCTCGCTCAGAACTTGGTCGACAGGGGCCGTGCCCTACAAGAAGGCCAAGATCATGACATCCCGAGTGGTTCCGTACCATGGGGCCCCGAGTGCTTCAGCCGTTACATACGGGCAACAGAAATTCCCAATAACTTCAGATTGGCTACGGGAATCAGCAAGTTCACCGGTGAGTCCAAGCCTGAGATTTGGCTGGAAGATTACCGAGTGACAGTCCAAATCGGTTGTGGCAACGACAACGTTGCCATGAAACACTTGCCCCTGATGCTCGAGGGCTCCGCTCACGCTTGGATAACACAGCTCCCGCCGAGTAGCATATTCTGCTGGGATGATCTGGCGAGAGTGTTCGTCAAAAACTTTTGAAGGCACATACAAGAGAGCAGGTGGTTTGGCCGAGTTGCAGCACTGTGTGCAGAAACAGAACGAGACTCTCCGTGAGTATATCCAGCGGTGGACCACTCTGCACAATATGGTGGAAAACGTCATTGAACACCAGGCGATCTGCGCCTTCAAGGCCGGAGTAAGATACCGTGAGCTGAACATGAAGTTCGGCCGAACTGAGACCCTGACTCTTAGTTGGGCTATGGAGATAACCAATCAGTATGCTAATGGTGAAGAGGAAGACCGACTGAGAAGCAGCAAAAGCCGGACAGGCGACGCTCATCAGTCGGAAAACAAGGGCAAGAAGAACAAGCGCAAGGCTAACGCTGGAGGGAGCGCTGAGGCTACGGCTCTGGCCGGCCAAGGCAAGAGCAAAGGCTCCCAAAAGCAGAAGAAGGACTGGAAGGGGAAAAAGCAAGTCACCCAGAAGAGTGACATACTCGACCAACCCTGCCAGATCCATACGAAAAAAGACGAGGAGGGTAATTTGATTTTGCTCAAGCATACCACTCGCGAGTGCCGGCTCTTGAAGCAAGAAATGCGGCAAGATTCTTCCGGGGACAAGGATGAAGATGACGATGACGGAGGCAAAGGTACTTCCGGGTACCCCAATGTCGAGAATGTCTTGATGATCTTCGCCGACGTTCGACATGGCAGTTCCGACTGTCACCAAATACCTCGACTGAGCTAAGACGCCCGTGACCTTCGATCAAATGGATCATCCAGCGCACATACCGACCCCCGGGCGGCAGGCCTTGGTGGTTGACCCAGTCGTTGGTGGAGTCCGACTGCGCAAAGTCCTAATGGACGGCGGCGGCGGGCTTAACATCATCTACGCCGACACGCTGGAAGCAATGGGCATTCCGATGACCCGTCTCAGCAAGAGTAACATGCAGTTCCACGGGGTAATACCCGGGAAGAAGGCCAAGTCACTCGGACAAATTGCCCTTGAAGTTGTATTCGGTGAAGAGAAGAACTTCCGCAAGGAACGGCTGACTTTTGAGGTGGTGGACTTCCGAAGTGCTTACCATGCCATCCTGGGTAGGCCTGCCTATGCTTGTTTCATGGCCCGTCCATGTTATGTATATCTTAAGCTTAAGATGCCAGGACCGAAAGGCGTGATGACTATCACGAGCAATCGAAAGTTAGCCGAGGAGTGTCTCCAGAAGGGCTCTCAGATTACTGATGAACAGATGGCAATTGCCGAGTTGGACGAGTACAAGAAGGCGGTGGACTCAAGCGAGTTGCTAAAGTCCAAAAAGCCGACTGTGGAATCCGCTTTCCAGTCGACGGGGGAGACGAAGCCCGTGCACATCCATCTATAGGACCCGAATGCTGCCCCGACCAACATCTCCACTACCCTGGATAGCAAATAGGAAGCCGCGCTCGTCCAGTTCCTCCGTGAGAACTGGGACATCTTCGCATGGAAGCCTTTCGACATGCTGGGTGTTCCCAGGGAACTGGCCGAGCACAGACTTTGCGTCGACTCGACGATGAGGCCTGTCAAGGAGCACCTCCAACGATCTTCTGCCGAGAAGTGTAAGGCGATTGGCGAGGAGATAGCGCGGCCATTGGCCGCCGAATTCATCCGAGAGGTGTACCACTCCGAGTGGCTCGCCAACATCATCCTAGTGCTGAAGAAAGATAAGACTCTTCGAATGTGTGTAGATTTTAGGCACATCAATCGAGCATGCCCGAAAGATCATTTCCCTCTCCCTCGCATAGATCAGATAGTAGATTCTACTGCCGGATGTGAGCGGTTGTCGTTTCTGGATGCGTACTCCGGGTACCACCAGATCCGACTGTATGGCCCTGATGAAATAAAAACAACGTTCATCACCCCATTCGGGTGTTTCTGTTATATCACGATACCATTTGGGTTGAAAAATGCTGGGGCCACATTTCAGCGTATGATCCAGAAGTGCTTACGGAAGCAGATCAGTTGGAACGTGGAAGCTTATATGGATGACATTGTGATTAAGTGCAGGAAAGGTTCCCACCTCCTGACCGACCTCCCTGAAACTTTTGCGAACTTACGCACTTTCAGCATCAAACTCAACCCAACCAAGTGTACATTCGGCGTACCGGCAGGCAAGTTACTCGGTTTCCTCATTTACGAACAAGGGATCGGTGCCAATCCCGAGAAGATTCACTTCGACTCCTCCAACAACGTACAGCGCCTCACAACATACAACGCCTCACAGGCTGCCTGGCAGCCCTGAGTAGGTTCATCTCATGACTCGGTGAAAAGGCCATGTCGCTTTACCGATTGATGAAGAAGTCTGACGGGTTCGTGTGGACTCCCGAAGCGTAGGTTGCATTCCAAGAACTTAAAGCCTTGCTTTCCACCCAGCCGGTGCTAGCTGCTCCGAGCAGCAAGGAGCCTTTGCTCTTATACATCGCGGCCACGAGCCAAGTTGTTAGCACGGCCCTCACTGTGGAACAGGAAGAACAAGGCAAAGCCTTCAAGATCCAACGACCGGTCTACTACATCTCTGAAGTCCGGACGCCTTCCAAGCAAAGGTATCCACATTATCAGAAGCTAGTATACGGAATCTATCTAACTGCAAAGAAGGTGGCACATTATTTTCAAGAACACTCGGTCACGATGATAAGTGACGCCCCTCTATCTGAGATCATGAACAACAGAGATGCCACTGGCCGAGTGGCTAAGTGGGCCATCGAGCTCCTCCCGCTGCGCATCAAGTTTGAAGCCAAGAAGGCCATCAAGTCACAAGCCCTGGTAGATTTCCTTGCCGAGTGGATTGAGCAAGAGCAACTTGTTCCGAGTGTTCCCGAACACTGGACGATGTTTTTCGACGGCTCCAAGATGCTCCATGGCTCCGGGGCCAGAGTGGTCTTGGTGTCCCCTAAAGGCGACCGACTCAGTTATGTGCTTCAGATTCACTTCGACTCCTCCAACAACGAAGCCGAATACGAAGCTCTCCTGTATGGGCTGCGAACGGCAATTTCTCTGGGAATTCGCCGACTGATGGTCTATGGCGACTTGGACCTAGTGGTGAATCAAGTCATGAAGGAATGGGATATCCATAGTCCGGCGATGACTGGCTACTGCAACGCCGTCAGAAAACTAGAAAAACACTTTGAAGGGCTGGAGCTCCATCATGTGTCGTGACTCAAGAACCAAGCAGCTGACGACCTGGCCAAGATGGGCTCCACTCGTAAGACGGTGCCCAAGAATGTGTTTCTCGAACACTTACACTCGCCCACAATCAAGGAAGATCCTTTTGTGGAGGAGCCTCCGCAACCAGTCGGTCCTTCCAGTCTGACTGAAGTAGACATTCCTGCAATAATTGATCTGGTTCAAGAGCCGTACCTGGCATACCTGCTCCGGCAGGAACTCCCAGAAGATGAGGATGAAGCTCGACAAATACATGATAAAGGTTTATTATTCATGCTAGAATTGTATTGATCAGAAACTTAAATACATTTGTGAATACATAAACAAATACTGTGTCCCTAGTAAGCCT
The DNA here is from genome assembly GCA_011799875.1 of Thinopyrum elongatum. Lineage (NCBI taxonomy): Eukaryota > Viridiplantae > Streptophyta > Magnoliopsida > Poales > Poaceae > Thinopyrum > Thinopyrum elongatum. The sequence goes on along the minus strand of CM022298.1, from coordinate 619,468,291 downwards.
CTACTAGACTAGCTCGTTGATCAAAGATGGTTAAGGTTTCCTAACCATAGACATGTGTTGTCATTTTATAATGGGATCACATCATTAGGAGAATGATGTGATGGACAAGACCCATCCGTTAGCTTAGCGTAATGATCGTTCAGTTTATTGCTATTGCTTTCTTCATGTCAAATACATATTCCTTCGACTATGAGATTATGCAACTCCCGGATACCGGAGGAATGCCTTGTGTGCTATCAAACATCACAACGTAACTGGGTGATCATAAAGATGCTCTACAAGTATCTCCAAAGGTGTTTGTTGAGTTGGCATAGATCGAGATTAGGATTTGTCACTCCAAGTATCGGAGAGGTATCTCTGGGCCCTCTCGGTAATACACATCATAAGCTTGCAAGCAAACGACGAAGGAGTTAGTCACAAGGTGATGTATTACGGAACGAGTAAAGAGACTTGCCGGTAACGAGATTGAACTAGGTATAGAGATACCGACGATCGAATATCGGGCAAGTAACATACCGATGGACAAAGGGAATTACGTATGTTGTCATAAGGTTCGACCGATAAAGATCTTCGTAGAATATGTAGTAGCCAATATGGGCATCCAGGTTCCGCTATTGGTTATTGACCAGAGAGGTGTCTCGGTCATGTCTACATAGTTCTCGAACCCGTAGGGTCCGCACGCTTAACGTTCGTTGACGATATAGTATTATATGAGTTATGTATGTTGGTGACCGAATGTTGTTCGGTGTTCCGGATGAGATCACGGACATGACGAGGAGCTCCGGATTAGTCCGGAGGTAAAGATTAATATATGATAATAGTGTTTGATCTCCGGAAAGGTTCCAGAATTCACCGGAAGGGGTTTCGGATGTTTCCCAAAATGTTTGGGCACGAGAACACTTTATTTGGGCCAAGGGGTAAAGCCCACGAGGGTTTTGGAAAGTACAAAAGGAAGTTTTGCGGAGGGCAGGGGCCAGACGCCAGGAACCCTGGCGTCTAGGGGGGTAGACGCCGGGAACCCTGGCGTCTAGTCCTGGAGTCCGAGAAGGACTCTTGCCTTTCGGGAAAAATCGACTTTGAGGAGGCTTTTACTCCAAGTTTCGACCCCAGGGCTCAACATATAAATAGAGGGGCAGGGCTAGCACCCAAGACACATCAAGAATCACCAAGCCGTGTGCCGGCAACCCCGTCCCCTCTAGTTTATCCTCCGTCTAGTTTCTGTAGTGCTTGGCGAAGCCCTGTGGAGATTGTTCTTCATCACCAACCATCACCACGCCGTCGTGCTGCTGGAACTCATCTACTACTTCGCCCCTCTTGCTGGATCAAGAAGGCGAGGACATCATCGAGCTGAACGTGTGCTGAACGCGGAGGTGCCGTACGTTCGGTACTTGATCGGGACGGATCGTGAAGGTGTACGACTACATCAACCGCGTTGATATACGCTTCCGCTTTGCGATCTTCAAGGGTATGAAGATGCTCTCCCCCTCTCATAGCTATGCATCTCCATGGATAGATCTTGCGTGTGCGTAGAATTTTTTTGTTTTCCATGCAACGTTTCCCAACATATGTTTATATGAAAATTGATCGTTTCGACGAGACGAAGACAATTCGTGATCAGTTTTTCATATGAGGCCGTCTTGGGGGCGTAATCAGCTGAATAGTGTTCTGGATACAAAATCTCAGTACTTCGAACACAACTTCGGCCTTAGAGATGAGATCAGATGACTATGGCCCAAATATCAAAGTTTCTTCTTTTGATGATACGGAACTTTCTCACTTTGAGCACTTTTTCATTTGAGGCTTTCTTAATTATGTTTTTGACCATGCCAAAATCTGGTGTCAACACCTTTAAGCTTTTGTGGTACTCTCTTGTCACAGAGAATACCAGAAGCTTGGCGCCATTTCATCCATCCGGCTTTGATTCGATGGTTCACATCTTCATCAATACCCTCATCCTCCTGCAACATTGACCCCAAATATTGAAAGGTGTCCTTCTGAGGCACCACCTGCTCATCAAGGCTAACCTCCTCCTCCTCACACCTAGTAGTACTGAAACCGCACATCATGTACTCGGTTTTAGTTCTACTAAGCCTCGTCTAACTAGCACCACATCATCCGCAAAGAGCATACTCCATGGGATATCTCCTTGTATATCCCTTGTGACCTCATCCATCACCAAGGCAAAAAGATAAGGGCTCAAAGCTGACCCCTGATGCAGTCATATCTTAATCGGGAAGTCATCAGTGTCGTCTTGGCTCGTGATGAAGTGGCAAAATAATTTTAGTAGACACTCTCTACCTCGTTCTACCCAGTTCTCCTAATTATATTTTTTGCTTAGATTTACTCCGGCCCATGGACACAATGGAGTACTAGTTGTATCTGAATTGTGCACTTGTCTATTATTTGTGACATTGTCTATTAACATTTATTTTGTATGATTAATCTATTTCTTGGTAATACATGTTCACAACTTTTTATTGGTTCCTGCCTCTTGTACTCACACTGCATTTGTATTCGTAATTATAATAACATGAAAGGAACACAATTATTTGTATTTACAGATATAATGTCATGAAAACAGTCCAGACAAAAACTTTGTTTAATGTGTCCTTTATCCAGATCAACTTAAGAGTTGTGGCATGTGAGGGATGAAGTTCATATCAAATACGTAGCAAATAAGGAACTTCAAAAAAATTGATGGCTTGTAAGGCATCACATATCATCATCTTGAATTGTTTGAGGGAGTAAATTGAATCATAATTTATTTAGAGAGTCAAACAGACAAAGTGAATTATTGAGGCGAGGGGGAGTAAAATAGGCTTCTTTCATTAAAATTGTGGAACGTAAAAGGTGCATCCTCGGAAGAACCAAAACAAGAGGAATAACATTCTCAGCTGCGGGCCAAGTGACAGTATGGTCGCAGTGAAGCCTAGGTTGCTTTATCGAATTCTAGGGTGTGCTTGGTTTTGGGACAAGGTGGGACCGGGCGAAGACGGGACGGTCGTGTTTAATTGAAAGGACAGGACGGTCATTGTTTTTAGTTTCGTAGGATGGGTGAAACAGGCATGGGATGGATGACATCATTCCTATAACGTCAACTCGTTTTGTAGGCATTTCATCGAGCACCATAGCTGCGCTCTTAGGTCGTCCCGCCCACGCAATGGCGAGGTCCTCCTTATGACCAGGGTGCGTGGATGGGGATGAAACAAGGTTGAACGCTGGCTCCTCCTCGTCCGGCGCGTGCACCACCAGCCGGAGAGGGAGGACGCGATGCGGGCCACGACGAGGAGGTGGAGTCTGCCAACCTTGCCGCGCGTGCCGCCGAACACCACGAGCTTGATCGCCGAGTCCGGCTGCAACCGCGTTTTGGTAAGGAGAGGAACACAGAGGACCAGCGCGATATCGCCCGCCCGCTCCACTTGGCCGTGCTCGCTCCCCTGGCTGTGCCACCCTGCCATGCCACACGCGCTCGACACGGCCGCTCGCTTCTCGCTAAGCCGCCCAGCCTCTCGAAAAGCAGCGCCGCGCCATGCCGCCCAGCCTCTCACCGAGGCGACTGTTAGAAGGGAATAGGGAGGGGTTAATGAAATATGATGTTTGTTGTATTGAGGCTCTCGGACGGTTTATATAGAGTACAAGGTTTAGAGGGCAAGAAGCCTCTCCTAGATATAAGGAAGGAGATGATTATAAATCATAGTCTACCATATACAAATATATGCCTATATACTCTAACATCCCCCCGCAGTCGTAGCGGTAGCGTTGCGAACAACAGGAGCGCCGCGGACAGTCGGACTGAAGAGAATAGCAGCCGACGGGCTGACATCCCCCCGCAGTCATAGCAGGAGCGTCATGGACGGTTTCGCGTCGCAGACGCGTTGACTGTAGAGGAAGCCAACGAGTTGCTCAAGCGAGGTGATAGCCCTTTGTGCCATTGTCGAGGTAGCCGAGAGCGAGGGTGATTTAGCCATGGTCGATGTCAAGTCGGGGAGGCCGGTGTCGAGGTAGTTGCCGTGGAGCCGCGGGCGCAAGGAGGCTCCAAGTTAGTCATGGGCGCAGTGGTGTCAAGGTAATGTTGCGCCGGGAAGAAGATGGTGTTGACGAGGCGTCGCGCCGGGTTTGCCAAACCCGGGGACACGTCTTGGACGAAGGCACGCGTTGGTGTTGCCAGCATCGGGCATGCGTAGATGGACGAAGACGAAGTTGACGAAGTGTCGCACCAGGCTTGCCAGGCCCGGGGACACGTCGTGGACGAAGGCACGCATCGGTGTTGCCAGCACCGGGCATGCGTAGACGAGGGACCTGTACGAGTTGTACGCCATGTCGAGGAGATGGAGAGGGCCAGGAGAGAAGGACTCGACGATGGTTGCGGCGCCAATCGGCGTGGGGCCGATGTCGCCAACGATGGTCGAGACGAAGTTGTCGGGGAAGATGACAACGACGCTAGCGATGAGCTGGTGCTAGACGAAGACCAAGGGGGGTGGACGGGCACCGTGGCTCGGTTGAGCGAGTGGTAGCGGTGCCGAAGAAGAGCGCTTGTGGCGGGCTGACGGCGGTGGCGGCGGCTGGGTTAGAAGTGCGGCGGCGATGCGCGAAGTAGGCGGGGAAGAACCCAATAGCGTGAAGAAGACCGGCGCGGACGGTGGCGTTCCCGTGCTGAGGGTGGCAGTGCGGCACATACCACGGGAAGTCGACGCGCGGGGACGACGGAGGGGACCGCGGGCTGCGGCGCTACGGCCCGAAGGGGCGACGCAGCGGCAGCGTGCCGGTCGGGGCAACGGCGGGGAAGATCTCGGGGCGGCGACGTGGAGTACGTGCCGCGGCGCTACGACCCAAAGGGGCGGCGGTGCGCGGGTCGGTGCAGCCACGGGAACGGCCTCAGGCGGCGGCGGGGACCGCGTGTCGCAACACTACGACCCAAACCGGTGACGCAACAACAACGTGCGAGTCGGTGTAGCCGCGGGGAGAACCACGGGGTGGCGGCGCAGCGGCCCGACGGGGAACACAGCGGCAACTCGTTGCTCGATCGGTGGAGGGGCGTGCCGTACTCAGGGATAGTCTTCACGTGACCTGCAGAGGCGCGTACAACCAACTGATCAGGTCGATGGCACGACGCGGATGGAGCGGATCGCAGGCGGGCGGGTGATCAGTCCGACCGCACACGAGGTTGGGTATGCTGCTCGGTGAGGATGATGGTAGTGCAGACGGTGAAGCGAGGTGGTCGAGCAGACCTAGGCGACGATGGGGAACTGCATGCGGATGAGCGGCTAGCGCGCGGTGCCCGAGCGGTCAACGCAGCACCGGCGCCCGAGCGGTTAAGCCCGAGCGACCAACGCAACACCGACGCCGAGTGGCCAGGCCCGAGCGGCGAACGTAGCGCCGTGCGTGAGACGACCATACGGCGGCGGTGGAGACGGAAGGTGATGCACGAGTCCGTTCGGAGCAGAGCGGCGACGGCCTGCGCAAAGCGACCAACGGGCAGATGCGGGCCGACGGTCGTGAAGGCCGCCGCGTCGCGCGAGCCCGTCAGGTCGGAGAACAAGCCGGGTGGCCGTGCCAATGTCGGAGTAGAGGCGCGCGGGGGTCAACGATGGTGGTGGGCGAAGCAATCCGATCTATGATCGGTGAACCAAAAAAGAAAATACCAGCCAAATGACCGGCGGAGATAAAACCGATCAAGAGATCGAAAAAACTCATGAGGGCAGCCGATCACAGATCGGCGGACGAACCCTGCTACGGGTCGTGTGAACCCCGGCGGAGATCATGGAGATCGACCTCCCCGAGGGCGGCGCGTTGTGGAAGCGTGCGACAGCTAGGGCTACGAACTTGCGGCTGATACCATGTTAGAAGGGACAGAGAGAATATGGTGGAATATGATGGTTGTTGTATTGAGCCTCTCAGACGGTTTATATAGCTTATAAGGCTTGGAGGACAAGAAGCCCATCTTATAGATGAGGCAAGAGATGATTACAAATCATTTTCTATGATATACAAATATATGCCTATATACTCTAACAACGACCAAGGTGCATGAAGGAAGACGGCGCTCACAGCGTGGAAGTGGGATGAGTTGGGCTGGCCAAATTTCAGGGGCCAGCTCGTCCCGCATCTAAGCAGCATATTCCCTGCTCGGATCGTCCCACTCCATCTCTCCTCTGAATCAAACACCACGAAACATGGAATGGGACCGTCCGGGGACATCACTCAAACCAAACACACCCCTAAGGCCTCGTTTGATAGAGGAGGTTTGACGAGGTTTAGAGGGGAATATCCCCGTAGGGCCCAAAATCCTCAGAAATCCATGTCAACCCATTTGACACACAGGGATTGAACAGGTCAACCCCCTCTGATCCCCATGAAACCCTCAATCCACCTGGTACAGAAAACCCTAGCAGCCACTCGTGGAACAGAAAACACGCAAGGACGCTCGCTATGTTGCTGCTGTTGTAGGAGGTTTAAAAAATATAGAGATTTATGAGAGGAAAGGGATTAGTGAGGAATTGAAGGGATTGGGTGGAGGAGAGGTATTCACCAAATCCTCATCCCCTTTGGGGCTGCTCCCCCCCCCCCCCTATTGGACGGACCTTACTTAGCATAACAAGCGTCCAACTGATGAAAACATGCAATAAACAGTAGTAGTAAGCCACAGGGATGTTTTTATTTATTTCTTAGTATAATTAAAAGTTGTAATTATCCATCCATCAGATATTCAGATTACTGCAGCCGGACGGGTTGGTCGAGAGTCGAGATGACGATCACTGCTTGCAGGGTGGAAGTGGACTTCCACACAGCCCCTTGTTGTGCTGGAAGCAGGACTGATCAAACCAGGCCATGTTGCCACCGGCGGGCACTACGCCACTGAGGCGATTGTAGCTGACGTTCAAATAATTCAGCATCAGGTCCACCACCATTTCCGGGATGTCGCCGTAGATGTCGTTGTGGCTCAGCTTCAAGCTGTTGAGGCCCTCGGGCAGCTGCACGCCGGAGAGGTTAAAGCTAAAGGCATTGTGCGACAGGTCCACGTTCAGCAGCGACTTGTTCGCGCCGAACAGGGACGAGGCATCGCCCTTGAAACCGTTATACGACAGGTCGATGGTCCAGAAATTCACGGCGGCGAACTCGACCGGGACGCCGCCGGTGAGCTTGTTGTGGGAGAGGAAGAGGGATGCCCTGGAGGCCTTCGTGAGGAGCAGAGGCGGTATTGTGCCCGTGAGGCGGTTGTAGCCGAGGTCCAGGAAGTAGAGGTTGGGCATGTCCCCGAGCGACGGCGGGATTGGGCCCGTCAGCTTGTTGGAGGAGAGGCCGAGGTAGCCGAGCGCCGTGATCTCGGACAGGAACGACGGCACCGGGCCGGAGATGCCCGTGGAGATGACCTGGAGGAAGTCGAGGGTGGCGTTGAGGCGGGTGAGGTCGTGCGGGATGGTGCCCTTCACGCCGGGCACGTTGTTCAGCGCCAGCTGCTGCAGCGCGGTGAGCCGGGCGATGGCGGCGCCGGGCAACGGGCCGGCGAGGCTGGCGTCGTTCACCAAGGACACGGCGGTGACGCGGCGCGCGGAGCCGTCACTGGAACAGGAGACGCTGGCCCACTCGCAGCACGGGGTGTCGGGCGTCCATGAGTTGAAGTAGGAGGCGTTGCCGAAGGCGGATTTGATGGCCAGCAGCGCCGCCTTGTCGCCGGGGTGGCACTCGTTCTTCGCCCGTGCTGCCGCTGCTGAAGCCGCCGCTGCGGCGAGGAGCACCGCGACGACCAGTACGGTGGCGCAGTGCTCGACCAGCGATGAGGCGCGCATCTTGTCTTAATTTGTGAATGGTGAGTGAGATGATGCTGTACTGGTTATGGAGAGTCCTCTCGTGCCATGCATATATGTACACGCTTGCAACTTGGAAAGTTTGGTGCAAATTCAAATGGGAAATCAGAAACTGCAGGAGAAGGCAATAACTACGTACGTACCGAGGGAAACCCTAGGACTTGTCCGGGTAGTAGCGGCGGCGTCGTCGCATTCCTTCCTAAAGGTGTTGCTTGGTGCGTGAGGCTTCGGAGTGCTAGGCGTGCGGTGGTACTTCTCCGGAGGGTGCGGCGGATATCGGCCATCTTAGCTTAGTTGAGCTGCCGGCGTTGGCATTTGTTTCTCTTTCTTTCTCTCATTTTTCTTTTGGGCTTGTTTGTGCTGCGGCCCCAGTGAGCTGGTTGTATCGGTTGGTTGTTGCTTTATAATAAAACAGGGAAGCCCTTTTTCGTTAATTTGTGAGTGACATGATACCGTACTGGTTATGGAGAGTCCTCTCGTGCCATGCATATATGTACACGCTTACAACTTGGAAAGTTTGGTGCAAATTCAAATGGGAAATCAGAAACTGCAGGAGCCCTAACCATGGGTGCCTGCTGCCTGTTTGCAGGTTCGTGCAGCCGCAGCCAATTAATTTGGACTGAAATGCGATCTTGCAACTAGCAAGCTAGTTCCAATGGCCTTGGCTTATTGCGTGCTGCCAAATTTACGCACGTGCATGGTGATGGATGGTGACCTGGATCATTCAAGTCAACCCGCTGCGTCGCTCGCTGATTGACTGACTGACCACTGTCTGACTCACATTATATTGGCATTTGGTAATTAAGCACCATATATATCACTTTTGGTAATTGCGAACAGGGATTGGATCAATAAGTAGTAAGTGGGTTCTTGCCGGCCTGCTGTCTCTCTCGAGTCGATGGATTATATTGCCCCTCCAATCCAAGGTAAAAACATGCCGGCAATACCAAGGGTGGGCTCGCGCCACATTTACTAACCTATATCCAATATAGGACTGCCAAATCAGACTATACGTAAGATTCGTAAGAACCATTACGTAGGTGTAGCTTTACCCCATACCCACACCCCACAGCATGGATCATTACAATCAGGGTTCACAGTACCGACAGAGACGCTGAAACCGCCCGTCGCCGGTTTCACAGTGTTCGGTTTGCCGTCCAAAATTTAAAAATGAAATTACCAAAATAGGTAACGGTAAGCCGAGCGTTTTTGCGCCTTATTACTTTTTTTTTGAGGGATTGCGCCTTATTACTTGGTTTTCCGTTTCTGGTTTACCGATCGACACAAGTGCGTCCGAAACCAAAAATATTTGTACAAAAATTTTGGCATGCATCACCTTTGCTAATTATTTCTTTATTTATTATGTAATGTTTCCAAAATGGGGAGGACGAGTTTTTCTTTCTTTTTATTTATTACTTTCCATTTGTTCCTTTTTTATTTTTTTTGGGCCCATAAAAAATGCTTCTTTTCATCAAGTTTTTATAGCGGATGGCTTCATTATTTATCTAGTGTTTATACAAATTGTGGCATCACCTTTGACAATGGGGAGGATGGATTTTCCTATCTTTTTATTTATTATTCTCCACCTTTTCTTCCTTCATTTTTTTGGCCGCTAAAATATGAATGTGATTCACTACAAAATGAAGCCAAACACAGCCAACAAACTCCCTGAACAGCCACTCACAGTCCTGTTCGGCACGACTTACATTCTCAATTACTTGTCGTATCGTGCCCTTTCTCCTGATTATGTAAGATTTTGCTAACTAATTTGAATATTGATATATTTAGGACTTAAATTAATTTATGAGGTCAGGCGGTGGGGTATATTTTACATGTCTTCCTCTTTTCTTACAAGCTCTCTATTTTGAGTATATTCACAAACCACAACACTTAATTTATGTGAATTAGGAATTCTTTATTTTATCTTGTACTCCATCTGTAAAAAAATATAAGAGCATTTAGATCACTAGAGGAAGTAGTGTCTTCTAGGAAGTTTGGATGCTAATTTATATAGCTATACTTTTACTGGTAACATGGTAAATTTAGTTCTATTTGTGGCCTTGTTTTTTTTTTGCGAGGTAACAAAGTTTTATTCCATCAATATAGGGTTACCGTCGCGAGGCAAAAGTTTTTCGATAATTGGTGGTCCTTGGTGTAGCCAGAGTGTAGTGGTACGCTCTACACGACTATACATAGCCAACTGATCTGCTACCGTATTTTGTTCACGTATAATTTTTGTTGAAACAAACTCTCTATTTTGTTCTATGTGTGGCCTTGTTTTATGACTTATGTTGTCACGCGACAATATCTGGTAGCTTCTAGGATGGTTTGGCGAGAGCCTTCTCGAGAACAGTCGACAAAGGGCAGCCCTGCCAAAAAGCTGTTTCCCGAGTGTCGCCGAGAGGGGACTCAAGAAACGCTTAAACGTTTTGCCAAAGGAAGCACTCGGCAAACGTCAAGGACACATTGTGCCCTCGAATGGAGCCATCTTCGCCGAGTATTGTGCGGTAGGTACTCGGCAAACCCACAAACGCTTAGCCGAAGACATCACTCGCCAAACGTCGAGGACACATGCCGCCCTTCGGTGCACCCATCTTCGTCGAGTATGGAGCGAAAGGTACTCGACAAACACAACATGCCATGTGATAGGCGTCGTTTACGTCGGCTGGTCGTCAGCCTAGTTTAGTTTGCTGAGTACCTCATTTTAGCATTCGGTAAAGACTTTGCCGAGTATCCGAGGAAAGGAACTCGGCGAAGCTCTCTTTATCAAAATGGGGTACGCCGAGTGTCACACTTGGCGAACTATTATAAAATTGAATGTTCATATATCATATCAAGTTCACTTTAAAATTACATTTGCATGACTATCATGTTTATATTTTTTTTTTTTTTTGAAACGGAGGCAAAAAATTTGCCTCATCGATTAATTAAGCAGAAGAGAATTGGCCAGTTAATTAACGGAAAACTGGGTGTTATTTCATTATTATTGTGCATTTGTGGTTCGGAAGTTTGGGGCTATTTTATATATTGTGTATCAAAATACTTGATTTTGATTTTCAAATTAGACACTTAGGCTCAAGCTTGCCCAGGCTCCACAAAAGTTCTGGCTCCGCTACTGACGCCATCTCATTTCTCCTGTACCTATATATATATCCTCCATGAAAATGCCGTACAAAAAAGGGGCAGACATTCACAAGAGTTGTTCCTCGGGAGCAACACTGTAACAATGACATCATTCTCTGCGGGAGACTTCATCAACGGCCATCTGTGACATCATCTCATCAGCATCAGATATATCCGTTCACGTTTGCGCGCTAACTGTTAATATCACAGGATCCTTGTTCTGAGAGAAGAAGGGTCTCCAGCTACCTTCGGCGATGTCTTCCAGCTGGGCGAATCTCGAGAAGACGCCCCTGGCACATAATATATTAGAAAAAAAAATTGGGTTCTGTCATGCAAACCATAATTTGAAAGTAGACACATATCAATAGACACGACGTGACAAAAGCCTAAAACTACCACGTATCCGGTAACCTTCAGAACCAAAGACCCATAGATCAACAGTCAATGTGTTTGTGGGTTGAGAGCACCTGAGCACGAGCTCCGTGCTCCCACCACCAGAGCCGCCGCCCCGTCATCCAAGACCACCCCACTCCCATCAACATGGACGACTAACGCTTTGACCGGAAAGGAAGGCCCTTTTGGTAAATACGGGGCCCCGCCAGCTGGAGCAGGGCAGGGGGAGGCCACTGGCCACGCCGCAACCGCCGCGCCATTTCTCGAACCGGGGCCAGATCACCATCGCCACCCCTGGCAATAGCAGGACCCGGAGACACTCCTGCCACCAAGGCTAGCCAAAGTCTAGAAGTGCTGAGCCGCCGCGCTCCACCCTTCGGACGCGCCGCCAATCGCAGAGCCAAACGCCCCATGGATCAGGATAAGAGGGTCGGACCACCTCCACTGCGCCGCCACCCTGACCAGCCGAGAGGGCCCCAGTCAGGGCAGCCGCCCGCAGCCCTAGCCGCTCGCCGCCCGAGCTGCTGCGGGGTCGGATCTGGACGAACCGCCGTGGCTGCCGTCCCCAACCTCTGGCGGTTGAGCACAAATAGGGAAGGATCTACATATTCATTATATATTAGAAAGTGTGGCTACTCGTTATAGAAAAGAGGGAAAAGGTAAAGTTAAATAAACATTACGTACAGATGTTACGCCTCGGGTTGCCCTAACAAAACATTAACTAGCAAACTTTGGTTGAAGTTTTGGCGCTCATGACTTGTCCAACATTAGCAAAGAAAATGAACTAGAGTTGACAAAAAATTGGCAATCATCGAAACAAATACCAAGTTTTTGGTCATTGCCAAAAATCATGTAGGGTACACTTCCGTCGCAGCCCAAACATACCAGAGTGACGGCAAAACACGTACAAAAATGAAATTCCCTTGTTAGAATTTGTGACATCTTGCCACAAAAGTTTGCCCTGGAACCGGCAAACTTGATGCATAGCTCCAAGATAAACTTGCCTAAACTCAGAAATTTCAGGCTGATTGGCTGAAGCATTAGCCTAGTCTGCCGAAACAAAGTACGGAACAAAGATATCTGAGATGCACCGAAAACCTCTAGAGAAACTGCAAGGCATTGCAAGAATTAAGTGAACCATGTTCAAGACAACCAACACCATCTCGTTTATCCTCAGCCTATCCTGCCAGCGGTCGACAGAAAAAGGGGCGGAAATTTACAAACATCAGTTCAGTTCAACTAAAAAGGAACGACGATGTCGAACGGACCGACCGATACAACCCTCGGTAACTTCCACATAGGAAACTGCATCCACATCTACAAGTTTCACCAGAAATTTATACGCCTAGCATCATCCCAATAATGTGGCCTATACACATTGCTACGTATGCATGCTACATCTATATGACCGTTGCTATATATATAATTGTTAATATCACCAGATCGCTGTTCCTACCAACTATTGGAAACAGAGTTCCTGGCCTTCACCTACACGATGTCTTCCAACCTGTGCCCAATGACAATACGCTCATCGGCGACATAATCATCTAGATCATAGACACAGAAGTCCCAGAACAGCCCCAAGAGATGGCAGAGCGCACGGAAGCCCCTGGCGAGTCTCAGGAAGACGCCCCTGGCACATATATTAGAACAAAAGTGGTTTCTGTCATGAACCATAATTTGGAAGAAGACAAAAGCCTAAAACTACCGCGTATCCAGTAACCATCAGAATCGAAGTCTCATAAATCAACAGTCAACACTGAACTTTGAAGAGAGTGAAAAATATACTTTATTAGAAAACGAAACAAAACTAGAGGGTTTACCCAGTGGTATGAAGAAGCCCCGCGAAAGTCACAACCAGTGAGAAGATAAACTCATATCCAATTAGCAGGATAGAAGGTGTTGAAGCAAAGGAATCGACTTAACAACTGCACAATAGGATTATCCTTCCAAGTGTGACAGGGATAAATGCAAGTGTACAGGCTAGAACCATGTCAACCATTGCCATCTGATTAGATAGGCATATGTTAGAATTTTGTAGAGACATGTAAAATGACAAGCAGAAAAAAAAATGTAAAGCATCCATTCCAAAAGCATGGAACTGAGCCAAAACCTTGTAAAAGCCTGGTTAGCATTAGCCTAATAAATACTGCATTAGCACAGTGGGAAAGCACCAAATTATAAGACACTTTCAGTTGTGCAGACGGACTTTCAGACTCTGTTGAGCGTGTTGGCCCTTTTATCTCTCGGCTAAAATCCCTTGTTTAGGTCCCTCCCATGTTGCACATTAACCCACCCCACCTTCTATCTTTTCTACTGTAAATAGTTGTACAATTTTACTTTTGTCTAAAATTTACTGTCGGGGCCACCCCTACGGCTTCCCTGTCAAAAATAACAAGATTATTCTGCACCTATATATATTTGGGAATGCTCCTCTTATCAATATATTTATCAGTAGTGATTAATTGACAGGAGGCACAATTGCAGGGCAGAAGACAGAGTAAGGAAATGAGTATCATCTTACTTACAACAACTCATACAGGTTTCTTCAATATGGACATCATTTACTTTTGCCAATCTCTAGCCATAACATGGAACTCTAAACCAATGTGGAAACCATGGCAACAAGATGTGCTAAATGCTATAGTAGAGAACACATGCACATTAATTGGTGCTTTACTAGTATGGGAAGAATGTAGGATCACGCCATTGTAGTATCGAAACCACAGTACTAATATAAGTATCAGCAGATATCCTACACTGGTTGAGGAGCAAGGAGAATAAGCATGGAGAACTGAAGGGCGCGCAGCACGACGACCTGGCAGCGGCTCTGGCGTCCCCCGTAGTTTGCACGAAATGTGCGTTCAGCCCGGAGCGCCAGTTGAGCAAGGACGGCGGGTTCAATGGGGTGGATGGAGAGCAGACGGAAGGCATCGGCGCGGCTCCTTGCGAGTGCGAGGCACCATAGGTAGAGGTTGGTGAGCGCCCAGACGAGGTTGGCTGTCAGGATGAGGCACAATGGCAGTAAGATGAGACTCACAAGCATTGCCAGGGCGTTGGCATCCGCGCCGTGGATGGGGCGGGTGGTGATCTCATGTCCGCATACCTGATCAATCAACCAAATGCAGTAGTCAGCTGCCTTTAGAAAAGTACAAGATTGTGTCATGGAAGAAGAAAGAGTTTGAAGATATCCGAGACTTGCTCGTTTCTTTTAGACTTTATTTTATAGTCGCTGTAGTCAGCTCATGTATCTCTACCATGTGCAGTTCGCCACTATAAATATATCATGGTACTGATTGTAAAAAAAAAATCAACTCAACGCAGTTCAGCACTTGGCATTTGGCCCCATTTACATGTAGGTAAGATCGAAAACATTCCTTTGAGCTTACGCACCCGGGTACCTCTATCCTGGACATCCATACTCATTGGGATTTGTGTCACATGGATCGGAAAGGATCAGTTGGCAAGTTTTCTCGCAGAGGATTACAGACGTAATGGTCCGTGTTCGGCCGCCCGCAGAAAAGGGCAGCTGCATGTGGGCTCTCCAGCAGGCATCTACACAGGGGAAACAGGGACAGCGTCTACAGTCGGCCGTGACCAATTTTCTGCCGCTTTCTCCAGGAGCATGCTCGGCGGCGGGGGTAGCGGATTCTTTTGAGATCCAGAGGAGAAACGGATCTGAGAGGCCGCATCAATTGCCGGAGAGGGAGGAGGAGGTATGCGCACGCAGACCTGGACGTGCACCGCGGCGAGAGGTTTCCGGCGCCATCGGGTGGCCGGTGTGAGGAGGTAAATAAGAGTCCCCATCGATTTGGGCTGAGCCCCTTATGCGGATGGGATTTACGTATTGCGCGTGCTCCACCGCCTACTAGTTTTGATTTTATCTGGCGCCGCTAGTCCTGGAAGCTGTTCGTCCATGGCTATCGGAAGACCGGCGGTACAAGTGGATTTGTACCTTGGCGAAAAAATCAAATCAAAGAAGAACGGATTCAGTACGCTTCTGGAAGAAATAATCAGCGATCGGATTTCAGCTCCGGTACAGCATGCGATGTGTAGATTGGGAAGAACTATTTGATGTGTACCCATTGGCGTCAATTTGTGCCGTATCGATCGGGCCGTGCTCCGTCGCCATGGAAACGCCGACTGGGACCTCCTCCATTGAACGACTAGAATAAGAGTGAATTCTGGGATGCGGTCCAGCCTTGGTCGTCAGGGTCACGGGTGTGCGTCGGTATTTTTTTGGTGCACAAGAAAACAAACATATGCAGAGCCTAGTACGAACAGGAACCCCGACGACGCCAGTTCTCGTAACATCTATCTGCCACCGTGATGGATCCAGATAAACAATTCTAACTGCTGGGCATCTCGAGGTACAGCATCTGAAACCAACAGCTAGGATAACGCGGGCCGGGTGCGTAGGCTCAAGAAATCCACATTCTAGGTAAGATGATCTTATTTCTGAAGTGACAATTGCTTCGCAGTGCTTCAGCCCAGTGTTGATTAGTAGTATCTCTCTGTCATGCCACTGCCAGTGCTGGCGAGTCAGCATCTTGCGCCGGAATCGAATCAGAAGAGGAATTAAGCGAGAGCACGGCGGCGGATCTGCCGGAATCAGCGACGGGTGATGAGGTGGCGGACTAAATTCATGGCGCTCCTCAGCAGGGTATGATCTGCTGGGAGAGGGTGGAAACCCTAGGCGGGGAGGAGGGAGGGTGATACGTACCTCGCAGAGGCGCTTGCGGGTGGTGGCGAGCCACCGGAGCTGGCAGTCTTCGTGGACGAAGCGGATGCTGCCCCGGCAGGCGCAGGGGTGGCGCAGGGGGCGGCCCGGCTCGGCGGGGAGGCGGCATATGCAGCACTCCTCCTCCTCCTCCGCCTCCTCGTCCTCGGAGCCGTCCGCCACCGTTTTCCGCAGAGTAGCCGCGGCGTCGCCTATCGCAAAGCTTGGAGAGTGGAGAATGGCAAGAGCGAGGATATTGGAGTGGGGTTTTAGGCCGACAGAGGAAAGAGGAACGATGTCCCGACCGAGGAAAGAGGAAGACGCGGCATCTCCAATGGGGAACGCCTGTACAGGCTCTTAGAGAAATAAAATAATTAGAAAATCACCTAAGAGCATGGTTAATAACACAGCCAACAACCAGCTATAAGGAGTTCCTATGTCATCTACAGCCAACCTTATAGCCGGCATGTACAATAGTAAATTTCATATGTGTACTACTTTATTAGCAGTTGGCCCACCTTACAACCTCACAAAGCGTCTTGGGGCACGTGCTAGAGCCGGCTACTAACCAAGAGCCCGCTTCTCTTCTCTCTCCTCCAACTAAGCAAATATATAATATTCTAGTCCTTATAGCCTGCTTATGTCACCTTATTGTACTTGCTCTAAGAGTCCGTCGGCTCCAACGCCACGCGCATTAGTAGGCGCTAAAAAATCCAACCGTTACGCTAATCACTAGGAGAGAAAACGCTTAAGCGCTCGGTTCCTACTTTTGCGTCGATATGGCACCGAACGCCAGGATTCTCTCGTCTAACCACCGATCGGGAATTCGATCCTGGTGCCTCCTACAAGCGTCGCGCGTTGTAGATGCCCAGCAACTCCAGCGCATCCACCCAAACGGACGCTGTTTTTTTATCCATTTGATCAGCCGAGCGAACGGATTTGTCCGCCCTTTCATTTGGGTCTGCCGTGTGCACAACGGTAGCGGCGCATTTTGGGGGGTCAGGCGTGCGAGCGGCGAGGTCGGGCACGCGAGCGGGGCAAGGGAAGCTCATAGCGGCGGGGCGCGCGAACAGGGCGAGAGAAGCTCGCAGCAGTGGGGAGCGGTGAGGCAAGGCCGGGCCGGGCGCGAGGCGGCTGGGTGCGGCGAGGCGAGGCCGGGCCGGGCACGCAAGCACCTAGCAGGCGCAGCCACCTCAGGCGTTGACTAGGAGCATGTGCCCGCAAAGAGATATTGTGGTCGGGCGCTGCCCGTTGCGGAGCTCACAAGGGACTCCTCTGTCGTGGCCAGGCGCTGCCCGTCGCGGCGCTCGCAATGTCCAGCTTGTCATCCATGGAATCCAGAGCACGGCGGCCGTCACGGTCGGTGAGCGCGGCGCGCCTGCGGCGGCGGCGACTACAACTGATGCTCATGTGTCTGTTGTTCCTACGTGCGCGGCGGCGGGGAGGCGATGGCTTTGCGGAAGCGACTGCAGCTGCTCCTGTGTGTGTGGTGGTGGCGACTGCTAGGGCGGCAGCGCCTGTGGCCAGCGCGGTCACGAGCTGGAGCAGCGGCAAGGTGTGCGGCGGGGAGAAAGAAAATAAATAAAAGATGGGTCGGAGAACGGCAGGTGGGCCAGATGGGACAGATGCGGATGAAAAGGACACAGAAAACATTTGCTTTGTGTCTGCGTCCGATCCAAATTTGTTCCAAATTTGAGACCGAAATGGATCCGAGCGAACACCTAACAGACTGAAAATGGAATTGAGTATGTGCGTTGGCAATAAAAAATCGTTTCTAAGAACAAGAGCGGACAAAAAACGGACAAATGGGTCAGTGAATTAGAGCAACTCCAACGCGGCGACCCATTTCGTCCGCCGCCATCCATTTGGGTCGCCGCGGACAAAAGTGATGGCCCAACGCGCCGACCCATTCTCAAAACGAGTACGCTTTACGTTCGTGCGGACCCATTTCTGACCCAAATTTGGGCTTGAAATGCGTCGGCGCGGATACGACGCAGACGCGCCGCGCCCTCTCGGTGTCCGCCGCATCCCCACATGACGGACGGTCAACTACCTCCAGCATTTTTATTATTGACGACCGCCGACCGCGGCCCACGCGTCAGCGACATTACAAGAAATATGTCAACTTGTGACCTTCTTTCAGTGATCCTGTAAGAATTGGTCGTAAATCTACGACCATTTGAAACCAATTGGTCATAAGCTATTCAGGGGGCTCCAAACCCTAAACCATAACAACAATTTTGGTCAGAAAGGTCGTAATTTTCTTACACGAAATGATCGTAAAGCAAACAGCACTGGTCCGCTGCCTTATTTCTAACTGATCATGACCAATATAGATGGTAATAGCCTTGTAAATTGTGGTGCATTGCTATGACTAGGCGTCACCTCATCAGTTTTGCCTATGTGTCAATTTTTGCCTTAGGTTGTGAAGCAGCCTATATTTCTGTCATTCCCAAAATTCTGAAAAAATTTGGGCATTCTTTACTATCCAAATCATTGCTTCATGACAAAATTCAGCTCCATTTGCCTAGTAAAAAACTTACTCGACAAATTTTCAAAGTTTCTGTTCAGCTAGAACCGTTGTGAAGGAAGTACTAGCTAGGCATATCCTAATGAGCTGAATTTTTGCCACATCTTCTTTATTTCCAAATCATAGCTCTCCACAAAATTTGAGCCCCATCTAACAATCCATGTGAGCTCACCATCCAATCTTTGTTTCTGCTAATATTTTCAGTTTGTGAAGCAACTATATTTTATGTTAATTTATAATTACTGAAATTTTTCCAGGACATGACTCTGCCCATAGAACCTCTCTCCACCAAATTTTAGCTCATTTAATCTAGCCAATTTCCCTCAATATTTTTCTTATTTTTCTGTTCAGTGGAGAGCACTATGAAGGAAGTATCATTTTTATTTATCCAAATGGTATGAAATTTTTACAGTGCCTTCATATGCCCAAATTATCATCCTTCTCCAAATTTCAGATCAATCAATTCATTCATTTGAGTCCAGCTTCAACATTCATATTTCTGTCCAGTGTGGTACTTTGCAAAGCAAGTGACACATAGGCTCCTCCATTTGAGCTGCAAATTTTCCAAGACAGTGTCCTTAGTAGATGATCATCCTCGGCCAACTCTCAGGCCCATTGGCCATGTGCATTTTTCCCACCACTAATCAAACACTTGGCTGCTAATTCATGTTTGAGCTTAGTTCAGTCTCCTCGTGAGATTCTTCTATTACCTTCTTCTTCCTAACACCTACCGGGGGAGTGCCCAACCCACTAGACATGCCTAGACATTGTATTCGAAAAACGTTAAAAAAACCTACATTCTACAAGAATAGAGGGAGGAGGGATGGAGGGAGGGAGAAGGGAGGGAGGGAGGGAGGATGGCGGCCGGAGGAGGGAGAGGAGGAATGCCGGAGGAGGAGGGAGGAGGGTGATGGGAGGAGGGCGGCGGCTTATTGAGGAAGGAGGAGGGAGGATGGCGGCGACGATGACGACATCGGGAGGAGGAAGAGAGGCAGAGGAAGTGAGTGAGGGAGTGAGAAAGTGGACGAGCGCGGGAGAGATAAGGTTGACTTAGCAGCAGCGAGGGTCCAGGACCGGTACTACTGCTAAGTGCCGTAGCAGTAGCACGATGCCGCCAGCCCGCGCTGCTGCTAAGTTGGACCCACCAGGTGGCACAGTGCAACAATAGTTGCAGTAGTGGGTCTGTTACACGCGCTACTGCTATCTGTTTAGCAGTAACGTGTGTTCATTAGGCCACACTGCTACCAGCCTGGTGAGTATTGCGGAGGACCACTTAGCAGCAGCGCGGTTTGGCATGCCCGCGCTACTGCGACGGGCTTACCTGTAGCACGCTTTTTCTTCTTGCGTTGCTGTAAACTAGAACTAGCGCGTGCCTATTACCCGCGCTGCTGTTAAGCCTCTACTTATAAGGTTTTCCCTAGTAGTGTAAGTTTCAAACTACCCGCTTGAGCTCAAATCCCTCTTTTTTTTGCACTCCTACATTTCCTACGGCAGATTGGTCTTGACAGAGTTTTGAGTGCCGAGTAGATTATCACTTTAATCACAAGAGCAAAGAATTTGTTACAAACCAAAAATCAAGTTCAGGATTTTCGCTTTGTTTTTCTTTTGAACCATAGAAATAAATGACCTAAATTGATTTGATATATGGTAAAAGGACACAAAAAGTAAGCAGCACAAAAACGAGTACACGTGAAGTTTAAGTAAATCAAAGAATCTACTACGATACAATTGCTCCAGTCTATGGCGTACACTAATTCATGAAATATCCCTAGAATTTTGTTACACAAATTGACTTCATATAGACTCATGATCATCTATCAACTTGGGAGGCATCCTGGCGAATAAAATCTCCTGCAGGAGATGAGGACAGCTTGCCTCGAGATGTTTGAATACATCTGAATCTGTTTTCTTCACAGCTTCAAGTGTCTTCCCTGTGGCTAGAAACTCAATACAAGCTTTTTTGAGAACCCTGCAGTTATGTTGCTCCGCTAAAGTTAGCGTTGTCGCGACTGTTTTCAAGTCAATGCTATCACATAGTTTACCTTCACACATAACCCTCAACCTCTCCACTCCATATAGATCGGCTGCAACTAGTAGGTGCTGTAGATTTTCAGTTTCTACGGCTTGTTTGGATAGACCTGATGACAAGCCCGCCCCTGTTCCTCAAAAAAAAAAAAAACTCGCCCCTGTTTATTTCTCAACAAACTCATGCACCGGATCACATCCCAACCGGAAATTTAATTAGAGCATCGCCATAAATAGCTGAAATGCTTGATGCATATTCTCTTCTTAGCTTGGAAAACGACCATAAAACTAGCGTTGTTGCTCTTCTATGGACAAAAATCAAGTTGTTGCTCTCTCTGCACTTTTAAAGGGAAGGTGGATGGGAGCTTTAACGTAGTTGATGCTATAAGTGTCGTGGATGGTGTTTTTTTTGTGCTGCCTGAGGCATGCACAGTATCACAGGCACAAGCAAATAGCTCACTGAACCCGACTTCGTGCGTGCTCCAGTTTTTACTAGACCCCATTCATCCATCTACATGAAAAGTTGCGAAGTGTAGGTACTTACTTCCTCCCTCTAAAAACACTTGTCAGAGTTATGGATCTATCTACACATATTTTAGTTCTAAATACATCCGTTTTTATCCATTTCTGCGACAAGTAATTTTAGACAGAGGGAGTACCTGGTTTCTTACGAACCAGACGCCGAGGCCGATTCTTGCGTTGTCTATACTGTAGACCCGCACTGATGCGTCTCTTTTCCAAAATTCCAACTGTATTCATGCACGGTTAATATCAATCAGTAAAGGCTTGTGTGCCATACCAAATGAAAACCACAGTCGACCCAATTAAGTTGCCAGCCACACATGAATGGCAAATACTCCCGCCGTTTCAAAATAAGTGACTCAACTTTGTACTAACTTTGTACCATTATAAAGTTGAGTCACTTATTTTGGGACAGAGGGAGTACATCACAATGCTGAGGCATCTTTCCTCAACAATCCAAACTGGAAAGCAAGCTTGCAAAAGAAAAGAAACAAGAATAACAAATGGTTCCACCCTAAGTTTGCAAGAAAATAACCATTTGGTTCCTGAGAAGACGATCCAAGCATTAATTCCATACAGTTGTTTGCTCAAAATTTGCACCTCGACAAGATTTATCCATAGAAGATATAAATGAAAAACAGTAATACTATGCCCGCGGGCAAAAACTATAGCACCAGGGCTAGGGGGGAACATTACATACACCACACTACTTGTGTTTCAAGCAAGCAATAGATTGCAGCAAACAAGAGGATCCACTCTTCACTTGTGCAGCAAACAAGACACGTCGAGTGAGTCCCCGACAACCGCCAAGGCGTATTCGGCCAGATCCTTTCCACGCTCACCATCATCCATCCATTCCATGACACCGAACCTGGTGGCCATAGGAACAAACCAGAGCTTCAAATCCACACACAACAAGTTAAAAGAATCAGTGACCAGAGCAAATTCACAAACTAAATCTTCATAGTCGGTATCAGCAAGTTAAAAGGATCAGTATAGAGTGTCTCTTCTAATCCAAACTGGATAAACAGACCCAGAAACATCTATACATGAAATATACACTCTCAAACCGAATCCTAGGTCCGTTAATTACTACACAAAGCCTAAGTATCACCAGCTACTTAAGGAAATGAACCCCAGTTTAATTAACACCATCAGGTACAAAACAAATAGAGACCAAGACTCTCAAGTGCAATGTCGGCTATACCTCAAGTCAAGGCTCTCAAGTGCTTATAAAAAACTAAAGGTGTGTTATTGGAGGGAAATACACAATGCAGTGCAATGGGGAGAAACACAAGCTAGGATCATGACACATGTTATTCGCCAAATAAAGATTCATTCAACCATGGAACTCCCCTACCTCCTACTGGGAAACATGCCAAGTGCGGAATCTAACACTACTGTACTACTCAAATCTAATGATGGATCAACAAGGACGATACAGACAAGTCAGGCTAAATAATAACCAAATCAAGTCAAATTACCTATATACCTGAGCGGTACTCACCAGCGGTTCTAGCTTATTTATCTAAACCTATCAATATGTGCATCGTAGTCGAATTGGTGCCTGGCGGCCTGCATCAAGGATCGCAAGATACATATCAAGACTAGAGACGAACAAAAGAACAATTATTTACTGTGGATTCGAAGCATACATACACGCAGCCCAGCCATGGTGGCTCCATACTGCTTGTAGAGGACGACACAAAGCATACGACTGACACTCTTGTCGACGCCGAGCTTCTCGAGCCGACAATCTGAGCCATACACAGCCAAGACAAGCACGTGAGCAATACACATAGGGAAACCAGCTATGCATCTCATCAGCATACACCCAAAGTAGAAAGCAACAGGGATGCGATTCATCCTGTGTATGTACAACAACCAGCAGAGCAACATTTATCCAAAACCTAGGTAGGTAGGTAGCCATGGCAGCGAGGCCATGACCATTAATTCTGTTGTTAGTGCAAAAGCCTATAAAGTATTAGATATCTAGGAAGATTGATTATAAGCAGAGAAGGGAGCTCGCAATGTTTGATGAAGCAAGATCAAGCAAAACTGGTAGGAAGGATTGTTTATAATATCCTAGTCAGCTTTGTTCTGCAATAAACAGCAAGAAATTGTTCCATCACTATGGACTTCTCTGGTTAAGAACATCTCATGGCAAGTAATTTACTTGACAAGTAGACAAGCATGTTTACCTATTGAATTGAATATATAAACCCTCCTAGGGTACCAGGCATTGCATTTTGCCTTCGATCTGGTTCACCCAATGTGCATCGGTGTAAAGTTTTCAGTATTTTTTGGCTGGTTGTCAAAGATCTGGCCGTCAGTTCTAGCTCACTCTGTGTTTTTACGACTTAGTGGATGACACATGGGCCAGGCATCTGCGTGGGCCAGCCGTGCAGTGTGCATTGCATGCGTGCATGCATGTGAGAAAAAGAGGCACTCTGCGGTAAAAAGAGGGGTGGACTGGAGCGCTTGTCTCCCGCAAGGCGTCGACTGTGGGCTGCTGGTTCGTTTTAGAGTCGATGACGTGTGGGCCAATATGCAGCGCGGGCCCGCCGTTTCAGTCGCTGCGTGCGTGTGTGTGCGTGTTATGCTGGAAAGGCTGCAGGCCATCCAGAGCGGGCAGCAGCGCAGAGAAAAAGGAGAAGCGACAGGGCGTCTCCTCCCCCAACCCTCATCCCCTATTGCCCCACCGCCGGGTCCTCTCCTCTCCCCATCGGAGCGAGTGCGCGGGTCGCGGCGTGCGGAGAGCGAGGAGACGGAGGAGACAGATGCGTGAGGAGGAGGAGGCCACGGCCGTCGGCTCCTCTCCTCTCCCTGTCGGCGCCAGCGCGCTGGTCGCGGGCAGTGAGGAGAGCGAGGAGAGGGAGGGGGAAGATGCGTGAGGAGGAGGAGGACCAGGCGGTGGCGCGCCCGCCGGATCCGAGGCGCGTGGGCGCGGAGGCAGCCGCGGTGGGCTCCGACCTCTTCTTCACACACGGCGGCAGGAGCAACTCCACCTCTCCACTCTCCCCACGCGTGAGCCCTCCACAACCCCACCCCCACGCCGAGGCAGCGTCCAGAGGCGGTCGGCGGCGGCGCAGGTGAGCTCCCTCCTTCGCCCTCCTCTTTCCTCTCCCCGACGGCGCCGGTGAGATCCATCCCGTGCCTTCCCTCCCGTCGCGTCCCCCTCCCCCACAGCGGCCCTCCCTGTTGATGGAATCCATCTCTTCTGCGCTCTTCTTCTTCCCTGTCCATGCCTCCCCTGTTCTCCCTGATCCCATCTATTTGTACATACTAAGCTAGCTCAACCACACAGGCAGCTTGATTGATTCCTATACTAGCAGCAGTACGTTTGTGTATAGGCGGAACCTCATGTACGTGTGATTTCGTGGAGTCATCTAGCTCTAGATAGATGCCACTGGACTCCCAGGTTCTTTCCTGTGTAGGAGCATGACTAAGTTTTGTAGTTTGCAATGGCTGTTTGGGTGATATCTCAGATTCCCTTTGAGGTCCTGTATGCGCCTTGTTCAACTATGGTTCAAATTCATATCATAGTTAGTCCTGCTGCATGATGGAACTAGCTAAAGGTGGTTGTTTTGCTACCGAATGGGCCACAATCTTTTAATCTTTTTCGTTTTCAGGTTCTGATAGATGAGTGATGACCAATGGTTGATGCAAAGGAGGAGGCGTACTGATGGAAGTTGGTAGCAAAATCAGGTGAGGCTGGATAGCCCGTCCCAAGTGCGCAGGTGAGTCCCCCCTCCTCTCTCTCTCTCACACACACATTTTTCCTTTGAGGTTACAAATACGAGCACTAGCTGTTGTTGCCTTGTTGGGTCAAGCCGCCATTGCACCAGACACGCAAATACACATTGCTCTCAGATTATTTTGGTGGGGTTTGCAAGTAGAGAGATCGCATTTAGGAATTACATTTTGCCATCACACAGAATGACACAAGATTGGACCAGTAACTTCTGGTTCTGGCCTTCTGAGAGGATACAGAGAGATACTTATGAGGCAATAGATGTGTGGTGCAGAAGATGCTCTCCAACCATTTGAATCTGCAGTTCTCCACAACTCATTTACAACAAAAGCCTTGAGTAGTAGCACTGATGTCACTATAAGATATAATTTTGTAAAAATCCAAATAAGCATTGTATATACAATTCAGTTTCATACGTTAAGCATAACTCAATCTATAGGCCGAATGAATTGAAACTGAAAATATAAGTGATGCACCAAATTCTTATCTAGGAAAATTGGGGCATTTCTTTTTAGCATTACTCCTTATCCATTAAATATTATGTGCCAAAACAGGATGGATAGAACCATACTTTGTGCTGGCTTGAATTTAATACTTATATATCAATTCCTTACTCTAGCCTTTTCATCAGGATTAATAAGTAGTAGTGATGCATCACTTCCCTAACAGCCTACAGCTGGCAAAACTTAGGTTATGAAACATCATGTGTCAACTGTCAATTTTATAAATGTCCTTATATTATGTCATAATCTTCCGGCATGATTTCGATGTTTACAGGTGTACTACAATGCAGTAAACTGATTGTTTACATTTCTCAATTTTCCATAGGACCTCTCCGTCCTCGAGCCCTTCTTCTCCTCTCTCCGCGCCGTCTCGCCTCCCCTGCTCTCGCACCGCCACCTTCCCTCCCCGGCGCTCGAGGTGCAGCAGCAGGCGCGCCATGATTTTGGATCGGGCGGATATCTTCGCCAGGAGAGTATGAGCTGCAGTGAGGGCAGCAGAGGAACCCATCCTGGTCGAGCCCCCGCTCCGGCGGCTGCCCGCGGAGGAGGCGAGGATGGCTCCCGGTTCGTGGAGGAGACGCTTGGCACAGGTGAACTCTTTCTTCATTGGTTACTCATCTTCGCATGGTAACCTGAGCTCATCCCCTGATTCGCGGGAGATCAGGGCGGTCATGTCTTCATGGTTCTTGAGGACGAGCAGGGCCGCTGAGGAAAAGTGGTGGTGGGGGGAGGAGGACGCCCTTGTTCTCGGTGTGTGGGCCGCCATGGCTGATGCCGGAGCCGCTGGCTGGCCTTGAGATCGTCCGTCGTTGGTGTCCTCGTCATCCATCCAACCGCCAGGTCCTCGACCCATCTGCCCACTTCATCTCCACGGTACGGTCGCCGCCTATGTCCACTCCCCCTCCCCCTCCTGTTGCTTTATTCCCAATTTTTCTCATGCGATGCTTGCTTTTGTTTCCCTCTGGTGTTCATCATCTCATGAATTTTCTGGCACTGGATCCAGCAGGAGATCCCTGAGGCATTTGATTCTTGTGGGATTCCAACACATCTTGCAGGATCAGCAACAAGTGGCTGGGCCTCTACATTATTCATAAAAGCTATTTTTATTCTTTCATTTATTTGTCAGATTCCCCAATTTTTTTCTTTGTTTGGTGAAATGGGTATTATCTTGAATGGATTTCGTATTGACATGACTTGTAGTGGCTAATTAAAATGGCTATCTACCTTTTTAGGGACCAGACGAGCTGCAGTATTTTGTAAATCGTGACATGTTCATATGATTTTGTTTGCTGAAGATATTAGTTTCTTTCGAAGCCTTTTTGTCTAATCAACTTTGCTACTTCAGTTTTTTGCGAGCAAGAGATGTTCATGGTTCTATTTGTTGTCTGCTCTTACTAAAAGTTCAAGCACTTGCTGTTAATATGAACGATCTCTCACTATTCTAAGTTTTTGTTATGGTGTTGTGTACTGATTCATGATTTAAACACGCAAAATGTCTGGTTTGCATATTTGTGCCTAGCCCTGTTACCAGCAGTGTATTTTTTGCCGAAAGAAAGACATCAGTGCTTTATTTCTTTGACTTTTTGATCGTGTCTAATTTCTGGTAAAAGAGAGGAATTTGAGAGAGATAGACAACCTGAAGAGCTTTGAATGGTTTTGAACATTCGAGTGTGCTGCCGGCCTCCTCGCCGCTGCTGTTGCGTAGCTGGCACCGGTGTGTGGCTACTGCCGAGATAAGCGCAGTTTACTCCAGGTTTGGTGATGGTGTTGAACAACACCTTAACTGGGCCAAGGAATTTTGTAGCATTGTGGGATCATAAACCAGTTTTTCTGTTCTCTGTGCTCACATAGTAAGAACATGCTTGCAAGTTCTTTTCCCTAGGTGTAATTTCTTTTGCTGAGATAGATTAAGCCTGGGTCGAGGTGGCTGCTGTGTGCCGGTTGCCGGCACTTGTTTGTTGTAATGCCTTACCCAGTGAGATTTCTTTTCTTCTTGCCTATTTTCAGAGGTTTTGCTTGAAGATTCTCTAAACACTTTCTTTGGATTTTTTTTGCTGAGATATGCTTCCAGGTTACTTCAATGTTACCAGACTTAAAATGTACTATCTAGCATACTAGCACGTGTGTATATGATGCCTCCTTTTATCCTTGAATGTAAGACACATGGTGTTTTTTTCCATTGTTATGTTTAACAGAAGTGATGTTCTGTTATCATATTCAAAACTATAGCTCTTTGTTTGCAGTATCTCGAAGGGAGCAATATTTTGATACTTGCTTTATAGGAATTCTCTTTCTTTGCCTAGAACTTGTGATTTATGGCTGATGTCAATTCCACCTTTGTAGGTGCTTCTCAATTATTACTAATGTTGAAACTGCAGAGGAGCAGGAGATGAGGAGGGCGCCACTTGGTGTACAATGGTGCATGATGCGGCAGTTAGACCGGGAGATGAGGAGCGCGGCACTGGGTGTACGAAGGATTATTAGGAAGAATGTTAATCACAGTGGGTGAAAAGGTATACAGTAAGCTTGAGCTTGAATAAATGTTCACTGCTTGGTTCATATTTGATTGCAATGCCTTCGCTTTAATATCATTGGTTTGTCCCAAGTTTATCTTCAGAGATTATGATTCAAATATTCTGTTCAGATTTCTTACAAACAAATTGTGTGATTATTGCCCAATTCTAGCTTCATCTACTATACCTTATAATTTATATATTAATTGTCGAAAATTCTGATTTAGATCATGTCAGTTCCAGGCAGCGAGTACTAGAAAGCATGATCATATTTTAGGGCATTTTTCTACTCTGTGCAAATTTTTTAATTTGATGGATATGCGACCTGTTTTCTCTTGATTATGTGTGGATTTTAATAGACAATCATTTCTGTAGAAGGTAACCTGATTGACACTGTTTTGTTATTTCTATGTGCAGAAAATGCGAGCTCGGCTGATGGATTGCATACTATTTGGTTGAGTTGTTTTGTCCTAAAGATACAATCAAGCTGAAGATTTCTTTTGTATGGAAATTCACCATGGGAATCGAAATAATGGTACTCTGCACAACCGTTTACTTTCTTGCATCGATTCTTCATTCTACAAGTCACACCTTTTCTATTTGGTAAAAGAAGAGTGAGCACAGGCTTGAACTTCCACCATATGTGTTAACACTTGGATACTGTATCAATCCAGTAATCATCCAATCCTTCATTGTTTTCCCTTGCATTGCCTCCTTTAACTCTTCAGCTGGACCTTTGAAAAGAATGATTTTTCGGTTATATAATGTATTATATTTTATTTCGTTGTTGAGAGGTAGATGGTAAAGTAGGCTGGTATTTTCATTTTGTTCATATGCAGATATTTGATATATGTGAATATATACCTTTTGGTAGGTGAATGTGCTCTCCATTAATTTCACTGATATATTTGAGCTTCAGAGAAGGATATCTATGCCATTTTGTTTTTGTTTTTTAAACAAAAGAGTGTTGTATGTGTATCGTTAAGGGGATGAAGCAGCAAAGTTACCTACGCAATTTAGCAGGATGTGGCTGGTACGTACAGAGTGGCTTTACTTAGGTCTGGTGTTACTGCTATCTCTTTCGTTGTAAAACTACAGAGCGGCAGAGTTTATAGATTTATCGACCATGCTTTTGGCGCCAGTAGTTTTGTATGTAAGATGTAGCTGTTGTGCAGCTGCATGTGTCTGTGTGATCTGATGTATAAATATAACATAACATTCTGAAATTGATGGTTATTCTCTATATATGAGAAAGCATGAAAGAATTGTGTATTAGGGGTGAATAATCTTTTCTGCTGTTTGATAAAACAGTTAGGCGGCTACCCTGTCATATATTTTGATTCTCCTTTGACGAAATTCCTATCCTTGAATGCCATTTTCTCCATGGTTTTTATGTTTTGCATTGTTCACTACAGGATACTGAATTAACAGTTACATGAAAGTTTGATGCCGTGTTAGATACAATAGGAGTAGCAGAAACTGGAAAAAATTAGCATTGGTCTTCTGAGAAGAGGTCGACATTATATGGCCCTTCAGGTAATCCATCTGCATCTTTAATCTTTCCATGTTTTTCTTTTGTTTTTTCTTTAAAATAGAATAAAGACAGCGTAGCTAATTCCATTTTTTGTGCATATATATTTTGATCTCAAATGCATTTCAATGGCTCGATGTTCCATTCAATATTTTTTGCCATGTATCTTCCATTTAGACATACTGGATGACCAACATTCATATTTGTGTCATGTATCTTCCAATTAGATGGAAACTAATAACCAAAAAAACTTATTTTAACAGTTGCAGCACCGCCTACTAATATTGGCCAATAAATTATCCATCATATGTATCTTCGATTTTATTAGTTACAAAAAATGAGGATAACGGCGGACACCACAAACAGTATCTCTGACTCTTAATTGTTCATCCTTAATGCTTAAAACGTTCCACATGATGTTTGCTGGTAGAAAGATTCAAACATATATGCACTTGGGATGCCTTGGTAATTGATGATTTTGCCATTTGGAGTCCACTTGGGATGCTTTGGTAATTAGCAAAACGAACGTGTTCAAGCAAAATCACTTTATCTGGAATACTCTTGGTGTTCTCTTGCATCTGTCTATAATATTGTGTTCATCGTGTCAGAAGGGACCAATGGTTTTGCCATTTGGGAGATCATACTTATGGTAAATTGTATGGCTATAATTTATCTGTACATACACTTTCTCCTTAGAGAATTAGAATCATTTGTTCCTGGTAGTCTCATTGTACTTGTTCATTTGTTCCTCTGTTTTTTTCTTCTCATGTTGCTTTATTCCGTATTTTGCTCATGTGCGGCAGTGCTTGCTTTTGTCTTCCCCTGATGTTCATCGTCTCAAGACGACACTTGATTTCGGCATCAAGGAACTAGATGTGGAACGTTTGCATTGCAAGACTGCAAGCTTTCCTTTTGATGGCATTGTACATTAATCTGCCTTTTCATTCGTCGCGTTTCATATTAATAATTGATGTTGCGGTGTGTATATGCATATGCTTAATGTATTAAGTAGGATTCCGGAGATCACTTTTGGTGTTGATGTGCATTGCCTTTAGATGAACCATCGACAGCAACACACGTTGTATCTAAATATGATCTAGCGCTCTAAGAACTTCTAATCAGGCTATGTAACAGAATGAAACCTTCCTCTGTTTTTCAACGATGCCATGTGTTGCTTTTCAACAGCTACCACTTATGCCATTGCCTATGTAACCTCTACTGTTGTTGGTCATGTGCTGCACACCCATCTATTAATATGCATAATGCCACCCTTCTCTATAATTATGTGTTTATACTGCTGACTCTGTTTGAAGCTCAAGAGCTATAGCACTAACATATACCATTGAGTGTTCTAAGAGCAACATTTATAATGAAACATGTAATGTTCATCACTTCAAAACACCAATATCATGCCTCTCTGACTATCTACTTTCCTTCCTAATAGCATTGTAAATAATCAATCATTAGCTTCTTAGAACACTATGTATTATTTTCAATCTGTGTATGATTTTTTTTATACACACTCTTTCAATGCTTGGCTTCCTTTCGCCCTTTGCGCCATGGGCGCAACGGATCATCTAGTAATGCTAAAACAGAGAGAGCCCTTTGATAAAACTAGAACATACTAGAACAGGGCCCTTCTGTAGGAAGAGGAAAATTGACTAGCCAGCAGGAACCACTAGAGCATCATCTACCGATCCAATTGAGGCTAGATCCAAAACCTAAGTAGCCATGGCTATACGCATAGGAAAAACAGAAGCTTTTCGAGGGCACATGTTTGCTGGGAGTCATATAGACAAGGTGCCACATCATACAACCCTTACACAGCAACCACAAATGTTTGAGAAACAAGCCTCTTAGTTTTATCATCCAGGCGTGGCCAGACCACACCTAGAGTTTGGCTGAATCAATGGTGTGGTGTCAACCACACAAGCACCTAGAATCCAGCCCAAATACTATAACCAGACCCTGTAGCCCAAATCCCTAGCATCATATTTCAGCGAAGGAACTAGGTCTTGAACAGAACCAGGTGTCCAGTCCAAGACTAACAAGATTCATGGAGGACCTGCCAGAACAAGATTCGAAGTTTCAAAGGAACACTGAGGTGTGGGGGCACGGCTCGGTGGCGTGTACCAAACAAAATCACCTCCAAGGTACAAACAAAGTCGCCTAAGGGCCAATCCTAGCATGGCCAATAAGCATATCCGTTGAATTACAACTCAAACAGTCGCATAACCATGACCGATTAGTTACTATACCATATGCCACTTCAGGAAATTAGACCCAGTGTAACATCATCTGGAAATAAACAAGCTAAACCAAGACCAATTCTTCTCAAAAGTAATCCCTAGAAAGTAACATAAACATGCCAACAAGATCATCACAATCATAAGGTTGCGGTTGCCGGAGGACAACCACCACAAAAAACATGATCACATAACTGGGCCCTCAATCAGCCTGATGACCGGACAATCTCAGGGCACAATGGAGAGGGAGAGGGGACCAGGAACTCACTTGAGAGCATTTCAAGTGCATCATCCTCAAGGAGCAACTTCAGAGAGCTAGTCCCTGCATACAACAATCGCATTCTGTCAGCGGATGTAAACTTTCATTTTTATATATTAAAAAACTCAGTGTCCCTTCCCAACAGGTAATATTTTTAGGATTTACCAGATCAGTTGCACCATAGGAAAACAAACAAGGGTATACAAAAATCAACAAAAATTCGAACAAGGATATTTAACCTGGGAGGCCGCATCACGCAGCTCATGGTTTTATACCCTTGATTCAGTGCCCCCAGTCCTCTACAGCAAATACTTTTAGCAGCTTGGTTGCACCACATGCGAACAAGGATATGAAAGACAATCAAGAAAAGCCCTACTATTTAATAACAGACTTGCACGAAACTTGACAATAATAAATCCAAACTTACAAAATTAGTCGTGCAAAGGTCCTATGTATCCAAATAAACTTGCACATCAAAAAACTAGAAAACTAGAAAACTACAGGAACAATCAACACGTATCAAGTCAATATATATGCTGAATTGCTGATCGATCTACTAGTAATGCAAAGTTCTACAGATCAGAATATGCTTTCACATCACCAGAGAGTCTCACTGATCATCCAAGAAAACACGTAGATCTGTCTGCGTGCCTTTCAGGCAAAGTGGCAAACGACTCCAAAGCATACTTAATTTTTTGGAACCCATCTGGGCGAGCCATAACACACCAAATTGTGGCAACCACTGAATATAACGTACCAGATCAAGCAAGCATGAGGCAAATATCTTCCATCCCAACAGATTTTCACCCCCTCCCCCCAAGGATATAACAAACACAATGTCAAACTATCATGCTCGTTTTGACTTCCCACAGACCGTCACGTAAATGCAACCACAGAAGATTATCCAACTAATTAAGAGCAAGCATTTTGCACGATCCATGGTTGCCTCTGAAATAAAAAAAATCTATCATACCTTCGAAGCACACTTGAATCCCGTCGAATCCATGGGGGAGTCCCACGCTCTGGCCGCCACCACCCAGACCCCCAGCACGGCAGATTTCCTCGTTGGTGATGCAAAACGCCGACTCCAGTGACCAGCAATGCCGAACAACAAAAAGTTGTTGGTCTTGGCGCTTCATATCATCCTCCATTGCTGTAGTAGAAAGTGATGGATTCACACACAAAGATTATTAGTTCCATTCCAGGATGACCACCACACAGCCAAATAAATGTCAAACTACAAAATGCTCCCTACTCCCCATGCCATCATATTTCACAACAGAGTTACACTGCCACATATACAAAAAAAATTGCTTGCAAATCTGATAAAGCAAGCTCATCAGTCAAACGATCCTATTACTATTGTTACTGTGCACAGCACAGCACGGCACATGATAATAGGTAAAGCATGCCACATTCTTATCATCAACACAAAGCACAGCACTAGCACTTGGTAAAAGAATATTTGTCCTTATACTTATGAAACAAGACAAGAATCACGGCGAGAAATATAAACTCTAAAGGTCAATCCTAGCATGGCCAAGAAGCACATTCATTGAATTACAACTCAAACAATCACATAACCATGGCCAATTAGTTACTATAGCATGCCACTTCATGAAATTAAACCTGGTGCAACATCGTCTGGAAATAAAAAGGCTAAACAAACACCAGTTCTTATCAAAAGTAATTCCTAGAAAGTAACATAAACATGCCAACAAGATCATCACAATCACAACATTGCGGTGGCCGAAGGACAACACCACACGAACCATGACCACATAACCAGGCCCTCAATCATTGGCCCGATGGTCGGCACCAATCAGTCATGGCTCGATGGCCGGACAATCTCAGGCACAAGGGAGAGACAGAGGGGACCAGGAACTTACCAGAGAGCGTTTCAATTGCATCATCCAGAAGGAGCAACGTCAGAGAGCCGGTCCCTGCTTG
The DNA here is from genome assembly GCA_011799875.1 of Thinopyrum elongatum. Taxonomy (NCBI): domain Eukaryota; kingdom Viridiplantae; phylum Streptophyta; class Magnoliopsida; order Poales; family Poaceae; genus Thinopyrum; species Thinopyrum elongatum. Next base: position 619,434,417 of record CM022298.1, on the reverse strand, counting down.
CAGCAATCGCAATTTGTCAGCACTTGTGGACTTCTATTTTTTATATTAAAAAAACTTGTGTCCCTATAGCTAATATTTTTAGGCTTTAGCAGATCAATTGCACCACAGGAAAACAAATAAGGGTATAAAACAAAAAGAAACTCAGTGCATCCACAGCCACTACTTTTAGCAGCTTGGTTGCACCACATACGAACAAGGATATGGAAGACAATCAAGAAAAGCCCTACTATTTAATAACAGGCCGTAACTTTCGACAAAATGATGAACATTGCACCAACCTCCCAGTCAATCTTGAGTTGTTATTTATTGTGTTGGCAGAACGAAAACAAAACTTTCTAGAACTCAAAAACCAAGCATACTTGGTTTAATTAACCTCAACCTATAACAGCTCAATGACCAAAAATGTATTAAACTTTTGATCGCTCATGCCCATGATATAGATAGAACTTTGATTGTGGTTGCACCGATGTTCAGAAAACCAACAGTTTATTAACAGTCTCAAGAAAACAATGTGACAGTTCTGTTGTGAGCATTCAGGGCTCACTGACTCACCAAGTTTCTATCAGTTTAATAAAGCAGCCCGCCAGCTTAATGAAGAGCGGACACTACATGATTAATATAGCAGTAGCAGCAAAGTAGCAAACAAGCATAAGTAACCTTGGTTAAGGGTGTTGCCTGACATCAATTCAGAACTTATTGGTAGGGGGGCCTAGTTCCGTGACATCCTTCGTTAAGGATACAATTATTATTTTGAGTAGATACACTGGCAGTACAATACGATACAACAGGGTAAAGAATTACCGTGTGATGTTCATTTACTTGCCGTGGGATGGCTCGGTGCATGCCGTCTTCGTCTTTGACAAGAGTGAGAACCACAGGGCTGCGAGCCTGCGACACATCTGCTGCTGCTCCGAGAGGGATCTCCATCGACTTGTGCTCTGACACGTCTGTTGTTGCTCCCCCAGCAGCTACCACAGGAAGATGATTAATCACCTGCAGGCTGCAGGGGCAGAGAGGAGGTCCAAGTTGATCCTTGTGGTCGGCAAGCCCCTGCAAAAAAGTTCTCTATTGGTTATAATCAATCAATCATCAATGAAGGAATGTATATCAACCCGACCAAGAGATTTTGATAAATTATGCGTGTATGTTTCCCTGTCTGGCCCCTGCTTTTACTAGTAAACAAAGCTTGTCAGGCAACCAAGGACAACTTGGTCTGCATCCATCCATACATACATAAATGAAATTCAGGAAAATTTCACATCACAGCACGCATGGCTAGCTCATGGATCCATCATATAGCACTAGTGTATACTAGAAGAACAAGGAAGGCATTAATTAATTTGGCAAGTGAGTGGTGCAGAGGAATCCATTATACAAGACTGAAACATGTTTTTGTTACTCAGAGCTGCCTTTTTTACGTGATAAAAAGACAGTGATAATTCATATTACATTCTGACACTTCCATCAAAGGCACAACACATTTAATATTTTGGAATTGCTTATACTTGGTAGAGAAAAGTATGGACTCAAACGGGACCATCTAATGTACAAATGCACCTCATTTTTGGGTGTTTTGCTACAGACTACAGTGAAACCGACACTACTACAGAATCAAAATCAGTAGCATAATATTGATCACACAACTTTTGTACCAATGATGAAACCGCTAGTTATGCAACAACAAAATTATGAAGAACTCAGTAACATGGCACTGTTCAACAGACTGAGACCAAACTATATATGTCACAAAAATTATGAAGTTGAAAGCATCACTAAAGAGACCAAGACTAAGCATCTTGTCACTATAGTTCTAGAGATTAACAAGTATATGCCAATCGATCAAAACCTTAATAAGTATATAGATTCCAAAACTACAATGGCCAGCATTGCAGTAATTAAGAAATGTTCAAGTGTATGTTTGCCAATTCCCAAGGCAGAAACCACATTGTATAACAGGGAAACAGAGCATCGGGTAAGCAAAAGACCGAGTCATGACAACAGTGACAAAAATGAAATGAAGCAAACAATTCTTTACTCGTGCTAGTTGGATCATGTACCTGGATTAGAACCTCCAAGCATGAGAGAGCACCAGCAGCAACAGCAGACAACAGCGATGTGATACCATCAGCGATTTTAGTGTTTGACTGCACCGAACTAAATTGAATTCATACACAACACCTCAGAAAATTAACCCATGCAACATTCTTATCATCGACACAAAGCACAACACTAGCCCTTGGTAAAAGATCAAGTACAGTATATCTGTTCTTATCATACCTATGAACAAGACAAGAATCACCTAGGCGAGAAATATAAATATAAACCCTAAAGGCCAATTCTAGCATGGCCAAGAAGCATATCCATTGAATTACAACTCAAACAGTCGCATAACCATGACGGAATAATTACTATACCATATCCCACTTCAGGAAAGTAGACCCAGTATAACATCATCTGAAAATAAACAAGCTAAACCAAGACCAATTTTTATCAAAAGTAATCCCTAGAAAATAACATAAACTTGCCAACAAGATCATCACAATCACAAAGATTGCGGTGGCCAGAGGACAACCACCTCAGAAAACATTACCACATAACCGGGCCCTCAATCAGCCATGGCTTGATGGCCGGACAATTTCAGGGCACAATGGAGAGGGAGGGGACCAGGAACTCACCAAGTGCGTTTCAAGTGCATCATCCTCAAGGAGCAACTTCAGAGAGCCAGTCCCTGCATACAACAATCGCATTCTGTCAGCGGATGTAAACTTTCATTTTATATATTAAAAAACTCAGTGTCCCTTCCCTACAGGTAATATTTTTAGCGTTTAGCTCAGTTGCACCATAGGAGAACAAACAAGGGCATAAAACCAACAAAAACTCAGTGCCCCAGTCCTCTACAACCAGAATCAAAACCAGTAGCATTATATTGATCACACAACTATTGTACTACCTCCGTCCGGGTTTATTGGGCCCGTAGGCAAATCAGTCATGCCCGATTTTGTTAGGCTGCTGGCCGTAAGCATTTGTTTCGCCCCAATCACCGGCGCTGCTTATGCGCTCGATTGGTTAAATCTGGGCGTTTTAAGCGGCAGGCAATAAACTTGGCACTAGCATTGCATTGGCTGCATGCAAATATGAATCGTCGAGCCGACCGCATGCAAAACTTCTGGCCGATTTGATTGGCTGTTGCTACTCTCTAAAATCATGTATTATTAGCATTAATTTTTTGCCTTGGTCTTTGAGTTTTGGCTTAAGAGGCCCAATAAACCCGGACGGAGGGAGTACCAGTGATAAAACTACTAGTTATGCAACAAAAAATTTATGAAGAACTCAGTAACATGGCACTGTTCAACTGACGGAGACCAAACTATATGTCACAAAATCTATGAAGTTGAAAGCATCACAAAAGAGACCAAACAAAAGAGACCAAGACTAAGCATCTTGTCACTCTAGTGCTAGAGATTAACGGTATCATGCCAATCGATCAAAACCTTAAAATGTATATAGATTCCAAAACTACAATGGTTGGCATTGCAGTAATTAAAAAATATTCATTTGTATGTTTGCCAAATTCCCAAGGCCCAAACCACATTGTCTAACAGGGAAACAGAGCATCCAGTAAGCAAAAGACCGAGTCGTGACAACAGTGACAAAAATGAAATGAAGCAAACAATTCTTTACTCATCCCAGTTGGATCATGTACCTGGATTAGAATCTCCAAGCATGAGAGAGCACCAGCAGCAACAGCAGACAACTGTGATGTGATACCATCAGCGATTTTAGTGTTCGGCTGCAAAAAAGAAATGTTCGTAAGAAGAACTAACTTCAGTACAGAAGTTAATAAAGTCCCACCGATCTTAAATTGAATTCATACACAACACCTCACAAAATTAATCCATGCCACATTCTTATCTGTTAGGCAAACCGAATATGCCTGTATATTCGGTTATATCCTGCCATGTTTAGAGCTTGATATCTTGCATATATTCAGGCCATTATGGCTAGGATTAGTGCTGATTGTTTCCATGTATATCTTGTAATTGTCTATATATATGAGATAGCAGGAAACCCACCGATTGTGTGGTCAATCAATCCCTTCCTTTCTTTCCATCATGGTATCAGCCAAGCGATACGCTTCCGCCCCTCTCCACTACCGCCGCCGCGTCAGGCTCCCACGCCGCCCCTCCTCTCCCTCCGCCGGCGCCGCCATGCCTGACGGCGTCGATCTTCCTCATCCCCACGCCGCCCTCTGGGCTCAGGCCAATGCCATCCAAAACATCAAGAGTCTGATCCCCGTAACCCTCGACCTCAAGGCCTCGAACTTCACCAAGTGGCGGCAGTTCCTCAACATCGCTGTCACCCAATATGCTCTCGCGGATCACCTCGACGCGATGCCTCCTCCGGCCGACGAGGAATGGCAGCGGATGGACTCCACCGTCCTTCGTTGGCTGTACGGCTCCGTCACCCCCGACATCTCCGACATGGTCATGGTGGCGGGCACCACGGCCTCCGCTGTCCTCGGCGCCATCACCGCCCTCTTCCGCGACAACCAACAAGCCCGTGCCGGCTACCTTGGCCAGAAGTTCCGCAACATCGAGCAGCTGGACAAGAGCGTCACCACCTATTGCCTCGAGCAGAAGACGGTCGCCGACGCCCTCGCCGACGTCAACGCCCCGGTCTCCGACGACGCCTTGGTGTGGAACACCATCAAGGGCCTCAACGACCACTACAAGGACATCGGCAACCTCGCTCCCCTCCTCACGCCGTTCCCTACCTTTCTCCAATTCTGCAACATGCTGCTTCTCCAGGAACTCAAGCCGTCGAATACGAGCTCGTCCCCGCCCTCGGCCTTCTACACCACACCCCCTGCTGGGGGGCCTTGCGGCAGCCCTGCTCCATCGCTGCAGCAGCCGCAGCAACCTCACACCGGGCGCTCCGGCTTCGGCGCCCCCTCCGGCAATGGCTTGGGCCGCAACAAGGGCAAAAATAAGAACAACGGGGGCCACGGCGCCCCCGCATTCCCTAGCATGCAGAACCCCTGGACTGGTGCCATCTACATGCACCCGATGATGGGGCACGGCGGCCACACCGCTGGCATCCTCGGGTCGCGCCCTGCTGCTCCACCGCCCCGCACGGCTCACGGCTACATGGCCTTGCCTGCCCCGTCGTACGCACCTCCATCGCCCGCGACATTCACCTATAGCGGCTACCCCAACTATGGCTCCCCCTCGACACCGACATGGGATCCATCCGCCCTCGCAAGCTACTTCAACACCATGAGCTTGCAGGCCCCCACGGAGTAGGTCATGGACACCGGAGCAGCCGCTCACATGTCTTCGGACACGGGTAACCTCAACTCTCTCTCTTCCAATCCTCCACATAAACATATCATGGTCGGAGATGGTTCCTCTATTCCTGTCTCTCACTCCGGTCATGCATCTCTTCCTACTTCCTCTCGTCGTCTTACTCTTCGTGATGTCCTTGTCACTCCCCGCATAGTTAAAAATCTAATTTCTGTTCGTCAGTTTACTATTGACAATTATTGTTCGGTGGAATTTGACCCTTGGGGTTTTTCTGTGAAGGATCTCAGGACAGGGGGCGTGATTCTCAGGTGCAGTAGCTCGGGTGATCTCTATCCAGTCACCTCCTTGCCGCACGCCCTCACCACCCTCACCGCCGACTCCACTCTTTGGCACCGGCGTCTCGGTCACCCCGGCCTTGACGCGTTCCGGCGCCTCGTTTCGTCATCATCGCTCCCCATAAATAAAGTGCTCAAGGACCCTAGTTTATGCCATGCATGTCAACTTGGACGTCATGTTCGTTTACCTTTTTCTGCTTCTACAACTCGTACTCATAGACCTTTTGAATTAATACATTGTGATTTGTGGACTTCACCTATTGAGAGTGTTTCTGGCTATAAATACTTTCTAGTCATTTTAGATGATTTCACTCATTACTTGTGGACGTATCCCCTACGCCAAAAATCTGACGCTTTCTCCCTTTTATCTAACTTTCATGCTTATGTCGCCACACAGTTTTCCCTCTCACTTCAAGTCATCCAGTGTGATAACAGACGTGAATTCGACAATCGCGCTCTTCAGGAACTCTCCGTCAAACACGGGATTCTCCTGCGCTTCTCGTGTCCATACACTTCCCCACAAAATGGTAAAGCTGAACGCATAATTCGCACTGTTAAGGACATAGTACGCACTCTCTTATTTCAAGCGAGCATGCCTCCCAAATATTGGGTTGAAGCTCTTCATGCGGCCACCTATCTTCTCAATAGACTACCCACCAAAGCTCTCGCCGCCCCATGCCCCTTCTTCGCTCTTTTTTCCAAACCACCCGACTACACTCTCCTTCGTACATTCGGTTGTTTATGCTACCAAAACCTCTCTGCCATCATGCCTCACAAATTGTCGCACCGATCGACAGCATGCGTGTTCCTCGGTTATCCGTCTAATCATCGTGGTTACCGTTGCATGGATCTTGAGTCTCGTCGCATCATTATTTCTCGCCATGTGATTTTTGAGGAAACTCGGTTCCTTTTTGCACCAGATTTTTCTGTGTCTAACTTGCAGTAGTCTCCGTCGCCTCCTCCTCCGGACGACGATCCGATGGATGTGCTCACCCCGGTTCCCGTGCCACCCATGCACGTTGGGCCGTGTCGGTCTGCTGGGACGCGTCGGTCCCCTGGACCGCGCTCAGCCTCCCCCGCGCCTGCTCCATCGACGCCGTGCATGCCGGCCCATGCCCCGGCTGCCTCGGCCCACTCCTCGCCGGTTACGCCGGCCCACGCGTCGGTCCCCTCGGCCTGCTCGCCCGCCTCCTTGGCTCGGCATACGCCGGTCCATGCAGCTTCGCCCACGCCCGCGTCTCCCAGCGACGCTAGCAACGACGCAACCTCTGGCTCCGCGTCTCCCGCGTCGAGCTCAACCACGGCCACGCCACAGCCATCGCCCCCGCCTTCCGTCCGTCAGATGGTCACCCGTCGTCAGGCCGGCAAGATCATCGGTCCGCGCGAACGTCTCAACCTGCACGTCGCTCCCATCGCCGCTCCATCGCCAGTCCCTAAGTCCGTTCGTGGTGCTCTCAAAGACCCGAACTGGCTGGCGGCTATGACTGACGAGTATGGTGCCCTTCTCGCCAACAACACGTGGGATCTTGTGCGTCCCCCCGCCAACGCCAACGTTGTCTCCGGCAAGTGGGTCTTTCGTCACAAGTTTAAACCCGACAGCAGCCTCGACCGCTACAAAGCACGCTGGGTGCTGCGTGGTTTCTCCCAGGAGCATGGCATCGATTTCGACGAGACTTTTAGCCTGGTGGTTAAACCAGCTACCATCCGGGTTATCCTCTCTGTCGCTCTCTCCTCCAACTGGAAGATTCGCCAGCTCGACGTCAAGAACGCCTTTCTCCATGGGCATCTCGAGGAGGTGGTCTTTTGCCATCAGCCCACTGGCTTCGTCGACTCTGCTCGCCCTGACCATGTGTGCCGCCTCAACCGCGCACTCTACGGTTTGAAGCAAGCTCCTCGTGCGTGGTACCATCGCTTTGCGACCTTCATCACCACTCTCGACTTCGCCTGCTCGAAGTCTGACACTTCGCTCTTCATACTACATGGTACGCTCGGCACTACTTACTTGCTTCTCTACGTCGACGACATCATCCTCACGGCGTCTACCTCGACCTTGCTCGAGCGCGTCATCACTGCCCTCAGCGCCGAGTTCGCCATGACTGACTTGGGCGTGCTTCATCACTTCCTCGGCCTCGCCGTTCGACGTGATTCCCAGGGGATGTTTCTCTCCCAGACTCAGTACGCTCTCGAGATTCTCGAGCGTGCTGGCATGAGCTCCTGCCACTCTGCGTCGACTCCCGTGGACACTTCACCTAAGCTCGCCGCTGAGGCCGGCTCTCCCGTTGCTGATCCTTCGGAGTACCGGAGTCTTGCTGGTGCCCTCCAGTACTTGACGTTCACTCGACCGGACATCGCCTACGCCGTGCAGCAGATATGCCTCCACATGCATGACCCGCGCGATCAGCACTTGTCTCTAGTCAAACGAGTTCTTCGGTACGTCAAGGGTACGCTTCACCATGGACTTCAGCTCATACCTTCTTCCACGGATCGCCTCGTCGCCTACACTGACGCGGACTGGGCTGGTTGTCCGGACACACGTCGCTCCACCTCCGGCTACTGTGTGTTCCTCGGCGACAACCTCATTTCTTGGTCTTCCAAGCGCCAACACACCGTCTCCCGCTCCAACGCTGAAGCCGAGTATCGAGCTGTCGCCAACGCCGTCGCTGAAGCCAGTTGGCTCCGCCAACTTCTCCAGGAGCTTCACCGACCTCTACCCAGCGCTACTGTTGTCTTCTGCGACAATGTTAGTGCTGTCTACATGTCCACGAATCCGGTTCAGCATCAGCGCACCAAACACATCGAGATCGACCCACACTTCGATCGAGATCGTGTTGCGTTGGGCCACATTCGAGTTCTTCATGTGCCCTCGTCTCGACAATTCGCGGACATCTTCACCAAAGGCCTACCATCACCGTTGTTCTTGGACTTTCGATCCAGTCTCAGCGTTTGAGAATCTCCCGTTGCGACTGCGGGGGGATGTTAGGCAAACCGAATATGCCTGTATATTCGGTTATATCCTGCCATGTTTAGAGCTTGATATCTTGAATATATTCAGGCCATTATGGCTAGGATTAGTGCTGATTGTTTCCATGTATATCTTGTAATTGTCTATATATATGAGATAGCAGGAAACCCACCGATTGTGTGGTCAATCAATCCCTTCCTTTCATTCCATCATTATCATCAACACAAAGCACAACACTAGCACTTGGTAAAAGATCAAGTACAAAATATTTGTTCTTATCATACCTATGAAACAAGACAAGAATCACCTAGGCGAGAAATATAAAACCCTAAAGGCCAATTCTAGCATGGCCAAGAAGCATATCCATTGAATTACAACTCAAACAGTCACATAACCATGACCGATTAGTTACTATACCATGTGCCATTTCAGGAAATTAGACCCAGTGTAACATCATCTGAAAATAAACAAGCTAAACCAAGACCATTTCTTACCAAAAGTAATCCGTAGAAAGTAACATAAACATGCCGGAGAACAACCACCACAGAAAACATGACCACATAACCTGGCCCTCAATCACCCATGGCTTCATGGCCGGACAATCTCAGGGCACAATGGAGAGAAGGAGAACTCACCTGAGAGCATTTCAAGTGCATCATCCTCAAGGAGCAACTTCAGAGAGCCCGTTCCTGCATACAACAATCGCCAGCGGATGTAAACCGTCATTTTTATATATTAGAAAAACTCAGTGTCCCTACAGGTAATATTTTTAAGATTTAGCAGATTAGTTGCACCATAGGAGAACAAACAAGGGTATAAAACCAACAGAAACTCAGTGCCTCCAGTCCTCTACAGCCACCACTTTTAGCAGCTTGGTTGCACCACATGCGAACACGGATATGAAAGACAACCAAGAAAAGCCCTAATATTTAATAACAGACAGCAATTTTCAACACAATGATAAACATTGCACAAACGTCCTACAGTCTATCTTGAGTTCTTATTTATTGTGTTGGCAGAACAAAAAATAAAACTCTCTGGAACTCAAAATGCAAGCACAAGTGGTTTGATTAACCTCAACCTGTAACAGCTCAATGACAAAATTGTACTCAATCAGCAACAACTAATATGGAACGGAGGGGGTATAAAACTTATGATGTCAACGGATGTAGTGTGTAAAGGGTCGCTCATGCCAATGATATAGTTATAACTCTGATTGTGGTTGCACCAATGTTCGCAAAACCAACAGTTTATGAACAGTCTAGAAAAAACAATGTGAGAGTTCTGTTGTGAGCATTCATAACTTGCTGACTCACCAAGTTTCTATCAGTTTAATAAAGCGGCACAAATGGCTTCCACCACCTCTTTATTTCCTATATACACCGTTTCCATGGCAGCAATTATGACATAAGATTTTGCCCTTCACCAATCAATCAAAGTTAAAAGGTGGTTTCAGATTTGTACTACTAAGTCCACTAGTGAAAATTTAAGTAGAACAAAACAACCTTTCAGGTCATCGAACATATAAACCCTGCTGGGCTACCCGCCCAGCCAAGGGCATTGCGCTCGCGCGACGAGTTCGGCCGCCCGATCGATCTGCTGCAGTGCTTTTTTGACTGCTAGCGTCTGGTCAACCGACCGTTTTTTTTTACATTTACGTCTGCTTCAGGAGAAGATGACAGGTAGGACACGTTAGCCGTGGGGTCACGGGACCCATGTGAGTTTTCTTCGGCTTTTGGTACACGAAGACTGTCCCATGCTCGCCAATCACGATCTGGGAAAAAAAGGAACCCTACACCAACGAGCCAATCCCGCAGCCGCCTCCCTCGCTTCCTCCGCAATCCCGCCGCCGCCGCCCCCGCTTCCTCCGCGCCTCCCCCTATGCCACCCATCTCCGCCTCCTCTCCCATATCCTCCCTGCTGCCCCATCTCCGCCTCCTCTCCCATCTCCTCCCTGCTGCTGCTGGCCATCGCACCCTCACCATCGACCTCCCCGAGCTCTCTCTCTCTTTAGGGGAGCTGCTGGACAGGATCTGAACGAGGAAAAGGAGACCCCGGATGAAGACAGTGTCTTGGTGGGGGCTCGATTGATCCGGCCGACAGCGAGCGCCTGTTGGGGAGATGGCGGCCATTCAAGCTTCTTCAATCGATCTGGACAGGGCCATGGCAGCGTACGCGAGGGGTGGAGGCGAGCGACTCTCTGGAACTGCACACGTCGAGAGGTAGCAGCCGTGCCCCTCCTCATTCCCTTCTCTTTTCCCCTCCTCCTCTCCAATCTAGCCTGCCGTCCTCAGCATCTTCATCTTCCAGTTTTTTACTACTTGATTTTTTGATTCTCTGATAATCTATTGTGATTTCTGAATTTCTGGTTACTTGTGAAGAGTAGAAGAAGAACAGGGTGAATTCTCTCTCTCTCTCTCTCTCTCTCTCTCTTGAATAGAATCATGTTTGTTCCTGCATTTTGATGTTTGATTTTTTTCTGTGTAATAGAGCACATGGCATGATTTTGTACTCCTATTAACTACTGACAAAAGCTAGATTTGTAAATGAAGATCTTGAATACAATCATGTTAGTTCCTGCATTTTGGTGTTGGTCATCTGAACAGAAGATGTTGGTCATGCCTCTGTATGAGCTAGCTGTAATATTTTTCCACGGAATATGATGATTCAGGTTCATATTCGATATGGTTGTTTTCACCATACTAAAGTACATGGAAATCTAGGCTTGCAGATTAATATAGCTTCAAATGCTTTGTATTGGGGAGGAGGTAGAAATAAGTGGTTGTGCTTAAGCTTTTGTTCTTTATTTACCTTTGAGGCATAAATTCAAATGATTAGTGTATGCATGGTAATCTTTGTGCTTTTGACAACCACTAGAGGACCGTGCGACAACTAATTTATGCTTGATTATCTGCTCCTTTTTATTTCTGACATTTAGCTCTTGCCCTTAATCAGTTCTTTTGAAAGGAGCTCTTCCTCGGCCTCCGCCTAGGCGCGACCTGCACTGTCAGTACGTATGCTGTGGCCATGCCAACAAAAACCTTAATTAGATTTCTATTTTTAACTAATCCCTTTTCTGTTTCAGTCATGTTCATGTTCAAGTCTGAATACCTTTTCTCCTATATATATTATACATCGGGTGATGGCATAATTTAGTTAATGGCATTATGGAAGCACTCATGTAGTCATTGGTTACAATGGTGGCTCATGAAGTTCAAAAAATGTGTTCTTTACAGATTTGAGATGATAGAAATTCAGAATAGGTAAGAGAATAAGCCATGTTTCTTCTTTGCTACTCTGGTTGTCATGTGCCGCATAGTTTTTTCTGCCCCACATACTACTGGCTGCCTCTTTGTTGTTTTACTAGATCCATCTCCATGAGCTTTGTTATTTATAGTGGATCTGTTTATTATTTCCGGTCCAGCTTAGGGTAAGCAATATGAATGACCTGTTGTTTCATCCTTTTTTTGTCAAGAACTGAACATTTAGAGAACTTGCCAGTCTTCTCTTAAATTTTACATGTATGGCAGCTCCCTGAGCGCTCATAGGTTTTTTCTCTCTTCTCATTCTGTACAACTGTTGGTTCCTCTTTAGGTGGCGTATTTTGGAATCCTCTAACACCAAGGAGTTTTGTATTTGTTGGAACTTTGTACTGTTCTTTCGATAAGTAATAAAATTATTCAGGCTGAGCCAAGTTTCGCTTTCGTTCAGTCATAGATATGGCCAAATGCAAAATCCATCTTCTATTATATATCTCACTGCATACATTTCATACTCGGAACAGTAAACAAAAATGTGTATTATAGTAAAGAGCAATAGTAGCGTGACTTTCTCAATGTGAGGCATTGTTCTTTATTGAAGATATTTTGTGATGATGCAGCATGGGGTCAGATAACTTTCAAAATAGATTTAGCAAGGGCACTGGACAATTCAGGCCACATAAGGGGCATCAAGTTATTTGGGCAAGTATTATAAATCATAGATAGTTTGATTTTCAGTAAATGCCTGAACATATTACAAAAGAATTAGGGTTACGACATCAGAGAAAAAAAGTGAAGCTTCGGTAATCTATGAGAATACATACAGAATCAACACTTGAAAAGTATTCTTCAGGATTTAAGAAGTATGTTTTGCCCCATTTCAGATGACAGAAATTCTCTCTGGACACTGTGACATGTTCCATTAGACGAGTAACTTTAGCTTGACTATCTTGCATTTGTGCAAGATTTTCCTGTTTACAAGCATAGTCATATCCAGGGGTCATGCTTGGATCGTGCCGAACGCAAAGTCAGGCTGCAGCAGCAAGACATTGCCATGCCAAGCCCTTGGAGGCATATGGTTTCATGGGGTCCATCATGGCGCCTACGTTGTGCTTGCGTGCATCGTGTCCGCGTATGCTCCGGAGCCGTGACTCCTCCTACATCCGCGCCGCTGGCTACCCCAAGAAGTACTCGCCTTCTCCTCCTCCCACCGTGACTACTGTTTTCTCTGTTCCCTGATGGTCCTCGCCAACCCAGGAGCTGACTATGCTGATTTATAAGCTGACTATGGTTCACAAGGTAAAATTCATAACTGAACTACAATCTCACATCTCATTGCAGCAGGTTATATGATTCAGTCTATGTACAACTTTTCAGGGCAACACAATGGAAGGAACGATCCCCACATATAGGATTTGTACCTATGAAAATGAGTTCCAAAAAGGGGTCATATATACGATTGAAAACTTTTATGATATGTTCAGCCAGGAAAAAAAATACAGGGCGGTGGAGCGTCCGTTCTGGATCAGTTTCGCTCAACAAACATTAATATAACCAATCGTTCCGCAACCAGAAGATTTACCTGTGTGTGGAATGACTGGTTATACTAATGTTTTCATCTCCGGTCAGCACTTAGTAAACACTAATTTTATTATAGTTTCTTTTGTTGCCTATCAAAGTATTATTTATTTCGGTCTGCTCTGCTTATTCAGATGTTGTCAGATCGATGTGAAACTTTCTCATTAGAAGAATCCACCCAAAACCAATCACAACTGAAAGCAGTTCCGGAATTGACACTTGATTCTTCACCTGTAGCAAACCGCATTGTAGAGGTTGATGAAATGTTGCGTGCCACGGTCCCAGGGAGGATAGTGTAAGCTGGACATGTCCTGTCTTCTTTTCACTTCATGTCCAATTTTCTCTTATCACCTATTCTATCATCACAATTCCCAGTAGAGCATTGACTTCCTTTAAGGCAGAGACATTAAGGGTATATTTTGAGAATTTACTTACAAAATTTGAGCTTAGAGAACTAATTGTGGATAGGTGATCCTTTGATAACTACTAATGTTGTGAGTTTCATTTAACCAACTACATGCATTGGTATTTTTCTTAATTCACCATGATCTTCTCTGTTTGTATAGATAGAAGGACACCGAGAGGCACGTGCAATGTGAATTCCCTGTAGACATCATGTCGGACAGTACCTCATTCGAGGATGGTCTCTTTGTCGCACAGTCGACGACACCGTGGGGCTCTGCAGGATGTTTTCCCATGAAAAACTGGAGACTGCGCGCTTCATCGCCGATAATTCGCTCCACCTTCTAAAGAGCAAGTATGCATGTTTACCTTTGTGCAAAAAGGTCAGGGACAAATTTTATTGATTATATGGTTTCATGAAGAAATTGACTTATCTTCTGTCTCCAAAAATATTTGACTAACCGTACAATACAGCACATTATCCTAAATATTGGTTCCCTAAACCCTTATTTCATTTTAGATGAATATATCGAGCTGTGAGTTCATTACTCATAACTGATTGATTGTTGCATTGTCGTATACTTTTGGTTCTGCTAGATTCTACTAAATTTGGCCCTTGCTGTACTTGAAAAATCAAATGACTGAACTTGCTTTATTTCAGTTCTCTATAGTTGTATAAACCCTGTACATGCAAATGAACTGTCAGTTAGTTCATTACTCAACTGATAGATTGTTGCTTTGTCGTATACTTTTGGTTCTGCTAGATTCTACTAAATTTGGCCCTTGCTGTACTTGAAAAATCAAATAACCGAACTTGCTTTATTTCAGTTCTCTGTAGTTGTATAAACTTCGTATATGCAAATGGTACCTATCGACAGGTTTTGACAATGCTACATTATGCCCTTACAGAAACTTGAAATATCAAGCAACTGAACTTGCCTTATCTCAGTTCTCGGTAGTTGTATAAACTCTGTAGATGCATCACACTGTGTTCATCAGTGCTATGTTTTTTCTGGGGTTCATTTGTGATATATTTGATGTATAAGCACAAGATCCAAGCTATAAAGAGCGCTAATTACTTCTTACCGCTTTTATAAAGGCTAATTTACTACATTTAGATTGAGGTAGTTTCAACTTATAAACCTCTTGTGACCAAATGGCATATGGTGTTAGATATCAGACAACAATTGCCTCAATGCATCGAATGTTTTGGGCATTTTTTTCATTGCATTTCGAATCAGAAGACGGAGCTAAAAAAGGAGCAAAATGTTACAGACTGCCGGGTAAAAAGGGAGCTAAGTGTTAAACACTGCCAGGTAAAAATAAGCCTTTGGATTATGGGATACAAGCACAAGGCTGCTCGCACGCAGTGTCGCGGTGCAGCGGTTGCGCCTCCATGGCACATGCCTCGGTGGCCACTCTTATAGCGTTCTTACAAATTATGTTTATTTGTCTCACTCCAAATTAGTGAATTATTTCTTAACCATCAGACCCGCTATATATGAAAAAATAGAAAAGCATGTTTCCTCCATGGCACAGGCCTCGGTGGCCACTCCTATAGTGTTCTTACAAATTATGTTTATTTGTCTCACTCCAGATTATATGAAAAAATAGAAAAGCATGTTTCCTCCATGGCACAGGCCTCGGTGGCCACTCCTATAGTGTTCTTACAAATTATGTTTATTTGTCTCACTCCAGATTAGTGAATTATTTCTTAACCATCAGACTCGCTATATATGAAAAGATAGAAAAGCATGTTTCCTCCATGGCAATAATTAGTTTTACTTCACAATTTCCTATTTTTAGATCTTGATGATGCTGGCGCCATGCAAAAGAAATGTGGACAGTCAGGGTGTATTGGTGTGCTGAGCATCCCGTACATAACTATGAACTACCTTTGTCTGCCCAGAGTTGTATTTCTAGATAAAAAATTATGGATGGAGTGTTTTAGTTGTGTTGAAACTTCAGGGGAGTACAGCCAGCCAGGTTAGTGTGTACATTGCTTTTATATTTTTGACGGATTGATGCACATGCATTGTTTGTGCTTCACTAAAATGAGCTAATTAATTAACTTAATTTCCCATGTGATTTGCAGCTCTGCAATAGAAGAAAATGCAGAACGAATGAACAAGAAGCTATAGATGGATATGTCTAGGTTGCAATTATTCTACCTCCGCCCCATGTTTCAACTTATGATTTAGTTGATAGTATGATTCCTGGCTTGGGAGGATGCCATAAACAAGATATGCATTAAGTTTCTAATGCATTTTCATTACAGTTGCTTTTTGCTAGAGCTGATCATTTTAGATGGATATATATGTACGTATGTTGGCGGAAGTCAGAGAGATTAAGAGGGAGAAAAGTGAGAGAAAAACGCCAGGGAGAGAGATAGCTAGCTAGACAACTGATTAGTATATATTGACAAGATTTCTGCTTTTGTGACCAATATAGACAAGAAATCAATTTACATTGCTCCCGGAAGACCTAAAAGGGAAATCAATACTCTATGAAATCCAAGTTTAACACTATTATTGTATCTGCCATCATATCCACATTGGCTTACTTCCTCTTCTAAACATTCTATTTTTTTTTCATCTGAAATCATTTTAAGTGATCCTACTATTTGTAATACAATCCACATTGCATTATCTTTCCATCTACATCTCCCTACTTACTCACTACTAACATCGCTTCTAATTGACTTCTTGCGCCATTGGCGCAATCGGGTCATCTAGTTGGTATAATTGCTTAGGGCCTATGAAGGGCAGACGCTACAGGATTAATACAGCAGTAGCAGCAAAGTAGCAAATAGACATAAGTAGCTTGGTTAAAAAAACTTGGTGTCCCTACAGCTAATATTTTTAGGCTTTAGCAGATCAGTTACGCCACAGGAAAACAAACAAGGTTATAAAACTAAAAGAAACTCAGTGCATCTACAGCAACTACTTTTAGCAACTTGGTTGCACCACATACGAACAAGGATATGAAAGACAATCAAGAAAAGCCATACTGTTTAATAACAGGCCGCAACTTTCCACACAATGATGAACATTGCACCAACCTCCCAGTCAATCCTGAGTTGTTATTTATTGTGCTGGCAGAAAAAAAACTTTCTACCACTCAAAAACCAATCACACTTGGTTTAGTTAACCTCAACCTGTAACAGCTCAGTGACAAAAATTGTACTATTAAACTTTTGATGTTCAACATATATAGTATGTAAAGGTGGGTTCAAATAGTTTCCACCAGCTCTTTATTTCATACACACCATTTCAATGGGGGCGATTATGACATGTCACTTTGCCATTCAATAATCAACCAAAGTTAACGGTAGGTTCAGGTCAGCACTAGTGAGTCCACTAGTGACTAGTGAAAACTTAAGTAGAACAGAAACAACCTTTCAGATGATTGGTATAATTGCTTAGGGCCTTTGAAGGGCGGACACTACAGGATTAATACAGAAGTAGCATCAAAGTAGCAAACAGAAATAAGTAGCCATGGTTAAGGGTGTTGCCTGACATCAATTTAGAACTTATTGGCACGGGGGCCTAGTTCCTTAACATCCATTTGAACGATCAATGGATTAGTTGTGGTCCATAAAGCTTGCGTGTTTCCAACAAGCAATCAAACTAATCCACACCTTCCATTAGTTAACTCTTATGATCACTCTACTTTATGTCCAGACTAAAGACTTTTGAAAGAAGAAACATGATGCAATCATGACTGCTTCTACTATCAAGAGAAAAATTAGATGACTTTAAACAAAACTTTCACTTTATATACATATAAGTATATATCAACAATATATGATAAGTTGCTAACATCACAGCAGGTACATGTGGATAATTACTGCTCCCATATCAAATAATCATTTTCCTCAATAGTTAGTGTGAAATGGGTAAGCAACAGAAAGGAACACATGTCGGACAATGTTAAGACCCAAGAGGAAAACTGAACACTTTGGTACATCTCTAGACCATAAACATGATGAGAAACGAGCATCCCAGCTATTTGTACATGCTACTGTAAATGATAATAAAAAACAAGATTTTACAAACAACACATTTTTCACCCTACCATTCTCGCATGGGAAACCAAAGGCAGTTCAAAAACGCTTGCGCCACCTCGGCAGCCTCGTCATCATAATGCCTAGTTTAAAGAAATTCCAAATCAACAAGTTCAGGAATGAGTATCAAATGTATGTTGCTACTTCTTGAGCTTGCGTTGGTTTTTTCCTTTAAGAGGAAAGGGTGATGCAGCAAAGTAGAGTAAGTATTTCCCTCAGTTTTGAGAACCAAGGTATCAATCCAGTAGGAGACAACACGCAAGTCACCGAATAGCTGCACAAACAAACACCAAACTTGCACCCAACGCGATAAGGGGTTGTCAATCTCATCATGGTTACTTGCAAAAGTGAGATCTGATAAAGATAAATAAAGGTAAAGTAAATATTTTTGGTATTTTTGTTTTATAGATTGGAAAGTAAAAGATTGCAAAATAGTAGATCGGAAACTCGTAGATTGGAAAGTAGAAGATTGTATGATGGAAAATAGACCCGGGGGCCATAGGTTTCACTAGAGGCTTCTCTCAAGATAGAAAATAATACGGTGGGTGAATAAATTACTGCCGAGCAATTGATAGAAAAGCGGAAAATTATGACGATATCTAAGGCAATGATCATGAATATAGGCATCACGTCCGAGTCAAGTAGACCGAAACGATTCTGCATCTACTACTATTACTCCACACATCGACCGACTCCTTCCTGCATCTAGAGTATTAAGTTCATGAAGAACAGAGTAACGCATTAAGAAAGATGACATGATGTAGAGGAATTAACTCAAGCAATATGATGAAAACCCCATCTTTTTATTCTCGATGGCAACAATACAATACGTGCCTTGCTGCCCCTACTGTCACTGGGAAAGGACACCGCAAGATTGAACCCAAAGCTAAGAACTTCTCCCATTGCAAGAAAAACCAATCTAGTTGGCCAAACCAAATCGATAGTTCGAAGAGACTTGCAAAGATATCAAATCATGCATAAAAGAATTCAGAGAAGATTCAAATAATATTCATAGATAAGCTGATCATAAATCCACAATTCATCGGATCTCGGCAAACACACCGCAAAAAAGTATTACATCGAATAGATCTCCAAGAACATCGAGGAGAACGTGGTATTGAGAATCAAAGAGAGAGAAGAAGCCATCTAGCTACTAGCTATGGACCCGTAGGTCTGAGGTAAACTACTCACGCTTCATCGGAAGGGCAATGGTGTTGATGTAGAAGCCCTCCGTGATCGAATCCCCCTCCGGCAGGACGCCGGAAAAGGCCCCTAGATGGGATCTCACGGGTACAGACGGTTGCGGCAGTGGAAAAGTCTTTTCGTGGATGCCTCTGGTGGTTTGGGCATATAAGAGTATATATAGGCGACATAATTAGGTCAGGAGACGCACGAGGGGCCCACAAGGGTGGGGGCGCGCCCTACCCCCTGGGCGCGCCCTTCGTCCTTGTGGCCGCCTCGTGGCTTCTCTGACTTGCACTCCAAGTCCTCTGGTTTCCTTTTGGTCCAAGAAAGATCATCGCGAAAGTTTTATTCTGTTTGGACTCCGTTTGGTATTCCTTTTCTGCGAAACTCAAAAACAGGGAAAAAACAGGAACTGGCAATGGGCTCTAGGTTAATAGGTTAGTCCCAAAAATAATATAAAATAGCATATTAATGCATATAAAACATCCAAAACAGATAATATAATAGCATGGAACAATCAAAAATTATAGATACGTTGGAGACGTATCATATGTCACAAACAAACAATCAATCACCTGCAAGGGAAGAGAGGAGCTCCAAGTTGGTCCTTGTGGTCAGCGAGACCGTGAAAAAAGGTTTCTTCTAGTTACAATCAATCAAGGACGCACATCACATCAGTACAATAGGTACATAGACCTCTTGAATTATGACACTATCGCCATGAACAATGTATGACCTTAATTTAAATCCACCATCAAGGAGACACATCACATCAGTATAGCTGGTAGCTAAAGAAGATATTAATTTTAGTCTTACCAAGTAAAAAACGAACATGGATGTGTTAGGAGAAGGAGACGAGCAATAAGAACGAGGTATGATAGGGAAGGGAAACACTTCTTTCTTCCAGGCACATGGTCCGAAGCTTCTTTCGTAATTCCCAGAATTTGTTCGTTCGTAAGGGGAGGGATCTTGATGACGGCGGCGGTGATGGAGTACTTGATGGAGCAGAAGAAGGTGCTCGGGCGGCAGGCATACTGCTCTGAGAGGGATCTCCATCGACTTGTGCTCCGACACATCTGCTGCTGCTCTCCCCGGCGGGCTGCCACAGGAAGATGATTAATCACCTGCAGGGGCAGAGAGGAGGTCCAAGTGGATCCTTGTGGTCGGCAAGCCCCTGCAAGAAAGTTTTCTTTCGGTTACAATCAATCAACCACTCAACGAAGAGATTTTGATTAACTATGCGTGTGTGTTTCCCTGTCCGGCCGCTGCTTTTACTAGTAAACGAAGCTTGGCAGGCAACCATGGACAACTTGGTATGCATCCGTCCATACGTACATAAACGAAATTGACGATTTTTTACATCACAACACGCATGGCTGGCTCATTGATATATTGTACATCACTAGTGTATACTAGAAGAACAAGGAAGGCATTAATTAATTTGGCAAGTGAGTGGTGTAGAGACATCCATCATACAAAATTGAAACATGTTTTTCTTATTCAAAGATGCCTTTTTTACATGCTAAAAAGACTGTGATAATTCATATTAAATGAAAAGACATTGCAAAACTGAAACTCCTACAAGAAGAGCACCACTGGGCTGCTATGCTAGCTACTACAAGACTTGTACTTCTAGTACACTATAAGAGGTGAGCCACAAAGCAGCAGCAAGAAATTTAGAATTTGGGCTGGTATGTAGCCTTGGAAGTAAAAAACCACTAAAACCTAGAAATTGAGAAGCACAAAAATGGCATCACAGACCATAAAACCCTAGAAGTCAGCATGGCATGATGGCCAGCACAAAATTCACCACAGCAAAATGGCTTTGGATACACAGAGCATTAGAGCGCAGAGGAGGGAGCCAGTAGCTTACCACCTATACCGGAGTGGGAGAAGAATCAGGGCCAGCAACATCGCTGGTCTCTAATGTTGTTGCCATCATGCAGGTCCACCTCCTGGCCAGCGTCAGAGGTGGACCCCCAGCCAGGCTTGCAGTCGTTGACCCAGGATGTGAGGTTGCAGTTCTTCTTGCTGCTGGTGTTGAGGATGCTCTCGAAGTAGAGATTGAGCTCGGCAGCTGTGCACACGCGCTGTGGCAGATCTCCTGCATACATGCTGGATGGATTAATTTGCATGTCTAAGTGTAAAGATCGGACGGGGTAGTGTCAGAAGCAGAGCATGATAATTGGTCCCGTCCCTTATGGATGGAATGCTGGAATTTGTCCATCCATATCAATGGAAATTATACAATCGTTTCGATTAATTGAAACCATAAAGAAACTAACTAATGTAGTCTATCATGTTCTAATTTGTCGAGTGATAACTTCGTACTCCACCCTGATGAGTAATTGAGCAGGACAAGCAGAGAAAACACATTAGAGGCAATGTGAACTGGCCGACAGATCTATACGGAGGGGATCTTGCCGTGGGTTTGGCCCGGACGTTGCTCCAAAGTGTTCCTATGGGCTGATCTACCACAACCGGGTGGAGAGGTCCACTGGTCAAAGCCCGTCCGGGGAAAGTCAAAGGGTTAGATCTCGTGGTCAACCGCTCCAGGGTTAGGCGGGATGGGGGCCCTGGGGGTAGCAATGCCACCGGAGCGTCGCACCGGGCCCTCATACATGCCTTAAGGTGTGGTGGCATGTCTGAAGAGGCAGCACGCGGCTCCGGGGTGTGGCCCCCCTCACGGACGGCGATGACACGGTAGTAAACGTTCTGCGGTGTACATAGGCTCCGGGGTGTGGCCCCCCTCACGGACGGCGATGTCGCCGGCACTTGGAGGGGTGAAACCTCCGCGTAGGTAGCCTTCGAATGTTAGGAAGGACAGTGGGTGTTTTAAAAAAGGTAGAAGTTTAAAAAAAAATAAAGTCGAGGTTGAAGAAAAAATTGGAAAATAGATATGCCTACGGCTTTGCCGTCGGCATAGGCCGCCATGTGGCATCGGCACCTATGCCGACGGCTAAGCCGTCGGCATATCCCCCCTTATCCATCCGCGGGGCAACCCCCTCCACTCATTCCCCATCGACGCCCGACCCCGACCCCGCCCCCACTCGGCCCGCCGCGCCGCCACCGCCGCTCCACCCCGACCCGCGCCGCCGCCGCGACCCTCTCTGCCTCCTCCTCGCGTCGCCGCCGCCACAGCCTCGCCACCCCGACCCGCGCCGCCGCCGTGACCCTCTTAGCCCCCTCCTCGCGCCGCCGCCGCCACAACCTCGCCACCCCGACCCGTGCCGCCACCACCACCCTCTCCGCCCCCTCACCCCACCGCCACACCCGTTCGGCCTGCTACCTCTCGCCGTCCTGCGCTTCCACGCCGCCCTGAGTCCGCGCCCTCCCTCTCCTGCTCGGGCCTCGGCCCTCGCCGTGCTAGTCAGGGCTCAGAGCCCCCTCCGCCGATGCCCTGCAGCGATGGCCCCGGCCCCCCTCGACCGTTCCCCGGCCCTGCCCTCGGCCTCCCTGCTCGTCCGCTGCACCGGCTCCAAAGGAGAGCTTTTTTTTTCATTTTTTTGCATTATGTTCATGTTTGTTATGTGCATGGATGCATGGATGAATTTTGATAGATGGATTGATGAATATTGGTAGATGGATGGATTGATGAATGTTGTTAAGTTTTGTTAGATGGATGGATTAATGAATTTGTTATATGGATGGATGAAATTTTGTTAGATGTATTTGTGATAGATGGATGGATTGATGAATATTTGAAAGTTTTGTGTTTGGTTAAGTTAGTGTTAGGTCATGTTGTTTCATAAGACACATTATTTGTCATGTTTAGTGTTAGGTCATGTTGTTTCATAAGACACTTAATGAAGCTTTTTTTGCAATTTGAGATGTTGTTTCATGTTGGTTCATAATGTAGTGTCAATGCTTTATGGGATGTGATGAGTTAAACTTTTTTCACTCGGTCGAATTTACAGGATTTGTGGTGTTTCATCTCTGTGGAGTGATCTTTGACGTTGGAGCTGTTGGTCCATGATCATCCCTCTCTGTTGATCGACTAGATCCTCTACATCCGAGGGTGAGCTACAATTCCATGTCGTCCTTCGTTTTTTTTCATGTCACACTAGATTTCATTTTCATGTCAAGTCGCGTAACCTAGACGTCTCCCGTCTGAAAGGGTTGCATCGATAAATATGCATTCAGTTGCATATTTATCACTATAACTCATTCAGATTGTCCAGCGCTTTCCACGGACAGCCCGAGGATGTGTAGATTGGGTACGTTCTCCATGCTCTACCCCATTCCGAGACAAGCAACGCCTCCCCATTGTTCTCCGGATGCACATTCTCTCGGCATTTTGCCGAGACGTGTATTTAGAGAACAGCGGGGAGGTGCTGCCAAAATTTTGTCTCGGAATGGGGTAGAGCATGGAGAACGTACTCAATCTACACATTCTCAGGTGGGATTATGACCCATCTTTACCTATTAGAGATGTAGGTGGATTAAATGTCATTTCTCGTCAATCCTGTAAAAAATAAAACATTGATGTGAGTAATTTAAATGAATCCTTAATTTTGTTGTGTGGCTTCCAATAAAGCAGAGATGGCAGATAATCAGTGGATGTATAGTGGGTTTTTCCGTCGGAATCAAGTAACAGCAGAGTGGGTCAAGAAAACTGATGTGTTTTTGAAAGAGATATTCCGTAGTCCAATGAGAATGGTGCCAGAATGCCCCTGTGCCAAATGTAAGAGACGTATGCGCAGAGATAAGAGTGAGATGACTAAGCACCTTCGCACGCATGGATTTATGCCAAACTTTAATATTCCGATAAACTTTGCCCAACGGGACCGTGGTAGAGAGGAGGTGATACGACAACGCATCGCTGGTTATGAGGACGATGGGGTTAGAGACATGCTAGATGATTTCTTTGCTGCACAGACGACACTTCCGTCACATTCAGCGAATGAACCGGAGGAGCCGGAGGAAACCGCAAAGGCCTTCCTGGATATCTTGGCCTCGTCAAAGAAACCTCTTTATGAGGATGCCAAGCTCTCTCAGCTGGATGCCATCTCGCAACTGATGGCAGTCAAGGCCGAGTACGGCTGTAGCCGAGGTTGCTTCGAAGCATTTCTGGGTGTATGGGCTAACAGCCTTCCTGAGGGCCATGAACTGCCGAAAAGATGTATTGTACGAAGAAAATCATGAAGGCGCTCTCCATGGATTATGAGAAAATACATGTTTGTCCAAAGAATTGCCTTTTGTTTAGGCATGAGTATGCGAATGACAACTACTGTAGGAAGTTTGGTTCCCCTCGGTATATTGAGGTGGTCGATGAGCAGTGTCAGAAGAAGCAGCTAAAAATCCCTGTGAAGGTTCTTTGGTATCTTCATTTCATAGAAAGACTGCAGCGCCTTTTCATCACCGAGGAGTCTGCCAAAATGATGAAGTGGCATAAGGAAGGGAAAAGGTATCATCCAAATAAAATCGTATATCCATCAGAAGGTGAAGCATGGAAGTCATTCGATACAGAATACCCTGAGGAAGCAGCCGAGGCTGGGAATGTCAGAATTGCTATATCAGGTGATGGGTTCAATCCATATGGTATGTCGTCTAATCCATACAGCTGCTGGCCCGTGTTTGTTATTCCGCTCAATCTCCCTCCCAGTGCCATAATGCAACGCAAGACCATGTTCCTCTCGCTTATAATTCCGGGGCCTGAATATCCGGGGAAGAATTTGAGTGTGTTTATGCAGCCGTTGGTGAATGATTTGCACCATTCTTGGTACTTCCCGAGGTTGACATACGACCGGCATCTGCAGCAAGAACCGTGCTAACCGTGGAAAAGACGGAACACACGGCCAAGGAAACAGGAACCACTGGGGCTTCAAGGCCATGAAGGTATATCTATATGCATGATGCATTCTTTTTCTTCTTTTTACCGTCATGTTCTTATGTATGGCTAACTTCTGTTTGACGTTGCAGGAGGCCATGTTGAAGAGGCCGCTCTCAGACATGGAGTCGTGGAAGCTGGCCCGTGAGCGGAGTGATCGCAAGGAAGGCGAGAGCGAGTACTACGGCAAGACTGAGGAGCACTTCGAGTCTTACAAGAAGGAGTTTGAGAAATTGCATCCGCCTGGTCCGGATGCTCCTGACGTCGTCCAGTCTCAGATCGACGACACGACGGTGGTGGCCATCCAGCCGAAGTACCATGGCCGCTACCCGTGTTTCGATGGCTTGATCACTCCTTCTGTCTCCTACACACGGCTCCGGGCTACCAATCCGAGCCTGTGCAAGAGTACGGGGCGTTCGCAGCCTCTCTTAGCCCGCCAGCATGCTGTAAATATTTCCCCCTTATCTTGTTTTTTTCTCACTTTCTCACTTTATTTTCAGCATTGCCCACTTAGAAACAACCTAAATTTTGTAGGCATATAAGGCCTTTGTCGAGCACCGGAATCTCGAGGTGCGGGAGTACTTGCAACAAGTGAAGGCAAACGAGAATTACAACCGTCAGATGATGGCGGTTAGTTTTGCCCTCTTAGAACCAAGCTAAAATTTGCACTTTCATTTCTTCTGACATTCTAGTTTGCTTGGTTAAATAACATCCAGGCTATGTTGGCGTCTTGGACTAACCGCACGGATCCCGCACAAATGGGACCCGCACCACCACCTGCTGGAGAACCCCCACACGTGCCCACGTTCGATGAATGGGTGGCACTAGGCAGTGATACTCCGGTTAGTACATTTGCCTAACTACTGACAAACTAGTTCTTGTTCATTCAACACTATCATATCTTATTTACCCTTACAATCTCTTCTCAAACATGTAGGGGACCGGTGGCTCGACTCCAGTCACTCCGATCTGGCAAGGTGGTGCTGGTCTTGGCGGTGCTCACGACGACGATACCCGTCTTGGCTGATGCTGTGTTCCATGCATGTCGTGCCATACTTTCCATGTTCCGTAGTTCTTATTAGCGTTCTTTAGATGACGATGATGATGTCCGTGTCTCATACTTATGTTCATGAAGTTTCGCCGATGATGATGTTGATCTTTAGATGATGATGATCTTGATGATCTTTAGATGATGATGTTGATCTTTACATGATGATGATCTTTAGATGATGATGTTGGTGATCTTTAGATGATGATGTTGGTGATTTGTCATATTTCTGTCTATATATATTGTTTCTGTCATATTTGTGTGTTCAAATGCTGTGAATTTGAATGAAAATGGATAAAACAGAGAATATAAAAAAACAGAACAGAACTATGCCGACGGCAAGGCCGTCGGCATAGGTATGCCCAGGTGAACCAGTGGCCGCCACGTGTCAGCGGTATGCCGACGGCCAAGCCGTCGGCATAGATGAAAATCTATGCCGACGGCCAGGCCGTCGGCTTACCTCTCCGCCAGGAACGCCCAGTAAGTGCCATGTGTCAAGGCTAAGCCGACGGCCAGGCCATCGACTTAGCCCTGACACGTGGCCTCCTGTGATAGGGCTGGTGCGGTGACGGCGCCGTCAACTGCCGTCTCGTGAAAATCGGCGCCGACGATCAATCTATGCCGATGGTAGTACGTAAGCCGTCGGCATAGGTCCTTATGCTGATGGTCTGACAAGACTACGCTGACGTAATCTATGCCGATGGCTACCGTCGGCTTAGGCCTATGCTGACGGGAAAGGGGCCTATGCCGATGGCCCAGGCCGTCGGCATCGTGCGTTGTTCCGGTAGTGCCCAAAATTGCAGACGTACAGTTGACTGGAAAAGAAAAAGAAAGAAAGAAAAATCCAAGGAAAAAAGCACGGTCGTTCCGTTTCCCGATCGTTTTTTCTTTTGTTTTGTTAACAGCGCCAGGAGGAGGAGACGTGCCCGTGCCGTGCGTGCCATGTTTCCTTCCTACTGTACGTTGAGGAGGACGAGTCGTGAGTTCAACTGGTCTGGGGGAGAAGAGCGATGCGCGCACCGGGCAGCGTCTTATAACACAGCAGGGTGGTTTACTCCGTTGGGTCTTCAGTCCAGCGAATTGCCTAGACCGACGACTCGGATCGGATGACTATATGCATGTATACCCGGCCTGGTCGTTGGGCTCCGGTCTTTGCATCAGGTTTTCTTGCATCAACAAACAACTGAACCATACCGGACTCTGCATCGTAACCCCGGAGAGAGAGAGAGAGAGACAGAAGTCGTCAAGGAAACAAGGTAAGTTCCATGCATCGTCGATAAAGAGATCAGCTGGGACAGGCGCACGTACGCACCCCCATCAACCATCGTCGTCGCTTCTCTCTAGCTATCTTTGTCATGGCCACGGCCAACAACTCCCCGGCCGTCGTTAATAACCATGGCCACATCCTACCGGCGACGTCGTCCAGATGCTCCACGGAGAGCTTCACCGGAGCCCACGATTTCGAGGTGGCCAGTTACCCGCTGCTCGACGGCTTGGGCGTCGGCAAGTACATCAGCTCCTGCGTCTTCAGCGTCGGCGGCTACGACTGGACTATCAGGTTCTACCCAGATGGTGAATCGGTCGACTGTGCCGGTAAGACTTCAGCCTTTTTGTATTGTGTCAGCCAACAGGAAGGTGTGAGGGCTAAGTTCACCTTGAACACGCTGGAAAAAGAGGGCAAAGTGCTAGTAACAAGATACGGTTTGGTGAACCACACCTTCTCTCCGCCAAGTTATGATTTTGGTTATTCTAGATTCGTCGAGAAATCAAGGCTGCTGAAATCATCGTCGTCCAAAGCAAACAATGGCTACTTCATTATACGGTGTGTTCTTACCGTGATAAGAGAACCACGGACCGAGGTCAAGAGGAACCTTCTTGTGGTTCCACAGCCAAACCTGCAAAACCATCTCCAGCAGATGTGGAAGGAAGGACAAGGAGCAGATGTTACATTCAGTGTATCTGGCCAGTTGTTCAGCGCTCACAGATACTTGTTAGCTGCACGGTCTCCGGTCTTCAAGGCTGAGCTCTTTGGGCCTATGAAGGAGAGCGCGGCAGAGAGCATCAAGATCTATGGCGTCGAGCCACCAATCTTCGAGGCGCTTCTTCACTTCATATACACGGATTCCGTCCGAGATGACGGGGACAACAAAGATGAAACTGAAAAAATGCAGCACTTGCTAGTTGCGGCGGATCGATACGGATTGGAGAGGCTAAGAATTATGTGCGAAGACAGGCTGTGCGATAGCATCGAGGTGGAAACAGTTGCGACCACGCTGGTTCTGGCGGAGCAGCACCATTGCGGCGATCTCAAAAAAACCTGCATTGAGTTCATGACCTCACAAAACAGGCTAGGAAACATCGTGTCGACGGATGGATTCAAGCATCTGATGGCAAGCTGCCCTTTGCTCACGAAGGATATTTTAGAGAAGGTGTCCTGTGTCTTGAGTGGAAAGTCTCGTTTGTCTAGAAATTAAATGATCATGTCACCAGTATGTAGTACTAAGTAGATGATTATACCGATTTTCAGATTTCAATCATTGTGTTCGCTTATCTACATTTCAAATTCAGCTAGAATCATGTTATTGTTCTCCCTTTCTTGGTATATAAGTATAATCACTTCAATATATAGTACGACACATTTGCACGAGCGAAAGGCACCTACCGCTAGGGTTTTCAGTGCCGGCGCCGGCGCCGGTCTGCCTCGTCTTCTCTAGCCTTAGGGCCATGGAGACGCAGTGGATCTCCGGCCTTGCCGGCGATAGGGTTCCGTTTTTGAATTTTTTTAGTTTTGTTATGGGTTTGTGTCCTACTCAAATAGATGAGATGGTGGCGGCTCTCTGAAGATGAAATAAGGTTCTCCCCGCCTAGTCCCCGTCCCGGCGGTGCTTGTAGCATCACGGGAGGGCGTGTGGAGGTTTGTCTCCGGCGGATCTCATGGGATTCGGTCGACGTTTGCTTTCGATGGATCCACATGGATCCAGTCTTCGTTCGTTTGTGTTCCTGTGTCTACAGGTTGGATCCTTTCAATCTACGCTTCTCTTCATCAGCGGCGATTGCTGTTCTTTTGCGCTGGTCCTGTAGGGCCTACTTCCCGACTGTCTACTACAACAAGCTTTGCCCGACTCTGGTAATGGAGGGGTGATGACGGCGGCGCGTCTTCGGCTCGCTTCAGTGCTTGTAGTCGTCGCTAGGTGGTCTACGGACCTGGATGTAATTTTTATTTCTGATATTCTTTGTACTACCTTTACAGTTGATGAATAGATCAGGTGTCTTTCTCGCAAAAAATATATAGTACGACAATACACACCAGTATGCTCATGAAGGATATTGGAAAAGTGGTGGCTACACCCACATTCATTGCTTCCATGATGAACAGTAAAAATCAAAACAAATAGCAAAAAAAGCCTCATGACAATGATTATTATAAACAAATGTTTGAGGTGCTTGCAAAGTTTGGTGGACAAATAGCATGAAATGATCTCCATACAAACGCAGTACAGATTCTATTCAAACAGTGCACATACATTGAGCAAAATAATAATAATTTGTACAGGACTCCTCCATGTCATTTGGGCACCAAATTTTGCTAGAAATAAAACAGTTGGTTATAATCAAAGCCATAAAGTTTCAGATTTTTTTTATGTTGCCGATGGTGGGTGCAATTTCCCTTGATGTAGAAAAACCACTCTCTTAAACTTAACCAAAAAATGCCCAAATTTTGAAGTGGTACTACGTTTTTAGTTTACCATTACCAAATGAAAAAAATAGTTTTCCTAATACCAAAGGAAAGAGATAGGATGTTGGGCAAATAAAATGTAAAATAAATCAATGGAAGGTAATAAAAACGAACATATGTAACAAACTTCTCTTAATAGACGGTGCTATAGCATCCAAATTGGATTTGATCCATGATTACGTCGTTAGAGCAACTGCAATAGCTCCCGTACCCTTAAAAGAACTCCAGCAGCTGCTTTGTAATTTATTATAGAATCCTCTATAATCATCGTTCCCATCTCTCGTGTTTACGAAAAAAAAAAGCCTTCCGATGGATGGATAACCACCTGAACCGCCGCTGTGCCTCCACCATGCCACGTCGTGGCTACCGCTGGGCGCCTTCACGCTAGACCGTCACCACCACACCGCAGCTGTTGGGCGCTGCCAAGCACTCGTGTCGTGTTGTGCCGCAGTTACGCACGCCACAGCAACCACGCTGCCGCCGTCGCCACGAACGCCGCTGCGGCCGCCGGGCACCGCTAAGCATGCCACGCCGCGCCGCTGCACCTCGCCGGCTAATGTCGCATGTATAAAAAAACTAATAGATAAAATATCTTACGAAGATATTTAGAAAAGTTGTCATAAAAAAACTTCTTATAAATTATACGGGATTTCTAATGCTTGCATGTTTGCATGGAGGAAGACCAATAGATGAGGTGCACTTCAGAACAATAGAAACTTGCTAGTTGTTCAAAAAATAATCAAGAAAGAGGCCCATGTAAAAATATCAAGCGGTGGTGCTATATTTTAGTCCATACCGCTAAAGGAGAAAATGTTTGATCTTTTTATATATAGTGGCTTCTCTTCACCACACTAAGCGATGTGTTGAGAAGAGAAATAGAATACCACACGCACGAGCTCGCTCGCCTCGCCTAGCTCGGGCACTGGTCGGGGCCACGTGTGATATACGACATGTGCGTGAATGGTTCACCGAAATCCGGTCCGTTGCCTTGCAGGGGCGCATGTTCCTTTTGCCGTTTTAATTTTTGATGTCTTGGCAGACAAATTAATTATTTATTGCCCGGTAAGTATACGACTTAGAAATTAAGTCGGTTTGAGATCGTCATTGCGACACGATACCACCTCTGGTGCTATTATATATACTGCTACCGGCCGCGGCCAAGGACATGTCGAAAACATCCAGGGTTTTGCCCCATCTCGCAACTTGCGTCGCTGCTGAAGTCTACTCCATCCGGAACGTCGTCATGCATCGGCGTGCGGGAGAGCAGTTCTCCGAGACCGTCGTCCTTGCGATCCTGCTTGGGAGTGGACGAATTAGGTTTTTGAAAATCACTCTATGCGGCTGCTCAAGTTCGTCATCACGGATCGTCTTTCGTCCAAGTCGGGCAGCGCTACTCATCGTTGTCTATAACGCTATCAGCAACAGATCGCCACCAACATCAGCATAACGACGTCGCTCCTGCAGCAGCTAATGAACAATACGTCCATCGTGATCTGTTCATGTATCTATTTGTAGTTGTTGTTACATGTGCGATTTTGTTGTGCATGTTTTCCTGTTTGTTTAGTATGCTAGATTGTTGCTTGCTATTTTATGTTCTAGTTATGAATTATTTACTAGTTAATCATGAATTTGCCTAATATTTCAATAATTACAATTATTACTCTCAATCTCTATGTTTCTCCACTGTCTTATGCGTGCAACGATCATGCCACATCACATTCCAACGGAAGACTGCATTGATAAATGCGAACAAGCTTACTATTCGGTATACATGATGGTCCACTAGAAACGAGAAGGAGGACAGTGGGGGCCTAGGCGTCGAGGGCCGAGATACAGAAGTGTGTGGAGAATATCACTAGTAGAAAACAGGGCTTTGGTCCAGGCCAAAAAAGGGCATTAATCCCGGTTCTCCTACGAACCGGGACCAATGGGGGCATCAGTCCCGGTTCGTGAGGCCAGGGCGCCGGCCGGGCCTCGGGGGCCATTGGTCCCGGTTTGTCTGACCCCTTTGGTCCCAGTTCCAGACACGAACCGGGACCAATGTGCCTCGCTCCTGGCGCAGCACTGTAAGTGCATCTAGTGCCCCTTAGTGATTTTGGTGTATTGAAGACTTATAGGTTAAGGGACTAATGCGTTTGTGAGTGTACACAGGTCTATAAGTCTATGAGGAGTTTGTTATTTACGATGAATGTCGACCCCTAAAAATGAATGTCTTCAACTGAAGACTTTGGTTTTCTTGAAGACTTTGAAAGTGAAGAAATTGGTGTGACCCTGAAGACTTGATATTCACGCGAGGATTATGAAGCGTGAAGACTTTTGTTTTCGTAGTTTCATTTTCTTCTTCTTGAGTCATAGGAAACACCGTACTGTTAAAGGGGGTCGAGGTAAAACTAAGGAAAAGTTTCCAAGTGATGCTCAACTCAAAATCCTACACCTACCCAATCCTTTCGAGTGAAGCCATTGGAAATCTCATACAGTTTAGTCAAGTTCTTCAGTAACAGAGACGAAGTTCTTCTGTTCTCTGAGGAATTTGTTCTGACTAAGGAGTTAGGAATTCGCCAGTGCGGATTGCCTACAAGTGAGGAACATGATAGCCCTGAGGTATTTGATACTCAAATTTCCGACCGTTGCTGTGCTACGTGCCAGCTGTCCCAAAATATCTACCCACCTAACGGTCATATCATTGAAGGGCATTTATGTCTTATCATGTCGGGCTGCTCCCTAGGCTATAAATAGCCGCCCCCTACAACCACTAGCTGGTTGGCTGCTCCGAGAGATAGATTGACACTTATCATTTAGAGCATCCCATCCTCCGAGGACTTTGAGCGAAAATCATCAAGTGAGGAAAAACCCAAAAACCCAAACACCTACAAACCCAAAGTGATTGAGCATCACTGAAGAGATTGTTCCTGTGTGGAACCGACGCTTGTTACCTTTGAGGACTGTGCATCCTCCAGACGGTTAGGCGTCATGGTCTAGAGCATCCAAGAAGAAATTGTGGATTGCCGAGTGACCGAGTATGTGAAGGTTTGGAAGTCACCTGAAGACTTACCACGAGTGATTGGGCGAGGTCTGTGTGACCTTAGCTCAAGGAGAATACGGTGAGGACTGTGTGTCCTCAGGTTTAAATACCTAGCCGCTCTAACCAGACGTACAACTGTCACAGCAGTTGGAACTGGTCTACCAAATCATTGTCTGCTCCGAGCTACTGGTTCTATTTCCTCAACCCTTTCATTTCCTCGCATACTTGCTATGTATTTGATCATTACTGTTTGAAGACTTTGACTGAAGACTTTCTCAATTTCCTCAGTTCAATTTCTTCAGTCAGTTTGTCTTCAGCCTGCTTATCCTGTGTTTACGCTACTTGTACTCTGCGCTTGTTTTCATTTCATCATGATGACTGTGCTACTGCTCTGTTAAGTTTGCATCTGAGTACTTATTCCGCTGCTAAGTAGTTCGTTGCTTAGGAATTTCCTCACCTTGAAATTCCTCAGTGACGAATTTGTAAAAATCGCCTATTCACCCCCCCTCTAGTCGATATAACGCACTTTCAATTGGTATCAGAGCAAGGTACTCCCTTGTTCTGTGTGATTTTGGTTTAACCACCTGGAGTTTTAGTTATGTCGACTGCAGGCATGATCAAGGTCTCAGCTGGGTGTCCTACCTTCGATGGGACGGACTACCCCTACTGGAAGAACAAGATGCGCATGCATCTTGAGGCAATTGACAACGATCTCTGGTATGTTGTGGAAAAGGGTGTTCCCTCTGTCACTCCTTCCGTAAACGCTGCTGATGAGAAGAGATTCAAGCAACTCGACTCTCAAGCGAAGAATATCATATGTGGCCATCTGAGCAAAGGGCAGTATGGCAGAGTGAGTGCTTTGGAGACAGCTAAGCTTATCTGGGATAGGCTGTCCAAGGTCAACGAAGGAGTCTCAACTCAACGTGACTCTCGAGTTGACGTTCTTCGCAATCTCTTCAACCGCTTCAAAAGACTCGACAACGAAAATGTTCAGCAAACCTTTGATCGCCTCACTGACATTTCAAACGAGCTTCAAGCACTGGGTGCCACTGACATCACCGACCATGAAGTGGTGAAGAAATTGCTGAGGTCACTCGATTCTTCATTCGATACACTGGCACTGATGATTCAAGAACGTGGAGACTACAAGTCACTTGATCCTGCTGATATCCTCAAGAGGCTAAATACTCATGAATTCCAACTAGCTGAGAAGAGAGATCTCTACGGACCGAGCTATGGTAGATCTCGTGCACTGAAAGCCAAGGCAGTCTCTGAATCTGAAGATGAAGATTCTGGTAGCAGCCTTGGTGATCCTGAAGAACTGAGTCAGGAGCTAGCAATGCTCGTGAGGAAATTCCAGAAGTTCTCTAGACGTGGCCGATTTGGAAAATCCTCAAGAGGTGATGACATGAAATCAGATTCCTCATCCCGTGACTACAAGAAGAGAACTTGCCATAAATGCAAGAAACCTGGTCACTACATTACTGATTGTCCTCAGTGGGAGAAGGAATCCAAGAAGAAGAAATACAAGGATGATAGTTCAGATGACTCTAAGAAGAAGAAGAAATCTTCAAAGTCCTCATCGTCAAAATCTTCAAAGTCTTCATCTCACAAGAAGAGCAGCTCCAAGAAAGCTCGGGCATTCATTGGCAAGGAAATGGACTCTGAAGCTGAATCTGAGGAACATGAGGCATCTAAGGAGTCAGACTCTGGTGTGGCGAGCCTAGCCCTCGCTACTGCTTATGTTAGCAAGTCCATCTTCAACACTGAGGAAAATGGCTTCCCCAACACTGCTGATGACGGCAACGATGACTATGCTCCCACCTATTGCTTCATGGAAAAAGGTGCCAAGGTACTCAAATATCCCTCCTCTGAATCAAGTGAGGATGAATCTGATGATAACCTCAAACCCAGCTATTCCAAACTTGCTAATATTGCTGTTAAACAACAAAAGGCTTTGGAAAAGGTTCAAAATATGCTAGACAAAAGCGATGATCTGTTAGGTGAGGAAATGGATCGAACTCAAACACTGACTGATAATCTTCAGCAACTACAGTCTAAGTTTGACAACCTTCAAGGTCGTCATGAAACTCTCTTAGCCGATCATGAGAAGCTTTCTTATGAATTTCTTCAAAGAAAGCAAGATCTTGAGAAGCTAAGGGTGAGTCATGAAGATCTTCAGAAGGAAAATGATTCTTTGCTTGCTCAACAGATCAGTTCCGCTCAGGAAGAATTTATTCCACCATGCTTGAAATGCATTGAACGTGAAACTGCTAATTCTTCACCTGAATGTTCAAATGCTTCTAGTGCTGCAAATTCTTCAACTATCTCTGTGGTCACAAATTCCTCATCTGAGGATACCACTAGTATCACTGACGAAAATGCAGGGTTGAAGGAATTGTATGTGACAGGCATGTACAAAAGCCTCAAAGGGCATCAGACTCTCTGTGATGTGCTCAAAAAGCAGATCTTGAACAGGAACCCTAGGAAAGAGGGCATTGCCTTTGAGAGGAAACTCAATGCTGATGGAACCTACTGGAAACCTGAGCAGTATCCCAAAACCTCATGGGTTGCTGCGAAGGGATCTCCCGTAGATCCATCCACCTTATCTGGCTTTACTTGTGAATCCTCATATTCATCTGATGAGTCATTTGACTCCAACTATAAACTGTTCAAAAATCAGAATGGTGAAGTATTTGCTAGATATGTTGGATCTAACTGCAGGAATGGTCCCCCTATGAAGAAAATCTGGGTTCCCAAAAGGTGCTTTGAAAGTCTTCAGGTGAATGTCCTCATGACACCACCTGTGAAGAATAAGAACCCCAGATCAAATTCTTCATTTGGACCAAAGTCTTCATATGGATCCAAGTCCTCTTATGGATCAAATTCCTCACATGGATCCAAGTCTTCACATGATCATCATCATACTAACGCTTCTGTTTCGCAGGGAAAATCTAAGAGTTCTGATTATGTGCATTATTCTTCAAATCATTATATTCATAAGTCCTGGAAGAATTTCTCTGCTTACTCATATGTCTATGCTAATCCCTCTCCTGTGAAACGAAGCACTCTGGCCTCAATGCCACCTTTCTCTTATGGAGCTCGCAGAATGATGAACTCTTTGCCACCCCTCCAGATGTGGGTGGTGAAGAAAAAGAACTAATCTCTTATGCAGGGTCAGGTCTCCAGACGAAGTAAATCGTCTGAAGAATTTGCTGGAGACCTGAAATGCTTGAAAGGACGCAAGCTAATCATGAAGAAATGATTTATTCATTTCTCACGTCCTCACATTGCTATATATATATACATATGTTGCTTTTGTTGATGAATTATGTCTGATGAATTTGATGTCATATTCTTCACTCTGAAGTATATGAGTTCGTAAGATGCACTAATTCATCTACAGGATGATTTACCCAAAGCTACTGAGTGGGTCCTCGATAGTGGATGTACAAATCACATGACCGGTGACAAGAGCTTACTGATGAACACTCCTTTATCTCCATCACACTTGAAGCATATCACCTATGCTGACAAAGGCAAAAGCAAGGTATTGGGTCTAGGTAGGGTTGCAATCTCAAAGGATCGACACATGGATAAAGTCATGCTTGTCGAGTCCCTCGGATTCAACCTCATGTCTGTCTCAATGCTTTGTGATCTTGATATGGTTGTTGTCTTTGGCAAATATCGTTGCTTAGTGCTCATGGAATCTGACAATTCCAAAGTCTTCGAAGGCTTTAGGAGAGGAGACTTGTATATTGTTGATTTCTCTGCAGGACCACAGCCTGCCACTTGTCTACTTGCTAAAGCTTCAGAAGGCTGGCTATGGCATCGACGACTGGGTCATGCTGGCATGAGGAACTTACACACACTCGTGAAGAAAAAGCACGTCATTGGCATCGAGGGTGTCAAATTCCTCAAAGATCATCTTTGTGGGGCTTGTGAGGCTGGAAAAATGACCAGAGCCAAGCACCCCTCGAAGACTATTATGACTACTTCTCGTCCTTTTGAATTGCTTCATATGGATCTCTTTGGCCCTACTCATTATGCCACACTAACAAATGCAGCATCTCTATATGGCTTTGTCATTGTTGATGACTATTCTCGTTACACATGGGTGCATGTCATTACTTACAAAACTGAAGTGCAGGAAGTCTTCAGACGATTTTCCTCAAGGGCTTCGACGAATTTCGGTGTGAAGATCAAGCATATACGTAGTGACAATGGGACCGAGTTCAAGAATACTGGTCTTGATGACTATCTCGATGAACTTGGTATTACTCATGAGCTATCTGCCCTCAGCAAATGGCGTGGTGGAGCGCAGAACAGGACTCTTGTTGGATGGCTCGCACCATGCTTGATGAATACAAGACACCCGTCACTTCTGGCCTGAGGCAATCATACTGCATGCCACATCATCAACAGGGTATACTTCACAAATTCTTCAAGAAGACCTCATATGAACTCCTCACTGACAAGAAACCCAATGTTTTATTTCAAAGTCTTCGGTGCTAAATGCTGGATTAGAGATCCTCATCACAATTCTAAATTTGCACCGAAAGCACATGAAGGTTTTATGCTTGGTTACGGAAAGGACTCGCACACCTACAGGGTCTTCAACACCTATCACAACAAGGTTGTTGAAACTGTAGATGTGCGGTTCGATGAAACTAACGGCTCGCAAAGAGAGCACCTACCTCCTGTGCTAGATGAAAAGACGCCTGAGGAAACCATCAAGTTCAAAGCTACTGAGGATGTCATTCCTACTGAAGAATCTGCTGAAGAAATCATTCCAGAACATGAAGAACAGCATGCTGGCGCATCTGAAGAAAATGGCTCTGAAGAAAATGCTGAGCCAAATCAAAGTCGTCAACCTGCACATCCCCGCGTTGCAAATGAAGTACAGATTGAGAGAATCATCAACGACATCAACGCACCAGGTCCTCTGACTCACTCAAAAGCTTCACATTTATTTAACTTTTGTGGGCATTTTGCTTTTGTCTCCATCACAGAGCCCACCAAAGTTGATGAGGCATTTCTGGAGCCTGAATGGATTCAAGCAATGCAAGAGGAATTACATCAATTCAAGCTAAATAATGTATGGGAGCTTGTCAAGCGACCGGACCCATGCAAGCACAATATCATCGGTACCAAATGGATCTACCGCAACAAGCAAGATGAAAATGGCCTAGTGGTGAGGAACAAGGCTCGTCTTGTAGCTCAAGGCTACACACAGGTTGAAGGAATTGATTTCGATGAAACTTTTGCACCTGTTGCTAGACTTGAGGCTATTCGCATATTGCTTGCTTATGCTAACCATCATAATATCATCTTATATCAAATGGATGTGAAAAGTGCATTCCTCAATGGTAAGCTTGAGGAAGAAGTATATGTTGCTCAACCCCCAGGATTTGAAGATCCTAAGCATCCTGACAAAGTCTTCAGACTCAATAAGACCCTCTATGGCCTCAAGCAGGCCCCTCGGGCGTGGTATGATACTTTGAAGGAATTCCTCATGAAGAAAGGCTTCAAATCCGGTTCACTCGACCCAACTCTTTTCACGAAAACCTATGATGATGAATTATTCATGTGCCAAATATATGTTGATGATATTATCTTTGGCTGTACTAACCAACATTACAGTGACGAATTTGCCTACATGATGAGTGAGGAATATCAAATGTCCATGATGGGAGAATTGAAATTCTTCTTAGGTCTTCAAATTCGTCAACAACGCAATGGCATCTTCATTTCTCAAGAGAAATACCTCAAGGATGTTCTGAGGAAATTCGGTATGCAAGAATGCAAAGGTGTCAAAATCCCTATGCCCACAAATGGCCATCTATGCACTGATGAAAATGGAATAGACTTCGATCAAAAGGTATACCGCTCCATGATTGGCTCTTTATTGTACCTATGTGCATCTAGGCCGGATATTATGCTTAGTGTTTGCATGTGTGCCCGTTTTCAAGCTACATCGAACGAATCACACCATAAGGCTGTGAAACATATTCTTCGATATCTAGCTCACACTCCAACACTTGGATTATGGTATCCCAAGGGCTCGGCTTTTGATCTCATTGGATATTCTGACTCTGACTATGCTAGTGATCGTGTGGACCGTAAGTCAACATCAGGCACATGCCATTTCCTCGGACGATCCTTAGTATGTTGGTCCTCGAAGAAGCAGAACTGCGTATCACTCTCTACTGCTGAAGCTGAGTATATTGCTGCTGGTTCTTGCTGTGCTCAATTGCTATGGATGAAGCAAACCCTCAAGGACTACGACATCAATGTGAAGAATGTTCCACTCTACTGCGACAACGAGAGTGCCATCAAAATTGCTCATAACCCAGTTCAGCACTCGAAGACAAAGCACATCGAGATTCGTCATCATTTTCTTCGAGATCATGTGTTGAAGGGTGACATCTCTATTGATCCCGTGAAGTCTGAAGAATAACTAGCGGATATCTTCACAAAGCCCTTGGATGAGAAGAGATTTAGCAAATTGCGGTGTGAGCTAAATATCTTAGAATCTTCGAATGTCCTTTGAAAAGGACACACATCCTAACACTTATGCAAATTGATGACTTAGATGTGCAACACACGAAGAAACATTTTTCTTCAATCAATGAAGACTAACCCTCTAAGTGTGAAGAAATTAATGAAGAATTTGATTCTCAGAGCCCTACGACAATTGTACGCGGTGTCTGAAATCATCATTCTTACACGGTGGGTCACGCCACCACAAAAAGTTGAAAATCTTCAAAATTTGAGTTTTTCATCACTGTGCAAATTCTTCAAATTTTCAAATTCTTCAACTTTGCAAAATCTTCACTCTTTCCGACTGTGTTCTTCATTGAATATATATATATTTGAGTTTTCAGTCCTCTACAGCATTCACTTATTGCTAATTCTTCAAGTTGATTTCCTTCTAAGTGAATGTGATCGGACCCGTTCCCCCTCTATGCTAAACTCAATCCAGTCCATTCACAAATTCTTCATGTGCGTTCTATTTGAAACCCGTTCAAAGTCTTCACTGTGTCCTTGACACCTGAAGAATTTGCAAACGAAACATTAAAATATTCTTATCTGAATTTTTGGCTGTTGCCGCTCAAACCGTTCCATATTCCTCGATAAGATTTATCTATTCACCCACGATCTAACACGATCTCCACTTCACAGTATGTGGGTGACACATGTCGCTAGGATAAGAAGGGTCAGGGGCACATTCGTCCATTTTCTTCGGACGAGCGGTTCTTTCACCTCGGCTATAAATACCCCTCGCCCTCCTCAGATCTCATTTACCCCGCTCGATCTTACTCCCTCGCTCGAGCTCTCAGACCTAGCGCCGCCGCTACATTCCATCGTCGCCGGTGAGGAAGAGCTTCACTGCCTCGACCTCATCGCCGTCGTGCTCACGCCGGCCGCGGAAATCTTCACTCCGCCGCCGCCGTAGCTGTTTTCCATCGCCAAGTTAGGGCGTGGAAGATCTGAACGGATGAACATCTCCACTACTACTCTCAGTTCGTCGTGTTCTTCATCAAGGGTAAATAAAATTTATTTTTACTGCCCTTGTTGATTCTGATGATTTCCACAAAATCTTCAAAAGGTGTTTATTCTTCAACTTTCATGTTCTTAAACACCAACTTGCTTCTGTCCTTGATCAGTTTCTCTAAGCAACGTTTTTCTTCAAGATTCCTCAATTGTGTGGATTTTCAATCTACACAACTCTGGAACCTAAGTCAAAATGCTTAGTGAAATTCCTCAAGACACCCCTGGTCATCTTTCTCAAACTTGATATTTTTGAAAATCTTCTAAGAACGCATATGACCTCTCCAAAACTCTTCGCACCTATATTCTGTTCACAGGTACACATGTCCGCTGCTGAATCTCTAGGTTCTCATCAACTTAACTCATTTGCAGCGTTCCTTGAAGAAAAATTGCATACCTCATCAGAAAATTTGATTGTTCAAAATCCTCAAGTGAAGAAAATGGCTGATGGTAAAAGACCTCAGAAGGGAGGAAAGAGGCCAGAAACAAATACTGCTTTTGAGATCCCTGATGACATCTATGATGAATATTGTACTCCTGATGAAGCAACTCATGGCAAGGAGAGCAAAAATCAGCACAAAGTGCGCATTCAGAAGATTGAGAGGAGATGGGCAAGAGAATGGAGGGAATATCGCTATGTCACTCCCATGTACATGAAGAAATTTGCTGTTAACCCTCCATGTCCAAGACCTCCATTGGCTCCTGGCCAAGAAGCTGATCCCACAAGCATCAGAAGAGGTGAGGAATTTCCTCAGGAGTGGGCTAAGCGTCAAGCCAAGCTGGCCAAAGTGGCTAAAGAGGCAGTGAAGAAATTCAATGAAGAATCTGTTGCTGCCGCCGCTGAGGCCTCTGCTATCAAGCCTAAGAAGGCTATGCTGAAGAAATCAGCTGTCAAGACAAGTTCCTCAGCTGCAATGCCCTCACGGCCAAGCTCTTCAAAGCCCTCACGGCCTGTTCCTCAAGCAAATTCCTCAAAAGTAGCTCCAACTCCCTCAGTTGCAAAATCCTCAGCTGCTCTTGCAAAGTCCTCAGCACCTGTGCATCTTGCCACATGCCAAAGGACTACTGGAATCTCAATTGCTTCAGGAGTCTCTGCAAGTTCTTCAGCTCCACCTCAGTCTTCAACAACTCCGACCTTGCTGAAGAAAAAGACCACTGCTGGACGAGGCACAAGGCCAAGTCCTCACAAGAAGCAAGTCGCCTTTCAGGTTCCTTCAAGCGAAGACGAAACTAATGATGAAGAATTAGCTGAGATCATCAGAGATCGACAACAAAGGGCCTCTAGTGCCAAAGGCAGTACTATGCCCCTCATGCTGGATCCACGGAAGATCCTTGATTTTATTGATCTATGGCACAAGGATCCAAATACACCTTTGCCTGAATTAAAACTCACTCCTGGTCAAAGTCACATGTTGACGGCCTTCATAAATGAAGAGAAATGGAAATTTGAAAAGGCCAGGCAGGTGAAGAAGGCTCAGTACAAGAAGGAGCGTTTTCTGAAGAACAATGTTGTGAAAATGTCTCCTGAAGAACTTGTGACTATGCAGGCTGAGATCAAAGCACTCAGTGATGAATTTCATGCATTCCGTGCATATTGGCTAGGCGCCAAAGTCAGATTCGTCAGAATGGCAAAAGGATTTACTCCAAGTGTTGCAGCTTCATCGCAACCCAAATTTCCTCAGACTGGAACATCTGTTCAGTCTGCTGAAGAAAATGAAAGCGCCAGAGTTGATGAAGAAATTCCAGTCTCTGAACAAGCCAGGGCAACCTCCAATATTGCGCCTGAAGAGCAATCCAGGCCAGTTGAAGCATCTGCTACTGTGCCTGAGGAATCTGAACAAGCCAGGGCAACTGCATCAGTTGTGCCTGAAGAAATTCAACCAATTTCCTCTGCTCCTCCTGCACCGATGACAAGCATCAACCTTCCTTCTGCAACAGAAGCGAAGAAAACCAAGGCTGCGGAGCGAGCAGCTGTGAAGAAAAGGAAAGCATCTGCCTCCTCAGAGTCTTCAGCTCCCAAGAAAGTGAAGACTTTGACGAGTTCATCTGAAAACCCAATTGATGCTATTCCAATATCAAGCATGCCATCAAAGGAGATCATTCCCTTTGGTGAGGAATATGAAATTCCAAGTAAATCTGATGAAGAAGATCCTTCTGCTGCTTCGACAGAGCAGATGGATGAAGAAATTGAAGTGGATACTTTCCCTTCAACCCCACTGGTATCATCGCCCATGCCTCAGTTCACAGCTGAAGAGGCAGGCGTCGAAGGAATTGATGAAGATGAGGATGTGGATATTGGGTCTACAACACCTATTCTAAATGATGACTTTTGGGAAAGTCATCACCCCAATTCACCTCTGACAACCCCTCTACATCAAGTTCCTCAGTCCCCTGTGCCAACTGAAGAAATTCATATGGGCTCTGATGAACGTCAAGCTTCACTTCATTCTATTCCTGAAGAAGTTCCAGTCACTAGCGCTGATGTACATATGTCTAAAGAAATGGAGGCCAAGGCTGCTGCTGAAATTCCTCAGCCTGTGGCTCCAGTGGCTATACCTCAAGAGGCTGTAAATTCTTCAACTGTTAATCTTCAGCCCAAGCCACAGAACCCTCACTCCAAGAAGCAGAAGTTTAATGCTGAGGATTTCTTCAATGAGCACCTATTCTTCACTGACTACAATCCCTATGACTCTGCTCGACTTCATCGCAAGCGCTTCTGGACTGCAAGCCAGATGAACTTCTACTCCTCATTGTTGTTTGATAAGGATAAGATCTTTGAACATGAGCAAATTCCTCATGTAGATATGAAGTCGCTGCCCTGCTTCACCCCAGTCCTCAGTGTTCTTCATGACGCTGGGTTACTCAATTTCTGCACCGACATCTACGATTGGAATGAAGAACTCATTCTTCAATTCTTCGCCACGCTGCACATTACTGGAAATGTTGATGATGTCAATTCATGGGTATTGGACTGGATGACCGATAATACTCATTTCAAAGCACCAGCCTCTGAATTGCTTCATGCTGTCCCAGTCAGTCCTCCCACTGAAGGTGCAAGGCTTCTCTATGTTGAACCTGATCTGTCTGATCATCTGATGCAAGTGCTGATGAAGCCTTTGAAGCCAGGCCAAGCTCCAAGGACCAAATTCCTCGTCAAGGAATTGCTCTATGTGCCAAGGACAGTTTATCGCATATTGACCAAAACCCTCAGTCCAATCAAGGGCCACAACTTTGATGATGAAGAAGTTGTTGGCATTATGAAGAATCTGCTGTTCAATATCATTCACGGTATTCCTATCAACTACCACGATTTCTTCATGAGGACTTTGGCCAATGCTGCTCTATCACCTTTTGAGTTGAAGCCTTATGCTCCCTGGATCATGAAGTTCATCAGATCAAGGTCTTCAATTCATTATAAGGCTGATTTTCAAAATCATCTCAGCTATTTGCCCCCTATTGAAGTCCTCAAACGGACTATTTCCTCAGCTGACGAGAAGGGCAAGGCTACTGTTATTGATGAAGGTACTCGTCCATTGGATGGACAGTTTCGCAAAGCTACTTCCTATTCCACCAATGATGACTCTGCAACTCAAGATTCTTCCGCCAAAGCTTCAGAACATCATCCTCAAGCCACAGCTCCGCGTGTGATGACTGATCATGAACTTCTCCTTAGTCTTCATCAGAAAGTTGATCGAAATCACAAGTGGGTCAAGCGTCAGTTTGGTGCAATTCTTCAGAACATGACAGTCACTCAAAATACTGTGAAGAAGAATCACTACTACTTGCATGAAGTCTTTGACCGCACTTGGGCGATTCTGTCTAATCTTCATAGTGCTGAAGAACTCAAGGAGATGGGCTTCCAACAGGACTTTGACTGGTCTCAGCCACGTTCGAAGAAATTCAAGAAAGTCAAAGTTCCTCAGCTTGTTGCCAGTTCATATTCTTCATCGCGCGAGACGGATGAAGCTGAAGACTTGAACGACACTGCGGCAGGCCCTACCTCAACAGACGACCCCAACAATGCTGGCGCTCCTCCATCGACATCATGATGATATTCTTCAGGGGCGTTAGTCCTCATTTTTCGTCCCTTTTGGTCATTCGATGACAAAGGGGGAGAAATTTAAGTTTAGTCTTCAAGCGGGGCTTATATATGGGCTATATTTCTGTTAAGTTTCAACTCTTGCTTTTCTGAGGTGTTTGCTCTGACGAGTTGTAAACTTAAGTCCTATGGTGGTCTGATACTTTTGAACTGCTTTCTGCATGCTTATTTCCTCAAGTACCTTAATGCACGCATGCTGAATTTCGTCAGACACCATATCTCATCATGCATTTCAAATTCTTCATATCATATGTTAAATGCGTGTATGAATTTCAAGATATAGGAGGAGATCTCCATGATATTACTCTACAATGTGCATTTGCTACTTCAAAGAAAATTCCTCAAATATGCACATCTTCAGGGGGAGTTCTTCTATATCTTGCAATCAAATTCCTCAATATCAGTATTTACACTTCATATGTTTATCCCCATTGAAAACTTAATCTATATTGTCATCAATCACCAAAAAGGGGGAGATTGTAAGTGCATCTAGTGCCCCTTAGTGATTTTGGTGTATTGAAGACTTATAGGTTAAGGGACTAATGCGT
The DNA here is from genome assembly GCA_011799875.1 of Thinopyrum elongatum. Taxonomy (NCBI): domain Eukaryota; kingdom Viridiplantae; phylum Streptophyta; class Magnoliopsida; order Poales; family Poaceae; genus Thinopyrum; species Thinopyrum elongatum. Next base: position 619,389,489 of record CM022298.1, on the reverse strand, counting down.
TTGTGAGTGTACACAGGTCTATACGTCTATGAGGAGTTTGTTATTTACGATGAATGTCGACCCCTAAAAATGAATGTCTTCAACTGAAGACTTTGGTTTTCTTGAAGACTTTGAAAGTGAAGAAATTGGTGTGACCCTGAAGACTTGATATTCACGCGAGGATTATGAAGCGTGAAGACTTTTGTTTTCATAGTTTCATTTTCTTCTTCTTGAGTCATAGGAAACACCGTACTGTTAAAGGGGGTCGAGGTAAAACTAAGGAAAAGTTTCCAAGTGATGCTCAACTCAAAATCCTACACCTACCCAATCCTTTCGAGTGAAGCCATTGGAAATCTCATACAGTTTAGTCAAGTTCTTCAGTAACAGAGACGAAGTTCTTCTGTTCTCTGAGGAATTTGTTCTGACTAAGGAGTTAGGAATTCGCCAGTGCGGATTGCCTACAAGTGAGGAACATGATAGCCCTGAGGTATTTGATACTCAAATTTTCGACCGTTGCTGTGCTACGTGCCAGCTGTCCCAAAATATCTACCCACCTAACGGTCATATCATTGAAGGGCATTTATGTCTTATCATGTCGGGCTGCTCCCTAGGCTATAAATAGCCGCCCCCTACAACCACTAGCTGGTTGGCTGCTCCGAGAGATGGATTGACACTTGTCATTTAGAGCATCCCATCCTCCGAGGACTTTGAGCGAAAATCATCAAGTGAGGAAAAACCCAAAAACCCAAACACCTACAAACCCAAAGTGATTGAGCATCACTGAAGAGATTGTTCCTGTATGGAACCGACGCTTGTTACCTTTGAGGACTGTGCATCCTCCAGACGGTTAGGCGTCATGGTCTAGAGCATCCAAGAAGAAATTGTGGATTGCCGAGTGACCGAGTATGTGAAGGTTTGGAAGTCACCTGAAGACTTACCACGAGTGATTGGGCGAGGTCTGTGTGACCTTAGCTCAAGGAGAATACGGTGAGGACTGTGTGTCCTCAGGTTTAAATACCTAGCCGCTCTAACCAGACGTACAACTGTCACAGCAGTTGGAACTGGTCTACCAAATCATTGTCTGCTCCGAGCTACTGGTTCTATTTCCTCAACCCTTTCATTTCCTCGCATACTTGCTATGTATTTGATCATTACTGTTTGAAGACTTTGACTGAAGACTTTCTCAATTTCCTCAGTTCAATTTCTTCAGTCAGTTTGTCTTCAGCCTGCTTATCCTGTGTTTACGCTACTTGTACTCTGCGCTTGTTTTCATTTCATCATGATGACTGTGCTACTACTCTGTTAAGTTTGCATCTGAGTACTTATTCCGCTGCTAAGTAGTTCGTCGCTTAGGAATTTCTTCAACTTGAAATTCCTCAGTGACGAATTTGTAAAAATCGCCTATTCACCCCCCCTCTAGTCGATATAACGCACTTTCAAGCACCTTTAGTCCCGGTTGGTGGCTGGAACCGGGACTAAAGGTCAGTCTTCTGTCCAGGTGCTAGCCACCAACGGGACTAAAGAGATGCCTATATATACCCTCGCCCCTCCCGCTCACTCCTCTGTTTTTTGGCCGTGTGGAAGGTGTGCATGCGCTGCTCTGTTCTCACTTCTATGCATGCACATGAGGTGTTCGATGAAATGCCTGAGCCATACTTAAGCTTTCTCCTCTCCAAGCTCGACCTCCAAGCTCCATTTTCCTCAAGATTTGTCTAGGTTTGGTGGTCCATCCCGTCCCATCCCCGTCCTCACCGCCGTCGATCGCCCGCGCCGATCTCGTCACCGGCACCACCGTGTGGTGAGCCTCTTGTTCTTATCTTCTTTCTAAAAGAAAAAAAATTCTTACTTGTATGATTTAGATAGATACTTGTATAATTTTCTTACGTTTATTTTTGTTTGTTATTATATAGTGCCATGGTTTTGGTATCCGCCCCGTCGGCCCTTGTCCTATCTATAATTCGGATGTGGTATATTATCTTTTATAACTATTTGTTTCATTTAGTGTTTACGACAATTATGCCGACCAACATGAACCAAAAATTCCAACCGACCCTCTTGTCAAGAGGTAAATTTAGTTGAAAAAGAAAATAATTACTTGAAGAAAAAATTGAAAAGAATTGAGGGGGAGAAGATGGAATTGGAGTTGCATGTTGCGGATGTCGTCGATGATCACAAGATCAAGATGGATGCAATGCGCTTGAAGATTCGAAATATTACAAAATATGCCATTCATACTGAGGCTTGGTATCATTATGCCGTTGAATCAATTGTTACCTTAGTTGCGATTATGATCGCATTTGTTGTTGCATTGAAATGTTTTACATAGTTTCAATGTATGTTTTAATTAGATGTTCTAGAGAGCTATATGTTGTTCAATGAGAACTATGTATGAACTTTATGTATTTATTTTTTTAGTAATAACATTTGATCACTACTGTACTTTGGTTTTAATGTGATGATGAACTTGTATTAATTTGGTCACTTCTCTATTCATGATGTTCTGTAATGGTTTTTGATACACTTAATTATATAATGCACGCAGATGAACCGGCAATGGATGTACGGTGACCGACGCACCTCCGAGTACATTGAGGGCCCGTATAATTTTCTCGAAGTGGCTGAGGCAAACAAGAAGAATGGTTTTATGTATTGTCCATGCCCTATCTGTGGGAATACGAAGGATTACTCTGATTCGAAAACCCTTCACATCCATCTGCTTGAGAAGGGTTTCATGCCACACTATAATGTTTGGACCAAGCACGGAGAAAGAGGGGTTATGATGGAAGACAACAAAGAAGAAGAGGATGATGACAACTATCCGCCCCCTGAATACGGTGATACTGCAACGGGGGAAGCTCAAGACCAAGAGGAACCAGACGATGTGCCCGATGATGATCTTTGCCGGGTCACTGTTGATACAAAGAGGCAATGCCAAAGTGAAAGGGAGAAGTTGAAGTTCGATCGCATGTTAGAGGATCACAAAAAAGGGTTGTACCCAAATTATGAAGATGACAACACAAAGCTCGGTACCACACTGGAATTGCTGCAATGGAAGGCAAACAATGGTGTATCTGACAACAGATTTGGGAAGCTACTGAAAATAATGAAGAAGAAGCTTCCAAAGGATAACGAATTGCCCGATAGTATGTACGAAGCAAATAAGGTTCTATGCCCTCTAGGATTGGAGGTGCAGAAGATACATGCATGGCCTAATAACTGCATCCTCTACCTCGATGAGTACGAGGATTTGAACGCATGCCCGGTATGCGGTGCATTGCGGTATAAGATTAGACGAGATGACCCTCGTGATGTTGAGGGCGAGCGCCTCAGGAAGAGGGTTCCTGCCAAGGTGATGTGGTATGCTCCTATAATACCACGGTTGAAACGTCTGTTCAGAAACAAAGAGCATGCCAAGTTGATGCGATGGCACAAAGAGGACCGTAAGAAAGATGGTAAGTTGAGAGCACCCGCTGACGGGTCGCAGTGGAGAAAAATTGAGAGAAGGTGGGGGACTTTGCAGGTGACGCAAGGAATGTATGGTTTGGTTTAAGCGCAGATGGCATTAATCCTTTTGGGGAGCAGAGCAGCAATCATAGCACCTGGCCCGTGACTCTATCTATCTATAACCTTCCTCCTTGAATGTGCATGAAGCGGAAGTTCATTATGATGCCAGTGCTCATCCAAGGCCCTAAGCAACCCGGCAATGACATTGATGTGTACCTAAGGCCATTAGTTGAAGAACTTTTACAGCTGTGGGATATAAAAGGTGTATGTGTGTGGGATGAGCACGACCAGGAGGAATTTGACCTACATGCGTTGCTGTTTGTAACCATCAATGATTGGCCTGCTCTCAGTAACCTTTCAGGACAGACAAACAAGGGATACCACGCATGCACGCACTGTTTAGATGACACCGAAAGTATATATTTGGACAAATGCAGGAAGAATGTGTACCTGGGACATCGTTGATTTCTTCCGACAAACCATCAATGTCGAAAAAAAGGCAAGCATTTCAAAGGTGAGGCAGATCACCGGAAGAAGCCCGCCCTCCGTACTGGTGATCACATACTTGATATGGTTAATGATTTACAAGTAATCTTTGGAAAGGGTCCTGGCGGACTATCTGTTCCGAATGATGCTGAGGGATGCGCACCCATGTGGAAGAAAAAATCTATATTTTGGGACCTACCCTATTGGAAAGACCTAGAGGTCCACTCTGCAATCGACGTGATGCACGTGACGAAGAATCTTTGCGTGAACCTGCTAGGCTTCTTGGGCATGTATGGGAAGACAAAAGATACACCGGAGGCACGGGAGGACCAGCAACGTGTGCACGAAAAAGACGGCATGCATCCAAAGCAGTATGAAGGTCATGCCAACTACGCTCTTACCAAAGAAGAGAAATAAATCTTCTTTGAATGTCTGCTCAGTATGAAGGTTCCGTCTGGCTTCTTGTCCAATATAAAGGGAATAATAAATATCCCAGAGAAAAAGTTTCAGAACCTAAAGTCTCATGACTGCCACTTGATTATGACGCAACTGCTTCCGGTTGCATTGAGGGGGCTTCTACCGAAAACATTCGATTTGCCATTGTGAAGCTATGTGCATTCCTCAATGCAATCTCTCAGAAGGTAATTGATCCAGAAATCCTAGCAAGGTTAAAGAATGATTTGGCGCAATGTCTTGTCAGTTTCGAGCTGGTGTTCCCACCATCCTTCTTCAATATCATGACGCATGATGTCGCTTGAACTACGTCGGTATTTCCCCAAAGAGGAAGGGATGATGCAGCATAGCAATGGTAGGTATTTCCCACAGTGATAATACCAAGGTTATCGAACCAGTAGGAGAACCACGCAACACTACGTGAACGGCACCTGCACACAAAGAACAAATACTTGCAACCCGACGTAAAAGAGGGGTTGTCAATCCCTCCCGGGTAAAGAGATAGATAAATTTGTAGTACATCAGATAAATAGATCTCGCGGGAACGCGAGATAAAATAAATAACAATAAATTGCAGCAAGATATTTTTGAGTTTTTGGATTAATAGATCTGAAAATAAAAGCAAATAAAAATAGATCTCGAAGGGAAATATGATAAAGAAGAGACCCGGGGCCGTAGATTTCACTAGTTGCTTCTCTCGAGAAAAATAGCATACGGTGGGTAAACAAATTACTATTGGGCAATTGATAGAACTTCAAATAATCATGACGATATCCAGGCAATGATCATTATATAGGCATCACGTCCAAGATTAGTAGACCGACTCCTGCCTGCATCAACTACTATTACTCCACACATCGACCGCTATCCAGCATGCATCTAGTGTATTAAGTTCATGGAGAAACAGAGTAATGCAATAAGAACGATGACATGATGTAGACAACATCTATTCATGTAGGAATAGTACCCATCTTGTTATCCTTAATAACAATGATACATACGTGTCATTTCCCCTTCTGTCACTGGGATTGAGTACCGTAAGATCGAACCCATCACAAAGCACCTCTTCCCATGCCAAGAAAAATCGATCTAATCGGCCTAACTAAACCAAAGATTCGAAGAAGAAATACGAGACTATAAGTAATCATGCATATAAGAGATCAAAAGACTAAAATAACTTTCATGGATAAAAACATAGATCTGATCATAAACTCAAACTTCATCGGATCCCAACAAACACACCACAAAAAGAGTTACATCAAATATATCTCCAAGAGACCATCGTATTGAGAATCAAAAGAGAGAGAGGAAGCCATCTAGCTACTAACTACAGACCCGTAGGTCTACAATGAACTACTCACGCATCATCGGAGAGGCACCAATGAGGATGATGAACCCCTCTGTGATGATGTCTAGATTGGATCTGTGGTTTCTGGAACTTGCGGCGGCTGGAATTGTATTTCGTCGACTCCCCTAGGGTTTCTGGAATATTGGGGTATTTATAGAGCAAAGAGGCGATACGGGAGGCGGCCGAGGTGGGCACAACCCACCAGGGCGCGCCTGGGCCCCCAGGCGCGCCCAGGTGGGTTGTGCTTCCCTCAGAGCCCCCCTCAGGTACTTCCTTGGCCCAGCTTGTGTCTTCTGGTCCAGAAAAAATTACCAAAAAGTTTCGTTGCGTTTGGACTCTGTTTGGTATTGATTTTCTGTGAAGTAAAAAACAAGCAAAAAATAGTAACTGGCACTGGGCACTATGTCAATAGGTAAGTCCCAAAAATGATATAAAGTTGCTATAAAATGATTGTAAAACATCCAAGATTGATAATATAACAGCATGGAACAATAAAAAATTATAGATACGTTGGAGATGTATCAACGCACATCCTAGTTCATCTAGTCGACGAGATTGCCATTCTGGGCCCTGTATTTCTACACAATATATTCCCCTTTGAGAGGTTCATGGGAGTCTTAAAGAAATATGTCCGTAACCGTGTTAGACCAGAAGGAAGCATCTCCATGGGCCATCAAACAGAGGAGGTCATTGGGTTTTGTGTTGACTTCATTCCTGACCTTAAGCCGATTGGTCTCCCTCAATCGCGGTATGAGGGGAGACTGACTGGAAAAGGCACGCTAGGAGCGGACTCAATAATGTTGGGGAACGTAGCATGCAATTTCGAAAAAAAAAATTCCTACGCTCATGCAAGATCTATCTAGGAGATGCATAGCAACGAGAGGGGGAGAGTATGTCCACGTACCCTCGTAGACCGATCAAGCACCGAACGTACGGCACCGCCGAGTTCAGCACATGTTCAGCTCAATGACATCCCTCGAACTCTTGATCCAGCAGAAGGTCGAGGGAGAATTTCATCATCACGACGGCGTGGTGACGGTGATGGTGATGTGATCCGCGCAGGGCTTCGCCTAAGCACTACGACAATATGACCGGAGGAGTAAACGGTGGAGGGGGGCGCCGCACATGGCTAACAATGTTTGTTGTGTCATTGGAGGCGCCCCCTGCCCCCGTATATAAAGGAGGGAGAGGGAGGAGGCCGGCTCCCTAGGGGCGCACCAAGTGTGGGAAGTCCTACTAGGACTCCTAGTCCTAGTAGGATTCCCCCTTCCTTTTCCGGAGTGGGAAAGGGGGAAAGGGAGAGGGAGTAGGCGAGGGAAAGGGGGGCGCCGCCCCCTCCCTAGTCCAATTCGGACTCCCATGGGGGGGCACGCGGCCACCCCTTGTGGGCTGTCCCCTCTCTCTCCCATATGGCCCATGAGGCCAATTACCTCTCCCGGGGGTTTCCGGTAACCTCCCGGTACTCCGAAAAATACCCGAAATGATCCGGAACTATTCCGGTGTCCGAATACCACCTTCCAATATATCAATCTTTACCTCTCGACCATTTTGAGACTCCTCGTCATGTCCGTGATCTCATCCGGGACTCCGAACAATCTTCGGTCACCAAAACACATAAGTCATAATACAAATCGTCATCGAACGTTAAGCGTGCGGACCCTACGGGTTCGAGAACTATGTAGACATGACCGAGACACATCTCCGGTCAATAACCAACAGCGGAACCTGGATGCTCATATTGGTTCCTACATATTCTACGAAGATCTTTATCGGTCAAACCGTAATGACAACATACGTTATTCCCTTTGTCATCGGTATGTTACTTGCTCGAGATTCGATCGTCGGTATCTTCATACCTAGTTCAATCTCGTTACCGACAAGTCTCTTTACTTGTTCCGTAATGCATCATTCCGTAACTAACTCATTAGTCACATTGCTTGCAAGGCTTATAGTGATGTGCATTACCGAGAGGGCCCAGAGATACCTCTCCGATACTCGGAGTGACAAATCCTAATCTCGATCTATGCCAACCCAACAAACACCTTCGGAGACACCTGTAGAGCATCTTTATAATCACCCAGTTACGTTGTGATGTTTGATAGCACAAAAGGTGTTCCTCCGGTGTTTGAGAGTTGCATAATCTCATAGTCAGAGGAATATGTATAAGTCATGAAGAAAGCAATAGCAATAAAACTTAACGATCATTTTGCTAAGCTAACGGATGGGTCTTGTCCATCACATCATTTTCTAATGATGTGATCCCATTCATCAAATGACAACACATATCTATGGTCAGGAAACTTTAACCATCTTTGATGAATGAGCTAGTCAAGTAGAGGCATACTAGGGACACTCTGTTTTGTCTATGTATTCACACATGTACTAAGTTTCCGGTTAATACAATTCTAGCATGAATAATAAACATATATCATGATATAAGGAAATATAAATAACAACTTTATTATTGCCTCTAGGGCATATTTCCTTCAGCCTCCCACTTGCACTAGAGTCAATAATCTAGATTACATAGTAATGATTCTAACACCCATGGAGTCTTGGTGCTGATCATGTTTTGCTCGTGGAAGAGGCTTAGTCAACGGGTCTGCAACATTCAGATCCGTATATATTTTGCAAATCTCTATGTCTTCCTCCTTGACTTGATCGTGGATGGAGTTGAAGCGTCTCTTGATGTGTTTGGTTCTCTTGTGAAATTTGGATTCCTTCGCCAAGGCAATTGCTCCAGTATTGTCACAAAAGATTTTCATTGGACCCAATGCACTAGGTATAACACCTAGATCGGATATGAACTCCTTCATCCAGACTCCTTCATTTGCTGCTTCCGAAGCAGCTATGTACTCCGCTTCACACGTAGATCCCGCCACGACGCTCTGCTTGGAACTGCACCAACTGACAGCTCAACCATTCAATATAAATACGTATCCGGTTTGTGACTTAGAGTCATCCGGATCAGTGTCAAAGCTTGCATCGACGTAACCATTTACGACAAGCTCTTTGTCAACTCCATAAACGAGAAACATATCCTTAGTCCTTTTCAGGTATTTCAGGATGTTCTTGACCGCTGTCCCGTGATCCACTCCTGGATTACTTTGGTACCTCTCTACTAAACTTATAGCAAGGCACACATCAGGTCTGGTACACAGCATAGCATACATGATAGAACTTATGGCTGAGGCATAGGGAATGACTTTCATTTTCTCTCTATCTTCTGCAGTGGTCGGGCATTGAGTCTTACTCAACTTCACACCTTGCAACACAGACAAGAACCCTTTCTTTGACTGATCCATTTTGAACTTCTTCAAAACTTTATCAAGGTATGTGCTTTGTGAAAGTCCTATTAAGCATCTTGATCTATCCCTATAGATCTTGATGCCCAATATATAAGCAGCTTCACCGAGGTCTTTCATTGAAAAATTCTTATTCAAGTATCCTTTTATGCTATCCAGAAATTCTATATCATTTCCAATCAACAATATGGCATCCACATATAATATTAGAAATGCTACAGAGCTCCTACTCACTTTCTTGTAAATACAGGCTTCTCCAAAAGTCTGTATAAAACCATATGCTTTCATCACACTATCAAAGCATATATTCCAACTTCGAGAGGCTTGCACCGGTCCATAAATGGATCGCTGGAGCTTGCACACTTTGTTAGCACCTTTATGATCGACAAAACCTTCTGGTTGCATCATATACAACTCTTCTTTGAGAAATCCATTAAGGAACGCAGTTTTGATGTCCATTTGCTAGATTTCATAATCATAAAATGCGGCAATTGCTAACATGATTCGGACAGACTTAAGCATCGCTACGGGTGAGAAGGTCTCATCGTAGTCAACCCCTTGAACTTGTCGAAAACCTTTCGCAACAAGTCGAGCTTTGTAGACAGTAACATTACCGTCAGCGTCAGTCTTCTTCTTGAAGATCCATTTATTCTCTATGGCTTGCCGATCATCGGGCAAGTCAACCAAAGTCCACTCTTTGTTCTCATACATTGATCCCATCTCAGATTTCATGGCCTCAAGCCATTTCGCGGAATCTGGGCTCATCATCGCTTCTTCATAGTTCGTAGGTTCGTCATGGTCTAGTAACATGACTTCCAGAACAGGATTACCGTACCACTCTGATGCGGAACGTACTCTGGCTGACCTACGAGGTTCGGTAGTAACTTGATCTGAAGTTTCATGATCATCATCATTAGCTTCCTCACTAATTGGTGTAGGCATCACGGGAACTGTTTTCTGTGATGAGCTATTCTCCAATTCGAGAGAAGGTACAATTACCTCATCAAGTTCTACTTTCCTCCCACTCACTTCTTTCGAGAGAAACTCCTTCTCTAGAAAGGATCCATTCTTAGCAACAAAAATCTTGCCTTCGGATCTGTGATAGAAGGTGTACCCAACAGTTTCTTTTGGGTATCCTATGAAGACGCACTTCTCCGATTTGGGTTCGAGCTTATCAGGCTGAAGGTTTTTCACATAAGCATCGCAACCCCAAACTTTAAGAAACGACGGCTTAGGTTTCTTGCCAAACCACAGTTCATAAGGTGTCGTCTCAACGGATTTAGATGGTGCCCTATTTAACGTGAATGCAGCTGTCTCTAATGCATAACCCCAAAACGATAGTGGTAAATCGGTAAGAGACATCATACATTGCACCATATCTAATAAAGTATGGTTACGACGTTCGGACACACCTTTACGCTATGGTGTTCCAGGTGGCGTGAGTTGTGAAACTATTCCACATTGTTTTAAATGAAGACCAAACTCGTAACTCAAATATTCGCCTCCACGATCAGATCGTAGAAACTTTATTTTCTTGTTACGATGATTTTTCACTTCACTCTGAAATTCTTTGAACTTTTCAAATGTTTCAGACTTATGTTTCATTAAGTAGATATACCCATATCTGCTCAAATCATCTGTGAAGGTCAGAAAATAATGATACCCGCCGCGAGCTTCAACACTCATCGGACCGCATACATCAGTATGTATTATTTCCAATAAGTCAGTAGCTCGCTCCATTGTTCCGGAGAACGGAGTCTTAGTCATCTTGCCCATGAGGCATGGTTCGCAAGCATCAAATGATTCATAATCAAGTGATTCCAAAAGTCCATCTGCATGGAGTTTCTTCATGCGCTTTACACCAATATGACCTAAACGGCAGTGCCACAAATATGTTGCACTATCATTATCAACTTTGCATCTTTTGGCATCAATATTATGAATATGTGTATCACCACGATCGAGATTCAACAAAAATAGACCACTCTTCAAGGGTGCATGACCATAAAAGATATTACTCATATAAATAGAATAAACATTATTCTCTGATTTAAATGAATAACCGTCTCGCATCAAACAAGATCCAGATATAATGTTCATGCTCAATGCTGGCACCAAATAACAATCATTCAGGTCTAATACTAATCCCGAAGGTAGATGTAGAGGTAGCGTGCCGACGGCGATCACATCGACCTTGGAACCATTCCCGACGCACATCGTCACCTCGTCCTTAGCCAATCTTCGTTTAATCCGTAGCCCCTGTTTCGAGTTGCAAATATGAGCAACAGAACCAGTATCAAATACCCAGGTGCTACTACGAGCATTAGTAAGGTACACATCAATAACATGTATATCAAATATACCTTTGTTCACTTTGCCATCCTTCTTATCCGCCAAATACTTGGGGCAGTTCTGCTTCCAGTGTCCAGTCCCTTTGCAGTAGAAGCACTCAGTTTCAGGCTTAGGTCCAGACTTGGGCTTCTTCCCAGGAGTGGCAACTTGCTTGCCATTATTCTTGAAGTTCCCCTTCTTTCCTTTGCCCTTTTTCTTGAAACTAGTGGTCTTGTTAACCATCAACACTTGATGCTCCTTTTTGATTTCTACCTCCGCTGCCTTGAGCATAGCGAAGAGCTCGGGAATAGTCTTCTCCATCCCTTGCATATTATAGTTCATCACGAAGCCTTTATAGCTTGGTGGCAGTGATTGAAGAACTCTGTCAATAACACTATCATCCGGAAGATTAACTCCTAGCTGAGTCAAGTGGTTATGGTACCCAGACATTCTGAGTATGTGTTCACTAACAGAACTGTTCTCCTCCATCTTGCAGCTATAGAGCTTGTTGGAGACTTCATATCTCTCAACTCGGGCATTTGCTTGAAATATTAACTTCAATTCCTGGAACATCTCATATGCTCCATGACGTTCAAAACATCTTTGAAGTCCCGATTCTAAGCCGTAAAGCATGGCACACTGAACTATCGAGTAGTCATCAGATCGAGCTTGCCAGACGTTCATAACATCAGCATCTGCTCCTGCAGCAGGCCTTTCACCTAGCGGTGCATCAAGGACATAATTCTTCCGTGCAGCAATGAGGATAATCCTCGAGTTACGGACCCAGTCCGTGTAGTTGCTACCATCATCTTTCAACTAAGCTTTCTCTAGGAACGCATTAAAATTCAAGGGAACGGTAACACGGGCCATTGAACTACAACATAGATATGCAAAAACTATCAGGACTAAGTTCATGATAAATTAAAGTTCAATTAATCATATTACTTAAGAACTCCCACTTAGATAGACATCCCTCTAGTCATCTAAATGATCATGTGATCCATATCAACTAAACCATGTCCGATCATCACGTGCGATGGAGTAGTTTTCAATGGTGAACATCTCTATGTTGATCATATCTACTATATGATTCACGTTCGACCTTTCGGTCTCAGTGTTCCGAGGCCATATCTGCATATGCTAGGCTCGTCAAGTTTAAACCGAGTATTCCGCACGTGCAAAACTGTCTTGCACCCGTTGTATGTGAACGTAGAGCTTATCACACCCGATCATCACGTGGTGTCTCGGCACGACGAACTGTCGCAACGGTGCATACTCAGGGAGAACACTTATACCTTGAAATTTAGTGAGGGATCATCTTATAATGCTACCGCCGTACTAAGCAAAATAAGATGCATAAAAGATAAACATCACATGCAATCAAAATATGTGACATGATATGGCCATCATCATCTTGTGCCTTTGATCTCCATCTCCAAGCACCGTCATGATCTCCATCGTCACCGGCTTGAGACCTTGATCTCCATCGTAGCGTCGTTGTCGTCTCGCCAACTATTGCTTCTACAACTATCGCTAACGCATAGTGATAAAGTAAAGCAATTACATGTCGATTGCATTTCATACAATAAAGCGACAACCATAAGGCTCCTGCCAGTTGCCGATAACTTTTACAAAAACATGATCATCTCATACAATAACGTGTATCACATCATGTCTTGACCATATCACATCACAACATGCCCTGCAAAAACAAGTTAGACGTCCTCTACTTTGTTGTTGCAAGTTTTACGTGGCTGCTACGGGCTTCTAGCAAGAACTGTTCTTACCTACGCATCAAAACCACAACGATGTTTCGTCAAGTTTGCTGTTTTAACCTTCAACAAGGACCGGCCGTAGTCAAATTCGATTCAACTAAAGCTGGAGAAACAGACACCTGCCAGCCACCTTTATGCAACAAGTTGCATGTCTGTCGGTGGAACCGGTCTCATGAATGCGGTCATGTAAGGTTGGTCTGGGCCGCTTCATCCAACAATACCGCCGAATCAAAATAAGACGTTGGTGGTAAGCAGTATGACTATCATCGCCCACAACTCTTTGTGTTCTACTCGTGCATATCATCTACGCATAGACCTGGCTCGGATGCCACTGTTGGGGAACGTAGCATGCAATTTCAAAAAAAAAAATCCTACGCTCACGCAAGATCTATCTAGGAGTTGCATAGCAACGAGAAGGGGAGAGTATGTCCACATACCCTCGTAGACCGAAAGCGGAAGCGTTAGCTTAACGCGGTTGATGTAGTCGAACGTCTTCGCGATCCAACCGATCAAGCACCGAACGTACGGCACCTTCGAGTTCAGCACATGTTCAGCTCGATAACGTCCCTCGAACTCTTGATCCAGCAGAAGGTCGAGGGAGAATTTCGTCAGCACGACGGCATGGTGACGGTGATGGTGATGTGATCCGCACATGGCTTCGCCTAAGCACTACGACAATATGACCGGAGGAGTAAACGGTGGAGTGGGGCGCCGCACACGGCTAACAATGTTTGTTGTGTCATTGGAGGCGCCCCCGCCCCCGTATATAAAGGAGGGAGAGGGAGGAGGCCGGCCCCCTAGGGGCGCGCCAAGTGTGGGGAGTCCTACTAGGACTCCTAGTCCTAGTAGGATTCCCCCTTCCTTTTCCGGAGTGGGAAAGGGGGAAAGGGAGAGGGAGTAGGAGAGGGAAAGGGGGGGCGCCGCCCCCTCCCTATTCCAATTCGGCCTCCCATGGGGGGGTGCGCGGCCACCCCTTGTGGGCTGTCCCCTCTCTCTTCCCTATGGCCCATGAGGCCCATTACCTCTCCCGGGGGTTTCCGGTAACCTCCCGGTACTCCGAAAAATAACCGAAACGATCCGGAACTATTCCGGTGTCCGAATACCACCTTCCAATATATCAATCTTTACCTCTAGACCATTTCGAGACTCCCCGTCATGTCCGTGATCTCATCCGGGACTCCGAACAATCTTCGGTCACCAAAACACATAACTCATAATACAAATCATCATCGAACGTTAAGCGTGCGGACCCTACGGGTTCGAGAACTATGTAGACATGACCGAGACACATCTCCGGTCAATAACCAACAGCGGAACCTGGATGCTCATATTGGTTCCTACATATTCTACGAAGATCTTTATCGGTCAAACCGTAATGAAAACATACATTATTCCCTTTGTCATCAGTATGTTACTTGCCCGAGATTTGATCGCCGGTATCTTCATACCTAGTTCAATCTCGTCACCGGCAAGTCTCTTTACTTGTTCCATAATGCATCATTCCGTAACTAACTCATTAGTCACATTGCTTGCAAGGTTATAGTGATGTGCATTACCGAGAGGGCCCAGAGATATCTCTCCGATACTCGGAGTGACAAATCCTAATCTCGATCTATGCCAACCCAACAAACACCTTCGGAGACACATGTAGAGCATCTTTATAATCACCCAGTTACGTTGTGACGTTTGATAGCACACAAGGTGTTCCTCCGGTGTTCGGGAGTTGCATAATCTCATAGTCAGAGGAATATGTATAAGTCATGAAGAAAGCAATAGCAATAAAACTTAACGATCATTATGCTAAGCTAACGGATGGGTCTTGTCCATCACATCATTCTCTAATGATGTGATCCCATTCATCAAATTACAACACATGTCTATGGTCAGGAAACTTTAACCATCTTTGATGAATGAGCTAGTCAAGTAGAGGCATACTAGGGACACTCTGTTTTGTCTATGTATTCACACATGTACTAAGTTTCCGGTTAATACAATTCTAGCATGAATAATAAACATATATCATGATATAAGGAAATATAAATAACAACTTTATTATTGCCTCTAGGGCATATTTCCTTCAAATAATATATAGGGATGGGCATTCTTGGGCTCAAGCACACTACACAGTTCTACAGAATTCTACCTTGGTGACCACGTATGTCAATGAACACAAGAATATTCTGCGCTCCAAACACCCGGAGCAGTGTGACGACTGGATTACATGTGAACACATTAGGACTTTCAGCAGTTGGTTGCAAACACATCTCATGGGTGACAAATTGTTAGAGATGAGCTGTACTCGTTGGCCAGGGGACCATCTTCGACTGTATTGACTTACAAAGGGTACGAGATAAATGGGAATACATTTTAGATGGTCGCCCTAGATCAAAAGAGCACCAACCAAAACAGTGGTGTCCGCTTTGATGCAGCAACCAATAGGGGAAAGGACACATATTATGGTTACATAGTGGACATATGGGAACTTGACTATGAACGTGATTTTAAGGTCCCTTTGTTTCGGTGCAAATGGGTCTATCTGTCAGGAGGCGGGGTACAGGTAGACCCGCAGTACGGAATGACAACAGTGGATCTCAACAATCTTGGGTACACAGACGAACCATTCGTCCTAGCCAATGATGTGGCGCAAATTTTCTATGTGAAGGACATGTCTACCAAACCGAGAAAAAGATAAGATAAGGAAGCGAATACTTCATACGATGAGCCAAAGCGCCACATAGTTCTTTCCGGGAAAAAAGACAACGTGGGAGTGGAGGGCAAGACAAACATGTCTAAAGATTATGAAAAGTTTCATGAAATTCCTCCCTTCAAAGTGAAGGCTGACCCAAGCACCCTGTTAAACGATGAAGATTATCCATGGTTACGGCGCAATAAGCAAGGGACACACGCGAAGAAAAAGTGAAGGAGGATATGATGATGGCTCTGATTACGCGAAGAAAAAATGAAATGCCTTTTGTAACAGATGAGTTTTCATCTGCAACCCTGATACTTTGAAAGAGATTGTCCATTTTGTATACGAAGTGCATCCAGTTTTTGCCGTAACCCTCTCGACTTTTTAGCACATGCTATGTGGGTGAAATGATGATACCATGCCAACATTCAACCTTTTCAGAGTTCATTTGTAGTGCTTTCAATTTCAGGGTCATTTAGCTAAAAAATAAGTAAATGCATGAAAAATACCAAATGAAGTCAGAAAGGGTTGAAAATTGATGATGTGGCTTTGAATGGTGCATGTTGAATGCACAAAAAGTCTGGAGTTGAAATAAGTTCAAAAAAATGAAATCCCTTTTGTAACAGATGAGTTTTCATCTGAAACCCTGATACTTCGAAAGAGATTGTCCATTTTGTACACAAAGTGCATCCAGTTTTTGTCGTAACCATCTCAACTTTTTAGCACATGCTATGTGGATGAAATGATGATACCATGCCAACTTTCAACCTTTTCAGAGTTCATTTGTAGTGCTTTTCAATTTCAGGGTCATTTAGCTAAATTTTTTGTAAATGCATGAAAAATACCGAATGAAGTCAGAAAGAGTTGAAAGTTAATGATATGGCTTTGAATGGTGCATGTTGAGCGCACAAAAAGTCTGGAGTTGAAATAAGTTCAAAAAAAATGAAATCCCTTTGTAACAAATGAGTTTTCGTCCGAAACTATGATACTTCGAAAGAGATTGTCCATTTTGTACACGAAGTGCATCTAGTTTTTGCCGTAACCCTCTCAACTTTTTAGCACATGCTATGTGGGTGAAATGATGATACCATGCCAACTTTTAACCTTTTCAGAGTTCATTTGTAGTGCTTTTCAAAAGAATGAACTAAAAAACTTTTATAAAACTCTAATAGCAAAAAGAATGAACTAAAAAGCTTCTATAAAACTCTAATAGCAAAAAGAATGAACTAAAAAGAATCAATTAAAATATTTTGTTATGATCAACTAAAACAAAACTATAATATTCTTCAATAGCAAAAAGAATCAACTAAAAAACTTTTATAAACCTCCAGTTATTGTCAAAATAATATTAACTTCAAATTATATAAAATTTATGCAACTAAAATTATCAAAGTATTTTTTGTTAAAAACTTTAATAGCAAAAGGAATTTTCATAAAGTATTTTATGTTAAAAACTTTAATAGCAAACTAAAATGACATAAAAAATAAAAAAATGCCGCCTACTGGGCCACCACGGCCTGCATACGACTAGAAACCCATCTGTACATGGGCTAGGATGCAGGCCCGCAGGCCCAACATGGCAGTGACAAAGATTAGGCAAGTACTTCCTGCATTAGAGAGGAGCTCGAATGCTCAGCCGCAGCGCACCTTATAAACTAGTGCGGCCCTCTCTCAACTAGCGAGGTGGGACTAAACTCCCACCACACCGCTGTGCCAGGCTATTGGTCCCGGTTGGTGGCTCGAACCGGGACGAAAGGGTGCCTTTGGTCCCGGTTTGAGCCACCAACCGGGACCAATGCCACCCTTTCGTCCCGGTTCGAGCGACCAACCGGGACTAAAGGTCTCTGCTTCCCGCCCTTTGGGCTGCTGAAATTGACCTTTAGTCCCGGTTGGTGGCTCGAACCGGGACGAAAGGGTGGCACTGGTTCCAGTTGGAGCCACCAACCGGGACGAAAGGGTGGCACTGGTTCCAGTTGGAGCCACCAACCGGGACGAAAAGGTTGGGTATATAAGCCAACACTTAGCAAATTTTCCCCAACCTCCCATTCTCCTCCCGACGCCGACGCCCTGCCCCGACGCCGATGCCGCCAGGCTGCTGCGTCGCCCTCCCGACGCCGATGCCCTGCCCCGACGCCGACGCCCTGCCCCGACGCCGACGCCGCCAGGCTGCTGCGCCGCCCTCCCGACGCCGACGCCCTGCCCCGAGCCCGCACGCTCCTCATCGTCGCCCCCGACGCCACCCCCAGTGAGCTCCGCCCCTGCCCTGCGCTGCCGCCGCGCACCACCGCCGTCCCTGCCCTGCATTTTTTTATATGTTAGAATTTTCATATGTTCATATGCAAAGTTAGAATATGTTCATATATTCATATGCAAAGAATATGCGAAGAAAATGTATGTATGTATATATGTATGGATGGATGGATTGATGTATATAGAAAATGTTCATATGTTCATATGTTTGTAACAAAGTCAGAATTTTTGGAGCAATTTAAATTGGGCTTTAACCATGGAGTTTGAATCTCGTCCAAATTTGAACTGAATGAAATTTGAAAAATTTGAACTATGAAACCAAATATTTTTGGTAGAATGGGTTGTGGGTACTGTCAAATAGATGGAGTAATTTTTGTGGGTGCAAAAGAATTGGGGAGAATATAGCTCCTTTACAAATCAAAGAACAAAAAAGTCTATTGTAGAAAATTATTGATGTTTGTCACTTTGTCATTTTTGTGTGAATTAATGCATGCACCATATAAGCAACTTGTCAACATAACATTGGACATTTTTATGTGTACTTGCTGCTAGTAATTTTTTCATGCCATGATATGCCCTGATGTGAGTGCTATGAGCTTGCAAACATGCCTAGTCACTGTATCTGTTTTCAGACTTTGTTAATTTCACTAAGTACTAAACTGTCTGTTATAAAACTTGCCAACTTTGCTTGTTGGTTGCTATCAATCTAGACCTCATATGGTTATGATTCCTTCATATGATTTGGTGTTTGTGATGTGTACTTTGATGCCATGCTTTTGATTGTTATGTTACCTTCTGTAGCATGTTTAGTTGTTGCTCTCAAGTTGCTATCATGGTATATCTGTCAGCCTGTTAACAGAATGTTCCATTTTGTAAAATCCATAATAAATGATCTGTGCATCATATGAACTTGTGCCAATGGCGTATTTGAAGATTGCTATGTCTACTACATGCTCATGTCAGTTTCATAAATTGTAAAATTGTTATGCTTACTGTTATGTGCCTCCCAAGTTAGCATCATGATGTTGTTGTCAGCATGCCCAGTTTTTAACAAAGTCTGAAATCTGTTATATCTTCTAGCCATGTTCTCTTGATGCTACCATCATAGGCATGTTCTCTTGATGCTACCATGCATCATCATGCCCAGTTTTGTTGTTTATGTTATGCTCTATCATGCCATATCTTTTGATGCTATGTTCTTGCCCTGTAGCATATTTAATTCTTGCCTCCAAGTGTGCATCTTAAATTTGTTTCTGCCACACTGTGAATTACACTAAGTCTGAGAATCTGTTTTGCCATATCTTTGAATTATGAACATAAGAAATGTTTGACGACGATAGGATCCAAGAGTGCGAGTACTGCGGCGATGACCGGGGTCTGTGCGACAGGCCCCACCTGAAAGGCGGTCGACGCCTCAGTGTTAAGCTCGACGAGACCTTCAATGTTTATACGGTACGCAACGACAACAAGTCTTTTTCCGTAATTAAGCATGACTTATGTTTATTCAATGTGTAATTTCCGCTTTCTACAATTCAACTAGTGCATCCCATGCCATGCAAGACGGTATGTCTTGAAAAAGCTGGATTTCGAAGATCATGAGAATATGCAGATAAAAAGAGTTCACCTCAAGACCCATCATGGCTATACTTTTGCTGTCAAGCTATACAATGCGGTGACCTACTCCTATTTTGGTTGCCCGAATTGGGAAGCACTTGGCAAGGCGTATGGTTTTCAGGAGGGTATGTATGTCACCTTCGATCTGGGTGATGATCCTGAAGATAATATCTCCATTTGGGTCGATGTTCATACGCTTCCACTTCTACCTCTGTGAGTTTCTCAAACATATTCAATAAGTAATTTATATTGTATTTATAAAAATAGTTGACAGTTTATTTCCATTGATAGCTTATTTCCATTCTTCAAGAAATGTACGGAAAGTAGTAGACAAAACCTACTACAGTTATGGGTCTGAGCTAAATTGTGAGGAGATAAATCATTTTGTTTCATGGATTAAAGATGTTGAGACTTTTAAGACGAATCATCATATCTCTCCATGTTATTCTCAATACGTGCCACTAGTGCACGTGTTGAACTACGGTAACATCCATCGAGATATCATGGTAAGATTTTTCCTATTATGTCATCAGTGCATTTGTTGCATAGATTATTTTAAGCTAAACTACATTTTGCTAAGTATGTTATTATGATGTTCTTCAACAGAAACTCCCGGCGGATTGTATACCTAGATTTATGGAAATGAAAGGTGACATGAGGATTGTTAGCTTACGACCAAGTTGGCCTACGTACCACCGCAGTAAATACAGGATTCATCGAAGCGATGACATCCTCACAATCAAAGATTGGAGGAAAGTTCTGAAAGATCGCAGAGAACTACTTGGGGGCAACATCAAGCGCAGCCCAAAAATGGGAGATAGGTTCATTTGTATTCTCCACAATGGAGAATCAGGGGTTTACCTATTTTGTGCTATTTTACCTTCGAGAGAGTAGGAGGTGTTAGGTAGTTATGTGCTACATTGTGCTAGAATAATGAGCTAGTTCTTATATGACTATGATGATGAGTTGTTATCATGATGATGAGTTATGTGCTACCTTCGTGCTAGAATGATGAGCTAGTTTCTATATACTCCCTCCGTCCCAAAATTCTTGTCTTAGATTTGTCTAGATACGGATGTACCATATCTAGACAAATTTAAGACAAGAATTTTGAGACGAAGGGAGTATATGACTATGATGATGAGTTGTTATTATAATGATGATGATGATGATGTATGAGTTCTTATATGAATATGATGATGATTTATTATGATCATGTTGAGTTATTATGTCATTGGGCGGAAGAAACACGGATTAGATTCATGTGACAAAAAGTGTGATTAGTCTACTAATCCAACTACTAATCCAACTTTTTATCACATGAATCTAATCCGTGTTTCTTCCGCCTAATAATATAATAACTCAACATGATCATAATGATATAACAATCCCTCATGTGACCAAAATTTGTATAACGATGTATAAATACAAAGGAAAATATGCAGCAGAAAATACCCTCCAAAACCCCTAAACCCCTCCTTTCAAAACAAAAACAAAAACCCCAGTGCCTGGCAGCTGCTGACGCGTGGCTTCCTCTTAGTCCCGGTTGGTGTTACCAACCGGGGCTAAAGGTCCTCCTGCCTGGGCGCCTCACAGCGGCCACGTGGAGCTCCTTTAGTCCCGGTTCATAAGCCAACCGGGACTAAAAGTAATGAGAATTAGTCCCGATTGTTTTGTCCTGATTGCTGAACTGGGACTAAAGGCCCTCTGGAACCGGGACTAATGCCCTGTTTTCTACTAGTGGATGTTGATGGCGGACTGGGACAAGGAAAATAGGACGAATAGAAATAAATCGAGGCATGAGACCCATAACAATGTCTTCTGTTGCAAGCACCGGCATTTGTGCTGATTTTTTTTAGGGGTTGGGCATTTTTGCTGATTTTTTTCAGACAAAGGGCATTTGTGCTAATAATCATTAATGAAGCAGGGGGGGGCTCTTTGTTGGGGCCAAACTGGGCTGCGGCCCGCCCAGAAATTTCATGGTTTTTTTTTACCTATGAGCCCAGCCTACTTGCGGCCCACTAACCAACCAGGGCACCATTGATCCAATTATCTGTGTAGCAGCGGATCCTCCGGGAGGTAGCGTGGCCTTGGCAGCGAGCAATCGGCGACATCCTCCCGGCCGCGCCGTTGCGCCGTTGTGCCGGCTCACTGCCCTTTGGGCTCCTTCTCGTACGACTGCTCTCCTCCCCACAACGAAGCTACCCCTGTGCAAGGCATCAGATTGGGAACACGCAGGTATTCCCCAAATTCCTAGTTAGCCATTTGATAATTAATAGCCTGATTTTTCACTCGATTGTTCCTTACATCTTATACAAATTGCAATGTTCGTAGCCACTCACACTCAAAGAAGAATTGATTTGATTACAATTGCTTCAGTAGATAGCCTAATTGTTCGCCTCAATTCACTGCTTAATTGTTCTTTACATTTTACAAATTGCAGCATAGGTTTCACATTCGCCTCAATTCACTGCTCTTCTTTAGTCTGGCCGGCCCAGTTATTTCTGATCAGCTTCGCCACTGTAATCAGGGATGGATATAAGTCGTTAAGAAAAGATTACCGAAAAAGGCTTTCGCCCCGCTTTATATATAAAGCAATGATCAACAGCACCCGATATAAATGCATGCCCGCACAACACACACAAACACACCCAAGGCAAGATACACAGGCGCTGAGCGCAGCAACACCATCCCTAGCACTAAGCGAAGAATTGAAGCCGCATATGACGAGCCGTGGGCTCCAAGGCGGCGCCATCAGGAAAGGGACGACACCGGAGCGCCGCCACCACCCGATCCGAGGATCAGAGTTTCCCCCGGAGCAACACGATGGGCAATGAGAGCCGCGGCGACGCCTTCAAAAATGGAACGAGCTTCGCCGCCGCCGGTCCGTCCGAAGATAGAGCAGGTTTTCACCCCGGCCACCATTCACCGCCACCGAACGCCACACCCCGGCTACCACGCCGCCCACACGGCCGTGGCAACCGGGCAGCACCAAGCCACGGGCTCTGCCCATGAGCACCGCGGACACACTACCAGGGCCACCGCCCCGGCATCGAAGACCTTGACACCACCTCACCCGAGATCCGCCGCTACCCCAACCAAAGACACGAGCGGGAAGGATCCACCTTTCAACCCCCTGGGCTGCCCCCAGTGCCGAGACCCAATAGGCCAGCCAAACTGGCCTCCATCGCCCCGTCTGGCGGCACCGGGCGCGAGACGAGCATGGTCCTGCTGCCGGGCGCGAGACAGGCTCGGTCCTGCTGCCGGGCGCTAGATGAGGTCGATCCTGCTGCCGGGCGCGAGACGAGCTCGATCCTGCAGCACCGGGCGCGAGACGAGCAATGGACCGCAACTGGGAGAGGGCCAACCCTTGGACAAAAGTAGCGCCCCCGTGACGAGGAGAGGAATCGAAGGCCGACACAGGCCGCCTACGCGTCAGCCGACGCCGGAACATGCCAGCCGCCGCCGCAGCCGACCTGCCAAGCACACCACGGTGAGCAACCACCACGCCGTCGCAGCTCACCCCACGCAGCCACCGCCGCCGCCACACGCCGGCGATGCCGCAGCCTACACCCCGAGCCGCCCGCCATCGACCAGGGCCAGAACTAGGCGGATCTGACCAGTCTCACCGGGCACCCACCGCTGCGCCCCCTTGCCCCGCCCAGCAGCCACTGAGAGGAGGAAGAGGGAGCCCACCAACTGTCACGCCACCACCCCCACTGGCAGAAGGCCACGGCAGGGGCAGCCGCCCGCGACCCGCGCCGCCCCCGGCCCGCAGCCCCTGAAGCCAGATCTGGACGACTGCAGGAGCCACCGTAGCTGGCCAGGGCTGCACCTCCACAGCGCCTCCGATCACACCGCCGACCAGACCCCGGTGCCGCGCGCACCGGACCTGAGCCGTGCTGCCACGCCCGTCACGAAGCGCAGCATCCCGGCGAAGAAGACTCAGCCCGCGCCAAGACCCCGACGCGAGGAGACGAGGTGTGACGACCCCGGCTTAATCGTGCACTAAACATACAGGCAAATGCACACGATTAAGCCTAAGGACTCACTTGAAGATATCACAACACAACTCTAAAACATAAATAAAGTCATACAAGCTTTATATTACAAGCCAGGACCTCGAGGGCTCGAATACATAGCTCGATGGCATACAAGTGTCAGCGGAAGCATCAGATATCTGGGTACAAATATAATAGAGTTACAGATAGGCCTTTAGAAAGGCGGGGCAAAATAAAACACTATGATCGAAAGGCGTAGGCCTCCTGCCTAGGACCCTCCGAATCTACTCCTGGTTGTCGGTCGGCTCCTCGTAGTAGTATTCGCCGGGAGGGTAGTAGTAGTAGTAGCCGTCGACGGGGGCAGCTGGCTCGGGGGCTCCGTCATCTGGTTGCGTCAAACGGATAAGAGGAGAAAAAGAAAGCAAAGCACACGTGAATACTCATCCGAAGTACTCAGCAAGCAAGGATCTACACTACATATGCAACATTTTCAAAGGAGGGCGGTATATGTGGACTGGGCTGCAGAAATGACAGAATAGAGAGGAAGACCTAGACCTATCGAAGACTAGCATCTTCAAGCATCTTCATCGGTCTTGCAGCATTAGAAGAGTGCAGATTAACATAATGTAAACTAGTAGTAATGTTTTCAACCTCGCCCAGAGATTCTTTCTCGACTCCCTGCGAGAAAGCAATCCCAGAGCCATACTATCCAGTATCATCTCAAGTCACCAGTTCTAGTTGTACCGATCGGGATACAACTCCGAGTGTCCGTTACCAAAGGACAGGTTATCGATAGATTAGTTCTTCCCTGCAGGGGTGCACCAACTTACCCACCACGCTCGCTTAACTCCGGCCGGACACACTTTCCTGGGTCATGCCCGGCCTCGGCCAAACGATATGCCGCAACCCGACCAAAAACTTAACAGAGAGGTCAGCACGCCGGACTAACCTATGCCCCCAGGGGTCTTGGGCCATCGCCCCGGACGCTCCTTCATGTTGCGTACACCGCCGCTGAGCAGACCTAGCAACCCCTTAATACAAGCGCGGTTGCGTTACCAGTCCAACCCAGCGTGTGCCGCTCAGTTGCTGACGTCTATTAAGCTTCAGCTGAAGTATACGACGCAGAACGCCCATACTATGCCCACGTGATGGTTAGTGCTATCAGGCCAGAGGCCCCTCGTATCAAATATCCAAACCGTTAGTGTGTTGGTAGTGCGGTAACGAGCAGAGACTCACGAAAGATGTGACCCCGTCGCCCCGTCTCGAGGACTTGCGGCAAGGGCTAAGAATGCCCGGCCACGCCTCGTGTTCAACTCTCGGGCACCATCCAGGTCCACCCGACTCCACATCTCACGCAATTAAGCTCGCGCGGGTACCCCTTAGGGCTGACCCGTCTTTAGTAACATGGTTTAGTGTAAAGTCATAGTAACCAAAATAACCGTGTGTCTAACACCAAGGGGAACCCTGAGGAATCGCCCTCGATGGAATTCCACCTGATGTTATCATCAAGGTGAACGAAGGAGGAATCACCCTCGAGGTCCACACTTGAGAAGTTGCACGACGGTGTCGTTATCGGGGGTGGTGTAGGAGGAATCACCCTCGCTGACCACGACCGATTAACTAAGCTACAAGGTTATCATCAGAAGTGCTGATGAGGTATCACCCTCGGCACTCGATAGTAACCCAGTAGTGTCGAGCAACTAAGAGGAAGTGATGTGCGGTGCCGGGGCCTGGTCTTTGATCCCGTTGATCGGGTCTTCTGATAATCCAGCGGGGCAGTCGAGATAAAGTGGGGTCTCTGATGGGTCTCTACCCAACCTATACTAAACAGTTTAGGATAAGCAGGTAGGTAACAATAGCAGGTTATAATAAACAGGCTATGCAGCAGATATAGGATAACAGCAGCAGCAGTAACTTCTAGTGCAAGCATAAGAGAGAAGAGGATAGGCGATATCGATATGCTCAAAAGGGGGGTGCTTGCCTGGAAGCTCTGCGGCAAGGGTTTGATCGTCAGGGGCGTAGTCGACCTCCGGAGCTGCGTCGGTCTCGGGAGCTACGTCGACATCGGGGTCTACCGAGAGAGAAGAGGGGGAAGAAACATATAAATACACAGCAAACGATGCAATACAGGGCATACCATGCCTAGGATGCAGTGCAGGGTTGCCTAAAGGTGCATCTGAGTCATTTTAGTTATTTTAGAATTAAAGTGGAACTTGTTAATCGGTGGATGCGCACTATTCATATACCGGAATCAGGCTAAAAGTTACAGGTTCTCCTACGTAGGGGGTTCCGACATAGAAACAGACGACACGATCAGATTCGTCTCGTCGTTCTGAGCAACTTTCATGTTTTAAGTTTTTCGATCTGAGCTACGGTTTAAAAGTTATGAATTTTCAAAGATTTAAACTATTTTCTGAAATTATTTTTATTAACAGAAAAGGATATATGACGTCAGCATTGCGTAGGACTGACGTCAGCAATCAACAGGTCGGCTGACCAGGGTCAAACCTGACCTGTGGGTCCAGTGGGACCCACATGCAGTCTCTGTTAGTTTAACAGTGAATTAAACTAACTAAATGAGTTAATTAGAGGGTGGGCCCCATATGTCAGTGAGTAATTAGGTTAACTCATTAGTTTCATTTATAAAACGTTTTATTTAAACTAATTAACGGAGGGGGCCCACATGTCAGTGGCTGGGGCTGCCTTGTCACCGCAGTTGACCAGGTCAACTGGTCAACCGGGGCCCCTGGGCCCACTTGTCAGCCACCCAGGGGGTGGCCCCGTCCAGCCACGTCAGCGGCCGGCGCCGGAGCGTCGCCGGCGGGGCAAAACGCGGCGGCGCGGCTCGGGACATCGTCGGGATTCGACCACAGGGGGTCTGCGGGGCTGTGGTTGGGCGCGTTCGACGCGGCTCGAACGGTGGTGGTTCGAGGGGCTGAAACGGACAGGAGCGAGCGCCACGAGCTCGCCGGCGGCGAGGTGCTTCGGGCGGTCGATGGCAACGGTGAAACGGGGCGCGCGTGGGCGATCTATCTAGCCAGGAACGATCTATACGCGCGCGTGAACACAATGGGCGCAGGCCCGAGACCATTTGTTCATCGGAGCCACGCCGGCGACGGGTTTTGCGGTGGCGCATTCGGGACCTCGACGGGAACTATGCTAGGCGGCACGGGAAGGCTCGGGCGCGGGCTCGTTGGGCTCCTGGGAGCACCAGGAGCTCAACCGTGGCCTCAGGCGGTAGTGACAAGGACCACAACGACGGCCACGAGCTCGTCGGCGGCGAGCAGAGCACGGACGCAGCGGCAGCTAGCTACGGTGCGCGAGGGGCTAGTGGGAAAGAGCAGGAGGCGGAGGAGCTCACCGCGCGGCTCACACGTAGGCCCTCGACAGGTTAGTAGCAGCAGAGGTCGCCGGAGATGGAGGGGATCGCCGGCGCCCGAAAGGAGAAGGCCGGCTCGATCCCGACGAGGTAGAGCTCCTCGGCTTGATCCGTTGGACGAGGACGAGGTAGCAGTCGACGGCGTTGACGCTGGACACGGCGGAGCGGCGAACGAGGCTCGGTGGCCGCGAGGATGAGCGAGGACGACGGCGATGGCGCTCGGACCAGAGAGAGGGGGAAGGAAGCAGCGGCGATGGTGGGTGAGGAAGAGAGGGGGGGAGTGGATAGGGTTGTCGGGGGAGGCAGCGGCGACGTTCTTATCCCCTCGCCAGCCTTGTAGCGTCGGTGGCCGTCGCGGTGTCGGCCTGCGGCCGACGAGCGCGCGCTCGGCCACAGCGGCGACGACACGCAGGGGAGAGAAGAGGGAGATGGGCCAGGTGGGCCGGAATCGGGGCCTAGTGCACTTAGGCCCAGTGCACAGTGCATCTTTCCTTTTTATTTTTCTGTTTTCTTTTATTCTTTTCTATTGCTTTTTATTTTAGCTAGCAATTGCATTTGATAAAATATGGGACTTGCCAAATTAATTACTAGGCAATGGTTGGCACTGTCACAAAAAGTTTGGGCATTTTTGGAATTCTTATGGGATTTTCTAAAAATGGAAATAGCATTTTCAGTGCTGTTTTGGCTCTGCCAAAATATTTTAGCCCATTTAGGATTGATGATGATGTTGTGTTCCTTAACAGCAAATAGTTTTAGATTATTTGCTAAAAGGTGAACATTTTTCCAACAGAATTTGAGCAACTTCATATTTCACTTTTGAATTTGAGTTGATTTTTTTATAATAGAATTTGAATTGTTTTGATTAACCACTATGACTAAGTACTGCAAATGAAGTGACTTAGCATTATTAGCAGATAATCACAGTTGCTATTACACGGGGGTGTTACACGAGGCCTCCCCGCCGCCGCCGCCGCCGGCGGGGCTTCGCCCGGCCGCGCCCTCTGGCGGCGGCGAGGGAGGAAGAAAGGGAGGAGGTGGGGCCTGGCGGCGGCGGTAGGGCTAGCCTCCCCTGCCGCTCGCGGGAGCGCCAGAGGAGGTCGGGCACCAGCTCTTAAGGAAAGATAGGGAAGTAATATCCCGTGATTCTCGAGAAACAGACGTGTGCACGACGGTATCAAGGTCAAAGCACCCATTGTCCTCTCATCGTTTCTCTATCTCTTTGGGGGCATGGCAAAAAACTCCACTGCTGTCGTTAACCATGAACACAGCCTATCGGAGACCACGTCCAGATGCTTCAAGGAGAGCTTAACCGCCACCCACAATTTCGAGGTAGCCTGTTACCCGCTGCTCGCCGGCATGGGCGTTGGCAAATACATCAGCTCATGCATCTTCAGCGTTGGTGGCCACGATTGGACTATCAGGTTCTACCCAGATGGCAATAATGCCGAGTGTGCCGGTAATGCTTCAGCCTTTTTGTATTGTTCCAGCCAACCGAAAGGTGTCAGAACCAAGTTCACCTTGAACATGTTGGAAAAGGAGGGCAAAGTCCTAGTAACAAGCTTCGGCTCGTTGGAGCATACCTTCTCTTCGCCAATTGATGATTTTGGCTTTTCTAAATTCGTCGAGAAATCAAGGCTGCTGAAATCATCGTCGGATGCCACAAGTGGTTACTTCACTATACGGTGTGTTCTTACCATGATAAAAGAACCGCGAACGGAAATCAGGAGGAACCTTTTCGTGGTTCCGCGGCCAAATCTGCAAGACCATCTCCAGCAGATGTGGAAGGATGGACAAGGAGCAGATGTGACATTCAGTGTATCTGGCCAGTTGTTCAGCGCCCACAGATACTTGTTAGCTGCACGGTCTCCGGTCTTCAAGGCGGAGCTCTTTGGTCCAACGAAGGAGAAGGCAATAGACAGCATCACGATTGATGACATGGAGCCACCAATCTTCGAGGCGCTTCTTCACTTTATATACACGGATTCTATTCTAGATGATTGGGACAGCAAAGAAGGTAAAACTGCAAACATGCAGCACTTGCTGGTTGCGGCAGATCGATACGGGTTGGAGAGGCTAAGAGTTATGTGCGAAGGAAGGCTGCATGACAGCATCGACCTGGAAACGGTCGCGACCACATTGGTTCTGTCGGAGCAGCACCACTGCAGAGATCTCAAAGAAACCTGCATTGGGTTCATGACCTCACAAAACAGGCTAGGAGATATCATGGCAACGGATGGATTCAAGCATCTGATGGCAAGCTGCCCTTTGCTCATGAAGGATATTTTAGATAAGGTGTCCTGTGTCTTGAGTGGCTAGTCTCGTTTGTCTAGAAATTAAATGATCATGTCACCAGTATGTAGTACTTAGTCTGTGTTAGCGTTGATTATACCAAATTTGAGATTTCAGTCATTGTGTTGGGTCATCTACATTTCAACTTCAGAATATATATTTACATTGGTATAGTCATGTTATTGTTCTCCCTTGATTCTTGGAGCCTCATGTGTCTGCGTTTATCGTGCCTAGCTACACTCCTGGCAATGACTCATGTGTCATGTGTCCAATATTGGAGTATTTTCTTTGGGGCTTTTTGACACAAACATATTCAGCAATTTTATTAAAACAAAATTGAGCAATCGCTATACAATTCAGATTCTGTATCCTGGTAGGTCTGCGAGTCCTCATTGTATTTCTTATCTACACACAAACACATTAGGATTTCTCAATCCGAATACAATAGCACCTTCCTGTGTGTACATATATGTAACACGGTTATATCTGTAACATAAAGCTAGATTCCTTATTACAGTATACACAAGACCAATACATCATCGGTGGTGACCTATCGCTCTTTAGTCTAGGTTCTACCGTCGCCATGGGCAACAGATCGTCTTCCTCAGCTAAGCCTGGCCAGTCTGTGTCCGAGACGGCGTCGAGATCCCTCACGGAGAGCTTCATGGGGACCCACGATTTTGAGATTATCAACTACTCGCTGCTCGTTGGCATGGGCGTTGGCAAGTTCGTCAGCTCGAGCAGATTCTGCGTCGGTGGCTACGACTGGAATATCAGGCTCTATCCGGATGGAGTCACGAAAGACCACGCCGGCAAAGGGTCAGTGTTTTTACACCATCTCTGCTCACCGGATTCAAAGGGTGTGAGGACAAAGTTCACATTAAGCATTCTGGAGAAAGAAGGCTAATTAACCAAGGCTCTAGTCGACCACATCTTTCCTCGAGCTCATGCTAGTGACGGTTTCGGCTACACCAAATTCTTCGACAATTCAAAGCTGAAATCAATGCCGGACCTCTACTATGGCTCATTTACCATAAGGTGCGTACTCACCATCATAAAAGAATCTCGCACGGAGCTGCACCGTCGAATCTGCAAGAGCATCTCCAGCACATGCACGGGGATGGAGATGGCGCAGATGTGACCTTCAGTGTTCGCGGCCAATTGTTCAATGCCCACAGATGTTTGTTGGCTGCACGGTCTCCGGTTTTCAAGGCAGAGCTCTTTGGTCCGATGAAAGAAAACTCAACTCGGTGCAACGAGATTGACGACATTGAGCCACAAGTATTCGAGTCGCTTCTTCACTTTATAACACAGATTGCATGATGGATGGTTATGAAGAAGGCAAAACTGAAAATCTACAGCACCTACTAGTTGCAGCCGATCTATATGGAGTGGAGAGGTTGAGGGTTATGTGTGAAGGTAAACTATGTGATAGCATTGACTTGAAAACAGTCGCGACAACCCTAACTTTAGCGGAGCAACATAACTGCAGGGTTCTCAAAAAAGCTTGTATTGAGTTTCTAGCTTCAGGGAACACTTGAAGCTGTGAAGAAAACAGATTCAGATGTATTCAAACATCTCGAGGCAAGCTGTCCTCATCTCCTGCAGGAGATTTTATTCGCCAGGATGCCTTCCAAGTTGATAGATGATCATGAGTCTATATGAAG
Source organism: Thinopyrum elongatum (assembly GCA_011799875.1). Taxonomy (NCBI): domain Eukaryota; kingdom Viridiplantae; phylum Streptophyta; class Magnoliopsida; order Poales; family Poaceae; genus Thinopyrum; species Thinopyrum elongatum. The sequence continues at coordinate 619,358,419 of CM022298.1, read as the reverse complement.
TCAATTTGTGTAACAAAATTCTAGGGATATTTCATGAATTAGTGTACGCCATAGACTGGAGCAATTGTATCGTAGTAGATTCTTTGATTTACTTAAACTTCACGTGTACTCGTTTTTTAGCTGCTTACTTTTTGTGTCCTTTTACCATATATCAAATCAATTTAGGTCATTTATTTCTATGGTTCAAAAGAAAAACAAAGCGAAAATCCTGAACTTGATTTTTGGTTTGTAACAAATTCTTTGCTCTTGTGATTAAAGTGATAATCTACTCGGCACTCAAAACTCTGTCAAGACCAATCTGTCGTAGGAAATGTAGGAGTGCAAAAAAAAGAGGGATTTGAGCTCAAGCGGGTAGTTTGAAACTTACACTACTAGGGAAAACCTTATAAGTAGAGGCTTAACAGCAGCGCGGGAAATAGGCAAGCGCTAGTGCTACTTTACAGCAGTGCAAGAAGAAAAAGCGCGCTACAGGTAAGCCCGTCGCAGTAGCGCGGGCATGCCAAACCGTGCTGCTGCTAAGTGGTCCCCCGCAATACTCACCAGGCTACCTATAGTAGCAGTGCGGCCTAATGAACACATGTTACTGCTAAACAGATAGCAGTAGCACAATGTAACAGACCCACTACTGCAACTATTGTTGCACTGTGCCACCTGGTGGGCCCAACTTAGCAGCAGCGCGGGCTGGCGGCATCGTGCTACTGCTACGGCACTTAGCAGTAGCACCGGTCCTGGACCCACGCTGCTGCTAAGTCAACCTTATCTCTCCCGCGCTCGTCCACTTTCTCACTCCCTCCCTCACTTCATCTGCCTCTCTTCCTCCTCCCGATGTCGTCGCCGTCGCCGTCGCCGTCATCCTCCCTCCTCCTTCCTCAATAAGCCGCCGCCCTCCTCCCACCGCCCTCCTCCCTCCTCCCTCCTCCTCCGGCATTCCTCCTCTCCCTCCTCCGGCCGCCATCCTCCCTCCTCCTCCTTTCACCTTCCTCCTGCTTCCTCCCTCCTCCCTCCTTGTCCGGCCGCCCTCCTACTCTCTCCTCCCTCCCTCCCTCCCTTCTCCCTCCCTCCATCCCTCCTCCCTCTGTTCTTGTAGAATGTAGGTTTTTTTAAGGTTTTTCGAATACAATGTCTAGGCATGTCTAGCGGGTTGGGCACTCCCTCAGTAGGTGTTAGGAAGAAGAAGGCAATAGAAGAATCTTACGAGGAGACTGAACTAAGCTCAAATATGGATTAGCAGCCAAGTGTTTGATTAGTGGTGGGGAAAATGCACATGGCCAATGGGCCTGAGAGTTGGCCGAGGATGATCATCTACTAAGGACACTGTCTTGGAAAATTTGCAGCTCAAATGGAGGAGCCTATGTGTCACTTGCTTTGCAAAGTACCACACTGGACAAAATTATGAATGTTGAAGCTGGACTCAAACAAATGAATGGATTGATCTGAAATTTGGAGGAGCATGATGATTTGGGTATATGAAGGCACTGTAAAAATTTCATACCATTTCGATAAATAAAAATGGTACTTCCTTCATAGTGCTCTCCATTGAACAGAAAATTAGAAAAAATGTTGAGAGAAATTGGCTAGATTAAATGAGCTAAAATTTGGTGGAGGAAGGTTCTATGGGCAATGTCATGTCCTGAAATTTTTTCAGCAATTATAAATTAACATAAAATATAGTTGCTTCACAAACTGAAAATATTAACAGAAACAAAGATTGGATGGTGAGCTCACATGGATTGTTAGATGGGGCTCAAATTTTGTGGAGAGCTATGATTTGAGAATATAGAAGATGTGGCAAAAATTCAGCTCATTAGGATATGCCTAACTAGTACTTCTTTCACAACGGTTCTACCTGAACAGAAACTTTGGAAATTTGCCGAGGAATGTTTACTAGGCAAATGGAGCTGAATTTTGTCATGAGACAATGATTTGGATAGTAAAGAATGTTCAAATTTTTTGGAAATTTTGGGAATGACAGAAATATAGGCTACTTCACAACCTAGGATAAAAATAGACACATAGACATCACACATAGCCAACACTGATGAGGTGGTGCCTAGTCATAGCAATGCACCAAAATTTACAAGGCTATTACCATCTATATTGGTCGTGATCAGCTAGAAATAAGGCAGCGGACCAGTGTTGTTTGCTTTACAACCATTTCGTGTAACGAAATTACGACCTTTCTGACCAAAATTATTGTGATGGTTTAGGATTTGGAGCCCCCCGAACAGCTTATGACCAATTGGTCTCAAATGGTCGTAGATTTACGACCAATTCTTCCAGGGTCACTGAATTCTTGTAGTGTCGCTGACGCGTGGGCCGCGGTCGGCGGTCGTCATTAATAAAGACGCTGGAGGTAGTTGGCCGTCCGTCATGTGGGGATGCGGCGGACACCAAGAGGGCGTGGCGCGTCTGTGTCGTATCCGCGCCGACGCATTTCAAGCCCAAATTTGGGTCGGAAATGGGTCCGCACAGACGCAAAGCGTACTCGTTTTGAGAATGGGTCGGCGCATTGGGCCATCACTTTTGTCCGCGGTGACCCAAATGGACGGCGGCGGACGCATTAGAGTTGCTCTAACTCACTGACCCATTTGTTTGTTTTTTGTCCGCTCTTGTTTGTACAAACGATTTTTTTTGCCAACGCACAGACTCAATTCCATTTTCAGTCTGTTAGGTGTTCGCTCGGATCCATTTTGGTCTCAAATTTGGGACAGATTTGGATCGGAGGCAGACACAAAGCAAATGTTTTCTGTGTCATTTTCATCCGCCTCTATCCCATCTGGCCCACCTGCCATTCTCCGGCACATCTTTTATTTATCTTCTTTCTCCCTGCTGCACACCTTGCCGCTGCTCTAGCTCGTGACCGCGCTGGCCACAGGCGCTGCCGCCCTAGCAGTCGCCACCACCACATACACAGGAGCAGCTGCAGTCGCTTCCGCAAAGCCATCGCCTCCCCGCCGCCGCGCACACAGGAACGACAGACACATGAGCATCAATTGTAGTTGCCGCCGCTGCAGGCGCGCCGCGCTCACCGACCGTGACGGCCGCCACGCTCTAGACTCCATGGATGACAAGCTGGACATTGCAAGCGCCGCGACGGGCAGCGCCTGGCCAAGACAGAGGAGTCCCTCGCGAGCTCCGCAACGGGCAGCGCCCGACCACAATATCTCTTTGCGGGCACGTGCTCCTAGTCGACGCCTGAGGTGGCCGCGCCTGCTAGGTGCTCGCGTGCCCGGCCCGGCCTCGCCTCGCCGCACCCAGCCGTCTCGCGCGCCCGGTCGCCACGCCGCCTCGCGCCCGGCCCGGCCTCGCCTCACCGCTCCCCACCGCTGCGAGTTTCCCTTGCCCTGTTCGCGCGCCCCGGCGCTATGAGCTTCCCTTGCCCCGCTCGCGCGCCCGACCTCGTCGCTCGCGCGCCTGACCCCCCAAAATGAGCCGCTACCGTTGTGCACACGGCAGACCCAAATGAAAAGGCGGACAAATCCGTTCGCTCGGCTGATCAAATGGATAAAAAAACAGCGTTCGTTTGGGTGGATGCGCTGGAGTTGCTGGGCATCTACAATGCGCGACGCTTGTAGGAGGCGCCAGGATCAAATTCCTGTTCGATCGGTGGTTAGACGAGAGAATCCTAGCGTTCGGTGCCATATCGACGCAAAAGTAGGAACCGATCGCTTAAGCGCTTTCTCTCCTGGCGATTAGCGTAATTGTTTGATTTTTTAGCGCCTACTAATGCGCCTGGCGTTGGAGCCGATGGACTCTTAGAGCAAGTACAATAAGGTGATATAAGCAGGCTATAAGGACTAGAATATTATATATTTGCTTAGTTGAAGGAGAGAGAAGAAAAGCGGGCTCTTGGCTAGTAGCCGGCTCTAGCACGTGCCCCAAGACGCTTTGTGAGATTGTAAGGTGGACCAACTACTAATAAAGTAGTACACATATGAAATTTACTACTCCCTCCGTTTCTAAATATTTGTCGTTCCAGAGATTTCAACAAGTGACTACATACGGAGCAAAATGAGTGAATCTACACTCTAAAATATGTCTATATACATCCATATGTAATAGTCCATTTGAAATATCTAAAAAGATAAATATTTAGGAACGGAGGGAGTATTGTACATGCCGGCTACAAGGTTGGCTGTAGATGACATAGCAACTCCTTATAGCCGGTTGTTTGCTGTATTATTAACGGAAAACACTTAGTTTCATCCGGATGCACGCAGTCAAGCCAGCGACCGTGTCGTGCGCCGTCCGATCGTGCCCCATCACACGGGGGAAACTACTTAGATTCAGCCGCTGTAGACACGGCCGCGCCGGCCGCTTCTTGTGCTTGACATGCGTCTCATGGGCATGCGCAAGCATCCATCTCTCTCATCCTTATCTCAACCACTCCCCCAATTTTCTTCCCGTGTCGCTCTCAGCCTCCCTCGATTGAGTCAACGCCACGCCCAAGCAAATTAGACGAGGACGGCGGCGTCCGCCACCGGCGGACCTTGCTGCTGCAACGCCGGGAGGCCACGCGCTGCATGGAGTTGACCATGTGGGTGCTTCGAGCTCCACCTTCCTCCCTGCTTCATTTTTCTCCATGTTTCGTGGATCTAGCACCATGGGCCACCGGCGATACTTCAGGCTGAGGAGGAGCTGTGAAGTCTGGCAGGTCCTGCAAATTCAGCTAGGAGGCAGCGTGTTGAAAGACGGGGGAGCGGGTGCTGCAAGCGGCCGCCCGTGGTGCCAGCCCTTCAGAGCTCGCCGCCGACACTGCAACACCACCCTGCTGCGAGCTTGCCGGTCATGCGACACTATGGGTGCTGCGAGGGCGGCCGGCCGATACTGCCGATGCTGTGAAGAGATGCTGCCACGCCGCCGGCGATGATGTAGACCCGCCTCGTCATCCGTGCCACCTCATCTATGCTTCTAAGCTCGCCGCCAGTGTGGCAACACCACCGTCTGTTGCGACCTCACAGGTGCTGCGAGGACGATGGTCGCCGGCACCGGTAGGTGCTACAAGGAGATGTTGCCATGCCGCCGGTGATGCTGCAAACCAATCCAGTCGTCCACGCGCATACTTCCGCAAGCCACCTCGTCGGTGCTTTCTGAGCTCGTCGTCGATGCTGCAACAGCACTATTTTGCTGGGAGCTCGCCGCTGATGGAGGTTGGCCATGCTGTGAGGGAGCGAGTGTTGCGATGACCTGTTGCAAAGCCCGATGGTCGATGAGCAGGGCGCCAGTGCCGCAACCCGGCGGCTACTGCTGCGAGCTTCGATAGGAAGAAAGAAGAGAGAAACAGGCCGTTGCGTGTGTAGCGTGATGTGATAGGAAGAAAGAAGAGAGAAACAGGCTATTGTGTTGACTTCATCCAACGGCTAGGAGAGTCCAGATCATACGGTTGAAAAGGCAGTTGTCCTTTCTTTTCCTATATCCGGATGGCGCCTAGCAGCTGCCATTATTAACCATGCTCTTAGGTGATTTTCTAATTATTTTATTTCTCAGCCTGTTTGGTAAACACTTGGGCAGGGGAATAGGAGTTTGCACAAGGGTGCTTATGGAGGGATTAGTCATGGGAAGTAGGTTTTTACTCACATTCCCTTGTTTGGCATCTGGTGGGAATTAACGTGGGATAAAACTCTGCTCATGAATTAACAGGGTACCCCCGGGAAGAAATAGGTGGGAATTGGCTTTCTCAACTCCCATTCCCTTTTCCACTTAAACTCCCATTCCCCATAATCAAACAGTGGACTTTTAATCTCCTCACCCCACAACTCCCATTCCCCATCTCTAATTCCTCTGAACCAAACACGCTGTAAGCGCCTGTACAGGAGTTCCCCATTGGAGATGCCGCGTCTTCCTCTTTCCTCGGTCGGGACATCGTTCCTCTTTCCTCTGTCCGCCTAAAACCCCACTCTAGTATCCTCGCTCTCGCCATTCTACACTCTCCAAGCTTTGCGATGGGCGACGCCGCGGCTACTCTGCGGAAGACGGCGGCGAACGGCTCCGGGGACGAGGAGGCGGAGGAGGAGGAGTGCCGCATCTGCCGCCTCCCCGCCGAGCCGGGCCGCCCCCTGCGCCACCCCTGCGCCTGCCGCGGCAGCATCCGCTTCGTCCACAAAGACTGCCAGCTCCGGTGGCTCGCCACCACCCGCAAGCGCCTCTGCGAGGTTCGTATCACCCTCCCTCCTCCCCCGCCTAGGGTTTCCACCCTCTCCCAGCAGATCATACCCTGCCGCGGGGCACCATGAATTTAGTCCGCCACCTCGTCGCCCGTCGCTGATTCCGGCAGATCCGCTACCTTGCTCTCGCTTAATTCCTCTTCCGGTTCGATTCCGGCGCAAGATGCTGACTCGCCAGCACTGGCAGTGGCATGACAGAGAGATACTACTAATCAACACTGGGCTGAAGCACTGCGAAGCAATTGTCACTTTAGAAATAAGATCATCTTACCTACATGTAAATGGGGCCAAATGCCAAGTGCTGAACTACGTTGAGTTGTTTTTTTTTTACAATCAATACCATGATATATTTATAGTGGCGAACTGTACATGGTAGAGATACATGAGCTGACTACAGCGACTATAAAATAAAGTCCAAAAGAAACGAGCAAATATTGGAGATCTTCAAACTCTTTCTTCTTCCATGACACAATCTTGTACTTTTCTGAAGGCAGCTGACTACTGCATTTGGTTGATTGGTCAGGTATGTGGACACGAGATCACCACCCGCCCCATCCACGGCGCGGATGCCAACGCCCTGGCAACGCTTGTGAGTCTCATCTTACCGCCGTTGTGCCTCATCCTGACAGCCAACCTCGTCTGGGTGCTCACCAACCTCTACCTATGGCGCCTCGCACTCGCAAGGAGCCGCGCCGATGCCTTCCATCTGCTCTCCATCCACCCCATTGAACACGCCGTCCTTGCTCAACTGGCGCTCCGGGCTGAACGCGCGTTTCGTGCAAACTACGGGGGACGTCGGAGCCGCTGCCAGGTCGTCGTGCTACGCGCCCTTCAGTTCTCCGTGTCGGTATGCTTATTCTCCTTGCTCCTCAACCAGGGTAGGATATCTGCTGATACTTATATTAGTCTTGTGGTTTCGATACTACAATGGCGTGATCCTACATTCTTCCCATACTAGTAAAGCACCAATTAATGTGCATGTGTTCTCTACTATAGCATTTAGCACATCTTGTTGCCATGGTTTCCACATTGGTTTAGAGTTCCATGTTATGGCTAGAGATTGGCAAAAGTAAATGATGTCCATATTGAAGAAACCTGTATGAGTTGTTGTAAGTAAGATGATACTCATTTCCTTACTCTGTCTTCTGCCCTGCAATTGTGCCTCCTGTCAATTAATCACTACTGATAAATACATCGATAAGAGGAGCATTCCCAAATATATATAGGTGCAGAATAATCTTGTTATTTTTGACAGGGAAGCCGTAGGGGTGGCCCCGACAGTAAATTTTAGACAAAAGTAAAACTGTACAACTATTTACAGTAGAAAAGATAGAAGGTGGGGTGGGTTAATGTGCAACATGGGAGGGACCTAAACAAGGGATTTTAGCCGAGAGATAAAAGGGCCAACACGCTCAACAGAGTCTGAAAGTCCGTCTGCACAACTGAAAGTGTCTTATAATTTGGTGCTTTCCCACTGTGCTAATGCAGTATTTATTAGGCTAATGCTAACCAGGCTTTTACAAGGTTTTGGCTCAGTTCCATGCTTTTGGAATGGATGCTTTACATTTTTTTTTCTGCTTGTCATTTTACATGTCTCTACCAAATTCTAACATATGCCTATCTAATCAGGTGGCAATGGTTGACATGGTTCTGGCCTGTACACTTGCATTTATCCCTGTCACACTTGGAAGGATAATCCTATTGTGCAGTGGTGAAGTCGATTCCTTTGCTTCAACACCTTCTATCCTGCTAATTGGATATGGGTTTATCTTCTCACTGGTTGTGACTTTCGCGGGGCTTCTTCATACTACTGGGTAAACCCTCTAGTTTTGTTTCGTTTTCTAATAAAGTATATTTTTCACTCTCTTCAAAGTTCAGTGTTGACTGTTGATTTATGAGACTTCGATTCTGATGGTTACTGGATACACGGTAGTTTTAGGCTTTTGTCTTCTTCAAAATTATGGTTCATGACAGAAATCACTTTTGTTCTAATATATGTTCCAGGGGCGTCTTCCTGAGACTCGCCAGGGGCTTCCGTGCGCTCTGCCATCTCTTGGGGCTGTTCTGGGATTTCTGCGTCTATGATCTAGATGATTATGTCGCCGATGAGCGTATTGTCATTGGGCACAGGTTGGAAGACATCGTGTAGGTCAAGGCCAGGAACTCTGTTTCCAATAGTTGGTAGGAACAGCGATCTGGTGATATTAACAATTATATATATAGCAACGGTCATACAGATGTAGCATGCATACGTAGCAATGTGTATAGGCCACATTATTGGGATGATGCTAGGCGTATAAATTTCTGGTGAAACTTGTAGATGTGGATGCAGTTTCCTATGTGGAAGTTACCGAGGGTTGTATCGGTCGGTCCGTTCGACATCGTCGTTCCTTTTTAGTTGAACTGAACTGATGTTTGTAAATTTCCGCCCCTTTTTCTGTCGACCGCTGGCAGGATAGGCTGAAGATAAACGAGATGGTGTTGGTTGTCTTGAACATGGTTCACTAAATTCTTGCAATGCCTTGCAGTTTCTCTCGAGATTTTCGGTGCATGTCAGATATCTTTGTTCCGTACTTTGTTTCGGCAGACTAGGCTAATGCTTCAGCCAATCAGCCTGAAATTTCTGAGTTTAGGCAAGTTTATCTTGGAGCTATGCATCAAGTTTGCCGGTTCCAGGGCCAACTTTTGTGGCAAGATGTCACAAATTCTAACAAGGGAATTTCATTTTTGTACGTGTTTTGCCGTCACTCTGGTATGTTTGGGCTGTGACGGAAGTGTACCCTACATGATTTTTGGTAATGACCAAAAACTTGGTATTTGTTTCGATGATTTCCAATTTTTTGTCAACTCTAGTTCATTTTCTTTGCTAATGTTGGACAAGTCATGAGCGCCAAAACTTCAACCAAAGTTTTCTAGTTAATGTTTTGTTAGGGCAACCCGAGGCGTAACATCTGTACGTAATGTTTATTTAACTTTTCCTTTTCCCTCTTTTCTATAACGAGTAGCCACACTTTCTGATATATAATGAATATGTAGATCCTTCCCTATTTGTGCTCAACCGCCAGAGGTTGGGGACGGCAGCCGCGGCGGTTCGTCCAGATCCGACCTCGCGGCAGCTCTGGCCGCGAGCGGCTAGGGCTGTGGGCGGTTGCCCTGACCGGGGCCCTCTCGGCTGGTCAGTGTGGCGGCGCAGTGGAGGTGGTCCGACCCTCTTATCCTGATCCATGGGGCGTTTGGCTCTGCGATTGGCGGCGCGTCCGAAGGGTGGAGCGCGGCGGCTCAGCACTTCTAGACTTTGTCTAGCCTTGGTGACAGGGGTGTCTCCGGGTCCTGCTATTGCCAGGGGTGGCGACGGTGATCTGGCCCTGGTTCGAGAAATGGCGCGGCGGTTGCGGCATGGCCAGTGGCCTCCCCCTGCCCTGCTCTGGCTGGCAGGCCCCATATTTACCAAAAGGGCCTTCCTTTCCGGTCAAAGCGTTAGTCATCCATGTTGATGGGAGTGGGGTGGTCTGGGATGACGGGGCGGCGGCTCTAGTGGTGAGAGCGCGGAGCTCGTGCTCAGGTGCTCTCAACCCACAAACACATTGACTGTTGATCTATGGGTCTTTGGTTCTGAAGGTTACCGGATACGTGGTAGTTTTAGGCTTTTGTCACGTGTCTCTTGATATGTGTCTTCTTCCAAATTATGGTTTGCATGACAGAACCCAGTTTTTTTTCTAATATATTATGTGCCAGGGGCGTCTTCTCGAGATTCGCTCAGCTGGAAGACATCGCCGAAGGTAGCTGGAGACCCTTCTTCTCTTAGAACAAGGATCCTGTGATATTAACAGTTAGCGCGCAAACGTGAAGGGATATATCTGGTGCTGATGAGATGATGTCACAGATGGACGTTGATGATGTCTCCCGCAGAGAATGATGTCATTGTTACAGTGTTGCTCCCGAGGAACAACTCTTGTGAATGTCTGCCCCTTTTTTGTACGGCATTTTCATGGAGGATATATATAGGTACATGAGAAATGAGATGGAGTCAGTAGCGGAGCCAGAACTTTTGTGGAGCCTGGGCAAGCTTGAGCGTAAGTGTCTAATTTGGAAATTAAAATCAAGTATTTTGATACACAATATATAAAATAGCCCCAAACTTCGGAACCACAAATGCACAATAATAATGAAATAACAATATAAACATGATAGTCATGCAAATGTAATTTTAAAGTGAACTTGATATGATATATGAACATTCAATTTTATAATAGTTCGCCAAGTGTGACACTCGGCATACCCCATTTTGATAAAGAGAGCTTCGCCGAGTTCCTTTCCTCGGATACTCGGCAAAGTCTTTACCCAGTGCTAAAATGAGGTACTCAGCAAACTAAACTAGGCTGACGACCAGCCGACGTAAACGACGCCTATCACATGGCATGTTGTGTTTGTCGAGTACCTTTCGTTCCATACTCGGCGAAGATGGGTGCACCGAAGGGCGGCACGTGTCCTCGACGTTTGGCGAGTGATGTCTTCGGCTAAGCGTTTGTGGGTTTGCCGAGTACCTACCGCACAATACTCGGCGAAGATGGCTCCATTCGAGGGCACAACGTGTCCTTGACGTTTGCCGAGTGCTGCCTTTGGCAAAACGTTTAAGCGTTTCTTGAGTCCCCTCTCGGTGATACTCGGGAAACAGCTTTTGGCAGGGCTGCCCTTTGTCAACTGTTCTCGAGAAGGCTCTCGCCAAACCATCCTAGAAGCTACCAGATATTGTCGTGTGACAACATAAGTCATAAAACAAGGCCACACATAGAACAAAATAGAGAGTTTGTTTCAACGAAAATTATACGTGAACAAAATACGGTAGCAGATCAGTTGGCTATGTATAATCGTGTAGAGCGTACCACTACACTATGGCTACACCAAGGACCACCAAGTATCGAAAAACTTTTGCCTCGTGACGGTAACCCTATATTGATGGAATAAAACTTTATTACCTTGCAAAAAAAACAAGGCCACAAATAGAACTAAATTTACCATGTTACCAGTAAAAGTATAGCTATATAAATTAGCATCCAAACATCCTAGAAGACACTACTTCCTCTAGTGATCTAAATGCTCTTATATAGTTTTACAGATGGAGTACAAGATAAAATAAAGAATTCCTAATTCACATAAATTAAGTGTTGTGATTTTGAATATACTCAAAATAGAGAGCTTGTAAGAAAAGAGGAAGACATGTAAAATATACCCCACCGCCTGACCTCATAAATTAATTTAAGTCCTAAATATATCAATATTCAAATTAGTTAGCACACTAGTAGAAAAACTACTTTACGTGAGGCACATTAGTCCCGGTTTGTAAACGGATCGGTACTAATGTGACCATTAGTGCCGGTTCCAACGGCTAGGGGGCCGGGAACCATTAGTCCCGGTTTGTGTTGAACCTCTAGTACCGGTTCGTGACACGAACCGGGACTAAAGGTGTGGTGGCAGGCTGGGGCCCCACGAGCCCCTTTAGTCCCGATTCGTGACACAAACCGGGACTAGAGGCTAACTTTAGTCCCGGTTTGTGTCACGAACCGGGACTAAAGATGCTCCTATATAAACCCTTCGTCCAGCCCGCGAACTCTCTGTTCTTCCCCTTTCCCCTCCTCTGTTCTTCCTCTCTTGCTCGAGCTCATCCTCCATTTCTGCCAAAATTTGTCAAGATTTGAAGGCACCCCATGCATCCAAATGTTCACAAAGGTTAGCAACTTTGTCCTTTCATCTCTCATTGCTGGATTAGCTCTTGCAATGCTCTATAAGTATAGTGATTTGTGGGTTTTAGTTCGGGAGTATTTATATATGGTAGTTTATTTGATTTATATGCAATTTGAGCTCAAATTAACTTCTTAGTTTGCATATGTAGGTGTGGTTTACTTAGTGCCTTCCCTCCCCGTCCTAACCACCGTCGATCGCCCGCACCGTCCCGTCGCCTGCACCACCTTGGTGAGCCTCTTGTTCTTATCCTTTTTATAAAAAAATCATGTTTGTGTGATTTAGATAGTTACTTGTATAATTTTCTTACCCGTACGTTGTTTGTTATACATAGTGGCATGGTTTTGATATCCGTCCCCGTCGGCCCTCGTCCGTTTTATGATTCGGATGTGGTATATTCTCTTTTATAACTATTTGTTGCATTTCGTGTTTATGACAAATTATGCCCATCAAGTTGACATAGATATTTTTATCTAGGAGGTATGTGAACCGGAAATTCCAACCGATCCTCTTGTCGAGAGGTTAAATTTAGTTGAAAAAGAAAACAATTACTTGAAGAAAAAATTGAAAAGAATTTAGGAGGAGAAGATGGAATTGGAGTTGCATGTAGCCGATGTCATCGATGATCACAAGATCAAGATGGATAAAATGCGCTTGAAGATTAGAAAGATTAGAAAGTATGCCATTGATAGTGAGGCTTGGTATCATTATGCTGTTGGATCAATTGTTACTTTAGTTGCGATCTTGATCGCATTTGTTGTTGCATTTAAATGCTTTAGCTAGAGAGTTTGTATGTTGTTTTATGAGAATAAGTGTGTATGAACTTGTATTAATTTTGTCTTTTCGGTGTTGTGTAATGAAGATGAGCCGGCAATGGATGTACGATGACCGATGCTCTCCCCAGTTCATTAATGGCGTGCATACTTTTCTTCTTGCGGCTGAGGCAAACAAGCGGGCGAAAGGTTTTATGTGTTGTCCATGTGCTAACTGTAAGAATGATCGAAATTACTCTAACGCAAGAACCATTCATGTCCACCTATTTGAGTCTGGTATCATGTCCGGCTATAACTGTTGGACCAAGCACGAAGAAAGAGGGGTCCTAATGGAAGAGAATGAAGAAGAAGAGGATGACGATAGCTATCCTGGCCATGGGTTCCCTGAATACGATGGTACAATAACAATGGGGGAAGAAGATGAGCCGGCAATGCGGGAAGAAGCTGGAGAAGAGGCATCAGATGAGCCCGCTGATGATCTTGGTCGGGCCATTGCCGATGCAAAGAGAAACTGCGCAAGTGAAAAGGAGAGGCTGAAGTTGCAGCGCATGTTAGAGGACCACAAGAAATTGTTGTTCCCAAATTGCGAAGATGACAAGAAAAAGGTGGGCACCACACGGAAATTGCTGCAATGAAAGGCAGAGAAAGGTGTATCTGACAAGAGATTTGAAAAGTTGCTGACAATGTTAAAGAAGATGCTTCCAAAGGACAACGAATTGCCCGACAGTACATACGAAGCAAAGAAGGCTGTCTGCCCTCTAGGATTAGAGGTGCATAAGATACATGCATGCCCTAATGACTGCATCCTCTACCGCGGTGAGTACGAGGATTTGGATGCATGCCCGGTATGCGGTGCATTGCGCTATAAGATTAGCCGCGATGACCCTGGTGATGTTGAGGGCGAGCGCCCCAGGAAGAAGATTCCTGCCAAGGTGATGTGGTATGCTCCTATAATACCACGGTTGAAACGTTTGTTCCAAAACAAAGAGCATGCCAAGTTGATGCGATGGCACAGAGAAGACCGTAAGAAAGACGGGAAGTTGAGAGTACCCGCTGACGGGTCGCAGTGGAGAAAAATCGAGAGAAAATCGGGGGACTTTGTAGATGAAGCAAGGAACATATGGTTTGGTCTAAGTGTAGATGGCATTAATCCTTTTGGGGAGCAGAGCAGCAAACATAGCACCTGGCCTGTGACTCTATGTATGTATAACCTTCCTCCATGGTTGTGCATGAAGCGGAAGTTCGTTGTGATGCCAGTGCTCATCCAAGGCCCTAAGCAACCCGGCAACGACATTGATGTGTACCTAAGGCCATTAGTTGAAGAACTCTTACAGCTGTGGAATGAAAAAGTTGTACGTGCATGGGATGAGCATACACATGAGGAATTTGACCTACATGCGTCGCTGTTTGTGACCATCAATGATTGGCCTGCTCTCAGTAACCTTTCAGGATAGACAAACAAGGGATACCGTGCATGCACGCACTGTTTAGATGATACCGACAGTATATATTTGGATAAATGTAAGAAGAATGTGTACCTGGGACATCGTCGATTTCTTCCGAGCAGGCATCCCGTAAGAAAGAAAGGCAAGCATTTCAAAGCTGAGGCAGATCACCGGAAGAAGCCTCGCCACCGTACTGGTGATGATGTACTTGATATGGTCAAGAATTTAAAAGTAATCTTTGGAAAGGGTCCTGGTGAACAATCTGTTCCGAATGACATTGACGGACGCGCACCCATGTGGAAGAAGAAATCTATATTTTGGGACCTACCCTATTGGAAAGACCTAGAAGTCCGCTCTGCAATCGACGTGATGCACGTGACGAAGAATCTTTGGGTGAACCTGCTAGGCTTCTTGGGTGTGTATGGGAAGACAAAAGATACACCGGAGGCACGGGAGGACCAGCAACGTATGCACGGAAAAGACGGCATATATCTGGGTCGTGCCAGCTACGCTCTTACCAAAGAAGAGAAGGAAATCTTCTTTGAATGCCTGCTTAGTATGAAGGTCCCGTCTGGCTTCTCGTCGAATATAAAGGGAATAATAAATATGGCAGAGAAAAAGTTCCAGAACCTAAAGTCTCATGACTGCCACGTGATTATGACGCAACTGCTTCCGGTTGCATTGAGGGGGCTTCTACCGAAAAACGTTCGATTAGCCATTGTGAAGCTATGTGCATTCCTCAATGCAATCTCTCAGAAGGTAATCGATCCAGAAATCATACCAAGGTTAGAGAATGATTTGGTGCAATTTCTTGTCAGTTTCGAGTTGGTCTTCCCACCATCCTTCTTCAATATCATGACACACGTCCTAGTTCACCTAGTCGAAGAGATTGCCATTCTGGGTCCTGTATTTCTACACATATATTCCCCTTTGAGAGGTTCATGGGAGTCTTAAAGAAATATGTTCATAACCGTGCTAAGCCAGAAGGAAGCCTCTCCAAGGGCCATGAAAATGAGGAGGTCATTGAGTTTTGTGTTGACTTTTTTCCTGACCTTAAGCCGATTGGTGTTCCTGAATCGCGACATGGGGGCAGACTGGGTGGAAAAGGCATGCTAGGACCGAAAGCAATAATATGTATAGACGGGCATTCTTGGGCGCAAGCACACTACACAGTTCTACAAAATTCCTCCTTGGTGGCTCCGTATATTGAGGAAGGACATGTCTATCAAGCCGAGAAGAAGAAAAGATAAGGAAGCGAATACATCATACGATGAGCCAAAGCGCCACATAGTTCTTTTAGGGAAAAGAAACATCGTGGGAGTAGAGGACATGACAGACATGTCAGAAGATTATGAAAATTTTCATAAAATTGCTCTGAGGGAGTCCTGGATTAAGGGGTCCTCGGGCGTCCGGGTTATGTGACATGGGCCGGACTGATGGGCCGTGAAGATATAAAGTAGAAGGCCTTTTCCCGTGTCTGGATGGGACTTTCCCTTACGTGGACGGCAAGATTGGCGTCCGGATGTGTAATTTCCTTCCTGTAAACCGACTCTGTACAAACCCTAGCCCCCTCTGGTATCTATATAAACCAGAGGGGTTAGTCCGTAGAGGCCATCATAACAATCATAGGCTAGACATCTAAGGTTTAGCCATTACGATCTCGATGTAGATCAACTCTTGTAACCCCTATACTCATCAAATACAATCAAGCAGGACTTAGGGTTTTACCTCCATTAAGAGGGCCCGAACCTGGGTAAAACATCGTGTTCCCTTTGTCCCTTGTTACCTTCGATCCTCAGACGCACAGTTCAAGACCCCCTACCCGAGATCGGCCGGTTTTGACACCGACATTGGTGCTTTCATTGAGAGCTCCTCTGTGTCGTCGATGGAAGGATCGATGGCTCGCCTTGTCATCAATGACAACATCACCTCTGGAGGAGCCCTAGTTCCAGGACAGATCCTCCAACTCAGCGGTTTTACCATGGGCGCCCGCTCGGCTATTGAGCCGAAGGCGGCCCCCCAAATCGCCAAACATCATCTCTGCATCGGCCTCGAACACTCCGAAAAGATGGTTCCGGCATATGTCTCGTCCTTGAACGAACTGCTAGATCGCATCGCCACCTTGGGGGTCGCAACAGACTATGATCGGATTGGGCTTAAACCTGATCAGAGGGAAATCAAGTCCCCGACGATCACCCATCTGGTATCGGTCGTGGAGGAACAAGCCGAGAATACTTCTTCTCCTAAGTTGGTAACAAACTATGTTCGGATTTCCGAGCCCTGCGAGCCGGATACCCACCATCGGGAAGATACCACAGGTCCTCCGAACATAGAATCTGGCGTTAAGCCCGAAAGTCACCAGGGCCCTCCTGATCCTAGACTAGTGACCTCGGAGATTCTTCAAACTCCGGATCCGACGGCGGGTTGGGGTTCGGATTTTAGCCCACCCACCCACCACAAGCAATATTCCCCAAGCAATTCAGGTCCTCCAGACATATGTGACCTAATGTATGTACGACAGCAACCTCAGGAAACGGTCCATCACTTCTGGGCCAGATTCCTCCTTGTTAAAAACAAGATTAAAGATTGCTGTGACGAGGACGCGGTTTCAGTTTTCTGCCGCAACTGTACGGACGAGGGAATCCTCAATGCCCTCAACCGCCGCCGCATACTGCACTTTGCAGATTTGGCACATATAGTACAGAAGTACTGCGCAATGGAAAGCGCCTGGAAAGCCCAGACGGCCCAGTGGGAACCTCCTGCCTTTAAGCAGCCCACTGGACGGGCAAAAAGGATGCACCCTTACGGGGCACCCGCTCATCATCTCATTGACAAGAAAATAAAACCCTTCACAGGACATAGAACTGTCCTTGATGAACTGCTCGGCAAACCGTGTCAGATACACACGACGCCGAATACTGAACCAACACATAGGCTTCGGGCATGTTGGGTACTCCGGCAGGTGGCTAAGAGTGGCGAGGCCATCCTCACCAACACTACCCCGGAGAAGCACTCTTCAGAGGATGACGACCTTAATGTCTTTACGGTCTTTGAGACCTTTCCTTCAAATAATCGGCGTAAAAGGGCGCTCCGCGACCTCGCCGAAGTTAACCAGGTAGCCACAATAAATCCTTGGAATGATACGGCAATAACTTTTACTGCCGACGATGAACCAAGGGCCAGATCAGTCCGAGCACCTGCCGCCTTGGTCTTAAACCCAATTGTAGATGGCTTTCGACTCACCAAGGTGCTCATGGACGGCGGTAGCGGATTAAACCTCATCTACGAAGACACGCTCGATAAAATGCAAATGGACAAGAGTCGCATCGAGCAAAGCATCACCACCTTTCGAGGGATTATCCCCAGTCGTGCAGCACGATCTTTGGGGAAAATTAAACTTGATGTAGTATTCGGCACGCCGGAGAACTACAGGTCCAAAGAGTCGCTCTTCCACGTGGCACCTTCCAATAGCAGATATCACGCCCTGTTGGGGCGAGACGCCTTTACACGCTTCCAAGCCATACCCCATTACGGGTATATGAAGCTCAAAATGCCAGGGCCTAACGGAGTTATCACCATCGCCAGTGATCCGGATATAGCACTCCGCGCCGAAAACAAAACGGCATCCTTGGCCCTCGAGGCACTATCCGAAGCCCTAGCGGCCGAGGAGCTAACCACTCTACGCTCCACAGTGGACAAAGATGATGTAATCCTCGATAAGAGGCCGAAGTCCACTTCTTTCAAACCAGCAGACGAAATAGTAAAATTTCAAGTACACCCGACGGATCCCAACAAGACAGCCTCGATTGGAGCACAACTAGATCTAGCGATCGACGCCGCACTAAGAGCATTCCTGCGCGAAAATTGGGATATATTCGCCTGGCACCCTTCGGACATGCCCGGGATCCCACGCAGACGGGCCGAACATAGCCTCAATATTATAAAGGGGTTCAAACCAGTCAAGCAAATGCTGCGGCGATTTTCCGAACCCAAACGACAGGCTATGGGGGAGGAGCTAGCTAAGCTTCTCAAAGCAGGGTTCATTAGGGAGATCAAACATCCGGACTGGCTAGCAAACCTGGTCATGGTACCGAAGAAGGATAAGTCCTGGCGCCTTTGTGTCGGTTTCAAAGACCTTAATAAGGCCTGCCCTAAGGACCCCTTCCCGCTGCCTCGTATCGACCAAATCATTGACGCGACTGCAGGACACGATTCACTGTGTTTCCTTGACGCATACTCCGGATACCATCAAATTAAGATGAAGGAGTCCGACCAGCCCGCAACGGCATTCATTACCCCATATGGGCCTTTCTGCTTCAACACCATGCCGTTCGGACTCAAAAACGCTGGCGCCACTTACCAACGCATGATTCAAACATGTTTGGAGAAACAGATTGGCAAGACAGTGGAGGCATACGTAGATGATGTAGTCGTCAAGACTAAGCATGTCGAATCATTAGTGGACGATCTACGCCTCACATTCGACAACCTCCGAACATATGACATACGGCTCAATCCGGAAAAATGTGTCTTCGGTGTTCCAGCCGGAAAACTACTCGGGTTCATTGTTTCCAATAGAGGAATCGAAGCAAACCCTGCAAAAATCCAAGCCCTGTCACAATTGGCAACCCCAACAGACCTAAAGTAGGTCCAAAAACTAGCTGGGTGCGTGGCAGCTTTGAGCCGCTTTATCTCCAGATTGGGAGAAAAGGCACTGCCACTTTATCGCCTACTCCGACGAACCGATCACTTTGAGTGGACGGATGCGGCAACGGCCAGATTGGAAGAAATAAAAGCTTTGTTAGCAAGCAACCCAATCCTCGCCGCACCAAACGTCGGTGAACCTATGTTGCTCTACATATCTGCAACCCACCAGGTGGTGAGCGCCATGCTCGTCGTAGAACAAGAGGAAGAGGGACATAAATTTCCACTCCAAAAACCAGTATACTATGTATCGGTGGTCCTTACACCATGCAAATCTCGATACCCACACTACCAAAAGATAGCGTATGCGGTCTTTATGGCATCCCGAAAGCTGCGCACTACTTTCAAGAGTGTTCGATCACGGTGGCATCCGAAGTACCACTCAATGATATCATAAATAATCGGGACGCCACCGGCCGCATAGCCAAATGGGCCATCGAGCTCTTACCGTTTGAAATAACATACAAGCCACGCCGAGCTATTAAATCTCAGGTGTTGGCCGACTTCGTCGCCGAATGGACGGAAGCCGAACTCCCTAAAGAATACATCACATACTCCAACTGGGTAATGTACTTCGACGGCTCTAAAATGTTAGCCGGGCTGGGAGCCGGTGTCATCTTAACTTCCCCTACTGGGGACACAGTCCGCTATGTATTGCAAATAATGTACACGGACTCCAACAACGCAGCCGAATACGAATGCACTATTGCACGGTCTCCGGATAGCCGTCTCCATGGGCATTCAACGCCTAGAGGTGCGTGGGGAGTCAAACCTTGCAATATCCCAAATAAATGGAGATTTTGATGCAAAAGATCCAAAGATGACGGCATACCACAACGCCGTACTCAAAATATCAGCTCGGTTTGAGGGGCTCCAGTTTCATCACATTGGTCGAGAAAGTAATCAGGCAGCGGACATCCTCGCTTGAATGGGCGCTAAACGTGATCCCGTCCCACCTAACACCTTTGTGGAAAGGCTCTTCAAGCCATCCGTGATATGGCAGGACCAGAACGGCAATACTAGTTCAGAGCCGATCATACCCTCAGATGCCGAACACAATTCTGATATCGTCGGGGGCTCGGGCACCGAAATGACACCTTCCGCCCATGTAATCATGGCCGTCATTGCTCCATGGACCGAGCCCTTCCTGGCCTACCTTAATAGGCGGGAGCTCCCTGAGGACCAGAATGAGGCTCGCCACATAGTTCGACGCTCGAAAGCCGACAAGGTTCATGAAGGAGAACTCTACAAGAAAAGTACTACCGGAGTTCTTCAAAGATGTATCTCCGAAGAGGAGGGACGACAGCTCTTGGCCGAAATACATGCTGGTCTCGGTGGCCACCATGCCGGCGCTCGGGCCCTTGTAAGTAAGGCCTTTCGTACAGGTTTCTTTTGGCCTACAGCCCGAGCAGATGCACAGGCTCTTGTACAGCGCTGCGTCGGATGCCAGCTTTTCGCCAATCAAAGTCACATGCCGCCCACCGCCTTAAAAACAGTCCCCATTACCTGGCCTTTTGCGGTCTGGGGGCTGGATATGGTCGGACCCCTTAAAGGGGGAAGCCATAAGAAGAAATATTTGCTGGTTATGGTGGATAAATTCAATAAATGGATAGAGGCCAAACCAGTAAAAACGGCTGAAGCCGGACCGGTGATCGACTTTATATCCGGCGTTGTACACCGTTATGGTGTCCCTCATAGCATCATTACCGACAACGGCTCTAACTTCACAGCCGATGAGGTGAAAACTTGGTGTGCTAACTTGGGCATCAAGCTCGACTACGCCTCCGTATATCACCCTCAAACAAACGGTCAGGTCGAACGGGCTAATGGCCTGATAATGAGCGGCATCAAACCCAGACTCGTGCGATCCATACAGGAGTCAGATAAGCACTGGGTCGAGGAACTCGATTCCGTACTCTAGGGCTTGCGGACCACGCCCAATCGCACGACCGGATACACCCCCTTTTTTATGGTGTACGGCGCAGAAGCTGTTTTGCCCTGCGACATTATTCATGACTCACCTAGAGTGCGCATGTATGAAGAGAGAGAAGCCGAGCTCGATCGGCAGGTCGACCTAGACGGCTTGGAGGAGGAGCGCGATGTTGCAAAAGCCCGTTCCGCATTCTATCAGCAGCAGGGTCGGAGGTACCAAAGCAGAGAAGTGCGGGCCAAGACTTATAATGTCGGCGAACTAGTTTTACCCCTCCCAGAGAAGAATAAGGACAAGCTCAAACCAAAATGGGAGGGTCCCTTCATTATAGATGAAGTTCTAACTGGAGGAGCCTATCGCCTTCGAAATGCATCGAATAACCGCCTAGAGCCGAATCCATGGAACGCAGCTCGGCTCTGAAGATTCTACGCATAAGTTTGGTCATACCTTTTTTCTCATTCCTTTTTTTTCTCCTCTTCCTTTTGTTTTTGTTTTCTCGTTTCTATACGATTCCCAGGATTTGTTCGGATCAGCCGAACACTTGGAGGGTAAAACATCCTAAAATGTATACATCCCACCATGACTGGGGGCTTCTTTAATCGAAGCTTATTATTATTTCGATCCTGGAGCTCAAAATTTAAATGTCGTTTGCTCATATACATCCTTTTTGTCATTATATGCACCTCTATGACTTAAGTTTTTGCCAAGCTGGGTTGCCTTGCTCCTGTGTTTATGCCCTACGGTCCCGATTGTTCGGCTAGGGCATAAAGGGAGCACCTCTGCGATTGTTACAACCGGGTCACCGGACATGTACCTCAGACGGGTAAAGCCGAAAGCTAGCGTTCTTAAGAGACTAAGTGGTCGGCAATCAAACGACAGATTGTTACATTCTTGTGACCACTCCAAATACTGTGGGATAGTTTTTCCGTATAACGGACCAAAACCCCGGCACGCCTAATTACTGCATGCCAACCCAAGGAAAGGAACCCTTAACGGAACTATTTTCCTTGGAAGATGTTTCTTACATATGTAATATAACATACATCCTGAACTACAAATTTTTGTATGTTCGAGCACAATGACTGGGTTGCCTCGTTTCCGGACATAGTGAATGTTTCTTTTCGTTCCTAATTGTATCCGAAAACACTCCACCATTTTAGGGTCCGGAGGATAAAGCCGAAAGCCTGCGATGACAAAACTTTTCATATGTTCGGATAAAGGCACAGGTTGATCATAACATACTTTAATACATTGCATCAACTACCTATTCGGAATCTATTCCATCTATAAGGCTGTCTAACCTACAGTCTTCCCGCGAGTACTTCACAGCTATCATTACTTTGTCATACACCAAACTCACTGGAATCTCTTTCCCGTCTGGTCCCTGTGGTCCCACCCGGGCCATATGATTTGGATCTAGCTTGGTAAAGCGTGTTTTCACCATGGCCCAGGCTTCTCGTGCGCCATCACGGCAGGCGGATGTCTTCCATAGCTCAAACTGGCATCGAGCACCTTTGAATAAGTTTGCCAAGCCCTCCATACTCTCTGGAGGGGTATCGGATGGCCATAATGCCTTCACCATACTCTTCATGGCTTTCCGGGCCCGAGCATGTACCGCGGACAGCTCCTTTAGCACGTCACCTTGAAATCCGGATACTTCTTCTTCCGGCCTACCGGTTAACAGACCTGCGGCAAACAGGGTCATGATATTCCGAATTATGGATTCAACATGAGAACCTAGGGAGATTCTAAATAACAGAGGAGGACATACCTAATATGCCGCCCTTCAGTTTTTCATTTTCTCTCTGAGCGGCCGATAACTGATCCTTCAAGCTCTCTATCTCTTCGGATTGTTTGTCCTTTTCCTCCTTGAGATTTTCCTCCCTGGACGCACCCGTTGCGCTCTTTTTCATCTCCGCCAGCTCGGTGGTAATAGTGTTCAGCTGCATTTGGTTTGTTTTCAGCTCCTGGGCTAGCGCCATGTTCTTTTCTTTAAGGACCTACAGGGTATATCGATCCTTAAATTGGCTTGCCTCGCCGCTTCAAGTCTCGGGGGCTACTGGCATATGACTATCTAAAATTGTATAAACGCTTACCTGTATGTCCTTTGAGAACAGCTGAGTGACTCCGGCAAGTCCGTCTCGAGCGGCTCGGATATATGCATCCACCGTGCTGAGTGCGGTAAATTCTTGCTCGGAAAAGTGCAGATAAGGGTTTCCTTTCAAGAGCCCTCCGAATACTTACGATGCAGAAGGGATAGAGGCGGGGGTAGTCAGTGGTGATAGCCACTCTTAAGCCGTCAAGGCTCGCTTGATAGAATACCAGGGTCTCCATCACGGTTATGATCCTCTGGCTGTGGAGCGGGACCGTGGACGTCCTCGATCATCTTCCTCCATGACTGTTTTTTGGTGACAAAGGGCAAAGTTGATTAGTGTCTGTGACAGCAATAAAAGTAGCGCAGACAATCGAAATCTTACCCATTCTACGGGGTTATACATGGAATAGCCCTCCCGGTAGTTTAAGCGGAGGAAGTCTTCTTTCTCACCCTTATACAGATCAGCCAGGATTGTGGCCAGTTCGGCTAGGGTATTCGGACCCTTCCGTCTGTAACGGGCAGTGTCATCTTCTCCAGTATAACACCATACGGGAGTTACTCTGGATTGAAGAGGCTGGACGCACCTCTTTATTGCAATAGCCATGACCTCGACTATCGAGAGCTCGGTATGGGCTAATAACCTGATCTTGCTAACCAACCTTTTTATTTCCGCACTGTCTTCCTCCTTGGGACTTCGGGGACGCCAGTTGAAACACTTCTTTAAAGGAGCACTAGAAAATTCAGGAAGGTCGCGCCGAACTGGGTCCGGCAGTGGGACGTCGTCTATATAAAACCATTCCGAAGCCCACTGAGCGTATACCTCCTTGGGAGTTCCTATGAGGTATCCGGATCCAGCTATACGCCATATTTTGGCACCGCCCACTTCAAAAATAGAGCCTCCCCGGTGGCGGGGAACAAGGCAAAAGAACTTCCTCCATAGTTCAAAATGGGCCTCGATGCCTAAGAACAGTTTGCAGAGGGCAACAAAACCTGAGATGTGCAGAATCGAACCTGGGGTAAGGTTGTGCAGTTGGATGCCATAAAATTCCAATAGGCCCCTGAGAAAGGGATGGATTGGAAATCCTAGGCCCTGCAACAGAAAGGGGACGAAGCACACCCTCTCCTCCTTATTGGGGTTGTGGAAATTCTCAGCCATCACGTCATTGCCAATTGAGGCCAATCCCGCTCGAATAGGGACTAGATCCACGAGGGGAAGGTAGCCCTGCGTCTGGAGTCGACTCAACTGAAGATGAGGCACGGAACAACTCTGCCAATCACCCTCCTGAGGGCCATGAGGACGCGAAGATGAGCCTGGAGCGCTAGCCATGTTGAAAGCTTTGTTCGTAGCTAATCTCGACGGTCTTTCTTTTGCGTGATATGAGATGGCATTTGGGGATCTACCTCTCCTTATATAGATGCCGTCCGCGCATGGTGAGGGTCTTATTTGCAAAAAATCATAGGCTGTTCGTATTCACCCAGCGCGCGAAAATCGAAGCGACTGCAAAAAAAGAATCATAAGAGCAGCACATCGGGGTTAGAGCCGGACTGTCGTCAATCCGAAGTACAAATGAAGAACCCGCCTTGCAAAGCCGAAGATATAAGCCGGATACCACTACTAGAAAAAAGGCTGTTAGTGGCGCACCAGTTTTTGCTATTAATGGCGCACTATAAGTGCGCCACTATTAACACGCCACTAGTAACAAATAGTAATGGCGCACCTCTGGTGCGCCATTAGTATCCCAGATAATAGTGGCGCACCACATAGTGCGCCATTACTATGTCCAACAGTGCGCCATTACTATGCCTCCTAGGGGTCCATATTTACCTTCACGTATGCCCCCAAGTGCGCCATTACTATGCCCCGTAATGCGCCACTGGTATTTAGCCTTGGTGCGCCACTAATGCTCAATATGGTGCGCCACAACTGGGGGCCATATTTGCCTTCACCTATGCCCCAAGCGCGCCATTACTATGCCCGATAATGCGCCACTGGTATTTATCTTGGTGCACCACTAATTCTCAATATGGTGCGCCACTACTATGAATATTAGGAATTATTATTTTTTGCTTTTCTGGTATTTGCACAGGTTACAAAATACGTTATAGCACATAATATAAACATCACACAATAGAATTCATCATATTAGTCTCCAAATTCAAAATAGCGAACAAAGTTCAAACATTAGCCAAGTTTAGGTCTCGAGACATTAGCAAAGTTCATCATATTAGCCGAGTTTGTCGTCACATTACAAAGTCGATATCGATCATCTAAACTACCATCACATAGAAGAGAGCTGCGGTCACGATGAGCATCATCGCGATGAAACTGGTCTTCATCCGGTTCCTCCTCCGCTCCCTCCTCTCTCCCGCTAGATAGCGCACGTATCTAGCTTCCGCCTCCGCCCTAGTGGTGTACCCTTTGTAACTGTTACCGCTGAAACGGTGAACCTGTCTCCGACACTCCTCCCAGTCATTGTAGACTCCGGGAACCTTACCCTTGTACATGACATATGACGGCATCTCTATGCACTAGACAAACAAAACGTTAGTAGCAATTCACAGATAATATATAAGCAATATATAAGTATGCAACAAAAGGATCGGAAGAGAAAAGCAACACATTAATAGCATGATTCATGGTCCTACTAATAAATAGCATCGATTACATATAAGTTGAACGACTGTCCAAACTAAAGAGACATACAAGTTCATTAAAGTTTAATTACAACATGAGCTAATCGATATTTCAGAACTACATAGCATCAATACTTTCGACTCGACTAAGGGACCGGAGCGTGGATGAAGCCGCCGTCTTTCATGATGGTCATGAATGTGCGGTCGTTGTCAGCCTGCATTTGTAGCGTTGTTTCTATTTCACTGTTGGATGGTTGATATTTGAGGTAGAACTGCCCCGTGGTACGAAGGACATCTTGATAGATGATTTCCGCAAACTTCGACTGGATGCGAAAGAATTCTTGTCTGATGTCCTCGTCCTGGATTGCCGACAAGCGTGCGGCCCAATCTTTGAGATTATTTGGTAGCATAAGGTGATTATGGTCCCGTACGATCGCCCGCATGTGATGGAGGGCGTAGTAGGCATCCTTCTGACTGCCAGGCGGCTGCTTGACGCAGGGGAACGTCGTTACGTGGGTGAACACGTGCTTGCCGTACCTACAATTGGCCTCCTGAAGGTGCCTCCAGATTTGGCGTAGCCGGGGAGAGCATAATCAAGAACTTTCTTCATATTTGTGTAGTCTTTCTTCGACTGACGGTCCGAGTCGAAATACGTGGCCATGGAATATTTCGGGCTTAAGAGGATGAGTGTGCAATGTGTGTCACTACACAAAACACGGAATGTTAGAAAAAAAAAGAACGATCAAAATCTAAGAAATCATATGTTACGGGGCGGTGAGGGGATGACTTACTCGGAAAAGTAAGGCACGAGAAAGTTATCCTTATCTGGGTTCACCAGAATGACGCCTTCGAGGTATGATCTCGCGACTTGCCGGTCCCCAGCGCTGCCCAAGATCTTGGCACGCATGTAGAAGGGGTCGACTATCACGATGTCCGGGGTCTTGTCTCTAATGATCCGCATCTCCATACTGAGAGAAAATAGCCAAATGAAGGTGTAGTCCAACGGATGAAGGTTAAACATAGCGAAGATGTCATCAAACCGCAGGACGATCATACGCCCGATGGTGCTATCGACAAAGCCCTTGCCCTCTGGCACCTTGGCCACGAAAACCGGGTATTCCACATCATTCTCGGAGAGACGCCGCTTCTCCATAGAAAGAACACTGTCATACAGACTCCGCATAGCACCGGTTGCAGCATTGAGCAGATTAGTCGGTAGCATCGGCCTACCCGCCACATGCACCCTCCTCGAGATATCCTTAGGTATTGGTGGCCCGTCCTGAGCACGGATCGTACTCGGTGCCGGCTGGCTCGCACCCTTGTTATTTTTTCTTTTCCATCCCTTCTGCTTCTTCTGCTGTAATGGGATCGAGTTCTGCTCAGAGACCACCTTCTTGAGTGTGTTGGGGCTGATAATATTTCGCACCTCGGCTATTTGAGTCTCGACGAAGGCGGCAGCTGGAGGCGTCTCCTGAGAACTGAACGCCAGACGACGCCTGTTGCAATTGGGTTTCTCCGCGATACCAGCTAGATCGCGATCGTCTTTTGCAGGGTTGGGTTCTTGAGAAGGAGGCCCCAAGAATTCGTCAACGTACCCATGTTCGTTGAAGTACTTATCGACGTTGGAAACTGTACCGTCGTCGTCGTCCGGATCCTGTGCCATATGCATGTCCGGATCAGCTAACGGCGGTAGCGTTGCGGCGGTCTTGCCATGGCTTGGCGCCGGCACGACTGGCGGTGTTGTCTGTGGGGTGGTGTCCCCCGCCCCCAAATGAATCTGGCTCTTCGGCCAAAGCATGGACCAGCTTAAGCAGGCGCTGAGGGTCATCACATCATCTTCGTCGGCCCCAGGGGGTCAAAACGGAGGTAACAAGTCGTCGCAGCCCCGCAGCACCCGAACCAGTTGAACCCTATACACGGTGGGTGGCATCGGATTACCGTGGAACACGCGGTTGCCCGGTTGAACGATTTTGGCCTTGGCGACATTGATCAACTCGCCGTCCACGAAGTGCAGGAGAGTGCATGGAACGTCGGCGGCGCCCTGCGAAAACATGTAGGGCGTCAGGGATGCCCAGTCAAAGGCAAGGAGATGAAGTCATTGGCCGAGGCTTAGTTACCGTGATGGCGTCGAGCTCGGCTAATGTCGAGGCACCGCCAACGGCGGGCATGCAAGTGACGGAGGGGCCGCTTGCTGCCGAGGTGCCGGCCGGCGTATTCTTCCCACACCCGGGTGCATTAAGCTCCAATGCCGGCGCCGACGCCGGAGACACCAATGCCGCCTCCGCCGGAGACACCAATGCCGGCGCGTTGTGCGAGTTGCTGCCCGTGAAGCTGGGAATCGGGGGCGGCCCCTGTTGGCCGCCTGCAATCCACGCCTGCAGCCCCTCAAGCAAGGTAGGCATAATGGCGGTGATTGTCGCTCCCAGTTGGTCTCGCACTTGCTCTTGGACTATATCCGGAATCCGCACCACTTGTGCCTTGAGTTCTTTAACCTCGCGCTCCTGGCTTTTCGAGCTGGTCTTTCTCTCCTTTCTCCCAGCCTTATAGTATTCCGACCATTTCATGACAAGCCTTTGCCGGCCACATGACCAGCTGACGACGGCTTACTGAACTTATCCTTGTGTTTCATTACGTTCAACGCCCTATTTAAAGTGGTGTCCCAAGGGGCAGACGGGGAGCTCTGAGACCCCGTGCTACTGCTTTCAGTTTCCTGCGGAAGGAACGTGAACCATTTAGAAATTTGGCTTCATTAATTAGAATGCAACCATATGGAGCTAATTACGCGGGGGTGTATTCCTTACCAGAACAAGCTCAAGCGCCTTCACCTTCGGATCCGTGGTAAGCTCCTTTGTTACCGGGTCCACCTTGTACCGGGCCCTGACATAGTTCCTGGTCTGCTTTTCATGGTATTTATCGAAGAGGGGCGGTAGGCCTTGCTCGGCACGCTCCGCGTCCTCCTTGTCCCATATAGGTTCCGCCACTCTGTAACCGCCGGGACCGAGTTTGTGGACCCCTAAGTTCAAGTCCCGCATATCTTTCCCCCACTGACTTGATTCCGCGGATGCGTTGCTCTCGCACTTGATCTTGAACTCCAGGTAGTCAGCTTCGCTGATCGAAGGATTTGTCTCCTTGATCTTCTCATAACTATCACCACTTAGAATCCTTCTCTTCACCGCGGCTCTCCAAGTAGCCAGGGCCATGCTCATCTTCGTGAGGGCGGCACTATTCACTTTATTCCCTGAGAGGCGTGTGTTTGCGAAGTCACCGGGGAACTTGTATCGTTCGTGCAGCTTCGTGAAGAGGAGGTTGCACAAATTCCCTCGGTCACGATGCCTTAGGTTCTCGGTGTTGATCGAGACGGTGCTCCGGAGAATGCACCCGAGTTGTCCCGCGTACCCACTGACTAATTCTTTGGGCGCCGTTGGATGCCCACTGGAGGACACTTCAGTAAATTCTTCCTTGATGGTGCCGAGCACGTTCGGGCGCCGGTCCTTCTGTTGCCTCTTCAGTTGGCTGCCATCTGTGCGTGCGCTGCCATCATCAGTGGTGGCATCCCCGGCGGCACCATCAGTGGTGTCATCCCCGACGCCACTAGGGGTTGTGTAGTCGGGATCGGTGTCTTCCGCGGCGTCCTCATAGCGGTGAGGTTCTTCCTCCATCTCCCGGGACAGCTTCCAGAATGACTTGCCCGAACCGCCGGCCTCATCGTTGTCGGCCATGTTCGCTCTAAATAGGAAAAAAGGCTAGAATGATTAATTGTAAGACGGTGGCGAAAGCATTTTGCCACGTACGCAAGTGAGGACGCCTAGGTGTTCGTCACATTGTTGAGCCAGCAGCGGCTGGGTAATAACAAGGTCGAAACCAGGGGCCATGTACTAGTTAAACTAAGCAAAAACTGTGTTTGTATTCAGACGTCGACATGAATCCAACTTGTGAGGCCATTCTGACCTTTTCAGATGCCAGCACGTGATCTTGGCTTGAAGATTTGTGCTTACCAGCAAACTTAAGATGCTGGTTTGTAGAACTATGCCAATTCTGTGGATGGGTAAAGGGTATCAGATGCTGCCTGAGTGTATAAGATGCCACCCAGAAAGAGACATTTGTGCCTCTCATCTATGCCAGCACAACCTAGCTGATCTTTCACTATGTATGCATAGCTAACAGTCTTAACATCCTCAAGGGCAGTCCTAAAGCATCATGTCGTGGCGAGCCTGGGCAGCAATGTGTCGCAACAAGCCTGGCCAGCGAGGTGCACCGCCAAGTGCAATGGTCTAAGAATGAGACCAATGCCTAATGCATACCCCTACTCACTAGAATGAGACCAATGCCTAATGCATACCCCTAATGTCCTGGAGATTCTTCGTCTTCTCACCCGCCCTCGCCGCTATTGTCTTGCTGCCCTTCCTTATTTCTTGCCCGGCCCCCATGGACGACTTCATAATCATCTTCATCACCTTGCCACCGATAGCCATCCATGAAACCACGCAAGAGCAAGTGGTCCCGCACCTGTCTGGAATCCGGGTCCATAAGGCTCTTCAGCTTGCATCTTCGACACGGACATCTTATCTTCGTCTCGTTCTTTTGAAGCATCTCGGCCTTCGCGGAGCTCAAAAACCTATTCACGATGCCTTCGGTCATCATGCGGACCATGGTCGCCTGCGGGGTAGAGCAAAACGATATTTTAGAACCAAAAAAAAAATTGGCATGACTTTGCCTAAAAATAGGACCAAAAAGAATGCATAGTGCCAAATTCTCGCCGAAACGGAAATGAATCAACATTCCGGCAAAATAATTGCAACTATCGCATTTCAAATACCGGTACCTCCAAACACAAACATATGCAACACCACAAACATACGTAGATCTAGGCCATAAAAAGTGTGTACGTTGTTGGAGGGAGAAAAAAGTAGATCTAGAACATAAAGAAAGCTTTCCCCTTACTTACCTATCAAAAAAAGGAAATTTAACCACTTAATTTGGGTGAATCTATGGTGCAAATAAGGTGAGGAGGAGGAGGCAGCTGAGACCAAGCTTGGTAGAGGTGGAAAGAATGAAGTGGGGAAAGTGAGTGTGGTAGGTGGCTGTCAAAAATATCTAGCTGCTCTCAGGTTACCAATGGCGCACCTCCTAAGAATGCGCCATTGGTAACCAGGGTTACTAATGGCGCACCTGGTGTGTGGTGCGCCATTACTAGTTTTGAAAAAAAATTGAAAAAAAAATTGTTAGTAGTGGCGCACCGTGGGTGTGGTGCGCCATTACTAGTTAAAACTAGTAATGGCGCACCAAACCACGGTGCGCCACTGGTAAGTCTGGGGAGGGGTGTGTGCCCAGGAGAAACTTAGCGGTGGCGCACCACACACAAGGTGCACCATTAGTAATATAAACATTAGTGGCGCACCCATGTGTGGTGCGCCACTGCTATTTGGCAGTGGCGCACCACATACATAGTGCGCCACTAATGTCTATATTAGCTATAACCCTTTTTCTAGTAGTGTACTATGTCATCATTGAAGGCAAGTTCGGGGGCTACTGAGGGAGTCCTGGATTAAGGGGTCCTCGGGCATCCGGGTTATGTGACATGGGCCGGACTGATGGGCCGTGAAGATATAAAGTAGAAGGCCTTTTCCCGTGTCTGGATGGGACTCTCCCTTACGTGGACGGCAAGATTGGCGTCCGGATGTGTAATTTCCTTCCTGTAAACCGACTCTGTACAAACCCTAGCCCCCTCTGGTATCTATATAAACCAGAGGGGTTAGTCCGTAGAGGCCATCATAATAATCATAGGCTAGACATCTAGGGTTTAGCCATTACGATCTCGAGGTAGATCAACTCTTGTAACCCCCATACTCATCAAATACAATCTAGCAGGACGTAGGGTTTTACCTCCATTAAGAGGGCCCGAACCTGGGTAAAACATCGTGTTCCCTTTGTCCCTTGTTACCTTCGAACCTCAGACGCACAGTTCGGGACCCCCTACCCGAGATCGGCCGGTTTTGACACCGACATGCTCCCTTCACAGTGAATATTGACCTGAGCATCCAGTTAAATGATGAAGATTGTCCATGGTTACGGCGCAAAGGGACACACGCGAAGAAAAAGTTTTATACCCAAAGATCCCACTCTGGGATGTGACCGGGCTTCACTGTCATCACTTTCTTCTCTAGTGAGTTTCCGGACTTATATATCTGGAAAGTCCCACTTCGGACAAACCGGAGGAAATCTTTGTAATAGTTAGGGTACTTACGTGTTTTGTGCGTTCAGTATGCACCATTCTGCATCTCTCGAGCCTTGACTATTGACGTGACAACTCCTCCCGTGTGATTAATTTCTCTCTGGGCTGGGAGCCACCATCGAGACTTTTTGTGCGTTCAGTATGCACCATTCAAAGCCACGTCATCAATTTTCAACCCTTTCTGACTTCCTTTGCTATTTTTTCATGCATTTACTGATTTTTTTGAGCTAAACGACCTTGAAATTGAAAAGCACTACAAAATGAACTCTAAAAATGTTGAAAGTTGGCATGGTATCATCATTTCACCCACATAGCATGTGCTAAAAAGTTGAGAGGGTTACGACAAAAACTGGATGCACTTCGTGTACAAAATGGACAATCTCTTTTGAAGTATCAGGGTTTCGGACGAAAACTCATTTGTTACGAAGGCATTTTATTTTTTTTAAACTTATTTCAACTCCAGACTTTTTGTGCATTCAGTATACACCATTCAAAGCCACATCATCAATTTTCAACCCTCTCTGACTTCATTTGCTATTTTTCATGCATTTACTGATTTTTTGAGCTAAACGACCCTGAAATTGAAAAGCACTACAAATGAACTCTGAAAAGGTTGAAAATTGGCATGGTATCATCATTCACCTACATAGCATGCGCTAAAAAGTTGAGAGGGTTACGGCAAAAACAAGATGCACTTCGTGTACAAAATGGGCAATCTCTTTCGAAGTATCAGGGTTTCGGACGAAAACTCATCTGTTACAAAGGCATTTCATTTTTAAAATAACCTAAAAATTGCCAAATTAAATATAATGATAAAACACACTAATATTAAACAGCGGAAAAAAGAATCACTGAAAAAATCTATTTTTAAAGTAAAGTTATTCACAAACTAGTGATTCACACAAAATTCAAATAATTCAAATTTAAACTATCCAAATTTGAAAACTACTGGCACTAACAGAAAGTTTATAATTTTTGTGACCTAAAGCAAAAAGATTCACAAAGAAACTCTAAATAAAGCAAAAAACAACTCATAAACAAAAGAAAATAAATATAAAAAAACAAAAAAAAACAGAGAAATAAATAAATTAAAAAAAAACCCGCCTACTGGACTGCCACGGCCTGCATACGACTAGAAACCCAACCTCTCGTTGGGCCAGGATGCAGGCCCGCAATGCCCTGTAGGCCCCATAGGCAGCACAGGTACGGTAGGCCCAGAAGGCCTGCATTAGAGATGAGCTCGATGGAGAGGTTGTGGAGGGGCTAATAAACCGGTGCTGGCGCCTCTCGCTAAGCGAGGTGGGACTAAACTTGCAATGCACCGCGCCTGTGCGAGCACCAGGCCTTTAGTCGCGGTTGGTGGCTCCAACCATGACTAAAGGGGGGTCTTTAGTCGCGGTTGGAGCCACCAACCGGGACTAAGGATCTGGCTTCCCGCTGCTTGGCCTGGCCAAAATTGACCTTTAGTTCCGGTTGGTGGCTCCAACCGGGACAAAAGGTGCCTCGTATATAAGAAAAACTTACGAAATTTCAACTCCGCCCTCTCCATAACCATCATCGACGCCGAATCCAGGACGCCGCCGGGCTGCCGCGCGCCGCCGTCTCGCCTTTCCCGAGCCCCGACGCCGCCCGCGCCCTCCTCCACGAGCTCCTCGCCGCACCGCCTGCCCCGACGCCGTCACCGCCCCCGACGCCGTCGTCGCCGCCCCTCCTCGACCTCGCGCGTCGTCGCCGTCGCCGTCGCCGTCGACTCACCTCGCCTCGCCGGCCGTCGCCCCGCTTTGAGCCCCTGCCGCCCCTCCCCGATTGAGCCCACACACACACATGCATGAACACACACACACATTCTTTTCTGCTTTTCTATTTTTTAGTTATAGAAATGTTGAATGTTTTTTAGGTTTTTATACTTTTAGTTATAGAAATGTTAGATGAATGTTTTTTTAGTTTTTTATACTTTTAGTTATAGATAAATGTTTGATATAAAAAAGTTGAGGAATTTTGACATTTGATCCAATGTATAGCAATTAGTATATGTATGTATACAATGTATAGAAAACATTCGAGGAATTTTGACCAAGCATAGAAAAAAATTGCATATTTTAATGTTGTATTTGCAAAAGTTTGTTATGTATTTGCAAAATCAAATGAAAAAGAATTACAAAAATCACAATCAAGCATTTAAAAAATGTTAAATTTGCATAGAATTTGTTCTCGACGTCAACGATGCCCGGCCCGCATCCTCGTCGTCGACTCGTTCGCGACGACGTCCTGCTTCAGAGGCGCCATATCCGGGACTGGGCTCCGCCGGGCTGGCACTGGATGGTGCTACCTTCCGGGGTGCTCATCTTGGTGAGGAACCCAGGTCCCGTCGTCGACCCGGAGCTTCTTTGGTGGCGGTCGCGTGGGCCACTTTCGGTGCGGAGGCAGCCGGCCCCCGCGGAGGTGGTACATCGCCATGTCAGGGAGGAGGATGAGCACGTCCGTCACTACATGGCTGTGTTGGATGTCAGGTTCTCAATACCTGGCAGGTTCTTCAGGGATCTCACCCGAGCTATCATCCTGTGATGGTTCCTTCTCTTTGGGTGTCCACCCCCCGTGCCTCAGGAACCACGAGTGAACTAGATTCTTCGATAATATTCGATCTGTATTAGCTAGTGATGTTGTATATATGATAATATTCGAGATGTATTAGTGATAATACTCAAGATGTATTTGAGATTATGTTCGATAATATTCGAGACGATATATTCGAGATTATATTATTCGATAATATTCGAGACGATGTATTCGAGATTATATTCGATGATGCATATTATCTGGATTATTTGAGATATATTAGTGATATTATTCGAGATGCATATTATCTACTATGATTCAGTTTTTCCTTATTAATTGCATTCTAATTTGAATAATAAATTGTTTTATCTTTCTTCTGGATTAGTTCAATAAAGGCTATGGACAATACTGGCAGAGAAGGAGAAGAGACTATGTTCGACATCATACGCTCCCCGAGCCCAGATGAGAATGAAGAAGATGACGGCTAGCAATATCTGAACAATACCGGTGAGGGTATGATATTTGATGAATACGAACGAAGAGATGAAGTCCAGAACAATGACGACGAAGGAAATGTAGTTCTTAAAAAAAAAGACCGGCGAGGTATATTTATATAAGGTGTAACACCCCTGTGTAACTACCACTGTGATCAACTGCTAATATTGCCAAGTCATATCATTTGCAGTGCCTAGTCATAGTGGTTAACCAAAATAATTCAAACTCCATTCTGAAAATCAACTCAAATTCAAAAGTGCAAAATAAATTTGCTCAAACACTGTTGCAAAAATGTTCACTAAATAGCAAATATTCCAGGAGCACACATAAAAATACCACCAGTAATCCTTGGATTAACTAAGTGACTCAAACAAATTGAAACAGTACCAAAACAGAATTAATAAATCCATTTAAAATCATATTAAATTCAAATGAAGCCCAACTTTGCTCAAACCAAATTTTGGTGAATGCTTACATTGCATATTAATATTTGGGCCAAGTTCCATATTTTCCAAAAGAGCACAAATGGCCCCACTATTTCCAAACAGAAAATAATAAAAGAAAATGTGAAACAGAAAACAGAAAAATAAGAAGAGGCACTCTGCACTGGGCCTTAGTGCACAGTGCCCCGACAGCCGGCCCATCTGGCCCAACCCCTCTCTCTCCCTCGCGCTGTCGTCCTCCCCCTGGTCGAGCGCGCGCTCGCCGCTCTGGCGCCGACACGCCGACACCCACCGACGGAACAGGGAGGTGGAGAGGATAAGGGCGAGGCCGTTCATCCCCCCTGGCTCCCTCGGTCACTCCCCCGTCCTCTCCCTCCTCGCGCCGTTCCCTTTCCCCTTCAGATCCCCCTCGACCGAACGCCGCCATCGTCGCCGCGGCCACCGTCCTCCTCGAGCCGCCGTTTGCTGTCCAGAAGCTGCGCAGCGCCGTCCTGAACCTCCTCGTCGACGCGCACGAGCCGGAGCGACCTCGAGCCGCCGCCCACGGTCTTCTTCCTCCTTCGGTAGCCGCCGACTTCCTCGACTCCGGCAGCGCCTCGGCAGCTCCTAAGCTCCCACGGGCTTTACTTAGCCGCGCGGTGAGCTCCTCCCTCCCTACTCTTCTCTCCTCGCGCTGCGTTCTTCGCCGTAGCCATCTTACCGCCATGGCCGCACCCTGGTCGCCGCCGGCGAGCTCATAGCCATCGCTGCAGTGCACCTCACGCCGCGTTAGTGGCACCACCGAGCTCCTGGTGGTCTCGCGCATCGCTCGCAAGCATCAGCTTGGCTCGGGCGAGCTCCTATGCTCGAACCCGAGCACGACCGAGCTTCAGTCGCCGCCGATGTGGACGCCACCGTCGATTTAGGTCACCTCCGTCGAAAGCGTTAGCACCACTCGACGCGCGCGAGCGTTAGCTCATGAACGCAAGTGACCGCGCGCGATTTGGCCCTCTTTAGAGGAATCCCGAGCCACTCCGGCGAGGCTCCGCCGCATATTCGGTCGCCGGCGTCGCTCCGCCGACGTCGCCGACGTGGCATGGGTGGGTCCCACCCTGGAGCCACTGACCGTGGGCCCTGGGGGCCCCAGGGGACTGGTTGGCCCAGTCAACTGCGCTGACTGGGCAACCCAGTCACTGACATGCGGGCCCCACCGTAATTAGTTAATTAAAAATGTTTTAAAAATTAATAGTTAATTAGTTACACTAATTGTCTCACTGACAGATGGGGCCCGCTCCATAATTAACCCTGCTAATTAGATTAATCCACTGTTAGACTAAACAGAGACTGACATGTGGGTCCCACTGGACCCACATGTCAGGTTTGACCTGGCGAGCCGGTCAGTTGACCTGCTGACGTCATCATGACGTTCTGCTGATGTCATATTACAATTTCTGTCAAAATAAATAAATTCCAGAAAATCATTTAAACTTCGAAAATTAATAACTTTTAAACCGTAGCTCAGATCGAAAAAGTTAAAACATGAAAGTTGCTCAGAACGACGACACGAGTCTGATCGTGTCGTCTGTTTCCTTGTCGGAACCCCCTACATAGGAGAACTCGTAACTCCGAGCTCGATTCCGGTAGATGAATAGTGCACACACACCGGTTATTAAATCCCAGATTAAATCTAAAAATAACTAAAATGACTTAGAGGCATATTTAGACAACCCTACACTGCATCATAGCATCGCACGCACTGTGTTGCATCTGTTTGCATTATATTTACTTGTTTCTTCCCCCCTCTTCTCTTTCGGTAGACCCCGACGTTGCCGTAGCTCCTGAGGCAGACGCCACTCCGGAGTACGACTACGTCCTCGACGATCAGGCCCTTGCCGTCGAGCAGACAGGCAAGCACCTCCATTTTGAGCATTTCGATATCGCCCACTCTCTTCTCTCTTATGCTTGCATTAGAAGTTACTGCTGCTACTGTTGTCCTATATCTGCTGCATAGCCTGTTTACTTGTAACCTGTTGTTGATACTTTCCTGCTATCCTAAACTGTTTAGTATAGGATGGGTAGAGCCTTATCAGAGACCCACTTGTCCCGACTGCCCTGCTGGACTCTCAGAAGACCCGAGCAACGGGATCGAAGATCAGACCCTGGCACCGCACGTCACTTCCCTAAGATGCTTGACTCTACTAGGTTACTATCGAGTGCCGAGGGTGATACCTCTTCAGCACTTCTGATGATAACCTTGTAGGTTATTTGTTCGGTCGTGGTAAGCGAGGGTGATTCCTCCTACACCATCCCCGTTAACGATGTCGTCGTGCAACTTCTCAAGTGTGGACCTCGAGGGTGATTCCTCATTCGTTCACCTTGACGATAGCATCGAGTGGGAATTCCATCGAGGGTGATTCCTCAGGGTTCCCTTCGGTGTTGGACACACAGCTACTTTGATTACTATGACTTGACTTTGAACCTTGATACTAAAGACGGGTCGGCCCTGAGGGGTACCCGCGTGAGCATGAATGCGAAGTGATGTGGAGTCGGGTTGACCTGAGAGGTGCCCGTGAGATAACTACGAGGCATGGCCGGACATTCTTAGCCCTTGCCGCAAGTCCTCGAGACGGGGCGACGGGGTCACATCGATCGTAAGTCTCTGCTCGTTACCACGCGCTCCTAATCCACTAACGGTTTGGATATTTGATTCGAGGGGCCTCTGGCCTGATAGCACTAACCATCACGTGGGCATAGTATGGGCGTTCTGCGTCGTATACTTCAGCCGAAGCTTAATAGATGTCAGTAACTGAGCGGCACACGCTGGGTTGGACTGGGAACGCAACCGCGCATGTATTAAGGGGTTGCTAGGTCTGCTCACCGGAGGTGTACGCAACGTGCAGGAGCGTCCGGGGCGATGGCCGAAGACCCCTGGGGGCATAGGTTAGTCCGGCGTGCTGATCTCTCTGTTAAGTATTTGGTCGGGTTGCGCCGTGTTGCTTAGCCGAGGTCGGGCATGACCCAGAAAAGTGTGTCCGGCCGGAGTTAAGCGAGCGTGGTGGGTAAGTTGGTGCACCCCTGCAGGGAAGAAACTTCTATCGATAGCCTGTCCTACGGTAACGGACACTCGGAGTTGTATCCCGATCGGTACAACTAGAACATGACTTGAGATGAGTACTCGATAGTACGGCTCTGGGATTGCTTTCTCGCAGGGAGACGAGGAAGAATCTCTGGCCGAGGTTGATGACATTACTGCTATACTTTACATTATGTAATTCTGCTCTCTTCTAATGCTGCGAGACTGTTGAAGATGCTAAAGATGCTAGTCTTCGATAGGACTAGGCTTTTCCCCCTCTATTCTGGCATTTCGGCAGCCCAGTCCACATATACAGCCCCCTTTGAAAATGTTGCATATGTAGTGTAGATCCTTGCTTGCTGAGTACTTCGGATGAGTACTCACGTTTGCTTTATTTTCCTTTTCCCCCCTTTATCCCTTTGTCGCATCCAGACGATGGAGCCCCGGAGCCAGTTGTCCCCGTCGACGACCACTACTACTACCAACCCGGAGAGTACTACTACTACGAGGAGCCGACCGACTACCAGGAGTAGGATTCGGAGGGTCCAGGGCAGCAGGCCCACGCCTTTTGATCGTAGAGTTTTATTTCGCCCCGCCTCTGTGAAGGCTTATCTCTCTTTCTGTAATATATCTGTACCCAGATATCTGATACTTCCACTGACACTTGTATGCCATCGAGTTATGTATTCGAGCCCTCGAGGCCCTGGCTTGTAATATGAAGCTTGTATGAATTTATTTATGTTTTAGAGTTGTGTTGTGATATCTTCAAGTGAGTCCTTAGGCTTGATCGTGTGCATTTGCGTGTATGATTAGTGCACGATTAAGCCGGGGTCGTCACAGGTTGGTATCAGAGCCGACTGCCTCTAGGAATCCCCCTTTCCAACTCCTTGGCCGAAGTTGAGTCTAGTGGTCCAAAACTATTTTACTAACTTGGTTGTGTGGCTTACGGGCCCACGTCGCCAACTGGGTGGTATTAGGATCTTTTATTCCTCGCCTTTACTCTGGGACTCTGATCTCTCTTCTATTCGGGTTTAATAAAATTACTAACACCGACACTTAGGATCTCGTTAATTCCATCCATCCGGAGAGCTGGATTTAGTGCGATTTCCCTATCATTGATCTGATTAGTCTGATAAGCATTTCCTTTCCATTGTTTTGCTTAACCTTTCAATTCGAGATTTTCTATATTTCTCGTCATCCAATGACAATCCTGAATCTTCTTATTTCAGATGGACCGTCTGTTTCCACCTCGCCCTACGACGCAGCTTGTGCTTCGCACCTGTGCTCTAGACGTCCCTGGGTTTCCAGCTGTTCTGATCGCCCTCTTGATCAGGCTGGGATACCGCTGGTGCCCCGAGTACATGGTCTACGAGGTTTATCGTGAGTTCAACCAGGAGCAGTACTATGCTGAGGTTCGCATCTACGATCAGCAGGATGACTCAGACACTGAGCTACACCATTTTCACGGTATCGGCATGACGATTGAGATGGCAGTCCATGATGCCGCCTACTGTGCTGTCGCACGTCTTCGAGGACAGTTCAGTGCTGACTTGGATGCCTCAGAGTATCGTTACATTCCGTATGCCCCTGCTGGAGATGCTTCTGGATTCTACACAGCTGTTTGTGCCCCGTACGAGCCTCGTCGCTACGATCAGCGAGTTCTGATTCAGTGTACTCAGGCCCTGGATCGCACTGTTCGGGCTCTTGCTGTCGAGTTGTTTGCCACTCGAGCATGACTCTACGAGGCTATGACGTAGTTGCTACCAGCTGTTCATGCAGGGATACATCCAAAGCACATTCTTTACCCGAGCAGGACCGAGATGCCATCAGGGATCGATTGGCCTGCTGTGGGAGGTCACACGCCTGCACGTGGACCTCTTCTTATAGTTCGAGACCGGGTTCTGCATCAGGGTGCGCATGGAGCGCAGGATCCTTCTGGGATGAACGTCCGTCGTCCGCACTTGCAGCTACCCCGTTTCAGTGGTTTTCTCCGACGTTGATGTAGCCTTTGCTATGTCTCGTTGTGTACTTCCTTACAGCGTGCCTGCGCGCCGCCTAGCTTGTCTAGCTTTTGAATTTGCGTCGTTATGCTGCCCGAATGTAACCGACTCTGTATGGATATGTATGACTTAATGACTACTATTAAGCATCTGCTGTACTATTTAAATTCTGTCACGTTACATCATGCATGACGCATAACACTCGCATTGGCTTCTGCTAAACTACCCCTGTCGATTTAGCAGGATGGCTGACAACAATCCACCACCGCCGCCGCCACCTGATTACATGGCAGCAATGATGCAACAGTTTGAACTCAATCGCCAATTTATGATGGGAATTATGCAGCAATTCCCTTGTCCTGACGCTAATCAGCAGCCACCTTTCATCTCCTTGCCAGAGTTTATGCGACTTAATCCGTCGTTCTTCCGCAACACAGTCAACCCGCTGGATGCCGATGACTGGCTGCGTGACATCTCCTATGAGATGGAGTCTGCTGATGTCGCCCCGGCCAATTATGTCACCTTTGCGACATACCTTCTAAAGGGTCCCGCATCACAATGGTGGGCCACTCACCGACAGACCCTACCACCTGGTACCGTCATCACCTGGGCAGAATTCAAGATTGCTTTCCGTGCCCGCTACATTCCTCAAGCTGTCATAGCATGGAAGAAGGCCGAGATTCGTAGTCTCGTTCAGGGCAACAAGTCTGTGGAAGTTTATCAGCGCGAGTTTCTTGATTTGTCTCGCTACGCTGAAGAGGACGTTCCCACTGATGATCGAAGGTAGGAGAAATTCCGTGAAGGGCTGCATCATGACATTCAGTTAGCTCTGCTTGTCCAAGACTATCCTGATTTCGCCACCTTGGTGAATAAGGCTATTATGGTCGAGACTGGTCTGAAGAAACATAAAGAAGCGACCAGACACACTCGTGAGGCGGGCTCATCTTTGGGCTCGTCCTCCCAGAAGCGCCGCATTTGGATACCACAGAGCATGTACCGTCCAGCAGCACCAGTGCACAGGCCTTCCTATGCTGCACCACATTTGCCTCCTCCACCGCCGAGGCAGCCTCTGCAAGCTCTAGCACCTCGTCCCGACAATGGACTATGCTTCAAGTGTGGCCAGCCAGGTCACCGTGCCAGAGATTGCTCTCAGAATCAGAATCAGTTGGCTCTTCCTTCTGCCAGCCGTGGTAGTGGCCGTGGGAATTCTCAGCCTCGCTACAGCAATGCCAGACCTTCTTATGGTCGTGGGCAGGCCTTCCATGTCAACATGAATGAAGACCCCGAACAACCAGCAACTGTGATGGGTACACTTCTTGTTAATTCAGTTCCTGCAACTGTTTTATTTGATTCAGGAGCATCGCATTCATTCATGTCAGAACATTTTGCACTCTTGCATGACGTTAAGTGTGAAACACTACACCATCCGTTAGTTGTAAACACTCCCGCGGGTCGGTGCCAAGCCACCATATTCAGCCCCGAAGTCACTATTGTGATTGAAGAGAGAAAGTTTCAGGCCTTCCCCATAATTCTGAATAATTCCAACATTGACCTTATTCTGGGAATGGATTGGTTGAAGGCTCATTACGGCTCAATCAATTGCGCCACTAAGGTTGTACACCTCCTTCATCCATCAGATGAGTTAGTGAACTACCGAGCTCATATCACTCAGAACGCCAAGACTCAGATTTATGCCTTGAACGCGTTGAACGCTTCTCCGCTTGAGGGGATCGAGAACATCCCAGTTGTCTGTGACTTCCCGGATGTTTTTCCAGAAGAACTTCCAGGAATACCCCCTGCTAGAGCTGTCGAGTCCGTCATTGACTTGAAGCCTGGCACCACTCCTATTGCGAAGCGTCCTTACAAGATGCCTCCGCACCATCTTATTGAGCTTAAGGAAGAAATTGATAAATCCTTGAGGAAGGGTTTCATTCATCCTAGTTCCTCTGCCTGGGGAGCACCGTCTCTTTTTGTCAAGAAGAAAGATGGTACGAATAGGTTGGTCCAAGATTACCGTCCTATCAACTAGGCAACCATTCAGAATAAATATCCGCTTCCCCGAATCAATGACTTATATGATCAACTTGCTGGATCTTCAGTGTTTTCTAAACTCGACTTGAGGTTGGGTTATCACCAGATCCGTGTCCGTGAAGAGGATATTCCAAAGACTGCATTCGTTACTCGATATGGCTCCTATGAATACACCGTCATGTCATTTGGCCTAACGAATGCTCCGGCTACATTCTCCCGCCTAATGAATTACATATTCATGGACTACCTCGACAAGTTCGTCGTGGTATATCTGGACGATATCCTAGTATATTCGAAGAATAAGGAAGAACATGCCAAGCATCTTCGCCTTGTTCTGGAGAGGCTTCGAGAGCACAAGTTATATGCCAAGTACTCCAAATGTGAATTCTGGCTTTCTGAAGTGACCTACCTTGGACATGTGATTTCCAAGGACGGTATTGCTGTTAACCCGGAGCGTGTTCAGGCTATCCTTGACTGGACTCCTCCGAAGAATGCCAAGCAAGTCCGAAGCTTCCTCGGTCTAGCCAGTTATTGCCGTCGATTCGTCGAGAACTTCTCCAAGATCGCCAAGCCCCTGACTGATCTGCTCCACAAAGGCGTTAAGTTTGAGTGGACAAACAAATGTCAGGAAAGTTTCCAGACCCTCAAGGACAAGCTTACTTCTGCTCCAGTGCTTGCTCCTCCTGATTCTCGCAAGGACTTTGTCATATATTGCGACGCCTCTCGTCAAGGATTAGGCTGTGTCCTAATGCAAGAACGAAGAGTGATTGCGTATGCTTCATGTCAATTGCGTCCGCATGAAGAAAATTATCCAGTGCATGATCTTGAACTTGCTGCAGTGATATATGCATTGAAGTTATGGCGACATTACCTTCTTGGTAACCGGTGTGAGATTTATACCGATCACCAGAGTCTGAAATACTTGTTCACTCAACCGGATCTGAATCTCCGTTAGCAACGATGGTTAGAAACAATTACGGACTATGACTGCGGTATTTCATATACCCCGGGCAAGGCTAATGTAATGGCCGATGCCCTAAGCCGCAAGTCATATTGTAACAACCTCATGGTTAGGCGAGCTCAACCTCGTCTTTATGCAGAACTGACTCAGCTGAATCTGCGAATTGTTCCCCAGGGTTCTCTTAATAACCTTGTGGTACAACCAGACCTTCAAAAGGCTGTTAAGGAAGCGCAAGCCAAAGATGCTGAAATTGACTTGATGAAGAAAGAGCTTCACCTTGATAAGTACCGGGATTTCTCAGTTGCTGAAGATGGAACATTATATTTCAGAGACCGCATCGTAGTACCTCGCTTCGAGATTATGACTGACAAGGTCATGAAGGAGGCTCATGATACACCGCTGTCTATCCATCCGGGTAGCACCAAGATGTATCGCGATCTTCGACAGAGGTACTGGTGGTCTAGAATGAAGCAGGACATTGCTCGATATGTTGCTGAATGTGACGTATGTCGTCGGGTGAAAGCAGAACATCAGAAGCCAGCTGGAATTCTTCAACCACTCCCTATTCCTTTGTGGAAATGGGATAAAGTGCAAATGGGTTTCATTACTGGTCTTCCCAAGTCTCAGAAAGGTCACGATGCTATTCTTGTCGTCGTCGATCAACTTTCCAAGGTTGCTCATTTCCTACCTGTCAAGGAGACTATCACTGCTAGCCAGCTAGCAGAGCTGTATATCTCCAGAATCGTTTCACTCCACGGTATTCCGAAGGAGATCAGTTCGGACCGTGGCGGTCTTTTCACGTCCAAGTTCTGGGAAAGTTTCCAAGAAGCTATGGGCACTCACATTACATGGAGTTCAGCTTATCATCCTCAGTCCCAAGGCCAAGTCGAGCGAGTTAACCAAGTACTTGAAGATATGCTTCGCGCTTGTGTTATATCCTTCGGTAAGAAATGGGAGGAATCTCTCCCGTATACCGAGTTCTCTTATAACAAAAGCTATCAAGCCAGCTAGAAGATGGCTCCATTCAAAGTGCTTTATGGACGTAAGTGTCGGACCCCTCTAAACTGGTCAGAAACTGGGGAACGACCTCTCGTGGGTCCAGACATTATCCAACACGCTGAAGAACAAGTTAGAATTGTCCGAGAAAATCTCAAGGTGGCTCAGGACCGCCAGAAGAGCAATTACGATTGCAAGCGATGGGGTCTGACTTATCAACCAGGTGATCAAGTTTATCTCCGTGTCACTCCGATGAAAGGCACCCGTCGTTTCGGAATCAAGGGCAAGCTAGCTCCCCGCGATATTGGTCCTTTCCGCATCATGGCTAGACGTGGACAGGTGGCATATAAATTGGAGCTGCCACCACAATTCTCTCATATTCATGATGTCTTCCACGTGTCGCAACT
Source organism: Thinopyrum elongatum (assembly GCA_011799875.1). Lineage (NCBI taxonomy): Eukaryota > Viridiplantae > Streptophyta > Magnoliopsida > Poales > Poaceae > Thinopyrum > Thinopyrum elongatum. The sequence goes on along the minus strand of CM022298.1, from coordinate 619,313,762 downwards.
ACGCAAATGCTTCAAGGAATCTCCGCACTGCGCAGTGGATCACGAGATGCTCCAGTTGCAAGATGACTTATCTTATAAGGAGCATCCGATCCGCATACTCGATGAAGCTGAACGTCGAACTCGTCAGAAGATGACCAAGTTCCTTAAAGTGCAGTGGTCGAATCACACGGAAGATGAAGCCACTTGGGAACGCGAGGATCATATTCGGGAAGAATATCCCGACCTCTTTCCTTCTACCTCCTAAATTCTCGGGACAAGAATTTCTTTTAGAGGAGGAGAACTTGTAACACCCCTGTGTAACTACCACTGTGATCAACTGCTAATATTGCCAAGTCATATCATTTGCAGTGCCTAGTCATAGTGGTTAACCAAAATAATTCAAACTCCATTATGAAAATCAACTCAAATTCAAAAGTGCAAAATAAATTTGCTCAAACACTGTTGCAAAAATGTTCACTAAATAGCAAATATTCCAGGAGCACACATAAAAATACCACCAGTAATCCTTGGATTAATTAAGTGACTCAAACAAATTGAAACAGCACCAAAACAGAATTAATAAATCGATTTAAAATCATATTAAATTCAAATGAAGCCCAACTTTGCTCAAACCAATTTTTGGTGAATGCTTACATTGCATATTAGTATTTGGGCCAAGTTCCATATTTTCCAAAAGAGCACAAATGGCCTCACTATTTCTAAACAGAACAGAATAAAAGAAAATGTGAAACAGAAAACAGAAAAATAAGAAGAGGCACTATGCACTGGGCCTTAGTGCACAGTGCCCCGACAGCCGGCCCATCTGGCCCAAACCCTCTCTCTCCCTCGCGCTGTCGTCCTCCCCCTGGTCAAGCGCGTGCTCGCTGCTCCGACGCCGACACCCACCGATGGAACAGGGAGGCGGAGAGGATAAGGGCGAGGCCGTTCGTCCCCCCTGGCTCCCTCGGTCACTCCCTCGTCCTCTACCTCACTCGCGCCGTTCCCTTTCCCCTTCAGATCCCCCTCGACCGAACGCCGCCATCATCGCCGCTCGCCGTTGCCGCGGCCACCGTCCTCCTTGAGCCGTCGTTTGCTGTCCAGAAGCTGCGCAGCGCCGTCCTGAACCTCCTCGTCGACGCGTACGAGCTGGAGCGACCTCGAGCCGCTGCCCACGGTCTTCTTCCCCTTTCGGTCGCCGCCGACTTCCTTGACTCCGGCAGCGCCTCGGCAGCTCCTAAGCTCCCACGGGCTTTACTTAGCCGCGCGGTGAGCTCCTCCCTCCCTACTCTTCTCTCCTCGCGCTGCGTTCTTCGCCGTAGCCACCTTACCGCCATGGCCGCACCCTGGTCACCGCTGGCGAGCTCATAGCCATCGCTGCAGTGCACCTCACGCCGCGTTACTGGCACCACCGAGCTCCTGGTGGTCTCGCGCATCGCTCGCAAGCATCAGCTTGGCTTGGGCGAGCTCCTATGCTCGAACCCGAGCACGACCGAGCTTCAGTCACCGCCGATGTGGACGCCACCGTCGATTTAGGTCACCTCCGTCGAAAGCGTTAGCACCACTCGACGCGCGCGAGCGTTAGCTCATGAACGCAAGTGACCGCACGCGATTTAGCCCTCTTTAGAGGAATCCTGAGCCACTCCGGCGAGGCGCCGCCGCATATTCGATCGCCGTTGTCGCTCCGCCGACATCCCCGACGTGGCATGGGTGGGTCCCACCCTGGAGCCACTGACCGTGGGCCCTGGGGGCCCCAGGTGACTGGTTGACCCATTCAACTGCGCTGACTGGGCAACCCAGTCACTGACATGCGGGCCCCACCGTAATTAGTTAATTAAAAACGTTTTAAAAATTAAGAGTTAATTAGTTACACTAATTGTCTCACTGACAGATGGGGCCCAGTCCCTAATTTACCCTGCTAATTAGATTAATCCACTGTTAGACTAAACAGAGACTGACATGTGGGTCCCACTGGACCCACATGTCAGGTTTGACCTGGCCAGCCGGTCAGTTGACCTGCTGACATCATCATGACATTCTGCTGATGTCATATTACAATTTCTGTCAAAATAAATAAATTTCAGAAAATTATTTAAACTTCGAAAATTAATAACTTTTAAACCGTAGTTCAGATCGAAAAAGTTAAAACATGAAAGTTGCTCAGAACGACGAGACGAGTTTGATCGTGTCGTCTGTTTCCTTGTCGGAATCCCCTACGTAGGAGAACTCGTAACTCCGAGCTCGATTCTGGTAGAGGAATAGTGCGCACACACCGGTTATTAAATCCCAGATTAATTCTAAAAATAAATAAAATGACTTAGAGGCATATTTAGACAACCCTGCACTGCATCATAGCATCGCACACACAGTGTTGCATCTGTTTGCATTATATTTACTTGTTTCTTCCCCCCTCTTCTCTTTCGGTAGACCCCGACGTTGTCGTAGCTCCTGAGGCATTCACCTCCGTCGAGCAGACAGGCAAGCACCTCCATTTTGAGCATTCCGATATCGCCCACTCTCTTCTCTCTTATGCTTGCATTAGAAGTTACTGCTGCTACTGTTATCCTATATCTGCTGCATAGCCTGTTTACTTGTAACCTGTTGTTGATACTTTCCTTCTATCCTAAACTGTTTAGTATAGGATGGGTAGAGCCTTATCAGAGACCCACTTGTCCCGACTACCCCGCTGGACTCTCAGAAGACCCGAGCAACGGGATCGAAGATCAGACCCTGGCACCGCACGTTACTTCCCTAAGATGCTCGACTCTACTGGGTTACTATCGAGTGCCGAGGGTGATACCTCGTCAGCACTTCTGATGATAACCTTGTAGGTTAGTTGTTCGATCATGGTAAGCGAGGGTGATTCCTCCTACACCACCCCCGTTAACGACGTCGTCGTGCAACTTCTCAAGTGTGGACCTCGAGGGTGATTCCTCATTCGTTCACCTTGACGATAGCATCGAGCGGGAATTCCATCGAGGGTGATTCCTCAGGGTTCCCTTCGGTGTCGGACACATAGCTACTTTGATTACTAAGACTTGACTTTGAACCTTGATTCTAAAGACGGGTCGGCCCTGAGGGGTACCCGCGCGAGCATGAATGCGAAGTGATGTGGAGTCGGGTTGACCTGAGAGGTGCCCGCGAGATAACTACGAGGCGTGGCCGGGCATTCTTAGCCCTTGCCGCAAGTCCTCGAGACGGGGCGACGGGGTCACATCGATCGTGAGTCTCTGCTCGTTACCGCGCGCTCCTAATCCACTAACGGTTTGGATATTTGATCTGAGGGGCCTCTGGCCTGATAGCACTAACCATCACATGGGCATAGTATGGGCGTTTTGCGTCGTATACTTTAGCCGAAGCTTAATAGACGTCAATAACTGAGCGGCACACGCTGGGTTGGACTAGGAACGCAACCGCGCTTGTATTAAGGGGTTGCTAGGTCTGCTCACCGGCGGTGTACGCAACATGCAGGAGCGTCCGGGGCGATGGCCCAAGACCCCTGGGGGCATAGGTTAGTCCGGCGTGCTGACCTCTCTGTTAAGTATTTGGTCGGGTTGCGCCGTGTTGCTTAGCCGAGGCCGGGCATGACCCAGAAAAGTGTGTCCGGCCAGAGTTAAGCGAGCGTGGTGGGTAAGTTGGTGCACCCCTGCAGGGAAGAAACTTCTATCGATAGCCTGTCCTACAGTAACGGACACTCGGAGTTGTATCCCTATCGGTACAACTAAAATATGACTTGAGATGAGTACTCGATAGTACGGCTCTGGGATTGCTTTCTTGCAGGGAGAGGAGGAAGAATCTCTGGCCGAGGTTGATGACATTACTGCTATACTTTACATTATGTTATTCTGCTCTCTTCTAATGCTGCGAGACTGTTGAAGATGTTGAAGATGCTAGTATTCGATAGGACTAGACTTTTCCCCCTATATTCTGGCATTTCTGCAGCCCAGTCCACATATACAGCCCCCTTTGAAAATGTTGCATATGTAGTGTAGATCGTTGCTTGCTGAGTACTTCGGATAAGTACTCACGTTTGCTTTATTTTCCCTTTTCCCCCTTTATCCCTTTGTCGCATCCAGACAACGGAGCCCCGGAGCCAGTTGTCCCCGTCGACGACCACTACTACTACCAGCCTAGAGAGTACTAGTACTACGAGGAGCCGACCGACGACCATGAGTAGGATTCGGAGGGTCCAGGGCAGGAGGCCCATGCCTTTCGATCGTAGAGTTTTATTTCGCCCCGCCTCTGTGAAGGCTTATCTCTCTTTCTGTAATATATCTGTACCCAGATATCTGATGCTTCCGCTGACACTTGTATGCCATCGAGTTATGTATTCGAGCCCTCGAGGCCCTGGCTTGTAATATAAAGCTTGTATGAATTTATTTATGCTTTAGAGTTGTGTTGTGATATCTTCAAGTGAGTCCTTAGGCTTGATCGTGTGCATTTGCGTGTATGATTAGTGCACGATTAAGCCGGGGTCGTCACATAAGGCATCTGGTGATCATCACATGTTTTAATTGATTTGTATATAAATTAACGAATCGATATTTCTTATTTTAGCCCTCCGGATCGAGCAAATCTTCTACAAGCAGTAGGACAGTTCGAAGCCCGGCTAAAAAGTTGCAGGCTGGCGTAAAGTACAACATCGATGCCATCAAACCTAATGGCGAACCGCTTGAACCTAAGAAGAATGCGAAGAAGTTCATTCGTCAATGCGGAGTTATTGTCAGGGACCAAATCCCGATCTCCGTTCAAGAATGGCAAAAGCCAGCAAAAGGAGATCCAGATGTTACTTTTGTCGATCAAAGAGCAAAAGATCTGCTTTGGGAATCGCTCATGTCACATTTCACCCTACCAGATCATTTGACAGATGCAGATCTGAAGAAAGTCAAGAACAGTGCTCTTAAGAAGATGGCGATAGCATTCAACAACCACAAGAAAAATATATGGGCCGCGTACGTCAAAGCAGGAAAACAGACTCCAGAATTCAAGGGAACACTGGAGAAGGCAAGAAATCACTTGGACGCTTTCGTGAAGTTCAAGGAATCGGAAGTAACTCAAGAACGGTCAAGAATAAACAAGATTAATGCTACGAAAAAGCAGTGGCACCATAATCTAGGGCCAGGTGGCTACGAGGTGGCCCGGCCTAAGTGGGATATCGCTGAGCAAGATATGATTGTTGCAGGGGTCACTCCAGTTACATTGAGCTAGCCCGACAGGTGCATGACTTGGTTTTATGTGCATGGTGGGAAGTTGGACCCAAAGACAGGGCTGGTTTTGGAGCGGGCATGTCTTAAAGGAGCCACCGACAGTTTACTTGTTGCAATCGAAGCGGCTAGAACGGGGGTGTTCACGCCCAACAGAGAGAACGACGAGCTTACGCGCGCCCTGAAGGATCCTGAATACGCGGGAAGAACACGAGGCAAAGGCATTGTTCCGTGGTTTGAGGGGTTTGCGGATTGGAACGACACTTACAGAAGCCATGCAAGAAAGAGGCAGCAGGAGGAGAAGAAGAGGAAGCTGGAGGAGGAGCAGAGGAAGCAGGAAGCAGACCGCCTTCGCATCGTAGAATCAAAGCACGCGGAGTTGGAACGCGCTTTCATCCGGCAGCAGGAACAGATCGACTCACTTAGCCAGGAAAGGGCGTCTCAGCGGCAGCAGCAAACAGATCCAATATTGGATAGCACCGTCCCATCCATGCCGAGAAGCAGCGTGGGTTCCGCCCCGGGCGATGATGCACTGCTAGATAGATACCCCGTGGGATATCAAAGATAGGACTGCTTATGAGCTACACATGAAAGTGAATAACATATCCATGAAGGTGGTGGACGACTATGCTTTAACAAATCCCCCTGAAGCAACATTCCTTTGCAATCCGATTCCAGCTGGCTATGCACGTGTCGGGGTTGATGAAGTGATGTCAGGATATTACGAGCTAGAGCTTGACATTCCTGGAGGTGAAGAGGAGCGCACACTGGGAGAGGCCATACATCGTCTCATTCTATGGAAAAAGGTTTGCATCGTCTTTCCAAGGCCACCGACTCCTGCTGCAACAAGTCTGCCACCGCGTCAGCCGACTCCTCCTCCTCCAAGTCTGGCGCTGCGTCAGTCGACTCCTGCTCCTCCAAGTCCGGTGCCGCGTGAGTCGACTCCTCCTCCTCCATGTCCGGCACCGCGTTAGCCGACTCCTCCTCCTCCAAGTCCAGCACCGCGTCAGCCGACTCCACCTCCAAGTCAGACACCGTGTCAGCCGTCTCCGCCACCTCAGCAACAACGGAAGAGAGGCGCCATAGCTACGGCTGCTAGCGGTACAAAAGGAGGCAAGAAATACAAATATGGTCCAAGCCTCAAGCCTCTTCCGAAGTTGCCTTACCACCTGACTGAGGAGGAAAATAGCGCCGAAGTGTCTGCCCAAGTGAAGGCCCATTTTTGACCAAAACCGCCCCCGCCGCCAAAGGAGAAAGTACCTGAGCATGTCATACAACACTTTATTGATAATGTTCAACCAGCTGTCAAGCATAGGGACTCAGACTATGTGCGCTCTATCAAGAACTCATTTCATGCACAAAAAGAGAAGGAGTCGAGCTCGAGCCAAGTAGTTGGCAAAAAAGCGGGAAAACTGTTCCCCAGCTGGGAGAACAGGCAGCGCAATCGATCCCCCCGCTCATTGTACAACCACATGAGAGTACCGCCGATCAGCTGGTAATAACCGACGATCATAGAAGGCAGGCTGAACAGGCCGATGTCACTGTTGAACAACTCCTAGGCATCAAGGAATTCCAAACGTTTACAGAGGAGGAATTAAAAAGGAAATTTGTCCGCGGGCAACCTCTGGTCAAGCCTGAGGAGATCTCGCTTCTATCAACGAGAATGTATCAATTGCATGAATGGTACCTGAGAGAAGTAAAGATCAATCGAGACTCCCTCATGGTGAAAGTCAAGCCAGAGCATTACTTCCATGGAATAGATTTGTGGGTTGAGTTTGAAGAAATGTTTCAGTTATTCAATCAAGACGCACTCGACAAATCTATCATCAATTGCTATTGTCTGTAAGTGATTTCTTTCTGTAATTTAAGTCTCTAGCTAGCTGTAGTGCTCGTTCATTACCTGTAATTATCCTCACTATATTCTTTTCTGTGGTATTATGCAGAATGAAGATGTATGAAATGAAAAGAGCTGGACGCTATGGCATTGAGTTCATTGACCCAAATACCATTAATCAAGAGACATGGTCACGTGAATGGGATCGAAAAGACACAGAGAAGTTTGCTAGAGTTCTTGAAGCGACTAAATACCCAACCAGAAATACTACTTCCTTACAACTTCGGGTGAGTGACACTGTCTTGTACTACAAATTCTGTTTTTGCTTACTAGATGTTAATAAGTGTAGTTGATGAGTTATGCACATGCCCGCTTAATTATACAAACGTGTGCGCATGCAGTTTCCATTGGATCTTGTTAATCATTGAAGTTGACGAGGGACAAGTTCAAGTACTGGACTCACTATATAAAGATACTAATGAATACTCAATCGTGAAGGGGATGGTCAACAGGTAATTTCAATCATTATCGCACTATGTCGGCCTCTTTAGTTCATTTCCTGATATCAACTAATTAATAATTCCTTTATTCATTTTCTTTGCCGGCGGGCAGGGCTTGGGAAAAGTTTATCAAACAGGTTGAAGGCGAATGGAAACAAAAGTTGAAATGGGTACGACCCAAGGTAATTAATTAAGTAGTACAAGCTAGCTACCATCTCTTTAATTCTAGTTTCAATACCATTATCATGCTTGATTAATTATTATCTGATTGAATTCTATTCTTGTAAAGACCTTGAGGCAGGCGCCGGGGAATAATTTATGTGCATACTACGTTTGCGAGAACATTCGCTTTATGACCGAAAGGAGCAAAGATGCAAGACATCTTTGGGTACGTAAACACAATTCACAATTCTTTTTATCATGATCTAATACATCCACACACAACTAATATATTCATATCGATCTCCTTTTTTAATAAAGATGGTGAAAATGCGGGATAAGCTCCTACCAAAGGACCGCATACGAGCACTTCAAGAGGAGATTGCGGGATTTTTGCTTGACCAGGTCATAGATCCCAAAGGAGAATACCATTACAAACTGTAATGCCTCCATGTAATGATCTGCAAATTGTAGGAGAAATTGTATATATATATATATATATATATCTACTCTATAGTAATCTCTATCTTCTCTATCTCTACTATAATTCTCTATATATATGTGTGTGTGTGTGTGTATGTCGATGGTCGTACGAGAAATTCGATGATATATATATGATCGGTTCTACGAGAAATTCTATTTATATATATGCATAACGTGTACAATATGTAGTAGCGTAAAATATGTTTGAAATAAAAAAGAATTAAATGAAAAACACAAAATAAAAAGAAAAAATAAACAATAAACCCATAAACCCCAAAACCTTTTAATCCCGGTTGGTGTAACCAACCATGACTAAAGGCCCCCAGCCCCCCCGGCGCGGGCTCGTGCCACGTGGTGGGCCTTTGGTCCCGGTTCATGACAAACCGGCACTAAAGGGGGGGGGGGCTTTAGTCTCTACCCTTTAGTGCCGGTTGCCGGGACTAAAGCCCGATTCTGCACTAGTTGCAAAATCTTACATAATCAGGAGAAAGGGCACGATACGACGAGTAATTGAGGATGTAAGTCGTGCCGAACAGGGCTGTGAGTGGTTCTTCATGGAGTTTGTTGGCTGTGTTTGGCTTCATTTTGCAGTGAATCGCATTCATATCTTAGCGGCCAAAAAAATTAAGGAAGAAAAGGTGGAGAATAATAAATAAAAGAGATAGAAAAATCCATCCTCCCCATTTTCAAAGGTGATGCCACAATTTGTATAAACACTAGATAAATAATGAAGCCATCCGCTATAAAAACTTGATGAAAAGAAGCATTTTTATGGGCCCAAAAAAATAAAAAAGGAACAAATGGAAAGTAATAAATAAAAAGAAAGAAAAACTCATCCTCCCCATTTTGGAAACATTACATAATAAATAAAGAAATAATTAGCAAAGATGATGCATGCCAAAAAAATTGTACAAATATTTTTGGTTTCGGACGCACTTGTGTCGATCGGTAAACCAGAAACAGAAAACCAAGTAATAAGGCGCAAAAACGCTCGGCTTACCGTTACCTATTTTGGTAATTTCATTTTTTAATTTTGGACGGCAAACCGAACACTGTGAAACCGGTGACGGGCGGTTTCAGCGTCTCTGTCGGTATTGTGAACCCTGATTGTTGTATGTGCATCCGGCCGGCTTAGCTACTTCCTCACGTTCACGAGGCATGACCTAGCTAGACTTGAATTGCCGGCATGCATGTTTTTACCTTGGATTGGAGGAGAAATATAATCCATCGACTCGAGAGAGACAGCAGGCCGGCAAGAACCCACTTACTACTTATCCAATCCCTGTTCGCAATTACCAAAAGTGATATATATGGTGCTTAATTACCAAATGCCAATATAATGTGAGTCAGACAGTGGTCAGTCAGTCAATCAGCGAGCGACGCAGCGGGTTGACTTGAATGATCCAGGTCACCATCCATCACCATGCACGTGCGTAAATTTGGCAGCACGCAATAAGCCAAGGCCATTGGAACTAGCTTGCTAGTTGCAAGATCGCATTTCAGTCCAAATTAATTGGCTGCGGCTGCACGAACCTGCAAACAGGCAGCAGGCACCCATGGTTAGGGCTCCTGCAGTTTCTGATTTCCCATTTGAATTTGCACCAAACTTTCCAAGTTGCAAGCGTGTACATATATGCATGGCACGAGAGGACTCTCCATAACCAGTACGGTATCATGTCACTCACAAATTAACGAAAAAGGGCTTCCCTGTTTTATTATAAAGCAACAACCAACCGATACAACCAGCTCACTGGGGCCGCAGCACAAACAAGCCCAAAAGAAAAATGAGAGAAAGAAAGAGAAACAAATGCCAACGCCGGCAGCTCAACTAAGCTAAGATGACCGATATCCGCCGCACCCTCCGGAGAAGTACCACCGCACGCCTAGCACTCCGAAGCCTCACGCACCAAGCAACACCTTTAGGAAGGAATGCGACGACGCCGCCGCTACTACCCGGACAAGTCCTAGGGTTTCCCTCGGTACGTGGGTGGTAGAAGGGAAGGGGTATCACCAACGCCCCTCAAGAAGGTCCGGCAACGCCCACGGGCGCAGCCACACTGATGCGGAGCATCCCACGGTCATCCCCATGGACACTACCTCAACTATCCAAGCCCCAAGTCGACCCATGACAAGAGCAAGAGATCATGCTATTCAATCCGAGGTGACAACACTCCTACTTGAGTTTCCCTTTCCTTCGAACGAGACATGGCTACTGCCTAAGTCAGAAACACTATGTGTGATCAGGTACAACACACAAGCCACGGAGCCGAGAGCTGAGGAAGAAGGAACAGGCGTCAACTCTCTGTTCAGCCCGGAACTTCCGACCGAAGCCCGGAACTTCCGTCCCCCGGAACCTCCGGCCGACCCGGAACTTCCGGCCCCCGACGACCTAGACGAGCCCGGGCGCGCCAACTCTCTGGTTAGCCCGGAACCAGCCCGGAACCTGGGCCGGACCTGCCGGCCTCCGGAACCTCCGGCCTGCCCGGAACTTCCGGCCCCCGGACGCCAGCCCAGCTCCCACCGTGCCAACTCTCTGGTTAGGCTGGACCCCGCCCGGAACCTGGCCCGGAACCTCCAGCGCCCGGAACTTCCGGCCCTGCCCGGAACTTCCGGCCCTGCCTGTGCGCAGTGACTTGGGCCGAGGCCCGTGTACCCTTTCGCCCCCGAGACTATATATACTCTTCTTCTACCTCCGTTTTAGGGTTAACAAATGTGATAGCTCATTTAGAGATAGAGCTTTGCTCATCCATACGGATCTACTCCACCGCGAGGGACCGGCACCTCTTCGGAGAAGATCCACCTTGGATTCAAGACCCCCTCACGGGTGGACCCCCATCAAGACCTCCTTTGGAGATGAACTAGCTACCCTATGTATCGTCCTTTGTTGGATTCGGATCGTGTATCTCTTTGTGTTTCGAGGATCTAGCACATGTGTAATCGATCTTGTTGGTTTGAGTGATTCTCTCGTGTTTCCCCTCGTGTTTTCTCCTCGTGTTCTTCGTGTTCATCGCGGGATCCGCTCCAATCGTGAAAGATCGGGCATCTAGGGTTCTACCCTACATCATCTTGGTATCATGAGCCACGTTGATCACGATTTTGGAGCCTTCCTCTTTGTTTTCTAGCCTAATTTTATTGTGATTCGTCCCAATTTTGAAAATCCCCACAAAAATAGCCCTCCCAAATTTTTTCGTGATTTGTTGGTGTGATGAAGTTTTGTTGGATTTGATCCGTGGATTTTGTGTGTGGCACGTAGATCTGGCTTCCCCACCCTCCCATCCAACCAAAATTTTCTTTTCCCCATCGGATTAGGGTTTTTCCCGAAGTTTTTCCGCCCAAATCCACGTTCCCCAAATTTCCTGTTCTTGGCAGAATCGCGACCATCGGACCTTCCGGCCCCGCCCGGAACCTCCGGCTCCCAGACCTTCCGGCCCCGCCCGGAACTTCCGGCCTAGACAGAAAGTCTGCGCCTCTTCGTCGACTTTCGCTACTTCGAAAACTCCGACTATGGTGCAGCGGCTTCTTCGCCAACGTACTGAAGACCGTGCACTACGTCACCGACCACTTCATCATCGCCACGGACTCGTCATCGACAACAACCGCTCAACAATTTTGACACCCTCAACCGTAAGCAAGGACGGTAATCTCGACGGCATCTTGGTCTACTCCTTGCCATTACATTGATAACCCCATAGCCCATTTTGCGTACCTTTCCTATCAAGACTAGCCATTTGAGTATTGCCGGCAACGCTACTTGTGCACATTAGAGATAGTCGATCCACACCTTCCATTGCATATCTCCTTTCATCTTGCTATCATATCTTGTGACACAAGGTTGTCATCGCATACACAATTGCTAGCTTGGTTCGTGAAGTTTTGCATAAGTGGCCAAAGAAAGAGCTCAAAAGAGAAAGAGCCAAACAAGCTTTTAAGAAAAAGAGAAAGATAAGCAAAGAGCTTTTAAGCAAGACCATAGCATCATACTACATTAAGATTGTCATACTCGATCATCTTGGATCATATCATCGGAACACAATACACATAGCATACTTGGGATAGAAGTCGTTGCATTTTTGCTTAGTAGGTCATGCACAAGTTTCGTATCCGCCTATTGTGCAATCGTGCTAGCGTCTCTCTAGTGTTGTGCAACAAGAGCATTTTCCGTGGATTCCACATTTTCCGGTCATTTTTGGTTGCACGACCCCATTTATCTATTTCCGTGTGTGTTTCTGTGTATCACTACTTGCTTGGTCTACTTGTTGCATTTGCGAATTTGCGAATCTTTTTCAAAATTATTGAGTCTTACTAACAATTGCATCAAATTTTGTGCCACCATCCTCACCAAGCTCCACCATAAGCTTTTACTTGTGTAGGTGTGAGAACCGACAAGAATCGGTACCAATCGTGCTATTTCCTTGTTCCACATTTGAGGATCATTGATCCATCTTCAACATCGGTCAAGGTACATTTGGTATAAGTTCTTCTCTTTCTCCCACTCACATATTTGCTTGGAATGATGGATAGGCCACGTTCTTCTACCAACCCACTCTTCATCGAGCAAGACGACGACCCAAACACCTACGTCACCAACAGCCACCTCTTCAGTGCACAACGAGCTTTGCATCAAGAACAACAAGCAATGAGCGACCGTATCGACAATCTCGCCACCGACTTACGCCTCTCCGAGCAACATACAAGAGACTACTTCGACCACAAGCTCGACCAACACAAACAAGAGAACGATGCAAGAATGGACGAGATTCGTGCCTTGTTGGTCAACCGCTCTTCTACCACTTCGTCCTCCTCAAGACAGAGCCACTCAAGTCGACATTCCTCCGACCACTCAAGTACACCGACGTCGAACACTCTTCGCCAAGCCGCGCGCCAAGACCGTCAAGCAAACCGCAATCCTCTACACGAAACCGATTCTCAAGAGCAACTTCGAGCGCAAGAGCATCGACATCGCCTCAACCAAGCTACATTTGCGCACGCACAAGAACGGCAACGTCAACGCCAACAAGAGGAAGAACGCGCACGTCTACACCAAGACGAGCAAGATGCCGAGGCACAACGTCAAGAACAACTACGGCGAGAAGCTCAAGCACTTGAGGCGCAACATGCCCTCCGAGATTCAAGTCGAGCCGTCGCCACACGAAACCGGCAAGCTCGTGAGCAACAAGAAGCGCTTCGCGATGAAGTTCAAGAGAGGATTTATCAATCACATGTGCATCGTCAAGCTCGACAAGCTGCTCCACAAGCTCGCCAAGAACCTCAAGTTCAACAAGAGCAACAAGACAATGGAAATCCTCCACGACAAGAACAAGTTGAGGGAAACAATCCTCCTCATCAAGGACGTCATCACCCTCGACCTCAACACTATGAAGAGCAACGCTACGGCAAGCTAAAGTTCACCATGCCCAAGTTCACCGGAAGCAATGATCCCGAAGAGTACCTATCATGGGCATTGAAGGTCGACAAGATCTTTCATTTGCACAACTATGAGGAAGAGAAGAAGATCGCAATGGCATCCCTTGAGTTCCATGACTACATCCTCATATGGTGGGAACAAGTCATTGAGCGTCGTGGGCAAGAGGTGAACCACCAATCACCACTTGGGCGCAAATGAAGGATGTCATGAGAGCACATTTTGTGCCAACCTACTACAACCGCGACCTCTTCAAGAAACTCCAACTCCTCAAGCAAGGAACCAAGAGCGTTGAAGAGTACTACAAGGAAATGGGGATTGCCATGATACGAGCCAATGTCACAGAAGATGATGAGCAAACGATGGCACGTTTCTTGAATGGACTCAATCATCCTATCAAGAGGATTGCCGACTTCCAACCATACTCGAACTTCATCGAGCTAGTTCATCAAGCTACCGAAGCGGAACGTCAAGTGCAAGATGACTTCAAGTATGCCAAGTTCTCATCCAAGTCCTATGGTTTCTCCAACTCTCAACCTTCAACGACTCCAACACCTTCTACCTCAACCAAGCCATCAACAAGCAACAACGACAAGTCAAGTTACAAGAAAACTTCGACAAACTCAAGTCGTCCTCCTACTACAAGCAACTTCAAGCCGCAAGCTTCATCATCATCTACTCCAACCGATGAGACCATCAAGACAAGTTCACTCAAGTGTTTCACATGCGGCGGCCGAGGCCACAAGTCTTTCGAGTGTACCAACAAGCGCACCATGATCTTCAACGACGATGGTACATATGACTCCATGAGTCAAGGCGAAATGGAAGCCCTTGAGAATGTGGCCATGCACCGGCAAGTGAACGAGGATGAAGATGATCAAGTCTTTTGCGACGAAGATTCGAGCCCCGCTCTTGTCGTCTCCAAGGTCTTGACACTTCAACATCAACAAGAGGAAGACCACATATGCCATATCTTCCATACCAAGGCCGGCATCAATGGAAGGTCCGTGAAGGTCATCATCGATGGAGGGAGTTGTCATAACTTGGCAAGTGAAGAACTATGCTCCAAGCTCCAATTAGTCAAGATGAAGCACCCACATCCCTACAAGGTTCAATGGCTAAGCGACTCCGGCACTATCCAAGTCGAGCATATGGTGCAAGTTTCCTTCAAAATCGGAGCTTACGAAGATACTTTGGAGTGTGATGTCGTTCCTATGTCCGTTTGCCATCTCATCCTCGGACGACCATGGCAATTTGACCGAGGAGTCATCCACAACGGGCGGACAAATCACTATAGCTTCAAGATGAAGGGAAAGGAGTACGTGCTACGACCTATGTCCCCTAGCCAAGTGATCGCCGACAAGCAAGCCACCCATCGTGGAGAGAATAGTGAGAGAGCGAACCACCACAAAGAGAGTGAGCGCCACAAGCCCAAATTGAGTGCCTCCACGATGAGCGACAAGAAAAACCTAGTCCTATTTGCCACCAAAAGTGAGATGAGAGAAGTGTGTGAGAACCCATCAAGTGTTATGCACTATGTCCTTTTGTGCAAAGACGAGGCACCCAAAACTAACAACTCTCACAATCTACCTTTAGTGTTATCTTCTCTCTTGCAGGAATTCCAAGATGTATTTCCCGACGAGCTACCTCCGGGTCTACCTCC
Organism: Thinopyrum elongatum; assembly: GCA_011799875.1. NCBI lineage: Eukaryota > Viridiplantae > Streptophyta > Magnoliopsida > Poales > Poaceae > Thinopyrum > Thinopyrum elongatum. Next base: position 619,298,521 of record CM022298.1, on the reverse strand, counting down.
TCTACGAGGCATCGAACATCGCATCGACCTCATCCCCGGAGCACCCCTTCCTAACAAGGCTCCCTACCGCGTCAACCCCGAGGAAACCAAGGAGATCCAACGGCAAGTACAACAACTCATCGACAACGGCCATGTACGTGAAAGCTTGAGCCCATGTGCCGTCCCGGTAATCCTTGTTCCCAAGAAAGATGGTACATTTCGCATGTGTTCCGATTGTCGTCCTATCAATACTATTATTGTGCGTTATCGTTACCCTGTCCCACGCCTAGATGATATGCTAGATGAGCTTAGCGGAGCTACCATTTTCTCTAAAATTGATCTTAAAAGTGGCTACTATCAAATACGCATCCAAGAAGGTGATGAATGGAAAACTGCATTTAAGACCAAATTTGGCTTATATGAATGGCTTGTTATGCCAATGGGTTTATCCGAAGCACCCGATACTTTCATGAGAGTCATGCATTTTGTTCTTCGTCCCTACATTAGTGTATTTGTTGTGGTCTACTTTGACGATATTCTCGTATTTAGCAAATCTCTCAAAGCTCATGTCACCCATCTTAGAACCGTTCTACAAACTTTAGAAAAGAGCGCCTTTATGTTAATATGGACAAATGCCTTTTTGGTGTCGATAAGCTCATTTTCTTGGGTTTCATTGTGTCTTCTAAGGGTGTTCATGTAGATGAATCTAAGATCAATGCTATTAAAACTTGGCCCCAACCAACCAATTTGCAACAAGTGCGTAGTTTTCTTGGTTTAGCCGGTTTCTATCGTAGATTTGTGAAGGATTTTAGCACAATTGCTTCACCTTTACATGCTTTGAGTAAGAAAAATGCACCTTTTGTTTGGGGACCATCACAAGATACCGCATTCAATGAGCTTAAGAATTTACTTACTCATGCTCCCGTGCTTGCATTACCCAACTTTGACAAACCCTTTGAAATTCATTGCGATGCTAGTGGTAATGGCATAGAAGATGTGTTAACGCAAGAGAAGCGCCCAATTTCTTACTTTAGTGAGAAACTTTCCGGAGCGCAACTCAATTACCCCATATATGACAAAGAGCTATATGCTTTAGTGCGAGTTTTGCGTGAGTGGGAACATTATCTTCGCCCTCATGAATTTGTCATTCATACCGACCATGAAACGCTTAAGTACCTAAAGGGTCAAACTAAGTTGAACAAGCGTCATGCTAAGTGGGGTGAATTCATTGAGTCATTTCCTTATGTCATCAAGTACATCAAAGGCAAAGAAAATGTTGTGGCGGATGCTCTTTCCCTCAAATGCATGCTTGTTACTAAACTTGAATTGAATGTCATTGGTTTTGAGCACATCAAAGACTTGTATGCGCATGATCCTACTTTTGCTATTCCTTATGCCAAATGTTTGACGCATACGTCTTGGGAACGCTATTACATCAAAGATGATTATCTCATGAGAGCTAACAAACTTTGCATCCCCGAGTCTTCTCTTCGTTTGTTACTTTTGCAAGAATCTCATGGAGGAGGACTAATGGGACACTTTGGACGCGACAAGACATTTGCTACGCTCTCCAAGAACTATTTTTGGCCCAAGATGTTCCGCGACGTCTCACGCTTCACCAACCGGTGCTCTACATGCCGCAAAGCTAAGTGCAAAGCTCAATCTCATGGCCTTTATATGCCTCTTCCTATTCCATATCACCCATGGGAGGATATTAGCATGGATTTTGTGCTTGGTTTGCCTCGAACTAGAAATGGAAAGGATTCCGTGTTTGTTGTTGTGGACCGATTCTCCAAGATGGCTCATTTCATTTCTTGCAACAAGATAGACGATGCTTCACATGTTGCAAATCTTTTTTGTAGGGAAATCTTGCGACTCCATGGAGTCCCAAAGACTATTGTCTCCGACCGCGACGTCAAATTCTTGAGCTACTTTTGGAAGACTCTATGCGCCAAGCTAGGAATCAAGCTTTTGTTCTCCTCGGCATACCATCCACAAATCGACGGCCAAACGGAGGTGACAAACCGAACACTCTCCACTCTACTTCGCGTGTTGATCAAGAAGAACATCAAGGAGTGGGAGGAGTGTCTACCCATCGCCGAGTACGCCTACAACCGCGCAAGACATTCGACTACCGGCAAGTCCGCCTTCGAGGTCGTCTACGGCTTCAAACCATTGTCTCCATTGGACATTCTTCCTCTACCACTACAAGAGCGCATCAACATGGACGCGAGTGCCCGAGGGAGCTACCTCAAGAAGATGCATGAAGATACAAGGCACACCATCGAGCGCCAAGTAAAACGACTCGCGACAAAGCTCAACATCAACAAGCAACCCATGATATTCAACATTGGAGATCTTGTGTGGCTACACCTTCGCAAGGACCGCTTCCCCCATGAACACAAGTCCAAGCTTCTACCCCGAGCCGACGGACCCTTCAAGGTGCTAGAGCGCTACAACAACAACGCCTACAAGATCGACATCCCACGCGACAAGTACTCCGTGAGCGACATCTTCAACATCAAAGATCTCTCCCCGTACCATGGTGATGAGGATTTCGATCCGAGGTCGGATCTTTCCCAAGGGGGGGAGATGATGCGGAGCATCCCACGGTCATCCCCATGGACACTACCTCAACTATCCAAGCCCAAAGTGGACCCATGACAAGAGCAAGAGCTCGTGCTATTCAATCCGAGGTGACAACACTCCTACTTGAGTTTCCCTTTCCTTCGAACGAGACATGGCTACTGCCTAAGTCAGAAACACTATGTTTGATCAGGTACAACACACAAGCCACGGAGCCGAGAGCTGAGGAAGAAGGAACAGGCGTCAACTCTCTGTTCAGCCCGGAACTTCCGACCGGAGCCCAGAACTTCCGTCCCCCGGAACCTCCGGCCGACCCGGAACTTCCGGCCCCCGACGACCCAGACGAGCCCGGGCGCGCCAACTCTCTGGTTAGCCTGGAACCAGCCTGGAACCTGGGCTGGACCTGCCGGCCTCCGGAACCTCCGGCCTGCCCAGAACTTCCGGCCCCCGGACGCCAGCCCAGCTCCCACCGTGCCAACTCTCTGGTTAGGCTGGACCCCTCCCGGAACCTGGCCCGGAACCTCCGGCGCCCGGAACTTCCGGCCCTGCCCGGAACTTCCGGCCTTGCCTGTGCGTAGTGACTTGGGCCGAGGCCCGTGTACCCTTTCGCCCCCGAGACTATATATACTCTTCTTCTACCTCCGTTTTAGGGTTAGCAAATGTGATAGCTCATTTAGAGATAGAGCTTTGCTCATCCATACGGATCTACTCCACCGCGAGGGACCGGCACCTCTTCGGAGAAGATCCACCTTGGATTCAAGACCCCCTCACGGGTGGACCCCCATCAGGACCTCCTTTGGAGATGAACTAGCTACCCTATGTATCGTCCTTTGTTGGATTCGGATCATGTATCTCTTTGTGTTTCGAGGATCTAGCACATGTGTAATCGATCTTGTTGGTTTGAGTGATTCTCTCATGTTTCCCCTCATGTTTTCTCCTCGTGTTCATCGCGGGATCCACTCCAATCGTGAAAGATCGTGCAGCTAGGGTTCTACCCTACATCACACACCGGTGGCGGACGAGCCGCCAGGGATTTCTCCCGCCCCGAAACCAACACCACCACAGACAATCGAGAGTGCACCGCCCAACTTGCCGCCCACCAGCCTGTGCCACCACGGATACCGCACCAACTTCATCGTCTCACTGAGGCCACCAACACGAGGCCTGGAGGGAGGATGAGGGGACACCGGGCTCGGGGGCAACCGCAACGCAGCCAACAGGAGGGGACAGCCTCCACCGCGCCGCTGAGCCGACCGGACGTAGCCACAGGGACTTACCAAGCCTCCATAGGCCCGGCCGGACCCCAACGGATCCGGACAATCCTTGCTACCACGCTGCAGCATGCCGGCCGCCGGAGCCATCACCACCTGCAACCACAGCCGCCTCACCACCACCACCAGGGAGCCGCATCGCCGAGCCCCGAACCGCCGGCCTGCCCCAGCCCAGATGGGCCCGAAAGGGCCCAGATATGGGCCGAGCGGGTGCCGCCGGCCAGCAGCACGCCACGCAGCCCCGCAGCCAACGGCCACACCGCCGCGTCAAGGGCGCTCGAGGCCCGCGGACTCCGCCGCCGAGCCACACCGCCGTCCGCCGAGCAGCACCGCCGCCGGGCAGGAGGGAGCCCCGACTCCACCTCCTAGCGTGCGGGGAAGGGACGTCCGCCGCCGCCGGCGCCATCCGGGCTACGCCGGTGGCCTCTGCCGGCGGCGGCGAAGGGGAGGGACGTGGAGAGGGTGACGAGACGAGGCGGCGCGGTGGAGGGGCTCCGCCACCTCGGGGGGAGGGGGACGACGGGAGCGCTACGGGGGAGGGAGGGGGGAGGGAGGAGGGAGGAGTGGGGAAACGGGGGAGAGGGCTAGCGGCGGCGGGCTCCGGTGGCGGCGGCCTGCTACGGTGGCGGCGGCGGGGAACCCTAGGAGAGCGGGAGCGGGAGCGGGGCTCTCTTCCTCTCGCACCTCCTCTGCCTTCTTTACGGATCACGGGCCCACTCACAAATTAAGACAAGATGCGCGCGTCATCACTCGTCGAGCACTGCGCCACCGTGGTCATCGCCGTGCTCCTCGCCGCAGCGGCGGCGGCGGTGGCTGCGGCAGCACGGGTCAGGAACGAGTGCCGCCCCGGCGACAAGGCGGCGCTGCTGGCCATCAAATCCGCCTTCGGCAATGCCTCCTACTTCAACTCATGGACGCCCGACACCCCGTGCTGCGACTGGGCCAGCGTCTCCTGTTCCAGTGACGGCTCCGCGCGCCGCGTCACCGCCGTGTCCTTGGTGAACGACGCCAGCCTCGCCGGCCCGTTGCCCGGCGCTGCCATCGGCCGGCTCACCGCGCTGCAGGAGCTGGCACTGAACAACGTGCCCAGCGTGAAGGGCACCATCCCGCACGACCTCACCCGCCTCACCGCCACCCTCGGCTTCCTCCAGATCATCTCCACGCGCGTCTCCGGCCCGGTGCCGTCGTTCCTGTCCGAGATCACGGCGCTCGGCTACCTCGGCCTCTCCTCCAACAAGCTGACGGGCCCGATCCCGCCGTCGCTCGGGGACATGCCCAACCTCTCTACTTCCTGGACCTCGGCTACAACCGCCTCACGGGCACAATACCGCCTCTGCTCCTCACGAAGGCCTCCAGCGCATCCCTCTTCCTCTCCCACAACAAGCTCACCGGCGGCGTCCCGGCCGAGTTCACCGCCGTGAATTTCTGGACCATCGACCTGTCGTATAACGGTTTCAAGGGCGATGCCTCGGCCCTGTTCGGCGCGAAACAAGGCGCTGCTGAACGTGGACCTGTCGCACAATGCCTTTAGCTTTAACATCTCCGCCATGCAGCTGCCCGAGGGCCTCAACAGCTTGGAGCTGAGCCACAACGACATCTACGGCGACATCCCGCAAATGGTGGTCGACCTGATGCTGAATTATTTGAACGTGAGCTACAATCGCCTCAGCGGCGTAGTGCCCGCCGGTGGCAACATGGCCTGGTTTGATCAGTCCTGCTTCCAGCACAACAAGGGGTTGTGTGGAAGCCCACTTCCACTCTGCAAGCAGTGATCGTCATCTCGACTCTCGACCAGCCCGTCCGGCCGGCTGTAATCTGATCCTGATGGATAATTACAACTTCACTTTTATTATAAGAAATAAAGGGTAGCATCCCTGTGGCTTACTACTACTGTTTACTGCATGTTTTCATCGGTTGGATTAGCCTGCTGCTTCTTAGACTACACATAGTGGGGAGTAACTTAGAGTAGTAACATGCATATATTACTAGTCTATCTTACTACCTCTATAATGAGGGTAACTTTATTTATTAGTTTATAGACTCATTTTGTCTTGGTATATGTGATGTTACTCAGAGTATGAGTAACGAGCTATGTTACTCAAATTATTTCTCTTCTTATTAAATCATTGTCATATAAGCAAATTTGCTTAGTTGGACTTTATGTTACTCATGAAGTTACTCTCACTATGGCCAGTCTTATGCTGAGTAAGGTCCTTCCAATAACAGATAGAAATTTTTGTTGCCTCATCAAAAGCACTACAACAGACATACTGGTCCATGGTTCTCAGCCCATTAGGGGTGTGTTTGGTTTGAGTCACGTCCCCGGACGAGACGGGACGGTCCCATTCCATTTTTCATGGTGTTTGATTCAGAGGCGTGGTGGAGTGGGACGATCCGAGCAGGACCCCCAAAATTTGGCCGTGTCGAGCGGCTCAGCAGAAGCGAACGGCTGTGTCGAGCGCGTGTGGCAAGGCAGGGTGGCGCGGCCAGGGGAGCGAGCGCGGCCAGGTGGACCGAGCGGGTGATGTCGCGCTGGTCCTCTGTGTTCCTCTCCTTTCTAAAATGCGGCTGCAGCCGGACTCGGCGATCGAGCTGGCGATGTTCTGCGGCCAGGCATGGCGGCGCGGTGGAGCCAAGAGCACGTGCGGCAAGGTTGGTGGCCTCCACCTCCTTGTCATGGCCCGCATCGCGTCCTCCCTCTCCGGCTGGTGGTGCGCGCGCTGGAGCCCGCACCGGACGAGGAGGAGCCGACGTTCAACCTTGTTCCGTCCCTATCCACGTGCCTTGGTCGTCAGGAGGACCTCGCCATTGCACGGGCGGGATGAGCTGAAGAGCTTAGCCATGATGCTCGCTGAAATGCCTACAAGACGGGCTGTTGTTATATAGGATTCATCCCATCCCTGCTTCATCCCTCCTACCAAACTAAAAACAAGGACCGTCATGTCCCTTCAATTAAACACTACCCGGGATCGTCCCGTCTTCGCCTGGTCCCACCTTGTCCCAAAACAAAACACACCCTAGAATTCGATAAAGCAACCTAGGCTTCACTGCGACCATACTGTCACTTGGCCCGCAACTGAGAATGTTATTCCTTTTGTTTTGCGCTAGTAGAAAACAGGGCTTTGGTTTAGGCCTGAGTAAGGGCATTAATCCCGGTTCACTCAAGAACCGGGACCAAAGAGGGCATCAGTCCCGGTTCGTGAGGCCATGGGGCCGGCCGGGCCTCGGGGGCCATTGATCCCGGTTCGTCTGACCCCTTTGGTCCCGGTTCCAGACACGAACCGGGACCAATGGGCCTCGCTCCTGGCCCACAATCTTTAGTCCTGGTTGTGGCAGGAACCGGGACCAAATGTGGTCCTTTAGTCTCGGTTTTAGCCACCAACGGGGACTAAAGAGAGGCCTATATATACTCCCTGCCCGCGAGCAGAGCAGTGAACTGCTCTGTTTTTTTGGCCGACCGTGGGAGAGCTTTGTGGTGCTCTAGCTCACCTCCTATGCACACAAGGTGTTCGATGAAATGCCCGAGCCACACTTAAGCTTTCTCCTCTCGAATCTCCTTGTCCAAACTCCATTTTTCTCAAGATTTGTCTAGGTTTGGCGGTCCATCCTGTCCCGTCCCCGTCCTCACCGCCGTCGATCGCCCGCGCCGATCTCGTTGCCAGCACCACCGTGGTGAGCCTCTTGTTCTTATCTTCTTTCTAAAAGAAAAAATTCTTACTTGTATGATTTAGATTGATACTTGTATAATTTTCTTACTTTTATTATTGTTTGTTATTATATAGTGCGATGGTTTTGGTATCCGCCCCCGTCGGCCCTCGTCCTGTCTATGATTCGGATGTGGTATATATTATCTTTTATAACTATTTGCTTCATTTAGTGTTTATGTGTCGGGGATATTGTGCGACATATGCCAGGGGGTGGCTTATCGTGGATGGGGACAAGAGTACGTCGTCGGGCTCTAGAAGCGGGAGTGAGCGAGACCGCATACGCCTGCGAATCTTACCCAGGTTCGGGGCTCTCCTCGGAGATAACACCCCTAGTCCTGCTCTGCGGGGTCTCCGCATAATGACTATGATCAACAAAGTAGCTACAAGCTTGCTCCTTGAGCTGTTTCGGCTAGAGGAGGGAGAAGGGCAAGGCTAGCTCTACTCCTCTCTCTACGTGTGTGTGTATTCTTTGGAGCTGTGAACCAGAAAAACCGCCCCCTGCATGGGGAAGCTTGGGGGGTTTATATAGGCCTACCCCCCAAGGGTACAATGGTAATCCGGCCGGGTGTAGGACCCGGCCGTCAGCGTCTCTGGTCGCCGGCTTCTCCGCCGACCACTGGGGCCCGCCGCCTGTGGGCCATGTTGACTGCTTTATACGGTAGCCTCGCCCCTGATGACGAAGGCTTTGTCGGGGGGAACGTGGCTACAGTCCCGCCGCCTGGCGGGCGCTCACTGTAGCCATACCCCGTCTCATCTGGTTAATGGCGTACAGACTCCAAGGGGAAGAAGGGCCGCCTGCTAGGAGTCGACCCTCCCTTGTTGCCGCCTGCTTGAGGTTTGCTGTCTTCTGGTGGCTCGCGGACATGTAGGGCCCGCCGCCTGCGGGCCGTACCGACCGCCTATCGTGGGAGCATGGCTCCCTCTGGCGTTAGTGATGTCACGGACTGCGTGGCAACAGTGTCGCGCTGGGCGGAGGGTGTCCGCCCAGTACACAGCACTGTGGCCATGTTCCATCCTGGATTCGGGGGTGGCAGGCTGCACTGTAGCCATGCCGCGTCTTTTCGTGGTGATGTGGAGCTAACTTCGAGGGGACGAGGGGCCGCCTGCCTGGAGTCGGCCCCCTCGCGGTCGCCTTCCATGGTCTTGCCACCTTCTAGCAGCCGGCCTCTTGGACCAGCCGGCCCAAGAAGGCGGTCGTGCTTTCGGAAGGTGTGAGGGGCGCAGCCAGCCCCGATGCCTTAAAATACCAGGGGGGACTGATGAGGCTACCCGTGGTCATTTACTCCGACAGTAGTCCCCGAAGCTGGTGGGGCACCGCGGCTAAAAAACGAGGAGCCTCAGCAGCTTCCTACTCTGAGTGGTCTGGTAGTTGGGTTTCGTCCGTCTTCTGGAGGGGCCGACTGCCAGGAGCCGGCCATGGCTAGGCCGGCCGCCTGGCGAGTTCGACTCATCGTGACGGAGGTCGGGTAGAGTGCTAGCCGGATGACAGGCTTGCCGCCCGTTGCTCGCTCGCCACGCGGCGCCAGCAAGCCAGGCCGGCCTGCCAGCCTGCGCGTGTGATGGGACGTCGCCGCAGGCCTGAGCCCGCCACTACAAGGCCTCGGCACGCGCGCAGATCCGTTGCGGCCGAGGCGGGCGATTGCGCTTCCCAGGCGCGGTTAATACACGCCATTACGGTGCAGTAATCGCCGGGTCGTGGGGGGAGTGGGCGCAGTTAATCTTGCGCCCCCCCCCCCATGTCTCGCCGCCTCCCATGTCTCGCCGCCTCGGCTCCGCCGCCGGGGGGCTATAAGTAGGGGGAGGAGGGGGCGGCAGAACGTACGCGCGCCCTCCTCTCCCTTCGTCTTGCCTTTCTCCTTCCTCTTCTTCTTGCTGCCGCCGCGGCCTCTCCTCTCGCCGGGGTGCTGCCGCAGCCCGCCATCGCCGGATCTCCTCGCGCCGCAGCCACCTTGCGCCGCCGCCGAGCACGAAGCCCATGGCGCAAAGTGGTCGTGCGGGCGACTGGGACGGCTCCAATGTCCACGACGGGCACTTGGAGTTCCTCCGCCAGACGCGGCGGCTCCCCCATGCGTCGAACGTCAAGGTGCGTGTCCCCACGAAAGGGAGATCTCGCCGGTGCCGGAAGACGGCGAGCGCGTCGTCTTCTGGTCGCATTTCCTCCGTGGCTTCGGCCTTCCGGCGAGCGGGTTCCTTCGCTCGTTTTTGGATTTCTACGGAGTGCAGCCCCACCACCTCACTCCGGATACGGTGGTGCTGCTATCCGCCTTCGTCACCCTATGCGAGGGCTACCTCGGCACGCTCCCCACGCTCGAGCTATGGGGAGAGCTCTTCTATCTCAAGCTCGACACTGCCGCCAAGAACGAGGCGGCCCAGTGCGGAGCCTGTGTCGCGGTGCGGCGCACGGGATCCGGGGTCCGCTTCCCAGCTCTCGCCCTGCTGCAGTCGGCCAAACTGCGGCAGAAGTCATACTTCTACGTCGAGAGTATCCACTCGACGCGGGACTACGTCAACCTGCCGGCCTACGCAGCCGGCCCGCCTGTTGGGCCTCGCACCAACTGGAAGTTCCAGCCGAGAACCCTGTCGGCCGCGTGCTCCACCGCGCTCCTCCGGCTCCAGGAGATGACGGCGTCGGAGGGCCTCAAGGCCTCGGACCTACTGGCCGTGTTCGTGAAGCGCCGAGTGCTGCCCCTTCAAGCCCGGCCTCACTTGATCAGTGACATGAGCAGGCGCCAGGACCCGTGCCGGCTGTCCACCAAGGTGATGCCGGACGTGGAGGTGGTCCGCATGGTGAACTTCTTCTCCCACTGCAAGCTATTGGAGACGGAGTGGCGATTCGGCAAGCCGCCGTACAGCCGAGCGTAAGTTTTCTAATTCTTTTTTCCTTTGTTCGCCTGGGTCCTTTCTTGCCACCTGACCAGTCGGCCTTGGTGCAGTGCTTCCCGGGCCAGACGGCTACTGACGCGCCGGCCACGAGTCACCAGTACATGGCGGACCGGGCAGTGAGTGACGTGGACGACCCCAACTTGGGGGCGGCCGCTCAGGAGGAGGACGACGCCATAGGTGGTGGCGGCGATGGAGCAGGCGGCTCCTTAGGAGGTGGCCTCGGGGATTGGCCGGATGACGACGAGGAGGACGAAGAGCCGCGCCGTGCCCATGGCGCCGACAGGGCGAGCGCCAGCTCCTCGGCTGCGCCGACTGCAGCAGCCAGCGCGCCAAAGCGCCGGGCCGACGTCGGGTTGTTCGGCAGCCGGCCCAAGAAGGCCAGGACCTCGGCCGCCGTGACCAAGCGGCAAGAGGCTACCGCGAAGGCGGCCCTCTTCCAGAAGGCTCCAAAGCGGCTCCCGCTGGTGTCTGCGTAAGCGCCTTGTCCTTTCTTGCATCTTGCTTTGTGTTTGCTTTTCTTCTACCTTTGCGATCTTTTTATTCTCTTCCGTCTTTGGTGCGTAGCGCCCCACTTTCCTTGTCGCGAGCCCCGTCCGGCTCGGTGATCGGGGCGGCAGACGGCTTCGCGGGCCCCCGCCGCATGGATCCGCTCACCGCCCTCCAGGAGGCAACGGAGAAGAACGCGCGGGAGGCGCGAGAGGAGCGGGAGGCTGCGGCCCGGGAGAAGGCGGAGGCCGACGCGGCGGCCAAGGCTCAAGCCGACGCCACGGCCAAGGAGCAGGCGAACGTGGCCGCCAAGCTATAGGCGGAGGAGGCATCCCGCAGCCGGGCTCCGGAGTCCACCGGTCCGCAATCTGCGAAGCCTGTGGTGCTGGAGGGCCAGACTCCGACTAGAGGGGCCGGTGATGACTAGCCGGCCCTAGAGAGGGGAGGGGACCCTGTTGTCCCGGAGGCGGAGGTGCCCCCGCGCACGCCGGCTGTCGATGCCCAGGGCAGTCAGCCTGACGCATCGCTGGTGCCGCCAGCCCGCGGCGAGTTGGTGGTGGGTCCGACTCCTGCAATCCGTACCTCGGTGCGCCGGCGTACGGGGAGGGCGGTCTCAACACCGCGGCCGTTGGAAATCGGGGCCGCTAGCTCGTCGGCCCCCGACGCCAAGGCTACCAGCGCCGCCCCACTGGATTGGATGTCTGGGGGCGGTACGGGTGTTTTGAACGTGGCCTCGCAGGAATTCCTGGCCCGGTTCAACGCCCAAGGCGCCGCCCTCCAGCAATACACGCAGGAGTTCCGGGCGACACGGGCGGCCGTCTGGGTACGTTTCTTGTTTTCCTTTCTTTGTAATCTTCCGTGGGGGCGCGCCAGCGCACCCACTGGGTGTAGCCCCCGAGTTCCGGGCCGGCTGCTGAGCAGGCGGCCCGGAACTTCAAGTTGAGCTCCGAGTGCTGACTCGTTACCTTCTTCTGTTGTCTTTGTTGCAGGATTACCACAACATCCGTGCGGCCGCCTATAACTCTCAGCTCCAGGAGCTGACCAAGCGGACCGCCGATCTGGCGGAGAGCCGAAGTAAGTATTTGGTCTTCTTCCTCGCGGGGGCGCGTCAGCGCACCCGCTGGGTGTAGTCCCCGAGATTCGGGCCGACTGCTGAGCAGTCGGGCCGGATCTCCCGGCAACTACTTTTCCATTGGTGTTGATCGTTTTCTTTTTTCTCCGTTTTGGCAGAGGCCGCCGCAAATCTGCGGCAGCGCCTGGGCGAGGCCGAGTCCGCGCTCCATACCAAGGAGCAGGAGCGCAGCCAGGTGGCCCAGGAATGCGACCGCCTGGCCAAGGAGCTGGCGGACCAGGCGGAGCGGCACAAGGCGGAGCTCCAGAAGCTGAAGGAGGAGGAAGACTCCGTCAAGGCCGAGTTCGAGACTCAATGCTCGAACTGGGCCGAGAGAGACTCCTGACCGACGGCTACGGCGAGATCGAGGACATGATTGTTGGTAAGTTACTTCTTCTTTTGAATAGCCGTCGACTGCAGCAGGAGTCGGCTTCTGGCTTCTAATCTTTGATCTTCTTCTTATGCAGAATACTTTCCCGGTCACTCCGTCGCCGTCAGCCAGGCCATTGAGGCGCGTCGCGATGTGCGGAGGAGGGCGGGCGCGGACATTGCGCCCAACGCACCCCGGAATCTCGGCGAACAGCTCCTGGCCGTCAAGACGCGCCTGCAGCCGGCTCATAGGATGCTCCGCCGCCTGCAGCGTGCCGGGGCTCAGGTGTTGACCGCCATTTGGCATGACGCTCAAATTCCACGCACCCCCAGTCGGACTGCCGACTGGCTGGAGGTAGCGGTCGGCCGCTTCGAGGCTTGGAAGGGCGCCGCGGCTCGGGCGGATGCGCGGACGGCCTTGGAGTTCGCCAAGGCGTGGTATCCTGGGCTGGACCTGGCCCAGCTGGCCACCTTTCGGCAGGAGGCCGGACCGGAGGTGGTGGCGGTGGGCCCTGTGCTTACTCAACGTGTGGCGGCGATCGCCGAGTATACCAACACCACCATTTTCATCCCCGAGCTGGACGAGGAAGGCGCTGAGGTGCCGCCCAACTGGTTCGGGCTGAACCCGGGATGCGGGGGACTCGGCGGAAGAGATCGCCTCCAGCGACGAGGGCGAGGACGAAGAGGACGAGGACGGCGAAGATGACACACCGGACGACAGAGCGGACAACCGGCCTCAGCCTGACCAAGCCTCGACCAACGGGCCGCGTGCTACCGCACCGACTGCTGCCGGGGGTGATCAGGCCGAGACCCCTCAGTCGGCCGCTCCACCATCCGTCGCCGCTGCCTCCGCCAACTCGTCGGACCCGCCTGCTGCTCCCCTGGCCTAGATGGCCACTTCATCTTATATTTTCCTGTTCTGGTAATCTTTTGAACAAGTATGTAAATTCATGCAATTCCACACGCTGGGGGTGTATTCAAACTTTGTTGAATGCTGGCTATGAGCTTTTGCTGTGTAAATTAACTTTATTCGCACAAGTTGTGCTCTGCCGGGTTCTGACTTTGTCTTGCTTTTCTGCTCTCTTTTTTTTGGCTTTTTCCTTGCCGCCTTCCTTTGGCTACCGCCCTGCCAGCCGGACAGCCGCTCTGCGGTCTGTGGCTGGGTCCGGTATTTGGCCGTTTAGGAAGACAAGTACTTTGGCCGTTTGTAGCGTAGCAAGTCAAGTGAGAAGCCGGCCGGCCGGCTGCTGAGCAGCCGGATGGTGAGGTGAGGAGCCGGCTTGGCCTATGTTGATGCTTTTCTCCTTAGTCATTTTTCGTGTGGACACCATTTCCTGCCTTTAGCTCTTGCCAGCCGGACAGTCGCTTTGCGAGCTGCGGCTTAAGGCAAGAGAGGGCTTAGATGTCGGCACACTACTTGTCCGACTGCAGGTGGCACCAACATAGGACAAGGCGGCAAGCCCCCGAGCCGACTGGTCGGACCTGGTGCCAGGCGGAGGAATGAAATAACACATTCTCAGGCATAAACTTATCATATAGATAAAAAAGGGTAGCCCCCGAGTGCTCCTCGAGGGACCCGATGTCTTTGCTCTTAATACGAAAGGTAGCGTGGTACATATTGCATTAACTGTAAAATCTTCGGAGGAGATTTGCGTTCAATGGGCGCTCTGTTTCCTTGCCGGAATCATCCCTCTTGCGTGCCCTGGGCTTCTGTGCGTCGATGAGGTAGTAGGTGTCGTTGCCCAAGGCTTTGCTGATGATGATGGGCCCTTTCCAAGGGGCCGAGAGCTTGTGTTGGCCGGCTGTTCGCTGGATCAGCCGAAGCACAAGGTCCCCCTCTTGGAAGGATCGTGGCTTGACCTTTCGGCTGTGGTAGCGGCGCAGGCCCTACTGGTAGATGGCGGACTGGCTGAGTGCCAGCAGCCGGCCCTCTTCCAGCAGGTCGACGCCGTCTTCTCGCGCCTCCTTTGCCTCCGCCTCCGTGTACATGGCGACGCGAGGCGAGTCAAACTCGATGTCAGTTGGGATGACAGCCTCGGCCCCGTACACAAGGAAGAAGGGAGTGAAGCCGGCCGACTTGTTCGGCGTGGTCCGGAGACTCCAAAGGACGGCCGACAGCTCCTCGATCCAGCAGCCGGCCGAGCGCTCCAGCGGCTCGACCAGTCGGGGCTTGATGCCGGACAAGATGAGGCCGTTTGCTCGCTTGACTTGGCCATTTGACTGCGGATGGGCAACGGACGCTAAGTCCAGTCGGATGCCCTGCGTCGCGCAGAAACGGGCCGAGGCGCCTTTGGCAAAGTTTGTGCCATTGTCGGTGATGATGCTGTGCGGTATGCCGTACCGGACGGTGATATCTGCGATGAAGGTCACCGCAGTTGGACCATTCAGCTTCTTGATTGGCTTTGCTTCAATCCACTTGGTGAATTTATCCACGGCGACCAGCAGATGAGTCATGCCGCCGCGTGCTGTTTTGAACGGGCCCACCATGTCCAGCCCCCAAACGGCAAATGGCCAAGTGAGGGGGATGGTCTTGAGTGCAGAGGCCGGCAGGTGTTGCTTGGAGCCGAATTTCTGGAACCCTTTGCACTTCTTGACCAAGTCCTTGGCGTCGTCCAAAGCAGTCGGCCAGAAGAATCCAGGGCGGAAAGCTTTGGCGAGAAGGGATCTGGAGGCCGCGTGGTGGCCGCATTTGCCTTGATGGATGTCTCTGAGGATTGCCTTGCCTTTTTCTGGCTCAATGCAGCGCTGGAAGACGCCAGTCATGCTGCGTCTGACAAGCTCTCTGGTCACTATCGTGTATGCTGCTGCCCGGTGTTGCACTTGCCGGGCCAAGGTCTCATCGGTTGGTAGCTCTCCGCTTACCAGGAAGTTGAGGATGGGCTGCGCCCATGATGGTGCTTCGACCACTATCATCACGGCCACTGGGACCAGGGCAGTTGGGTTGGGAGGAGGCGGGTTGGAGTTGGCCGCCGCTTGTTGTGTCCTTGAAGTTCCCGGGCCGACTGCTGCTGCCCCCAGGCCGGGTTCTGAAGTCCCCGGGCCGACTGCCGCAGCCCCCAGGCCGGGTTCTGAAGTTCCCGGGCCGGGTGCGACTACTGCAGTCCCCGAGCCGCCTGCCGAAGTCCCCAGGCCGGCTGTTGCAGCCCCCGAGTCGGATCCGACTGTTCCGGGAGTAGCCAATACGAAGATGGACTCTGACTCCGGTGAAGGCTTGATAGATGGCTTGCGGAGGTATTGGAGGGAGACGCCGGCTAGTATCGCTTGGCGGGTGGAGCCAATCCATGCCAGGGCATCAGCTTGCTCGTTGTCGGCTCGTGGCACGTGAAGGAACTCACACCCGTCAAAGTATCCACTGATCTGCTGGACGAGGAAGCGGTAGCTCGCCATGTTAGCATCCTTGGCGTCCCAGTCGCCAGACGACTGCTGGACTACCAAGTCCGAGTTGCCGTAACACAGAATCCGGCGGATGCTAATCTCTTTGGCCAGTCGGAGCCCGTGGACGAGTGCCTCGTACTCGGCCACGTTGTTGGAGGCGGCAAAGTGAATTTGCAACGTGTACTTGAGCTTGTCGCCTTTGGGAGAGGTGAGGACGATGCCGGCTCCCAGACCGGTGCGCATCTTTGAGCCATCAAAGTGCATCCGCCAATGGGTAGAATACGGCGCCGGCGGCAGGTACTGGGTCTCGGCCCAGTCGACGAGGAAGTCGGCCAGCGCTTGGGACTTGATGGCGGTGCGGGGCTGGTAGAGGATGGTGTGGGGAGCTAGCTCGATGGCCCACTTGGCAACCCGGCCTGATGCATCTCTGTTGCCTATGATCTCGGCAAGTGGGGCAGTGCAGACAACCGTGATGGAGTGTTCTTGAAAGTACTGCTTGAGCTTCTTGGCGGCAAAGTATACGCCGTAGCACATCTTCTGGTAGTGGGGGTAATTCTGCTTGGAGGCCGACAGCACTTCACTCAAGTAGTAGACGGGCCTCTGGACCGGCTGTGCCTTGCCATCTTCCAGGCGCTCGACCACGATGACAGTGCTGACCACCCGGCTGGTGGCGGCGATGTAGAGGAACATGGGCTCCTTAGCAGCCGGAGCCGCCAGGACAGGTGGCGTAGTCAGCATTTTCTTGAGCTGGAGGAAGGCCTCGTCCGCCTTGTCGTTCCACTCGAAGTGAGTGGTTTTCTTCATTAGTTGGTATAGGGGAAGAGCCTTCTCGCCCAGCCGACTGATGAAATGGCTGAGGGATGCCAAGCACCCGGTGAACTTCTGGACGTCTCGTAGCCGGGTGGGCCTCTCCATCCGCTCAATGGCCTTGATCTTCACAGGGTTGCACTCGATGCCGCGTTCTGAGACAAGGAAACCAAGGAGCTGGCCGGCTGGGACTCCGAAGACACACTTTTCTGGGTTTAGCTTGATTTTGAAAACGGCGCAGATTGTCGAAGGTCTCCTTGAGATCCGCCAGGAGGGTGCCACGCTTCTCTGTCTTCACCACAATGTCGTCTACATAGACGTGGGCATTTCTGCCGAGTTGCTTGAGGAGGCACTTCTGCATGCAACGCTGAAACGTGGCACCAGCATTTCTCAGGCCGAATGTCATGGTCAGGTAGCAGAAGGCTCCGAATGGTGTGATGAAGGCTGTCTTCAGCCGATCGGCCGGGTTCAGCTTGATCTGGTGGTAGCCAGAGTAGGCATCCAAAAAACTCAACAGCTCGCATCCGGCTGTGGAGTCAATCACTTGGTCTATCCGAGGTAGAGCAAACGGATCTTTGGGGTAGGCTTTGTTGAGGCTGGTGTAATCAATGCACATGCACCACTTGTTGTTCTTCTTTAGTACAAGGACTGGGTTGGCAAGCCATTCTGGAAAGAACACTTCCATGATGAAGCCGGCTGCCAGAAGCCGGGCGATCTCTTCACCAACAATTCTTCTCTTCTCTTCTGACAGGCGGCGGAGGGGTTGCTTAACTGGTTTTGCATCTGATCTGACATGTAGCTTGTGCTCGGCGAAATCTGTCGGAACACCCGGCATGTCCTTGGGAGACCATGCGAAGATGTCCCAATTCTCACGGAGGAAATCGACGAGCTCGCTTTCCTATTTACTGTCGAGATGGGCCCCTAC
Organism: Thinopyrum elongatum; assembly: GCA_011799875.1. Taxonomy (NCBI): domain Eukaryota; kingdom Viridiplantae; phylum Streptophyta; class Magnoliopsida; order Poales; family Poaceae; genus Thinopyrum; species Thinopyrum elongatum. Next base: position 619,281,022 of record CM022298.1, on the reverse strand, counting down.
GACAGCGAACCTCTCCGGGTGCTCAGGGTCCAAGGGAATCTTCTTGATTTCTTTGGCCAGCTAGAAGGAGCCCTGGGCCTCCGACTCCTTGGGATCTGGTGACAGGTCCGGCTGCTTGCCGGCCATGGCCACAACCCGATCAAGGAGCCGCCTTTCTGCAGCGATGACAAGGGACTCGGCCAGCTGACTGCCGGCAGCAGCACATGTGGCCGACTTCTGGTAGTCGCCGGCTACGGTGATAATGCCCTTGGTACCCGGCATCTTCATCTTGAGGTAGGCGTAGTGTGGCACCGCCATGAACTTGACCAGAGCAGGCCGGCCAAGGAGTGCATGGTAGGGGCTCTCCAGGTCCACCACCTCGAACCAGATTGGCTCGCGGTGGAAGTGATCTTTGTCTCCGAAGAGGACATCTATCCTTATCTTGCCGATTGGAGAGCAGGAAAGGCCAGGTACAATGCCATGGAAGACAGTCCGGCTGGGCTGGAGCTGCTTCTCCTTGATGCACAGCTTCTCCAGGGTGTCACGGTAGAGGATATTGTGCTGCTACCGCCGTCTATCAGAACTTGGGAGAAGCAACAGGCTCGCCGCTCCGTTGAAAGGGTGGCATCCAGCACCAGGGCGTAGGAACCCGGAGAAGGCATCACCTCCGGGTGGTCAGCGCGGCTCCAGCTGATGGGCCTCTCGGACCAGTGCATGAACTCTGGGACCTCAGAAGCGACCGTGTTCACCTCGCGGTGCTGCTGACGCCGGCTGTGCCTGTCGTCGGCCACACTGGTGAAGACGACATAGGCTCCGTGTTCTTCGGGGAATTCATCTTGGATTGCGCCGACTGGGCGGGCCGCCAGCTGCTGAGAAGGCGGAGCCGGCGGGCCAGTAGGCAGAGGGTGCAGTCCTTCGCCTTTGGCAATGCGGGTGAGCCAGTGGCACTTCTGGGTGGTGTGGTTGGACGGCTTCGCGCCGCATGGAATTTGCAGGGAGCATCAAGGGTTTGCTCGAAGGAGAAGGCGGGCAACCAAGCAGGCTTGCCGCCTTTTTGACGCTTGGGGCCGGGCTGCCCATCCGGTTGCTGGTCTTCAACTGCTGCCACCTGTCGGCTGGTGGACGCCGGCTGCTGGGCCTTGCGTTTGTTGTCATTCGACTGCTGGCGTCGACTGGAGTCACCAGCCGGCGTCTGAGGGGCCGGAGGGAGCATCTTTCCAGACGCGTCCACTCGGAGCTCCGACTTCATGGAGGAGTCGGCGGTGGCGTACTTGTCCGCTATGATTAGCAGCTCGTCGAGTGTGGCCGGCTCGTCGCAGAGGAGTCGGTGCTTGAGTAGGGTGCCCTCTCGGCACCCGACAGTGAAATACTCTATGGCTTGCACCTCATGCACCCCTTCGCAGGAGTTGCGCAGTTCGGCCCACCACGTCATGTACTCGCGGGTGGACTCGGTTGGGCCTTGGACGCACAGGGAGAGCTGGCGAGGCTTGGGCGGCCGCTTGTAGGTTCTGGTGAAGTTGCGGATGAAAACTTCGGTAAAGTCCAGCCAACTGTTGACGCTGTAGGGCTTGAGGCTGTTCAGCCATGTCCGAGCCGTGCCCTGGAGCATGAGCGGAACGTACTTCACGGCAATGCGCTTGTTGTCGTTTGCTATGTTGACGGCGGTGGAGTAGTCAACCAGCCAATCCTCCGGCTTCACGGAACCGGTGTATTTGGGAGTGTCTCGAGGAAGCGAGAACCCTTTGGGGAAGGGCTCGTCGCGAATGCGGGGGCCGAAACAAGGCGGGCCGATCGCATCTTCTTCTTCTAACGCCAGGGATCGAGCCAAGCGGTCGATCCGGTGGCGGGTGTCGTTCTCTCCGACTCCTTCACGGGGGCCCAGCCTATCTCCGAGAGTCGGATGCTCAACAGGCGGCGGGGAGGCACGCCTCTCCCTGCGCGGGGGAGGCGGACAATCGTCCCGCCATTCCACTGCTCGTGGGCGGCCGTCTTGGTCGCGCTCGATGGTGATGCGTGTGCGGCTGTGGCTAACAGCCGGCTCTTGGTCTCCTCGGTCGCGGGCGCCGCCTGTCGGCGTCCGGGAGGTCGCGTCGTGCTCTCGGCAAGGGGGAAGGTTCCCGGCCTGCAAGCCGGGTTCCACCACGCGGCGGCTGGCTTCTTGCTGCGCGTTGGCCGTGTCGATGAGCTGCTGGATGCACTCCGTCATGTAGCGACGCTCGTCGCCCTCCAGGCGGTCCAGCTCGTCTGCTGCCGACTGGGCGGCGCGTAAGTTTTCCATTGGCGTGGCGTAGACTGGGCGGTCGGCCCCCAGCATGCTGGCGATGGCTGCGCCGCGCTGCCGGACCGTGCCCACGGGGCTGGGTTCACCAGCAGCCGGCGTGCAGCAGACGGCACGGTCAATCTCACGCTGGTAGGCCTCGATGAGGCGTCTCATGGCTGCCAACTTGTTGGCGCTATCGAGGAGTGCAACACGGCACGCTTCCAACGTTTCGCTGTTCGCACCGGGTGCCACGGGTGCGGATAGGTCCCGCATTGCCGCCCGCAATGGGTCCCGGTCGGCCTCGTCGGAGGCTCCATCGTGGCTGATGACCAGCACCTCGGTGACGGTGCTGGTGCCGGCACTGCTTTCAGCAGCAAAGAGCGGGTCGTCGGAGATCACTACGTCACCGGGGAAGGCATCAGAAGGCGCTGCGTCGGCGTCGATGACCATGTCGACGGGAGGGTCAGTGGAGCCAATGGACTCTAGGTCGGAGGCCGGCTCATTGGCGATGTGAAGCTTGCCGAGGGGGTCGACAAGGCAGCTCTCGGAGCTGGCTGCGCCCGCGTCGGGTGCGGGCTCGTCGGAGAGGCGGATTCCGCCGATGAGGTCAGCGAGGTAGCTCGCGGCGCAGGCGGCTTCCACGCCATGCAGTGTGTCGGCGCAAACACCGTCGGGCGTGCCGGGCTGGCTGCGCTCACCAGGAAGGAAGAGGGTTCCCGTCCAGAACGTGTTTCCGGGCGACGGAGCACCTGGCCCCAAGGTGGGCGCCAAATGGCCGGGATATTGTGCGACATATGCCAGGGGGTGGCTTATCGTGGATGGGGACAAGAGTACGTCGCCGGGCTCTAGAAGCGGGAGTGAGCGAGACCGCATACGCCTGCGAATCTTACCCAGGTTCGGGGCTCTCCTTGGAGATAACACCCCTCGTCCTGCTCTGCGGGGTCTCCGCATGATGACTATGATCAACAAAGTAGCTACAAGCTTGCTCCTTGAGCTGTTTCGGCTAGAGGAGGGAGAAGGGCAAGGCTAGCTCTACTCCTCTCTCTACGTGTGTGTGTGTGTGTGTGTGTATTCTCTGGAGCTGTGAACCAGAAAAACCGCCCCCTGCAAGGGGAAGCTTGGGGGGTTTATATAGGCCTACCCCCCAAGGGTACAATGGTAATCCGGCCGGGTGTAGGACCCGGCCGTCAGCGTCTCTGGTCGCCGGCTTCTCCACCGACCGCTGGGGCCCGGAGCCTGCGGGCCATGTTGACTGCTTTATACGGTAGCCTCGCCCGTGATGACGAAGGCTTTGTCGGGGGGAACGTGGCTACAGTCCCGCCGCCTGGTGGGCGCTCACTGTAGCCATACCCCGTCTCATCTGGTTAATGGCGCACAGACTCCAAGGGGGAGAAGGGCCGCCTGCTAGGAGTCGGCCCTCCCTTGTTGCCGCCTGCTTGAGGTTTGCCGTCTTCTGGTGGCTCGCGGATAGGTAGGGCCCGCCGCCTGCAGGCCGTACCGATCGCCCGTCGTGGGAGCATGGCTCCCTCTAGCGTTAGTGATGTCACGGACTACGTGGCAACAGTGCCGCGCTAGGCAGAGGGTGTCCGCCCAGTACACAGCACTGTGGCCACGGTCCATCTTGGATTCGGGGGTGGCAGATTGCACTGTAGCCATGCCGCGTCTTGTCGTGGTGATGTGGCGCTAACTTCGAGGGGACGAGGGGCCGCCTGCCTGGAGTCGGCCCCCTCGCAGCCGTCTTCCATGGTCTTGCCACCTTCTAGCAGCCGGCCTCTTGGACCAGCCGGCCTAAGAAGGCGGTCGTGCTTTCGAAAGGTGTGAGGGGCGCAGCCAGCCCTGATGCCTTAAAATACCAGGGGGGACTGATGAGGCTACCCGTGGTCATTTACTCCGACATTATGACAATTATGCCGACCAACGTGACATAGATGTTTTATCTAGGAGGTATGTGAACCAGAAATTCCAACCAACCCTCTTGTCGAGAGGTTAAATTTAGTTGAGAAATAAAACGATTACTTGAAGAAAAAATTGAAAAGAATTGAGGAGGAGAAGATGGCATTGGAGTTGCATGTTGCGGATATCGTCGATGATCACAAGATCAAGATGGATAAAATGCGCTTGAAGATTAGAAAGATTAAAAATATGCCATTCATACTGAGGCTTGGTATCATTATGCCCTTGGATCAATTGTTACCTTAGTTGCGATTATGATCGCATTTGTTTTTGCATTGAAGTGGTTTAATTAGATGCTCTTGAGAGCTATATGTTGTTCAATGAGAACTATGTATGAACTTTATGTATTTATTTTTTCAGTAATAACATTTGATCACTACTGTACTTTGGTTTTAATGTGATGATGAACTTCTATTAATTTGGTCACTTCTCTATTCATGATGTTCTGTAATGGTTTTTGCCACACTTAATTATATATAATGCACGCAGATGAACCGGCAATGGATGTACGATGACAGACGCACCTCCGAGTACATTAAGGGCGTGCATAATTTTCTTGAAGTGGCTGAGGCAAACAAGCAGAATGGTTTTATGTGTTGTCCATGCCCTATCTGTGGGAATATGAAGTCTTACTCTGACGCGAAAACCCTTCACATCCACCTGCTTGAGAAGGGTTTCATGCCACACTATAATGTTTGGACCAAGCACGGAGAAAGAGGGATTATGATGGAAGACAACGAAGAAGAAGAGGATGATGACAACTATGTGCCCCCTGAATACGGTGATGCTGCAACGGGGGAAGCTGAAGATCAAGAGGAACCAGACAATCTGCCCGATGATGATCTTCGCCGGGTCATTGTGGATGCAAAGAGACAATGCGAAAGTGAAAAGCAGAAGTTGAAGTTCGATCGCATGTTAGAGGATCACAAAAAAGGGTAGTACCCCAATTGCGAAGATGGCAACACAAAGCTCGGTACCACACTGGAATTGCTGCAATGGAAGGCAGACAATGGTGTATCTGACAATGGATTTGAGAAGCTACTGAAAATATTGAAGAAGAAGCTTCCAAAGGATAACGAATTGCCCGACAGTACGTACGGAGCAAAGAAGGTTCTATGCCCTCTAGGATTGGAGGTGCAGAAGATACATGCATGCCCTAATGACTGCATCCTCTACCGTGGTGCGTATGAGGATTTGAGCGCATGCCCGATATGCGGTGCATTGCAGTATAAGATCAGACGAGATGACCCTGGTGATGTTGACGGCGAGCGCCCCAGGAAGAGGGTTCCTGCCAAGGTGATGTGGTATGCTCCTATAATACCACGGTTGAAACGCCTGTTCAGAAACAAAGTGCATGCCAAGTTGATGCGATGGCGCAAATAGGACCGTAAGAAAGACGGGAAGTTGAGAGCACCCGCTGACGGGTCACAGTGGAGAAAAATCGAGAGAAAGTGGGGGGACTTTGCAGGTGACGCAAGGAACATATGGTTTGGTTTAAGCGCGGATGGCATTAATCCTTTTGGGGAGTAGAGCAGCAATCATAGTTTCTGGCCCGTGACTCTATGTATATATAACCTTCCTCCTTGGCTGTGCATGAAGCGGAAGTTCATTATGATGCCAGTGCTCATCCAAGGCCCTAAGCAACCCGGGGACGACATTGATGTGTACCTAAGGCCATTAGTTGAAGAACTTTTACAGCTGTGGAATGGAAAAGGTGTACGTGTGTGGGATGAGCACGATGAGCAGGAATTTGACCTACATGCGTTGCTGTTTGTAACCATCAATGATTGGCCTACTCTCAGTAACCTTTCAGGACAGACAAACAAGGGATACCACGCATGCACGCACTGTTTAGATGACACCGAAAGTATATATTTGGACAAATGCAGGAAGAATGTGTACCTGGGGCATCGTCGATTTCTTCCGACCAACCATCAATGTCGAAACAAAGGCAAGCATTTCAAAGGCGAGGCAGATCACCGGAAGAAGCCCGCCATCCGTACTGGTGATCACATACTTGCTATGGTCAATGATTTACAAGTAATCTTTGGAAAGGGTCCCAGCGGACTATCTATTCCGAATGACGCTGAGGGACGCGCACCCAGGTGGAAGAAGAAATCTATATTTTGGGACCTACCCTACTGGGAAGACCTAGAGGTCCGCTCTGCAATCGACGTGATGCACGTGATGAAGAATCTTTGCATGAACCTGCTAGGCTTCTTGGGCATGTATGGGAAGACAAAAGATACACCGGAGGTACGGGAGGACCAGCAACGTGTGTACGAAAAAGACGGCATGCCTCCAAAGCAGTATGAAGGTCCTGCCAGTGACGCTCTTACCAAAGAAGAGAAGGAAATCTTCTTTGAATGCCTGCTCAGTATGAAAGTCCCGTCTGGCTTCTATTCGAATATAAAGGGAATAATAAATATGGCAGAGAAAAAGTTTCAGAACCTAAAGTCTCATGACTGCCACGTGATTATGATGCAACTGCTTCCGGTTGCATTGAGGGGGCTTCTACCGGAAAATGTTCGATTAGCCATTGTGAAGCTATGTGCATTCCTCAATGCAATCTCTCAGAAGGTGATCGATCCAGAAATCCTACCAAGGTTAAGGAGTGATCTGGCGCAATGTCTTGTCAGTTTCGAGCTGGTGTTCCCACCATCCTTCTTCAATATCATGACGCACGTCCTAGTTCATCTAGTTGATGAGATTGCCATTCTGGGCCCTGTATTTCTACACAATATGTTCCCCTTTGAGAGGTTCATGGGAGTCTTAAAGAAATATGTTCGTAACCGTGCTAGGCCAGAAGGAAGCATCTCCACGGGCCATCAAACAGAGGAGGTCATTGGGTTTTGTGTTGACTTCATTCCTGACCTTAAGAAGATTGGTCTCCCTCAATCACGCTATGCGGGGAGACTGACTGCAAAAGGCACGCTAGGAGCGAACTCAATAATATATAGGGACGGGCATTCTTGGTCTCAAGCACACTACATAGTTCTACAGAATTCTACCTTGGTGACCCCGTATGTCAATGAATACAAGAATATTCTGCGCTCCAAACACCCGGAGCAGTGTGATGACTGGATCACATGTGAACACATCAGGACTTTCGGCAGTTGGTTGCAAACACGTCTCATGGGTGACAACGCTGTTTCTGATGAGCTGTACTCGTTGGCCAGGCGACCATCTTCGACTGTATTGACTTACAAAGGGTACGAGATAAATGGGAATATATTTTACACGATCGCCCAAGATCAAAAGAGCACCAACCAAGAGGGGAAAGGACACATATTATGGTTACATAGTGGACATACGGGAACTTGACTATGGACATGATTTTAAGGTCCCTTTGTTTCAGTGCAAATGGGTCAATCTGTCAGGAGGCGGGGTACAGGTAGACCCATAGTACGGAATGACAACAGTGGATCTGAACAATCTTGGGTACACAGACGAACCATTCGTCCTAGCCAATGATGTGGCGTAGGTTTTCTATGTGAAGGACATGTCTACCAAACCGAGAAAAAGAAAAAATAAGGAAGCGAATACATCATACGATGAGCCAAAATGCCACATAGTTCTTTCAGGAAAAAGAGACATCGTGGGAGTGGAGGGCAAGACAGACATGTCTGAAGATTATGAAAAGCTTCATAAAATTCCTCCCTTCAAAGTCCAGGCTGACCCAAGCACCCTGTTAAACGATGAAGATTATCCATGGTTACGGCGCAATAAGCAAAGGACACAAGCGAAGAAAAAGTGAAGACTTTCTCTCCACAACTATTATGATGATGCCTTTGATCTAGAATATCACTGCAGTTACATGTCAAGAAATGAAATCCCTTGGTAACAGCTGAGTTTTCGTCCGAAACCCTGATACTTCGAAAGAGATTGTCCATTTTGTACATGAAGTGCATCCAGTTTTTGCCGTAACCCTCTCAACTTTTTACAACATGCTATGTGGGTGAAATGATGATACCATGCCAACTTTCAACCTTTTCAGAGTTCATTCGTAGTGCTTTTCAATTTCAGGGTCATTTAGCTCAAAAAAATCAGTAAATGCATGAAAAATACCAAATGAAGTCAGAAAGGGTTGAAAATTGATGATGTGGCTTTGAATGGTGCATTTTGAACACACAAAAAGTCTGGAGTTCAAATAAGTTCAAAAAAATGAAATCCCTTTGTAACAGATGAGTTTTCGTATGAAACCCTGATACTTCGAAAGAGATTGTCCATTTTGTACACGAAGTGCATCCAGCTTTTGCCGTAACCCTCTTAACTTTTTGGCACATGCTATGTGGGTGAAATGATGATACATTGCCAACTTTCAACCTTTTCGGAATTCATTTGAAGTGCTTTTCAATTTCAGGGTCATTTAGCTCAAAGAATGAACTAATAGCAAAAAGAATGAACTAGAAAACTTTTATGAAACTCTAATAGCAAAAAGAATGAACTAAAAATAATCAATTAAAATATTCTATTATGATCAACTAAAACAAAACTATAATATTCTTCAATAGCAAAAAGAATCAACTAAAAAGCTTTTATAAAACTCTAATAGCAAAAGGAATCAACTAAAAAGATTTTATAAACCTCTAGTATTTTTGTAACTAAATTTTTATAAAATTTATGCAACTAAAATTATCAAAGTATTTTTTGTTCAAAACATTAATAGCAAAAAGAATATGTTTTTGATTAAAACAGACATTTAAAATAACCTAAAAATTACCAAATTGAATATAATGATAAAACACAGTGATATTAAATAGCAAAAAAAGAATCACTCAAAAATCTATTTTTATAGTAAAGTTATTCACAAACTAGTGATTCACACAAATTTAAAAGAATTCAAATTTAACTATTCAAATTTGAAAACTAATGGCACTAACAGAAAGTTTATAATTTTTCTGACCTAAAAGCAGAAAGAATCACTGAAAAACTGTAAGTATTTAGTAAGTACAAACAAAAGAAAATAAATAAAGCATCAAAGAAAACAAAAAAACTAGAAAAAAATTAAAAAATGCCGCCTACTGGGCCACCATGGCCTGAATACGACTAGAAACCCATTGGGCCAGGATTCAGGCCCGCAGCAGGCCCAGTATGCCCACAGGCAGAGGAGTGTGACATTAGGCCCGTAAGCCTGCAGTTGAGAGGAGCTCGAGAGGGTTAGCGCAGCAGCGCTTATAAATAACTCTCGAGCCCTCTCAGCTAGCCAGGTGGGACTAAACTTTTGGCCCGGGCAGCACCAACCTTTAGTCCCGGTTGGTGGCAACAACCGGGACCAATACCAACCTTTGGTCCCGGTTGGTGGCACCAACCGGGACCAATGCTACCCTTTGGTCGCGGTTCGTGCCACCAACCGGGACCAAGACCTTTGGTCCTGGTTCGTGCCACGTACCGGGACCAAAGGGTAGCATTGGTCCCGGTTGGTGCCATGAATCGGGACCAAAGGTGGTTGCTATATAACCCAACACTTAGGAAATTTCCCCCCACCCGCCATTCTTCTCTCGAACGCCGCCAGGCTGCTGCTGCTCCTCGACGCCGCGCCCCTGCCCGGCCCGACGACGCCGTCGCCTCCCTGAGCCGCCCCGAGGTCGCCGTTGCCGCCCGCTCCTCGTCGCCGTCGCCCCGCGCCCCTGCCCTGCCCCGACGCGACGCCCCGTGCCCCCTGCCTCGACGCCGGCCGCCCCGAGCCCCCTGCATTGACGCCGGCCGCCCCGTGCCCCTGCCCCGACGCCGCCCCGCGCCCCCGGCCTGCCCCGACCACGCCGCACCTCTCCTCCCCGTTCGGTCCGGCCGGCCTCCTCCTCTCTGTCCTGTTTTTTTATATATATGATGATTTTTTTTGTTCAGAGATGATATGTAGTGTATATGATGATATGTATGTGTATATATGATGATATGTCCTGATTTTTCATAATTTTTTTGTTAATATATATGATGATTTTTTTTTGTTCATAGATGATCATATATATGGTGTTTTTTTGTTCATATGTATGCATGGATGTGGATGGAATATGATGTTTTTTTTGTTCATAGATGATCATATATATGATGTTTTTTTTGTTCATATGTATGAATGGATGTGGATGGAATATGATGTTTTTTCGTTCATAGAATATGATGTTTTTTTTAGTCATAGAATATTTTTTTTGTTCATGAGAGAGGCGGGGACGTCGGACATTCATGAGAGAGGTGGTCCGGTCGTCGGACATGTCATGTGGCATTTTTTTTGGTTCATAGAAAACTACTAGCATTTCGACATGAGGGGGGACGTCGATCAACCCCCTCTCGCCCGACCAAACTCTCGAGTCCACCCAAACCGGGACTGAGATGTGATAGGTAGTATTTTTTTTGTTCATAGAAAACTCCGGTAACTCTTCAACATGAGGGGGGACATCGATCAACCCCCTCTCGCCCGACCAAACTCTCGAGTCCACCCAAACCGGGACTGAGATGTGATAGGTAGTATTTTTTTATAGAAAACTCCGGTAACTCTTCAACATGAGGGGGGACATCGATCCACCCCAAACTTACCAAGTTAAAAGAGCGTTGTCGAGGCCACCCCAAACCCTAGAAGCGTTGTCGAGGCCACCCCAAACCGTAGAAGCGTCGAGGCCACTAATATGATCCCTTGTTGTGATTAGCTAGCTAGGTCTATGTTTGCCACTAATATATCCATCTCTCATGTTTGTATATTGCCATGTTGTAATATTTGCAGAAACTATGGAAAGAGACTTGGAACAAGAACAGTTGTTGGGGGATATAATCCTCGGCGGAGGTGATCCCTTTTCGTTTCTCAACGACACCGATGGTCAGGAAGGACAGGATGACGGCTCCGGTGATCGAACAATGGAGGAGGAAGGAGATGATCATGACGGCTCCGATGACCGAATGGCGGAGGAAGAAGGAGACCATGATGACAGCTCCGGTGACCGAACGGAGGAGGGAGCTGTTGCAAAGTCCGGCGAGGTATATATATTAATTAAGCCTGTGCTGACTAATTGATGCATTAATTGTTTTGGTATATACATATATTAACGCTTCTTTCTTCTTTTATAGCCCTCCGGATCGAGCCAAACTTCCGTAACGAGACGAGGCCCGAAGAAAAGGTTGCGCCAGGATGAAAGGTTCACGATCACACAAATCGCGGACGATGGCCAACCGATTGAACCCAAGCGGACCAAGGACGCATTTGTTGCTCAGTGCGGAGCTATTGTTAAGGACAGCATCGGGATCAGCATCCAGCAATGGAATAAGAGTAAGGACGACCCTGCAGTTTCTTATGTCCATGATAGACACAAAGATGATCTTTGGACCTCGCTGAAGGCAAATTTCACCCTACCGCCAGAGGAGGATCCGAATAAGCTAGTTATAGAGCCAAAGGTCAAGGCGTGTGCTCTTAAGAAGATGGCAGATCTATTCAGAAACTGGAAGAAAGAGTTGAACACAAAGTTTGTCAACAAAGGGAAGACTCCAGAATTCATCGGCTGATATGAGAAGATAAGAGATCACTGGCCTGCATTTGTGGCCTACAAGAATTCGGAGAAGGGTAAGAAAAGGTCAGAGACAAACAAGAAAAATGCTGCAAAGAAGAAGTATCACCATCACACGGGGTCAGGTGGCTACTACAAAGCCCGGCCGTTGTGGGACAAAGCTTAGCAAGACCTGCTTGCTAAAGGGGTCCAACCAGCGACATTGAACTGGCCAGACTGTTCAAGGACTTGGTTCTTTGGGGTTGTGGGAACTTTGGACCCAGAAATAGGGGAGTGTCGTTGGACGGACGAGCAACTTGCAATACCAATGAAGAAGCTTCAGGAATATATCATCGCAGCGCAGGAAGGGACGTTCATTCCCGACAGAGAGAAGGACGAGCTGACTCAGGCCCTCGGGAATCCTGAGCACCCTGGACGAACACGAGGCACACCAAGCTCCGTTCCGTGCGTGGTTGGGTTTCCTGGCGCAGGCGGTTACAGAAGCCGAGAGAGAAAGAGGAAAGCGGAGCTGAGCGAAATGCAGAAGCTCAATGCAAGAATAGCGAAGCTAGAGGAACTTGCAGCTGCCGGCCAACCATCTCAGCGGAGAAGCAGCGTGGCTTCCACGGAGCTCGTTCAGCCTGATTTCACGGCTCCTCGCTACCCCATGGATACTATCATGGAGGCTCAACATTGCGAGCTTATGACGAAATGGCAGAACCTGACTTTGAAGTCGGCTGTCGGCTCTATTGCACCTCCTCTAGCTGACGGAACTTTTCACTGCTGTCCGATTCCACATGGCTATGCTGTTGTGACGGTGGATGAAATAATGGAGGGATTTGAGGAGCTTGAGCTTGACCACCCTATAGGTGAAGGGGAGAATCAGCTGGTTTATGCTTTGAGGAGTACATGTCTATGGAGGAAGGAGTACATCAAGCTTCCAAACTGGACGCCTCCTCCTCCTCCTCCTCCGGCGAGTCAGGGCACTCCGCAGCCTCCTCCTCCTCCTCCGGCGAGTGATCAGGGTACTCCGCCTCCTCCGGCGTGTGAGGGCACTCCGCCTCCTCTGGCACATCGGAGCACTCTGTCTCCTCCTCCGCCTTGTCAGCAACGGCGGAAGACAAACGCCGCCGCTCCGGCTCCTCCAGCGCGTCGGAGCACTCCGCCTCCTTCTCCGCCGCGTCAGCCACGGCGGAAGAGAGACGCCACTGCTCCGGCGGCTAGCAGTACAAGCAGAGGCGGGAAGCAATTCAAATACGGTCCATCTCTCAAGGCTCCGGAAAAGTAACCATATGAGAGGACCGACAAGGAAAACGACGACATCTGTCGTGCCCAAGTGAGGGACTTCTTTGCAAAGAAACCTCCACCTCCGAAGGAAACGGTAGATCCCGTGAAAGTGAAGCGCACTATCGATTGCCTGAAGCGACCACCACCGCGTCCGCCGCAATCCAACTATGAGCGCATTATTGGAAGGACATATAAGGAAGCGGAGCGGTCGGGAAGTACTTGCAGTGATGCAAGGTTAGCAGAACGAAGAAGTGGGGAAAAAATCCCCAGCTCGGCGAACAGGCGAACCAATCATGCCCCCCGCTCAAGGTGTCTAGCGATATCATCGCTAATCATCCGGGGAAGGTGCCCGGTACCAATCATGCTGATTAACTGAGCGATGATGTAGAGTTTGAAACAATGGAGGTGGACGAATTCAGATACCAGTACGGGCAGCCTCTCGTCAAACCTGATCATCCTCCTCTAACAACGATGATGCGAAGATTGCATGAATGGTACATGAAAACCTACAGTGAGTCTGGGAAGGATACTTTGATGCTGAGAATTAAAGAGGAGCACGACCTCGTTGGAACTGAGCTGTTGCCTGTTGAATTTGACAAGTTATTCCAGTTATACAATCAAATGGCCCTCGACAAACAACTCATGACTTGCTACTGTCTGTAAGTACTACTTCTGTAATTAAGTCTCTATATATAGCTCAGCTCTTTCATTGCATGTATATATAATTATCCTCACTATATTATGCAGATTGAATATCGTCGAATGCAGAAAAACACAAATCTATGACATTGGGTTCATTAACCCAAATATCATACATGAATGGACGGTTAAAACAGAGTCACAGATACTCGAGGACAACTTGCTACAATCGTTGCTTAAAAATCAAAACAAAGAGAAAATACTCTTTCCTTACAACTTCAAGTGAGTGTTACTGTCTTGTGCATATTCGGTTTCCCTTAATCGAGGTTATAGTAATGTAATTGATGAGTTATGCATGTGTGCGCAGGTTCCACTTTATTCTGCTAGAGATTAAGCTTGACCGGGGAGTAGTAACTGTCTTAGACTCGAGACGAAAAGATCCCCAGGACTATGCGGACATGACTGAAATGCTCCAGAAGTAAGTTCAATCGATCATTATTGCACCTTATCGGCAACTTTGTTCATTTCCTGATATCAAGTAATTATTTTCTTTGTCTGGCAGGGTTTGGAAAGAGTTCACCGGAATTGTTCCGGGACTACCTACGGAGCTGTGATTTACACACCCGAAAGTAAGTACTACTAGCTAGTTCCGCGCATCTCCCATTGATTCTAGTTTCATCAATACCATTTATCATGCTTGATTATCAGTTTGATTGAACTCTATTTCTCGTAAAGTGCTTGTGGCAGGAAGCCGGGAATGATTTTTGTGGATACTACGTTTGCGAGTTCATCTACAACGCGACGGCCTCTCAGCGGGGCTACTCTGAAAAACAATATGAAGTACGTAAACAATAATATTCACAATTTTATTTTGTTACCATCATTTGTGTTGAGTTTCATTCATATATATGTATTGACCCCCTTCTTTAAATTAGATGTGGCAGATGCGGGATGAACTCCTACCACATGATCGCATACGAGCAATTCAAGAGGAATTGGCGGGATTCTTTCTTGACCACGCCATACATAAAGCCTGAGAATACCATGTGGAAATTCATATAGACTTTAGATGTTAGGGATTGTAAGAGATCTTATATTGTATATATGTAGCTAGTAGCGTCGGATAGATATACGAAAACTTGTTGTTCGACCAATCTCTCGGAGAAAGAGAGGTCGATCACTTCTCTCTGTATATGTTCATGACGATCTTGTGTACTTAATGGTTCCTTCATTTGCTTACTAGCTAGCGTGTCGAGTTCTCTCTATACGTATAGTAGCTAGCGTCGACCAAGCACGGAGATAAAGAGAGGTCACTTCTCTCTATTAGCTAGCTAACACAATATGAAACCTCTAAATTAACCCTCCAAAACCCCTAACCCCCCTACCTTTAAAAAAAACAAAAACCCCAGCTCCGTCCAGCTGCTGACGCGTGGATGCCTTTTGGTCCCGGTTGGTGTTACCAACCGGGACTGAAGGTCCTCCTGCCTGGGCGCCCCGCAGCGGCCACGTGGGGCCCCTTCTGTCCCGGTTCGTAAGCGAACCGGGACTAAAGGTTTTGGGATTTAGTCCCGACCCTTTAGTTCCGGTTCCAGAACCGGGGCTACAGGGCCTCTGGAACCGGGATAAATGGGCCATTTTCTACTAGTGTTGGTTCTTCCGAGGATGCACCTATTAGGTTCCACAATTTTAATGGAAGAAGCCTATTTTACTTCCTTCAATAATTCCCACAAGTTATCATCTTCTCTTGGGATTACATTGGAGCTTGCCATAGCGTCGAGGAAGCAGAACTAAGAGCAACCATATCCGGTCTGTATATTGGTACCACTCTTGACAAGCCCGTCATTTTGAAAACTGACTGTTCTTTTGTGACTTCTGTGTTTGAAAAGGAGTGTGTTGACAGATCCACTCTGATGGACCTAAAGAAGGAGGCGTTGAATGTGTCTAAGCTGATGGTGGGTATAAAGATATTCAAGATTAACAGGAGGGCCAATATGGTGGCTAACGAGATTGCAAAGTTTAGTTTTGATAATATGTCTGATAGTATTCTTTTTAATACTATTCCGCCCTGCGTGACAAATTTTGTAATGAATGATTGTATGAATGTTTTAAATTAATTAATATATGGTGGATTTAAAAAATTCACTTTGTCCGTTTGAACCTCTAAATAAAATTATGATTCAGTTTACTCCCTCAAACAATTCAAGATGACGATATGTGATGCCTTACAAGCCATCAAATTTTTTAAATTTCCTTGTCTGCTATTTGATATGAATTTCATCCGTCACATGCCACTGCTCTTAAGTTGATCTAGAAAAAGGACAAATTAAACAAAGTTTTTGTCTGGACTGTTTTCATGATATTATATCTGTAAATACAAATAATTGTGTTCCTTTCATGTCATTATAATTACGAATACAAATGCAGTGTGAGTACAAGAGGCATGAACCAATAAAAAGTTGTGAGTAAGGAATTACCAAGAAACAGATTACTCATTAAAAATAAATATTAATAGACAATGTCACAAATAATAGACAAGTAGTGCACAATTCAGATACAACCAGTATTCCATTGTGTCCATGGACCAGAGTAAATCTAAGCAAAAATATAATTAGGAGAACTGGGTAGAACGAGATAGAGAGTGTCTACTAAAATTATTTTCCATTCAAAATTTAAAAAGGTATGGTTGGCACATGGCCTAAAACGCCGACAAATATATGTAATGAAGATTAAAATAACTTATATAAAAAATATCTAGGGGAAAACTTTTTGAGGCAGGGTATCTGATCTAGCAGGTCTTCCCTTGTTCTTTTTTTTTACGAGAAAACTTCCGATCTATTCATTTTCAATCATATGGTAGTACAACGAACACCAGAAATAATAAAAATTACATCTAGATCCGTTGACCACCTAGCGACAATTACAAGCACTGAAGCGAGCCAAAGGCGCGTCGCCGTCATCGGTCCTCCCTCGCTGGAGCAGGTCTTCTCTGGTTCAATATCTATTTTTGAGGGTAAATTTCATTTCTGCCACGTAATGCAAGAGAGTTAGGAGTGTCCAATCCAAGTCAACATTACTAGTTGTTTAGGCAGGCACTAGTAGAAAAAGGCCCATTTGTCCCGGTTCATAAGGCCCATTTGTCCCGGTTCGGGAACCGGGACTAAAGGGTCGGGACTAAAGCCCAACACCTTTAGTCCCGGTTCTTATACGAACCGGGACAGATGGGGCTCCACGTGGCCGCTGCGGCGAGCCCAGAGAGGAGGGCCTTTAGTCCCGGTTGGTAACACCAACCGGGACCAAAGATCATCCACGTGTCAGCAGCTCAGGAGCTGGGGTTTTTGTTTTTTTTTTGAAATGGGGGGGGTTGGGGGTTGGTTGTGGGGGGTTTGTAGGGTTAATTTAGGGGTTTCATATATTGTGTTAGCTAGCTAATAGCTAGAGAGAAGTGTCCTCTCTTATCTCCGTGCTTGGTCGACACTACGTACTATACGTATAGAGAGGACTCGACACACTAGCTAGTAAGCAAATGAAGGAAACCATTAAGTACACAAGATCGTCATGAACATATACAGAGAGAAGTGATCGACCTCCTCCTTCTCCGAGAGATTGGTCGAACAACAAGTTTTCGTATATCTATCCGACGCTAATAGCTACATATATACAATATAAGATCTCTTACAATCCCTAACATTTGATCTCAAGTTCCACATGGTATTCTCCGGCTGGATTGATGACGTGGTCAAGAAAGAATCCCGCCAATTCCTCTTGAATTGCTTTTATGCGATCTTGTGGTAGGAGTTCATCCCGCATCTGCCAAATCTAATTTGAAGAAGGGGCTCAATACATATATATGAATGAAACTCAACACAAATGATGGTAATAAAATAAAATTGTGAATATTATTGCTTACGCACTTCATATTGTTTTTCAGAGTAGCCCCGCTTAGAGGTCGTCGCATTGTAGATGTACTCGCAAACGTAGTATCCACAAAAATTATTCCCGCCTTCCTGCCACAACCACTTTACGAGAAATAAAGGTCAATCAAACTGATAATCAAGCATTATAAATGGTATTGATGAAACTAGCTAGAATCAATGGGAGATGCGCGGAACTAGCTAGTAGTACTTACTTTCGGGTGTGTAAATCGCAGCTCCCCCGGCAGTTCCGGAGCTTCTGTGGTGAACACTTTCCAAACCCTGCGAGACAAAGAAAATAATTACTTGATATCAGGAAATGACCAAAGTTGCCGGTATGGTGCGATAATGATCGATTGAACTTACTTCTGGAGCATTTCAGTCATGGCCGCATACTCCTTGGGATCTTTTTGTCTTGAGTCTAAGACGGTTACTAGTCCTTGCTCAAGCTTAATCTCTAGGAGAATAAAGTGGAAGCTACGCACGCATGCATAACTCATCAATTACATTACTATAACCTCGAGTAATAAGGGAAACCGAATATGCAGAAGACAGTAACACTCACTTGAAGTTGTAAGGAAAGAGTATTTTATCTTTGTTTTGATTTTTAAGCAATGATTGTAGCAAGTTGGCCTCGGTTTCTTTCGCATTATATGTAACCGTCCATTCATCTATGAGATTTGTGTTAATGAACCCAATATCATAGATTTGTGCATTTCTGCATTCGACGATCTTCAATCTGCATAATATAGTGAGGATAATTATATATACATGCAATGAAAGAGCTGAGCTATATATAGAGACTTAATTACAGAAGTATAGTACTTACAGACAGTAGCAAGTGATGATTATTTTATCGAGGTCCTTTTGATTGAAAAACTGGAAGAACTCCTCAAATGGAACAGACAACAGATCAATTCCAACGAGGTCGTGCTCCTCTTTAACTCTCAGCGTCAAAATATCCTTCCCAAACTTGCAGGTGTCCATGTACCACTTATGGAATCTTCGCATCATCGTTGTTAGAAGAGGATCACCAGGTCTGACGAGAGGCTTCCCGTACTGGTATTTGTGTTCGTCCACCTCCATTGTATCAAAATGTGCATCGTCGGGCAGGTAATCACCAGGATTGGTACCGGGCACCATCCCCGGCAGATTTGCGACGATATCGCTAGACACCTTGAGCGGGGGCATGATTGGTTTGCCTGTTCGCCGAGCTGGGGAATTTTGTTCCCTCTTCTTCGTTCTTGTAACCTTTTGTCACTTGAAGTAGTTCCCGACCGGCGCGCTCCTTCCACTGCCTTTTTCAGAGCGCGGACATGGTTGTCATCCGGCGGAGGCGGTGGTGGTCGCTTCAGGTTCTTCAAAGTGCGCTTCAATTTCACCGGATCCATCTTCTCCTCCGGAGGTGGATTTTTCTTTGCAAAAAAGTCCTTCACTTGAGCTTGACAGATCTTCGCGTTTTCCTCCTCGGTCATCTCGTATGGTAACTTCTCTAGAGGCTTGAGAGATGGACCGAATTTGTATTGCCTCCCGCCTTTGGCTGTACTGCTAGACGCCGGAGCAGCCGGAGCGGCGGCGGCTGTCTTCCACTGTTGTTGACGAGGAGGAGAAGGAGGCGGGCTGCTCGGACGCACCGGCGCAGGCGGAGAAGGAGGCGGAGTGCCCCCACGCGCCGGAGCAGCTGGAGAAGGAGGCGGAGTGCCGCCACGCGCCGGAGCAGCCGGAGAAGGAGGCGGAGTGCCCTGATCACTCGCCAGAGGAGGAGGCGGAGGAGGAGGCGGAGTGCCCTGACTCACCGGAGGCGGAGGCGTCCAGTTCGGAAGGTTGATGAACTCCTTCCGCCATAGACATGGAGTCTTCAGAGCAAGACCCAGCTGAGTCTCCCCTTCACCGGTAGGGTGGTCAAGCTCGAGCTCCTCAAATCCCTCTGTTATTTCATCGACCATCACAACAGCATAGACTTCTGGAATCGGAAGGCAGTGAAAAGTTGCGCCGGGTTGAGGAGGTGCAACAGAGCCGAGAGCCGCCTTGACTTTGAGGTGCTGCCATTGCGCCATAAGGTGGCAATCTTGAGCCTCCGTGATAGCATCCACAGGGTAGCTGGGAGCCGTGAAGTGAGGCTGCTGAAGGAGCTCGGTGGAAGCCACGCTGCTTCTCCGCTGAGATGGCGGGGTAGCTTCGGCAGGTCGCTGCCTCTGAACTAGTGCTTGTTCCTCTAGCGCTCGTACCCTTGCATTCAGCTTCTGCAGTTCGGTCTGCTCCACTTTCCTCCTCCTCTCCTGGGTTTTGTAACCACCTGCGCTGGGAAACCCTTCCTTCCACGCAACGGAGCCTGCCGTGCCTCGTGTTCGTTCTGGGTGCTCAGGATTCCTGAGGGCCTGTGTGAGCTCGTCGTTCTCTCTGTCGGGAACGAACGTCCCTTGCTGCGCTGCAGCGATATACTTCTGAAGCTTCTTGACGGGTATTTCAAGTTGCTCCTTCGTCCAACGGCACTTCCCTGTTTCAGGGTCCAAGGTTCCCCCAACCCCGAAGAACCAAGTCCTTGAACGGTCTGGCCAGTTCAATGTCTCTGGTTCGACCCCTTTATCAAGTAGGTCCTTCTCAGCCTTGTCCCACAACGGCCGGGCTTTGAGGTAGCCACCTGACCCCGTGCGATGGTCATACTCCTTCTTTGCAGCATTTTTCTTGTTTGTCGCTGACATCTTCTTACTCTTCTCCGATGTCTTGTGGGCCACAAATGCGGGCCAGTGATCTCTTATCTTCTCAAATCGGCCGGTGAATTCTGGAGTCTTCCCTTTGTCGACAAACGTTGATTTCAACTCATTCTTCCACCTCCTGAATAGATCTGCCATCTTCTTAAGAGCATGAGCCTTGACCAATGGCTCTATAACTGGCTTATCCGGATCCTCCTCTGGCGGTAGGGTGAAATTTGCCTTCAGCGCGGTCCAAAGATCATCTTTCTGTCTATCGCTGACAAAAGACACTTGAGGGTCTTCGCTCTTAGGCTTATTCCATTGGTGGATGCTGATCGGGATCATGTCCCTAACAAGAACCCCGCACTGAGTAGAAAATACTTCCTTGGTCCGGCTGGGTTAAATCGGTTGGCCATCGCCCTTGATTGCTGTGATCGTGAACCTTTCATCCTGGCGCAACCTTTTCTTCGGGCCTCGTCTCGTTACCGAAGTTTGGCTCGATCCGGAGGGCTAGAAAAGAAGAAAGAAGAGAGTTAATATGTTTACATACCAAAACAATTAATGCATCAATTAGCTAGTCAGCACAGGCTTAATTAATATATATACCTCGCCGGACTTTGCAACATCTCCTTCCTCCATTCGCTCACCGGAGCAGTCATCACGGTCTCCTTCTTCCACCAGCATTCCGTCACCGGAGCCATCATAATCATATCCTTCCACCTCCATTGTTCGATCACCGGAGCCTGCTTCACCCTCTGCTTCCAGACCATCGGTGTCGTTGAGAAACGACAAGACATCACCTCCGCCGAGGATTATGTCCCCCAACAACTGTTCTGCTTCGATGTCTCGGTGCTCCATAGTTTCTGCAAATATTACAACATGGCAATTAATATACAAACATGACAGATGGATATATTAGTGCAAATGTAGACCTAGCTAGCTCGACGCTTCTACGGTTTGGGGTGGCCTCGACAACGCTTCTAGGGTTTGGGGTGGCCTAGGCAACGCTTCTAGGGTTTGGGGTGGCCTCGACAACGCTTCTAGGGTTTGGGTCGGACCGCCTCTCTCATGAATGTCCGACGTCCAGACCGACAAGGGATTTAACAAAATGACGCCATTCTGGATGTGCAGAAAATGGTCCATATTTTTCTTGATCTCATCTACCCTTCTATATGTCACGTTGTCTAGTGTCAAAGAATTCAAGAAAACCATGACTTCATCATTAGGCGGAAATGACAGGCGTATAATGGTACGAAGCTCTTCAAAGTTGTTTTGGAACGGAGTTCCCGATAGAATAATTCGCTTTTTGGTACAAAGTTCAGCAAGAGCCTTCCGAATATCGCTATTTGGAAGGCCTTTGCTGAAATTCGTACCAAAAGGCGAATTATTCTATCAGGAACTCCGTTCCAAAACAACTTTGAAGAGCTTCGTAGCATCATACGCCTGTTACTTCTGGCAAATGATGAAGCCATGGATTTCTTCAATACTTTGACAGACAACGTGACATATAGAAGAATATATATATATATATATATATATATATATATGAGATCAGAAAAAAAATTGGATCAACTTGTGCACATCCATAATGGGGGCATTCTTGATAAATCTGGAGCCTCGACCCCTGGACGACCCTCGACCCTCGACCCTCTACCCTAGTTCACGACCCTCGTCCGCTCGGCGATCCACGACCCTCTACCCTAGTTCCCGACCCTCGACCGCTCGGCGATCCTCGACACCCTCGTTCCCGATAAAAATTAAGAAGAGGAAGAAGAAGACAAAACAAAAGAGGAAGAAGAAGAAAAAAAAGGAGAAGAAGAAGGAATAGAGGAGAAGAAGAAAAAATAGATTAATAATTCTTCTTATTTTTTTCTCCTCTTCTTCTCCTTCTTCTTCTCCTTCTTCCTCTTCTTATTTCCCTTTTTCCTCTCCTTCTTTTTCTTCTTCTTCCTTCTTCCTTCTTCCTCTTTTCTTCTTTTTCGTTATTTTCCTTCTTCCTCGACGACCCTAACCCTAAACAGTACAACTAACGACAACGACTTCGCTTGCATACATATGACCAAATATGATCAATCATCTATGAACAATAAAAACATCATATGAGATATGAACAAAAAAAATCACATCTATGAACAAAAAAATTCATATGATCATATATATATGCAGAAAAAAACATCATATATGACGCTGAACAAAAAATCATCATATATGCATACATATACATCCATACATCAACATTACATCAACATACATCAACATATATGCAAAAAAACATCATATATATATGCAGAAAAAAAACATATATGTGGGGGCCACGGCGGCCACGTCCACGGCGGCGGCGGCGGCGGCGGGGCAGGGCAGGGGCACGGTGGCTCACTGGGGGCGGCGTCGGCGAGGTCGGGGCCGGGCTGAGGCAGAGGCGGCGCGTGCCGGGCAGGGCAGGGGCCGGCGCGGGGACACGACGGCGAGGTCGGGGAGGATGTTGGCGACGGCGAGGTCGCGGAGGCGTCGGCGATGGCGACGGCGACGGCGACGAGGAGCGGGCGGCGACGGGGCAGGGCGCGTTGACGGGGGCGGCGACAGCGACGAGGAGCGGGCGGCGTCGGAGGGGAACTGCGATGAAACTGAAAATTTTCACAAGTCTTGCTTATATACACGAAGCATTGGTCCCGGTTCGTGGCACCAACCGGGACCAATGCCCCCTTTTCCGTTGGTGTCCCCACCGTACGAAAGGTCTCTTTTCAGCAGCCCAAAGGGCGGGAAGCAGGGACCTTTGGTCCCGGTTGGTGGCACCAACCGGGACTAAAGGGCGTGCATTTGTCCCGGTTGGTGCCACCAACCGGGACAAAAAGCCTTGTGCTGCCCGCGTCGCGGCCAAAAGTTTAGTCCCACCTCGCTAGTTGAGAGAGCTCGAGAGTGGTTTATATGCGCTGTTGCGCCCACTCTCTCGAGCTCCTCTCAACTGCAGGCTTTCGGGCCTAATCTGTCACTATGTGCCTGTGGGCCTACTGGGCCTGCTGCGGGCCTGAATCCTGGCCCATGGTTGGGTTTCTAGTCGTATTCAGGCTGTGGTGGCCCAGTAGGCGGCACTTTTTTTATTTTTATTTTGTTTTCTTTGTTGCTTTATTTATTTTATTTTGTTTCTACTTACAACAAAATACTTACTGTTGCTATTTTTATTTATTTTATTAAAGTTTATTTATTTTACTTTATTAAAGTTTATTTTGCTTCTACTTATTTATTTTATTAAAGTTTATTTTATTTTGTTTTGTTTTGTTTCTACTTATTTATTTTATTAAACTTTATTTTATTTTATTTTGTTTCTACTTATGGATTAAGTTTATTTGTGTTCTACTTATTTATTTTGTTTGTTTCTACTTATTGTTATTTTATTTCTTTTTTGCTTTTTTTAATTTTTATTGAAAATATGTCTTTTCTTTTAATGTTTTGAACAGAAATACTTTGATAAATTTAGTTGCATAAATTTTATATAATTCTAGTTTCAATAATACTAGAGGTTTATAAAAGCTTTTTTAGTTGATTCCTTTAGCTATTAGAGTTTCATTAAAGTTTTCTAGTTCATTCTTTTTTCTATTAGAGTTTCATTAAAGTTTTCTAGTTCATTCTTTAGTTTATTATTTTGCTATTAGAGTTTCATAAAAGTTTTTCAGTTCATTCTTTTTATATTAGTTCATTCTTTGAGCTAAATGACCTGAAATTGAAAAGCACTTCAGAGAACTATGAAGAGGTTGAAAATTAGCATGATATCATCATTTCACCCACATAGCATGTGCTAAAAAGTTGAGAGGGTTACGGAAAAACTGGATGCACTTCGTGTACAAAATACAGACTCTTTCGAAGTATAGGGTTTCGGACAAAAACTCATCTGTTACAAAGGGATCATTTTTTTGAACTTATTTGAACTCCAGACTTTTGTGTGTGTCAAAATAAACCATTCAAAGCCACATCATAAATTTTCAACCCTTTCTTACTTCATCTGTTATTTTTCATTCATTTACTGATTTTTTTGAGCTAAATGACCTGAAATTGAAAAGCACTTCAAATGAACTCTGAAGAGGTTGAAAATTGGCATGATATCATCATTTCACCCACATAGCATGTGCTAAAAAGTTGAGAGGGTTACGGCAAAAACTAGATGCACTTCGTGTACAAAATGGACAGTCTCTTTCGAAGTATCAGGGTTTCGGCACAAAAACTCATCTGTTACAAAGGGATTTCATTTTTTGAACATTTGAACTCCAGACTTTTTTGTGTGTCAAAATGAACCATTCAAAGCCACATCATCAATTTTTAACCCTTTCTGACTTCATCTGTTATTTTTCATGCATTATGATTTTTTTGAGCTAAATGACCCTGAAATTGAAAAGCACTTCAAATGAACTCGAAGAGGTTGAAAATTGGCATGATATCATCATTTCACCCACATAGCATGCGCTAAAAAGTTGAGAGGGTTACGGCAAAAACTGGATGCACTTCGTGTACAAAATGGACACAGTCTCTTTCGAAGTATTAGGGTTTCGGACAAAAACTCATCTGTTACAAAGGGATTTCATTTTTTTGAACTTATTGAACTCCAGACTTTTTTGTGTTCAAAAGAACCATTCAAAGCCCCACATCATCAATTTTCAACCCTTTCTGACTTCATCTGTTATTTTTCATGCATTTACTGATTTTTTTGAGCTAAATGACCCTAAAATTGAAAAGCACTTCAAATGAACTCTGAAGAGGTTGAAAATTGGCATGATATCATCATTTCACCCACATAGCATGTGCTAAAAAGTTGAGAGGGTTACAGCAAAAACTGGATGCACTTCGTGTACAAAATGGACAATCTCTTTCGAAGCTTCAGGGTTTCGGACAAAAACTCATCTGTTACAAAGGGATTTCATTTTTTTGAACTAATTTGAACTCCAGACTTTTTGTGTGCTCAAAATGAACCATTCAAAGCCACATCATCAATTTTCAACCCTTTCTGACTTCATCTGTCTTCACTTTTTCTTCGCTTGTGTCCTTTGCTTATTGCGGCGTAACCATGGATATTCTTCATCGCTTAACAGGGTGCTTGGGTCAGCCTTGACTTTGAAGGGAGGAATTTCATGAAACTTTTCATAATCTTCTGACATGTCTGTCTTACCCTCCACTCCCACGATGTGTCTTTTCCCTGAAAGAACTATGCGGCGCTTTGGCTCATCGTATGATGTATTCGCTTCCTTATCTTTTCTTTTTCTCGGTTTGGTAGACATGTCCTTCACATAGAAAACCTATGCCACATCATTGGCTAGCACGAATGGTTCGTCTGTGTACCCAAGATTGTTCAGATCCACAGTTGTCATTCCGTAATGTGGCTCTACCTATACCCCGCCTCCTGACAGATTGACCCATTTGCACTTAAACAAAGGGACCTTAAAATCATGTCCGTAGTCAAGTTCCCATATGTCCACTATGTAACCATAATATGTGTCCTTTCCCCTCTTGGTTGCTGCATCAAAGCGGACACCGCTGTTTTGGTTGGTGCTCTTTTGATCTTGGGCGATCGTGTAAAATGTATTCCCATTTATCTCGTATCCTTTGTAAGTCAATACAGTCGAAGATGGTCCCCTGGACAACGAGTACAGCTCATCAGAAACAGTGTTGTCACCTCTGAGACGTGTTTCCAACCAATTGCTGAAAGCCCTGATGTGTTCACATGTAATCCAGTCGTCACACTGCTCCGGGTGTTTGGAGCGCAGAATGTTCTTGTGTTCATCAACATATGGGGTCACCAAGGTAGAGTTCTGTAGAACTATGCAGTGTGCTTGAGACCAAGAATGCCCGTCCCTGCATATTATTGAGTCCCCTCCTAGCGTGCCTTTACCAGTCAGTCTCCCCTCATACCGCGATTGGGGGAGACCAATCTTCTTAAGGTCAGGAATGAAGTCAACACAAAACCCAATGACATCCTCTGTTTGATGGCCCATGGAGATGCTTCCTTCTGGCCTAGCGCGGTTACGGACATATTTCTTTAGGACTCCCATGAACCTCTCAAAGGGGAACATATTGTGTAGAAATACGGGGCCCAGAACGACAATCTCGTCGACTACATGAACTAGGACGTGCGTCATGATATTGAAGAAGGATGGTGGGAACACCAGCTCGAAACTGACAAGACATTGCGCCACATCACTCCTTAGCCTTGGTATGATTTCTGGATCGATCACCTTCTGAGAGATTGCATTGAGGAATGCACATAGCTTCACAATGGCTAATCGAACGTTTTCCGGTAGAAGCCCCCTCAATGCAACCGGAAGCAGTTGCTTCATAGTCACGTGGCAGTCATGAGACTTTAGGTTCTGGAACTTTTTCTCTGCCATATTTATTATTCCCTTTATATTCGACGAGAAGCCAGACGGGACCTTCATACTGAGCAGGCATTCAAAGAATATTTCCTTCTCTTCTTTGGTAAGAGCGTAGCTGGCAGGACCTTCATACTGCTTTGGAGGCATGCCGACTTTTTCGTGCCAACGTTGCAGGTCCTCCCGTGCCTCCGGTGTATCTTTTGTCTTTCCATACACGCCCAAGAAGCCTAGCAGGTTCACGCAAAGGTTCTTTGTCACGTGCATCACGTCGATTGAAGAGCGGACCTCTAGGTCTTTCCAGTAGGGTAAGTTCCAAAATATAGATTTCTTCTTCCACATGGGAGCGCGTCCCTCAGCGTCATTCGGAACAGATAGTCCGCCGGGACCCTTTCCAAAGATTACGGGTAAATCATTGACCATAGCAAGTACGTGATCACCGGTACGCATGGCGGGCTTCTTCCGGTGATCTGCCTCGCCTTTGAAATGCTTGCCTTTCTTTCGACATTGATGGTTGGTCGGAAGAAATCGACGATGCCCCAGGTACACATTCTTCCTGCATTTGTCTAGGTATATACTTTCGGTGTCAGCTAAACAGTGCGTGCATGCGTGGTATCCGTTGTTTGTCTGTCCTGAAAGGTTACTGAGAGCAGGTCAATCATTGATGGTTACAAACAGCAACGCATGCAGGTCAAATTCCTCCTGTCTGTGCTCATCCCACACACGTACACCGTTTCCATTCCACAGCTGTAAAAGTTCTTCAACTAATGGCCTTAGGTACACATCAATGTCGTTGCCGGGTTGCTTAGGGCCTTGGATGAGTACTGGCATCATAATGAACTTCCGCTTCATGAACAGCCAAGGAGGAAGGTTATAGATACATAGAGTCACGGGCCAGGTGCTGTGATTGCTGCTTTGCTCCCCGAAAGGATTAATGCCATCCGCGCTTAAACCAAACCATACGTTCCTTGGGTCACCTGCAAACTCAACCCGGTACTTTCTCTCGATTTTTCTCCACTGCGACCCGTCAGCGGGTGCTCTCAACTTCCCGTCTTTCTTACGGTCCTCTCTGTGCCATCGCATCAACTTGGCATGCTCTTTGTTTCTGAACAGACGTTTCAACCGTGGTATTATAGGAGCATACCAAATCACCTTGGCAGGAACCCTCTTCCTGGGGGGCTCGCTGTCAACATCACCAGGGTCATCTCGTCTGATCTTATACCGCAATGCACCGCATACCGGGCATGCGTTCAAATCCTCGTACGCACCACGGTACAGGATACAGTCATTAGGGCATGCATGTATCTTTTGCACCTCCAATCCTAGAGGGCATACGACCTTCTTTGCTGCGTACATACTGTCGGGCAATTCGTTATCCTTTGGAAGCTTCTTCTTCAATATTTTTAGTAGCTTCTCAAATCCTTTGTCAGGCACAGCATTCTCTGCCTTCCACTGCAGCAATTCCAGTACGGTACCGAGCTTTGTGTTGCCATCTTCGCAATTGGGGTACAACCCTTTTTGGTGATCCTCTAACATGCGATCGAATTTCAGCTTCTCCTTTTCACTTTCGCACTGTCTCCTTGCATCAACAATGACCCGGCGGAGATCATCATCGGGCACATCGTCTAGTTCCTCTTGATCTTCAGCTTCCCCCGTTGCAGCTTCACTGTATTTAGGGGGCACATAGTTGTCATCGTCCTCTTCTTCTTCGCTGTCTTCCATCATAACCCCTATTTCTCCGTGCCTGGTCCAAACATTATAGTGTGGCATGAAACCCTTCTCAAGCAGGTGGGTGTGAAGGATTTTCCGGTCAGAGTAAGACTTCGTATTCCCACATATAGGGCATGGACAACACATAAAACCATTATGCTTGTTTGCCTCAGCCACTTCGAGAAAATTATGCACGCCCTTAATGTACTCGGAGGTGAGTCTGTCACCGTACATCCATTGCCGGTTCATCTGCGTGCATTATATATAATTAAGTGTGTAAAAAACCATTACAAAACATCATGAATAGATAAGTGACCAAATTAATAGAAGCTCATCATCACATTAAAACCAAAGTACATACATAGTTCTCATTGAACAACATATAGCTCTTCAGAGCATCTAATTAAACTATACATTGAAACTATGTAAAACATTTCAATGCAACAACAAATGCGATCATAATCGCAACCAAGGTAACAATTGATCCAACGGCATAATGATACCAAGCCTCGGTATGAATGACATATTTTCTATACATTCTAATCTTGAAGCGCATTGCATCCATCTTGATCTTGTGATCATCGACGACATCCGCAAAATGCAACTCCAATATCATCTTCTCCTCCTCAATTTTTTTCAATTTTTCCTTCAAGTAATTGTTTTCTTCTTCAACTAAATTTAACCTCTCGACAATAGGGTCGGTTGGAATTTTCGGTTCACATACCTCCTAGATAAAAAAATCTATGTCACGTTGGTCGGCATAATTGTCATAAACAATAAATGAACCAAATAGTTATAAAATATAATATATACCATATCCGAATCATAGACAGGACGAGGGCCGACGGGGGCGGATACCAAAACCATCGCACTATATAATAACAAACAATAATAAAAGTAAGAAAATTAGACAAGTATCTATCTAAATCATACAAGTAAGAATTTTTCTCTTTTAGAAAGAAGATAAGAACAAGAGGCTCACCACGGTTATGCCGGCGACGAGATCGGCGCGGGCGATCGACGGCGGTGAAGATGGGGACGGGACGTGACGGACCGCTAAACCTAGACAAATCTTGAGAAAAATGGAGTTTGGACAAGGAGCTTCGAGAGGAGAAAGGTTAAGTGTGGCTCGGGCATTTCATCGAACACCTCATGTGCATAGGAGGTGAGCTAGAGTACCACAAACCCCTCCACTCGCCGGCCAGAAAAAAACAAAGCAGTGGAGTGCTCTGCTCGCGGGCGAGGGGTATATATATAGGCACAACATTGGTCCCGGTTCGTGGTTGGAACCGGGACTAAAGGCCACCCTTAACCTTGAAACCGGGACCAATGGATGCGGGCCAGGAGCGAGACCCATTGATCCCGGTTCGTGTCTGGAACCGGGATTAAAGGGTCCAGACGAACCGGGACCAATGCCCCACGAGCCCCGGCCGGCCCCCTGGGCGCACGAACCGGGACGTATGCCCCCATGTGTCCCGGTTCCTGACTGAACCGGGACTAATGGGTTGGGCTGGCCTAGACCAAAGCCCTGTTTTCTACTAGTGAGGGTGTCATAGCTAGTGATGCATAGTTTGCCGGATGGCCCGATTTGTGAGATCTGCTAGAGATGCTCTTAGCTACAACTTCATCACGATATGGTACGTAATTTGCGTACTCTCGAAAAGAAAAAAAACTTCATCACGAGCCGTGCCGTCGACGACTAGACTTGAATTGACCGCAGGTTCTTACCTTGGAGGATGAATCCACGGAAGAGTTATAAAGCTTACTAATAGGCAGCTGCTGGCAAGAACCCACTTACTTATTGATCCAATTCAAGGTCAATCACCTAGATATAATTAGATGATGCTTAATTACCAAATTAACACACCCATGTGAGTCAGAGTAGCTACTGGTTGGCTTGAATGGACTACCAGGTCACCATCGCCACGTGCGTAAAATGGCAGCAGGCAAGAAACGAAGCCCGTTGGATGTTGCAAGATCTCATTTCACCCCAAATGAGCTTCACAAATTAATCTGGAAAGGGTCTGTCTAGAATACATCTAAGCTGATGTCCACTCTGTTTGTGGTTTATTTTTTTTTCTAGTTTTTCTTGTTTCTTATTGCTGCATTATATATTTGTGAGAGCTTAGATGTGACATCCTTAAAAAACATCTAGATGTGAATTAGACAAACTGAATCCAAAAACAGGCAGGCACCCACGGTTAATATAAGGTAGTGCCTTCAATTCTCCTGCAGTTAGTTTCTGATTTCCCATTTTAGTTTCTGAGTACCAAACTTTGCAACTTGCAAGTGTATACATATAGAGAATGGCACGAACCTCTCCATAACCAGCATCATCATCTCACTCGCCATTCAGAAATTAAGATAAGAAGATGCGCGCCTCATCACTCGGACGCTGCGCCACCGTGGCACTCGTCGTGCTCCTCGCCACAATAGCGGCTGCGGCTGCGGCAGCACGGACGAAGAACGAATGCCACGCCGGCGACAAGGCTGCGCTGCTGGCCATCAAGGCAGGCTTCGGCAACGCCTCCTACTTCCAGTCATGGACTTTGGACTACCCCTGCTGCGAGTGGATCAGCGTCTTCTGCGACCTCTCCGCCTCCCCCTACACCTTACGCCGCGTGGTGGCCGTCTCCTTCCTCCGCGACGCCAGCCTCGTCGGGCCCTTGCCCGGCGCCTCCGTCGCCCGCCTCACCGCGCTGCAGCAGCTCATCCTCATCCACGTGCCGGGCGTGAACGGCACTATCCCGCACGACCTCGCCCGGCTTTCCAACCTCAACTTCATTGACGTCTCCTACACGGGCATCTCCGGCCCCGTGCCTTGGTTCCTGTCGAGGCTCACCAAGCTCACCTACCTCAGGCTCTCCTTCAACTCGCTCACGGGCCCCATCCCGGCGTCGCTCGCCGACGTCCCCAACCTCTCCTTCCTCGACCTCGGCGGCAACCGCCTCACCGGAACCATACCGCCTCTCCTCCTCAGCAGGACCAACGACACGGCCTACCTCAGCCTCTCCCATAACAACCTCACCGGCGGCGTCCCCGCCGACTTTGACACCGTGAGGTTCTGGAGCCTCGACTTGTCGCACAACGCCCTCGCCGGCGAGGCCTCGGTCCTGTTCGGCCTGAACAAGTCGCTGGAGAAGGTGGACCTGTCGCGCAACGCGTTCAGCTTCAACCTCTCTGCCGTGGCGCTGCCATCGCAGCTCGGCATGTTGGACATCAGCCACAACGACATATACGGTGTGCTCCCCCCGCAGGTGGCCAAACTGCAGTATTTGAACGTCAGCTACAACCGCCTCAGCGGCAGTGTGCCCATCGGTGACAACATGGATCGGTTTGATCAGTACTGCTTCCAGCACAACAAGGGACTGTGTGGGACTCCACTTCCTCCCTGCAAGTGATCGTCGTCTCAAGCGACTAGCTCCTCCAGCCGTAATCTAATGGATGGATTATTATTAATTACAACTTCTTTAAGAAATAATAAAAGCATCCCTCTTCAGTACAGTAATGCTTCTTATTGTGCTCAAGTGTGCATCTTCACACGTACAGTATTTCATTAAGCTATGTATGTAAAATCGCAGGATTAGACTGCTGCCTGTTATGCTAAAGTAAGGTATAACAGAAAGAACTTGCACAGGTCGACCGTCATCGTCAAAAGTCTATTTCTTTCCTCCAAGAACAACTCTTATCGACTGTCGGTGATGGTCGCTCTTTCTCTGCTCTTCCCACTTTAAAAAAATCATAGAGGAGAAACAGAGAAAGCACGACCTCCTAGGACAACAGTCGTTACCATTCCTCTCAAAACATCTCTCATCTGTCAAATATGGTGGACACTCGCTCAAGACACATGCCGCATAAACAAAACCCACTACATAACTAAAACTACTACCAAACTAACAACTACTACAAAAACATCTACATAAAAACTAGAACTACTACATTACTAAAACAACATAAAATAAACTACATACAAACTACTAGAAAAACTATTAGTCTATTACATTAAAAATACTACAAAAACTACTAGATAAAAATTAGAAGAGAAATATCTAACAGCTCCCGGGTGCCCCTACACCCTCATGAACAGTAAATTCATATAAAATGAAAAAAAATATCTGAAACTTTCAGGGATCAAAGATTATCAATGGTTTGATGTTCCTGCAAAGTTTCAGCAACAAATAACCTTCGTGGAGCCCTCACAAAAAAATCAAAATCACTGCTCAAAAATGTACATAAACTTCGAACAATGATTTTGTTTTTTATTTGAGTGCTCTTCGAATGTTATTTTTAGCTAAAACTTTGCAAGATCATCAAAAGTTTCGTGATATTCGATGTCCCAAAGTTTCAGTTTTTTTTGTTTTTTTAATTTGTTTTGAATTTACTGTTCATAGAGGGTGTAGGGGCACCCGGGTGCTGAAAATCCTATCTCAAATTAGAACTACCGACAAAAAATACTAAAAAAACATATAAAATAAATTATACACAAACTACTACATACAAATTACAACACAACATATAAAAAACTACAACAAAACCTTAAAAAATGCTCACGTTGGGGCGCCAGTGGAGGAGCCGGTAGAGAAGCCGGTGAGGGCGCCGGTGAGGGGGTGCGCGGTTGACGGAGCCGGCTGGAAGTGAGGAGGCGGCGGCAGGGAGGGAGGAAGAGTCGGAAGAGGGGAAACGGGGGGGGGGGTGCGCGGTGGAGGGAGCTGGCCCTAGCCGGATGGCGGGCCGTCGGCGGGGAGGGAGCCAGCTAGAAGAGGGGGCGCCAACTAAGAACCATTTTTTCCTCTCTTCTCCTTTATCCTTTTCAGCTTCAACCTCTCTGCCGTGACGCTGCCATCGCAGCTCGGCATGTTGGACATCAGCCACAACGACATCTATGGTGTGCTCCCCACGCAGGTGGCCAAACTGCAGCATTTGAACGTCAGCTACAACCGTCTCAGCGGCAGAGTGCCCATCAGCGGCAACATGGATCGGTTTGATTAGTACTATTTCCAGCACAACAAGGGACTGTGTGGGACTCCACTTCCTCCCTGCAAGGAGTGAATTGCAAAAAACCACCACATTTGAAGTTGTGACACCGATTTGCCACCACATTCCTTGTGCCTCCCAAAAATCCAGCACTTTCCTTGTTAATTTTCTCAATAAAATCAAATGACCGTTTTGAGGCTACTAACCCAATTTCTGACATGGTTGGCCCACCGGTCAGGTGCCACATTGGTCGAACCACACGGCGAGTGGGTTGACGGCCGTTAGGTCAAAACGCCATGCTCTCCCACCTGTCTGCTTGCCCATTCCTCTTTCCCCCATCTCCCTCTCTCTCTCTCTCTCTCTCTCTCTCTCTCTCTCTCTCTCTCTCTGTCGTGCAATGGCGGCGACGGCTAAACCTAGCGGCGGCGTCGAGTTAGTCGGCGGCGGAGGGACCGGAGGCAAGGGTGATGGGTTCTCGGAGGTAGACAACTGGCTCGACAGCCGTAGTTTGCCAACTCAGCGAGCCCTCTCGCCGGAGCGATCCCCTTCGCCTCCTTCGATGCCGGAGTGGGACATTGAGCGGCGTGCGGCGGCGGCCTTAGCACGCAAGATACAGGCTTCCGGCTTGGGAGGAGGCCATCAGTGGGCTTCAGGGTTCGGCGCCGTGTAGTAAGATTCCTTCCTCCTCCACCTCCCTCTGCAAGGGTTACTGTAATCATTGGATTTTGATTTTAGGGCTACAGATAGTGCATATTTCTGTTATTTTTAGGTCTACACGTAGTGCATTTTTTGGCTTTGTTATAGGGCTGTTAGATTTTTGGAGATTTTAGGGTTTTCTTTACTGAAGATTATTGTTTGTTTACTCAAGTGTTCTAGCTGATACAGTTAATATGTTCTCTGTATAACATGTTACAGTATTTAGAACTGAATCAATCAAGCAGTAGGAATTATAGTTAGGGTTTAGGGTTTTATGCATGATTGCTTTGTTTAATCCTAGTTTATTACACTTAATTGTTGTTCTCTAAATTATGTGCAAGCTTTGATAGTGCATATGACTGTTTGTTCAAAAAAGTGTGCAATCTGAAACAGCTAATATCTTTTCTGTATAACATGTTACATTATTAAAACTGAATCAATCAAGCACTAATTCTCCTCAATTTTGTGTAGTTTGGATGATGAGATATGGGAAATAAGGTACAATTTTCAAGGGAGAGACAACTTGGAAAGGACTATTTCTCTGTTAGAAATTACTTATATTAACATGTTAGCACTGCTGGAGACTGAAGAGGGATATACTGAAGCTGACTATATGTTTTATGTGAAAGAAGAGGGAAAGGGGCAGCGGGAATGCAGGTTATTGACAGTGAAGATAGGGTGGAGGAGATGCTAGACCAGTATGCTGAGCAGAAGGTCCTCAACATAACTGTAGTTAAGGCTAGTGAGCCTAATCCAGGAGATTTTAATAGGGCAAATATTGTGGAGGAACAAGTACCAATAGGCCATGTGGGGGATTCCAACATTATTTCTATAGATCAGGCAGGAGTATTGTTCCCCTTTGTCAAGTCTAGCAGTGAGGAGTTGTATGTTGTGCCTATTGCTGTTGCACAGTCAGGTGAAGAGGCTGCTTATATTAACACACAAGAGAGCATGAATTTGAAAAAAGCAAAGGGCAAAGAGAAAATACAGGATGATGTTGGCCCCTCTGATGATGAAGGGTTTGTTGATTTGAACTGGTGTGAGTACAAAGAGGAGGAGCATGACATAGGCAATGAGGAGGAAGATGAAATCATTGAGAAGTTGAAGCAGAAAATAAAACACAGAGAGGATCCTATGCATCACTTTGAAGGAGACACAGAAGTGGAAGAGATGTGCCCAGAGGCAAAGGACTCAGACACAGACCTGAGACACCACTTCCTCAATCATTCAGGAAAGTAGGCAAACTAGGCCCCACTACAAGATCCCACCATGAAGCTGACAGTGAGGTAATTCCTGATTTCATTCCATCAGATGATTCAGCTTGTTTCCCTGGGGACTATGGCATCTGTGAATCAGATGATGAGTCAGGTCTGCATTCTCTCCCACTACCTTGTGGAAGGAAGAGTCAAGACAAGAGGGCCAAGACTAGGATCTGGTATGATGAGAGCAAGCCAGATGCTCATGAGAAACTTTGCTTGAGTTTGTGCTTCACAGATGTGTATCAGTTTAGAAGAGCACTTAGGAATTATCATATTAGAATCCTTAGAAATTTCCATTATCATAGGAACTGCAAAGATAGGATCATTTTGCATTGCACAGAAAGGGAGAGTGGGTGTCCTTTTTTCATGACTGCATCAAAAATAGCTCATGAGAAGACATTCTGCATCAAGAAGATGAAGTTGTTGCACACTTGTGGTGCACATGGAGAAAAAACAAAAGTGACAGTTGACTGGATGGCCAGAACCTGTGAGCAGCAACTGAGAGATAATAGAAGGGCTGGAGTTGATGCAATTTTGAAAAGAACAAAGACTAAGTATGGGCTGGAAGTGCCAAAGACCAAGGCCTACAGGGCAAGGTCACTGGCCATTGAAGTGGTGGAAGGTGACATGAAGGGACAGTACACAAGGTTTAGGGATTATCTTCAAGCTGTGCTTGATACCAACCCTGGGACCAGATGCATTGTCACTACCACAGAGCTTGAGCTCCATCCTAGTCCAAATCCTAGGTTCCACTACATGTTCTACTGTCTGAATGCTTCAAAAGAAGGTTTCTTGAATGGGTGTAGGTCCTTTATAGGTATTATATGCATTTTACATTACTCCAGTTCATAATGTTGTTGTCAATTATCTTGTACTTAATAATGTACTCATTTCACTTCCCATATCTTGAATACAGGTTTAGATGGTTGCTTTATCAAGCTGTCTACTGGGCAACAGATACTTGCTGCCACTAGTAGGGATGGGAATAACAACATATTCCCTATTGCAATTGGTATTGTTGATAAGGAGGACAAGGATAGTTGGACTTGGTTTCTTAGCCAATTAAGAGCTTGCATTGGAGAGGGGAACAAGTGGGGCACATACACAATCATCTCTGATAGACAAAAGGTATATTTTTCATTTTACAATTGAAGGAGCAAGTTGTAGAAATACTAATATGTATTATGCATGGAAGGAGCAATTTATACCAATAATAATCTCTATTATAACTTAAACAGGGGTTGTTGAATGCAATTCAAGCTGTGTCCCCACACTCACCTCAAAGATATTGTCTTAGACATATCTATGCAAATTTCTAGTCAGCTGGCTTCAGGAGTGAGGAGTTGAAGAAGCATATGGACAATGTTGCATATTCATACACCAAGAATGGTTTTGAGGTTGCAATGAATGAACTGAAGAAGGAGGATGAAGATGCTTGGAAGTGGCTTTCTAATATCCCTAAAGAGACTTGGTGTAACACCCCCGGTGATTAGCAACAGTAATCACTTTTGATAATGACATGTTAGCATGATCAACAGTGCATAATCATCATTAGCATCACATTGCATTTCAACTCCTAAGTCAAATTCAAAATTTAAATGAAAGTGGAATATGAAAGTTGTCCAACATAGGAGCTAAAATGTTAGATATATAGCAAATATTCCAGAGGCTATTCTAAAATTGAAACCAACATCATTAGAATTGGATAAGTGACTCGAACAACCTCAAACAGTGGATAAAGATAATATTTAATAACCATTTATTAAATCTGAAATAAATATGGAATTATGTTTTGTCCAAACTAGTTTTAGGTGTTAGGGAATGATGCACTGGTATTTATGAACTAGGTCTCATGTTTTGCAAAAACCATTTTGAGGCCTGACTATTTACTAAACTGCGAAAGGAGAATAAAGAAAAAGATAAAAGAAAAATGAAACAGAAAAGAAGAAGAAGGACCCCCCCCTCCGGCCCAACTGGGCCGAAGCCCAGCCGGCCGGCCCACCCGCGCCCCCTAGCCTATACCCCCAGGGACGCCCGAACCCTAGCGTCACCCACCCCCATTCCCCTCGCTCCTCTCCTCCCCCCCCCCTCGTCTGGATCGGGATCTCCCGATCCCGTCCGCCCCGTCGCCTACGCCGTCGCCGACGCCGCCCCGTCGCCGCCTCCCCCTCGTCAGCCCCCACCTCCCGATCCAGATCGGGATCGGGATCGCGGGAACGGCCCCGTCGCCGACGCCTCTCGCCGACGCCGCCCCGCTCCCGCGCCGGTCGGCTAGCGCCGACGCCGCCGCCACACCGACGTCGCCCCGTCCTCCCCTCTTCCCCGACCAGCCGCCTGGCGCTCGGTCGCCCCCTCCCTCGACTGGATCCGGATCGGGGCAAATCCCCGATCCCGTCGCCCGCGACGACCTCGCCGCCGCCCGGAGCCCGCGCCTCCCCGCCGGCCTGCCTCCCCGTCGCCGTCGTCCCCGTCGACCACCCCGACCTCCCGCTGCCCCGTCCCTACGAGCACGGTGAGGCCTCGGGCCTCTTCCCCCCCCTCTCTGCTCCCGCACCTCGCCGCGCGCACCGCGCCCCCGTGCCGCCGCTCACCGCGCTGCGCGCATGCTCACGCGTCGCCGCGCCCCGCTCGCGCCCACTCCAGCCGCCGCTGCCGCTCGTCCTCTCGCCTCTGCCTCCGCTCGCCGCGGCCACCCGCGCGCGCGCGCGCCCCCACACCTCGCCCGCGTCGCTCGCCGTGGCCCCGCGCTCACCACCGACCCGTCCGGCCGCGCCTCGCCGGCGCCCGTGGCCAGCGCCCGGGCGCACCCTGGACGCGCCCGCTCGGGCTGCGCCTGCGCCGCGCCCGCACGCCTGTGAACCCCCCCTGGGCCACTGCCCAGTGGGGCCCGAACCCCCTGTGCCGCTAACAAATGGGGCCCACGGCCCAGAACGATTTTAAGAAAATAAAAATAGAAATAAATAAAATAATTAATTAAATAATTAATTAGTTAATTAATCCTGATTAGGTTAATCTAATTAACTAATTAGTGTGGAATAGTTTCCAAGAAGCTATGGGAACACATCTGTCTTTCAGCACCGCTTTTCACCCTCAGTCACAGGGTCAAGTTGAACGAGTGAATCAAGTGCTCGAAGATATGCTTCGAGCTTGCGTCATCTCCTTCGGTAAGAAATGGGAGGAATCTCTCCCGTATGCCGAATTCTCTTACAACAATAGCTATCAAGCTAGTCTGAAGATGGCACCGTTTGAAGTTCTATACGGTCGTAAGTGTCGAACCCCTCTGAATTGGTCAGAAACTGGGGAACGCTCACTCGTCGGACCGGACATTATTCGGCAAGCTGAAGAACAAGTCCGTATTGTTCGTGAACATTTGAAGTCTGCTCAGTCTCGTCAGAAGAGCAACTATGACCGTAAGCACCAGGAAATAGTCTATCAACCTGGCGAGCAAGCTTACCTCCGTTGAAAGGCACTCATCGGTTCGGAATCAAAGGCAAGTTAGCTCCACGCTACATTGGCCCGTTCCGTATTCTTGCCCGTCGAGGAGAAGTGGCATATCAATTGGAATTGCCGCCAAATCTTTCTCAAGTACATGACGTCTTTCATGTATCCCAACTCCGCCGCTGCTTCAAGGATCCTATTCGAGCTGTGGATCATGAAGTGCTTGAATTACGGGAAGATCTGTCTTATCCAGAACATCCCATCCGTATTCTTGATCAAGCTGAGCGTCGAACACGTCAAAAGTCAATCAAGTTCCTCAAGGTTCAGTGGTCAAATCATTCTGAAGATGAAGCCACTTGGGAACGCGAGGATCGTCTTCGCGAAGAATACCCCTCTTTCTTTCAGTCTTCCTCTTAATTCTCGGGACGAGAATTCTTAATAGATGAGGAGAGTTGTAACACCCCCGGTGATTAGCAACAGTAATCACTTTTGATAATGACATGTTAGCATGATCAACATGATCAACAGTGCATAATCATCATTAGCATCACATTGCATTTCAACTCCTAAGTCAAATTCAAAAATTAAATGAAAGTGAAATATGAAAGTTGTCCAATATAGGAGCTAAAATGTCAGATATATAGCAAATATTCCAGAGGCTATTCTAAAATTGAAACCAACATCATTGGAATTGGATAAGTGACTCGAACAACCTCAAACAGTGGATAAAGATAATATTTAATAACCATTTATTAAATCTGAAATAAATATGGAATTATGTTTTGTCCAAACTAATTTTAGGTGTTAGGGAATAATGCACTAGTATTTATGAACTAGGTCTCATGTTTTGCAAAAACCATTTTGAGGCCTGACTATTTACTAAACTGAGAAAGGAGAATAAAGAAAAAGGAAAAAGAAACAGAAAAGGAAAAAAGAGCAACGCCCCCCCCCCCTCCGGCCCAACTGGGCCGAAGCCCAGCCGGCCGGCCCACCCGCGCCCCCTAGCCTATACCCCCAGGGACGCCCGAACCCTAGCGTCACCCACCCCCATTCCCCTCGCTCCTCTCCTCCCCCCCTCGTCTGGATCGGGATCTCCCGATCCCGTCCGCCCCGTCGCCTACGCCGTCGCCGACGCCGCCCCGTCGCCGCCTCCCCCTCGTCAGCCCCCACCTCCCGATCCAGATCGGGATCGGGATCGCGGGAACGGCCCCGTCGCCGACGCCTCTCGCCGACGCCGCCCCGCTCCCGCGCCGGTCGGCTAGCGCCGACGCCGCCGCCACACCGACGTCGCCCCGTCCTCTCCTCTTCCCCGACCAGCCGCCTGGCGCTCGGTCGCCCCCTCCCTCGACTGGATCCGGATCGGGGCAAATCCCCGATCCCGTCGCCCGCGACGACCTCGCCGCCGCCCGGAGCCCGCGCCTCCCCGCCGGCCTGCCTCCCCGTCGCCGTCGTCCCCGTCGACCACCCCGACCACCCGCTGCCCCGTCCCTACGAGCACGGTGAGGCCTCGGGCCTCTTCCCCCCCCCCTCTCTGCTCCCGCACCTTGCCACGCGCACCGCGCCCCCGTGCCGCCGCTCACCGCGCTGCGCGCATGCTCACGCGTCGCCGCGCCCCGGCTCGCGCCCGACCGCGCTGCGCGCGCCCCGCTCGCGCCCACTCCAGCCGCCGCTGCCGCTCGTCCTCTCGCCTCTGCCTCCGCTCGCCGCGGCCACCCGCGCGCGCACGCGCCCCCACACCTCGCCCGCGTCGCCCGCCGTGGCCCCGCGCTCACCACCGAACCGTCCGGCCGCGCCTCGCCGGCGCCCGTGGCCAGCGCCCGGGCGCACCCTGGACGCGCCCGCTCGGGCTGCGCCTGCGCCGCGCCCGCACGCCTGTGAACCCCCCCCTGGGCCACTGCCCAGTGGGGCCCGAACCCCCTGTGCCGCTGACAAATGGGGCCCACCCCCCCTAAAAACGATTTTAAGAAAATAAAAATAAAAATAAATAAAATAATTAATTAAATAATTAATTAGTTAATTAATTAGTTAATTAATCCTGATTAGGTTAATCTAATTAACTAATTAGTGTTAATTAATCAGTAATTAAATTAATTAAACCTAATTAACCTGACAGCCTATGACAGGTGGGACCCACCCTGTCAGGTGGCTGCTGACGTCAGCATGATGTCATGCTGACGTCATCAATCACTGTTTCGGATAATGTTGAATTAAATAATTAATTAAATTTCAGAAATTAATAAAAACTTTAGAAAATCATATCTTTTAAACCGTATCTCCGATGAAAATATTTTATACATGAAACTTGCTCAGAACGACGATACGAGCCCGGATACGCCCTCCGTATTCCCGTCAGACGCCCGCAGCTATAAGAACATTGAACTTTTAGACCGATTTCAGTAAATGAATAGTGCCCAACTTTAATTAAATAAATTCCTAAATTAACTAAATCGTTTAGTTAGGCAGTAGAACACCCCGGCATATCATTTAGGCATGTCATACATATTGTTTGCATTATTGCCGTGAATTTATTGTTTCTCTCCCCCTCCTTCTCTCTCGATAGACGCCGAGACCGACGACGCTGCACCAGGTTACGACTACTCTACCGACGAGCAGCCCGTTGACGACCTCCCTCTCTTGCCAGAGCAACCAGGCAAGCCCCCCCCCTTGAGCATTCCAGATATCGCCCATTCTATTCTCCTGCTTGCATTAGATTTCGCTACTGTTAATGTATGCTCCTATTCTGATGCATAGCCTGCTGTTGTAACCTGTTCATTGCTATCTTACCTGCCTATGATAAACTGTTTAGTATAGGTTGGTATGACCCATCTGTGACCCCACCACCTTACTTTGTCGCCCCTGCTTGTTCATCAACGACTCGATCAACGTGATCGTCGATCAGAGACAGACGCCTCACTTCACACCCCCCTTAGTTGTACGACTCTGGGTAGTAACTATCGAGTGCCGAGGGTGATACCTCGTAACGCACTCCTGATGAATACTCTGTAGCATAGCTGTACGGTCGTGGTCATCGAGGGTGATTCCTCCTTCTCCATGTCCGATACGACTCTGTCGTGCAACCCCTCAGTGTGAACCTCGAGGGTGATACCTCTTACGTTCACCCTGATGATTATGACCACACGGTTACTTGACCTTTTTCATAGGCGGGTCCACCCTGGTGGGTACCCGCTGGGGATCTATGATTTCGGGTGTGCCGGAAGGGCACTCGAGTGTGACATTGTGGCGGAGCATCAGAGACTCTGATTGTCTCCGCTTGATACTAATTGAGCCTATTGGATTTGGGTGTGTGATCTGAGTGGGTCGACGTGCCCTATACGCACTGCCACCACGCGGGATAATGGTTATGGGGCCCTCTGCGATGTACGTTTCGCCGAAAGCTTATCAGACGTCACGATTCACCGTGCGGGCTGATCGTCGGGATTGGGCTGGATACTTCACTGGCGAGTTCAGTGTCGCGCCTGCACCCCGGCCAGCCACGCAACGCGCAGGGTGCCCAGGGCGATGGCCCGAGACCCCTGGGTGCATAGGTTAGTCCGGCGTGCTGACCTCTCTGCTGAGCCTAGGTAGAGCGCTGCTCCGTGTTGATCTTCCGAGGACGGGCATTACCCAGCAAGTATGTCCGACCAGAGTTGATCGAGCGTGTTGGGTAATAGTAGTGCACCCCTGCAGGGATGAATCTTCTATCGATAGCCGGTCCTACGGTAAAGGACGCTCAGTTTGTGTATCCCGATCTACTACTTAAACTGGATACTTGTTACTTAATTGAAGCTTCGGGATTACTTTCTCGCTGGGAGTCGAGGAAGGATCTTTGAGCTGTACTTCAACATGTTTGTTAAATAAAATGCTATTCTACTCTCTTCTACTGCTGCAAGATGATGGCTTTGAGAAGATGTTTGAAGATGCTAGTCTTCGATAGGACTAGGCCTTTCTCTCTATTCTGGCATTTCTGCAGCCCAGTCCACATATACAGCCTTTTCTCCATTGATAATGTTGCATATGTAGTATAGATCCTTGCTTGCTGAGTACTTCGGATGAGTACTCACGGTTGCTTTATTTTCTCTTTTCCCCCATATACCCCACCTTGATGATACACCAGACGATGGAGTCCAGGAGCCAGACGCCACCACCGGAGCCTACTACCAGGCGGGTCCAGAGGGCACGTACTACTGGATCGAGCCATCTGACCAGGAGTAGGATCGGAGGCTCCCAGGCAGGAGGCCAACGCCTTTCGATCTAGTGTCGCTGTTTGTGCTAGCCTTCTTAAGGCATAACTTGTCTAACTATGTCTGTACCCAGATATTATTTGTTTGACTGACTTATGTATTCGGATCTTCGGATCCCTGGTCTGTAATATTGTGGACCTCCGTTTATTTGTGTTTAGAGTTGTGTTGTGATATCTTCCCGTGAGTCCCTGGGCTTGATCGTACACGTTTGCGTGTATGATTAGTGTACGATTGAACCGGGGGCGTCACACTTGGGCAAGACATGCTATGGATCACACATGCAAGACAGACCTAGTAGTCAACAATCTTAGTGAAGTATTTAACAAGATGATACTAGATGTGAGGAACAAGCCAATCAGGAGCTGTGTAGATGGATTCAGAACTAAGTTGATGGTTAAGTACCAAGCAGTTAGAGAGAAGACAGAGAAGAGTAGGTGGGAGATAACACCCACTTATATGGAGAAGTTGGAGGAGTCAAAGAAGTACTCTAGGCATTGCACTGCATATATGGCAGGTCCTGGTATTTGGCAACTCACTAGTGGGGAGTCTACCTACTGTGTGAACCTTGATAAGTGGACCTGTGACTGGAAGAAATGGGACATATGTGGTTGGCCATGTAACCATGCACTTTCTGCCATTACAAGAGTGAAGGGACAGCCAGAAGACTATGTGCATGAGTTCTTCAAAAAGCCATTGTATAAGGAAACATACAAGCACATCATCTACCCTGTACCAGGGCCTGACTATTGGTCTAGGACACCAACTGCAGACATAGATCCACCAGTGTTCAAGGAGAAGAAGGGCAGGAAGCAAACAGCTAGGAGGAAGGGGCAATTTGAGGTCCCAACAAAG
Source organism: Thinopyrum elongatum (assembly GCA_011799875.1). Taxonomy (NCBI): domain Eukaryota; kingdom Viridiplantae; phylum Streptophyta; class Magnoliopsida; order Poales; family Poaceae; genus Thinopyrum; species Thinopyrum elongatum. The sequence goes on along the minus strand of CM022298.1, from coordinate 619,237,308 downwards.
AAGGATACATCAAGGATGGCAACTATCACCTGCAGCAACTGCAACATGAAGAAACATAGGTCAACCTACTGCCCTCAGCCCCTGAAGCCTCATCTTCAGGCAAGAAAGAACAAGCACAAGGTATGGAATATGCACATTTCTAGGATTTTCTCTTGTACTTAATCATTTGATGGCTTTATCCTAACTGTTGAGCTATGATGTTTGCTATATTAGACAGCAAGAACTCACTACCATGAAGCTGGGGGAAGTTCTTCAGCTATTGCATCTACAAGGGCAACTGTTCCTGCTACTGCTCCTGCCCATCCTGCTGCTAGTGCATCACCTGGTGCATCTACCAGGGGAAGAAGAGCAACTATTCCTTCTACTGGTCCTACTTAGCCTGCTACTTCTACAAGGCCAAGAAGAACAATTGCTGCTTCTAGAAGGGCAAGCAGAACAAGTGATGCTTCTACCACTCCTTCCCAAGCTGCCACAAGAGCTTCAGGTTCAAGCAATGCACCCAGCAGGAGAGGTGGAAGGCCATACATGGCACATAGGGCTGCAACTACAATAGAGGCAGCAACAGTAGGGTCCAAAAGGAAGAGGTTCCAGAGCACAAGGATGAGGGGTGACTTTTATGCCAGTGGCAATGAGTGAAATGCACAATTTGGCAGTTGTCTTTTGAACTACCTGCCTTAAGTATTTCTAAGTTTGAGAAACTATGCCTGAGAACTGGTATGTGTAATAAGTACTTAGCTTGAGAACTTGTTTGTATTACTATGCTTAGCTTGAGAACTGGTATGCCCGAGAACTAGTATGCTTGAGAACATGTTTCTGTAAGCATTATCATGTCCAATTTGGCTCTTGTTTCTTTGCCGATTTGGCTCTTGTTTCTTTGTCAATTTGTGATCAACAATTTACTTTAGGTGGTTCCGTCGAACCCGAGCCACCCTAAAGCCTAAATGATATGTTTAGGTGGTTCCATCGACCCCGAGCCACCCTAAAGCCTAAATGATATATTTAGGTGGTTCCGTCGACCCCGAGCCACCCTAAAGCCTAAATGATATGTTTAGGTGGCTCCGTCGACCCCAAGACACCCTAAACCTAAAGACTAGGTTTAGGTGGTTCCGTCGACCCCGAGCCACCCTAAAGCCTAAATGATATGTTTAGGTGGTTCCGTCGACCCCGAGCCACCCTAAAGCCTAAATGATATGTTTAGATGGCTCTGTCGACCCCGAGCCACCCTAAACCTAAAGAATAGGTTTAGGTGCTTCCGTCGACCCCGAGCCACCCTAAAGCCTAGATGGTAAGTTTTAGGTGGTTCCATCGACACCGAGCCACCCTAAAGCCTAAAACAAGAGCATCCATGGCCATTTTGGTGAGTGCACTAAAACAAGAGCTTCCATGCCCATTTTGTCTTGAGCATTTGCTTAGTCCAATTTGGACTGGTCATTTTGTTCTAAAACAATTTGGCCATGCCCATTTGGTCTTGAGCATTTGCTCAGTCCAATTTGGACTGATGATTTTGTTCTAAAACAATTAAGCAGATTCATAATAGCATAGCTCTTAATATAGAAAGCTAACAACATTACATAACCGGGGTAGTTTTGCAGCTAGTCATTACAGTCATTATATAACTTAACTGGAGGTAGTTTTGCAGATAATCATTACAGTCATTACATAACTAGGGGATTCCCAAAATATACAACCCCAAGGCCAGCTATATTGTTCCAAGGCCACGTATTAGCTTAACATAACTGCAAACTGAGGTGATGAACATCATTGTTCACTCATCAAGGATTGACTTTATCTTGGCAAGCTTGTCCTTGTTGCCATGACCAGCTTTCATAAGATCACCCACCAGAAACTCCAGCTTCTTCTTCTCCTCTATCAGCCAGTCCCTCTCTTTCTACATCTCATCCCTCTCCTTCCTGGTGTTCCTAATGATCTCTCCCTGAGATCTAAGAATGCACTTCAGCTCCTTGTGCTCCTCAGCCAGCTTCTCCATCTCCTTCATCTTGCCAAAGGCAGAACTCTCCTTCTCCTTGTTGATAGATAGTTTCTCCATGTCCTTGTCCACATCCATCTGCTTCTGCTTGAACTCTTCATCAGCATGACCCTGTTGTTCTGATCTGCCCAATCAAACATCTTGGTGACATCCTCAACCAGCTGACTGTACTGATCCCCAAGTGTATCCAACTGCTTGTTCACCTTGGCCAACTCTTTCTTATACTTCTCATGGTCCATCATTCTGCCATGGTTCTCCTCATGAAACATCTCCCATATCTTCACCAAACATCTTTGCAGAATAGAAGGCCATGGGGCATCAACCCATTGAGCAACTCCACACTCAATACCATCCTGCATCAAGTATTAGAAAATAAATATGCTAACTTAAACAAGAAAATGCATGAGATATTCAGTGATTCAGTCAGACTTGCAGATACAACAGAGATTTAGGAAACTTGAAGTTCAAGCTAAGCTTATATGACAGTAGCAATACTACCATTAATTCATACAAAATAGTTGTTAAAAGCATACTAGCATTGCATACTATAATTCAATGTACCAATTACATATCCAATCCACTTAACTAGAACCCTAATCCAGATACTAGCATTGCAAAATCACTGTTAAAAACATGTTTGATCAACTGAACCTACAACAAACTACATTAGTTCATTCAGCACCACAGTCCAAATCAATTGAATAGTTCAATCCCCTGATTTTAACTGAATTTACTGACAGAAATTGCAACCGCTGACTACCACGAACACAAACCCTAGTTGGATAACACTAACCTGAGGAACAACACATCCATAGAACCTCCTTCCAGTGTCCTTTCCTTCAAATGCAACATATTTCATGCATGGGGCCAAGTGCAACCTACATTTGATGCTTGCATCTGCAGCTCTACCACAGAAGGATGCATCTATAGTGGTGCCAGGGTACGCCTGCATTGTAGCAAACTAATGAACCGCAGAACAAAGAGCAACTGCTCCAAAGATGGTCTCAAATCGAAGAACACTTGAACCCTAACCCTAACCCTAGGTGAGCAGGTCTCTTACCCAGTTCTGCTCCAGCTCCATGCCGACCAGCTCCTCCTCCTCGCTGCTCTCCTCTCCATCCTTCCACAACGGCATCTTGTACGGCGGCGAGGGAACCGTGCCTCCGGCGGCGGCGAAGAGCTCCGACGGTGACAACAGGGGAGAGAGCAGAGTGGAGTGGAGTGAGAGTGAGCGAGTGGAGTGGAGTGTGAGCGGCGGCGAGTGGTGGGCTCTGCTATGTACGCGTGGCCCCTAACAGCCGTCAACCCACTCGCCGTTCGGTTCGTCCGACGTGGCACCTGGCCGGTGGGCCAGCCATGTCAGAAATCGGGTTAGTAGCCTCAAAACGGTCATTTGATTTTATTGAGAAAATTAACAAGGAAAGTGGTGGATTTTTGGGACGCGTTATGAATGTGGTGGCAAATCGGTGCTTCAACTTCAAATGTGGTGGTTTTTTACAATTCACTCCCCTGCAAGTGATCGTCGCCTCAAGCGACTAGCTCCTCCAGCCGTAATCTAATGGATGATTATTAATTAGAACTTCTTTAAGAAATAATAAAAGCATCCCTCTTCAGTACAGTAATGCTTCTTACTGTGCTCAAGTGTGCATCTTCACACATATTTCATTAAGCTATGTACGTGAAATCGCAGGATTAGTCTGCTGCATGTTATGCTCAAGTAAGGTGGTCCAATAACATATTCACTTTTTTTTTCTCAAAAAAATAGCAGACGTGATGTTTTGGGTGAAATAAAAACATGGATGATGGATCATTCCACTTCTATCCTGCTGTTTCTTTATGTTCCAACACTACTAGGGAAAAGCCTAGCAGTAGCGCGGGTATTTGGTGCCGCGCTACTGATACGGCGCTACAACTAAAGTTTAGCAGTAGCGCGTTTTGACACGCGCTACTGCTATACCTACTTAGCAGTAGCACTTTCCATACCAGCGCTACTGCTAAGTGTTTTAGCAGTAGCGTTTTCCTGTCCAGCGCTAAAGAGCGCTACTACTATATTTTCTCATATCTTTTTTTTTGCTACGTATTTGCGAGATTTTTGTATAGGTTTTATACAGTATTCTAATTCAGTCTCCTCGTGAGATTCTTCTATTGCCTTCTTCTTACCGAAAAAGGGTTTCCCCCCGCTTTGTATACAAAGCAACCAACCGAACCATACAAGGATAGGTGCTGGGGCGAAAGCAGCACAGTCACGCCCAAAAGAAACAACAGAGAAAGAGCAAAAGAAACAAATGCCGACAACGACGGATCAACAAAAACGAAGAAGCCTCGCGATCGCTGCGCCCATAGGGATCTTCCACTAGGCTCCAAGACTCCGAAGCGCCGGCACCTATCAACACCTCCAAGAAGGATCGCGACGATGACGACGCTGCTGCAAAGGGTTTCCCCCGGTACACGACGAGGCGAGAGGAAGGGTAGCCCCCGACGCCCTCCCGGAAGGTTAGGTGGCACCCACAGGCGCCACCGCGCCGGTGTCGGCCACGCCGACAGGGGTTTCCCCCGATCCCAACCCGTACCTCGGGCGCTCCGGATCCAGCCACCAAACCAACCACCACCCTGCGCCAACGCGGTCATGAGGCCCCCACGCCGTCTCACCACGGCACCGTGAAGTGAGGGCAGCGTGGCGAAGAATCAGAGCCGGGACTAGAGCATTAGCACCGTCGGCACGCGGGAGGGCCCCACCTCCACCGTCCGCGACGGTAGCCGTCCGGACGCAATAGCAGGAGCACACCAGGCCCGTGGGCCCACAGGCCCGGCCGAGCCCTCGTGGGCCCGTAAAGCTCCCGCCCTCACGTTGCTGCCGGCACGCCGTCGGCGCCGATGCCCCAAATCCGAGCCGCTCCTCCTCCTCACCGCGCCGCGGACAACGAGGCCACACCAGGGGGCCGGCCCGCTAGGACCCAGATGGGGCCCGCCGGGCCCAGATCTGGGCCGGGGTCGCGATGTCGGCCACCCAGCACCACCACGCCGCCCCGCCGCCAAGGAGCGGCGCCAACACCACGCCTGCCGTCGGCCGCCGCTGCAGGGCCGCCGGACCGCAGCCAAGCCAGGCTGCACCGCCGACGCCTCCCTGCCCCGGGAAGGGAGCACGCGCGCACGGGGACGGGAAGGTCCGCCGCCGCCGGTACCACCCGGGCCAGCGCCGGGGGCGACCGCCGGCGGCGGCGGGGGGAGACGGGGGAGAAGGGGGCCCGCGGGTGAGGAGCTCAACCCACTAGACATGCCTAGACATTGTATTCGAAAAACGTTAAAAAAACCTACATTCTACAAGAACAGAGGGAGGAGGGATGCAGGGAGGGAGAAGGGAGGGAGGAGAGAGTAGGAGGGCGGTCGGACAAGGACGGAGGAAGCAGGAGGGAGGTGAAAGGAGGAGGAGGGAGGATGGTGGCCGGAGGAGGGAGAGGAGGAATGCCGGAGGAGGAGGGAGGAGGGCGGCGGCTTATTGAGGAAGGAGGAGGGAGGATGGCGGCGACGGCAATGACATCGGGAGGAGGAAGAGAGGCAGAGGAAGTGAGTGAGGGAGTGAGAAAGTGGACGAGCGCGGGAGAGATAAGGTTGACTTAGCAGCAGCGCGGGTCCAGGACCAGTGCTACTGCTAAGTGCCGTAGCAGTAGCACGATGCCGCCAGCCCGCGCTGCTGCTAAGTTGGGCCCACCAGGTGGCACAGTGCAACAATAGTTGCAGTAGTGGGTCTGTTACACACGCTACTGCTATCTGTTTAGCAGTAACGTGTGTTCATTAGGCCGCACTGCTACCAGCCTGGTGAGTATTGCGAGGGACCACTTAGCAGCAACGCGGTTTGGCATGCCCGCGCTACTGCGACGGGCTTACCTGTAGCGCGCTTTTTCTTCTTGCGCTGCTGTAAAGTAGCACTAGCGCGTGCCTATTATCCGCGCTGCTGTTAAGCCTCTACTTGTAAGGTTTTCTCTAATAGTGTAAGTTTCAAACTACCCGCTTGAGCTCAAATCCCTCTTTTTTTTGCACTCCTACATTTCCTACGACAGATTGGTCTTGACAGAGTTTTGAGTGCCGAGTAGATTATCACTTTAATCACAAGAGCAAAGAATTTGTTACAAACCAAAAATCAAGTTCAGGATTTTCGCTTTGTTTTTCTTTTGAACCATAGAAATAAATGACCTAAATTGATTTGATATATGGTAAAAGGACACAAAAAGTAAGCAGCACAAAAACGAGTACACGTGAAGTTTAAGTAAATCAAAGAATCTACTACGATACAATTGCTCCAGTCTATGGCGTACACTAATTCATGAAATATCCCTAGAATTTTGTTACACAAATTGACTTCATATAGACTCATGATCATCTATCAACTTGGGAGGCATCCTGACGAATAAAATTTCCTGCAGGAGATGAGGACAGCTTGCCTCGAGATGTTTGAATACATCTGAATCTGTTTTCTTCACAGCTTCAAGTGTCTTCCCTGAGGCTAGAAACTCAATACAAGCTTTTTTGAGAACCCTGCAGTTATGTTGCTCCGCTAAAGTTAGCGTTGTCGCGACTGTTTTCAAGTCAATGCTATCACATAGTTTACATTCACACATAACCCTCAACCTCTCCACTCCATATAGATCGGCTGCAACTAGTAGGTGCTGTAGATTTTCAGTTTTGCCTTCTTCATAACCATCCATCATGCAATCTGTGTATATAAAGTGAAGAAGCGACTCGAATACTTGTGGCTCAATGTCGTCAATCTCGATGCACCGAGTTGAGTTTTCTTTCATCGGACCAAAGAGCTCTGCCTTGAAAACCGAAGACCGTGCAGCCAACAAACATCTGTGGGCATTGAACAATTGGCCGCGAACACTGAAGGTCACATCTGCACCATCTCCATCCACATGCATGTGCTGGAGATGCTCTTGCAGATTCGACGATGGAGCCACGACAAGGTTCCTCTTAAGCTCCATGCGAGATTCTTTTATGATGGTGAGTACGCACCTTATGATAAAGGAGCCATCGTAGAGGTCCGGCACTGATTTCAGATATGAATTCTCGACGAATTTTCTGTAGCCAAAACCGTCACTAGTATGAGAAAAGATGTGGTCTAGAGCGTTGACTCCTTTTATTACTACTTGGTCGTCTTTCTTCATGACGCTTAATGTGAACTTTGTCCTCACATCCTCTGAATCCGGTGAGCAGAGATAGTGTAAAAACACTAGCGCCTTGCCGGCATAGTCTTTCCGTCCGGATAGAGCCTGATATTCCAGTTGTAGCCACCAAAGCAGAATGTGCTCCAGCTGACGAACTTTCTGACGCCCAATCTGACGAGCAGCGAGTAGTTCATAATCTCTAAATCGTGGGTCCCCGTGAAGCTCTCCCTAAGGCATCTTGATGCCGTCTCGGACGGAGACTGGCTAGGGTTAACTGAGGAAGACGGTTTGTTGCCCATGGCGACCAAAGAGCGAGAGATCACGACCGATTCTGTATTGGCCGTGTATATAAGGAATCTAGCTTTATGTTGAAATACAATGAGGACTTGCAGACCTACCCAGGATACTGAATCTGAAATGTAAAGCGATTGCTAAATTTTGTTTTAATAAAATTGCTTAATATGTTTTTGTCACAAAGCCACAAAGAAAATACTGTAATTGTTATTATTCCCTGGAGTGTAGACATGATAGACGCAGACAAATTAGGCTCCATTATACCAAGAATCAAGGGAGAACAATAACATGACTATACCCAAAAAATATTGATAGAGGGCCCTCCCTCCAGTTTCATCTGATAGAAAACCACCAATTTTACAGCTAAACAGAAAGTAGAAGACTACATAGACTATATAACCAAGGGCACCTAACAGCCGATACCTGATCTAAGTATAACCATCAGCAGATCACCATGAGCAGGTACCAGCAAGATAGAGAAGCAACGTTTGAGACGCTCCTAATATAACATAGAAAGACTAACTCCCAGAACATAGACATGGGCGAAAGCAACATGACTACACCAATGTAAAACATTGAAAATATAAAGGATGATAGACTACCGGCCCTTCTCAGGCCATCCACGCGGCCAACACTTCCAACTCGTGTTCGTTTTCACCTCATGCCCTGCCTAGCCTCTGTCGCTAACGGATGGACCCTGTGGTCATGGGCCCATCGATGGAGAGCCTACAAAGAGTCTCCACTTTCCTTCCCCAATCCGCTGCCTCCTCTTCCCTCGACCCTCCCCCAATCCCCACCTCCTCTTCTCCTCTCTGGTCGTCCCGCATCTCCTCATCGCCTCTTGCCGCCGCCGGCCAGCTCCTCTCCTCTCCCCCGGTTCTCCTGGCTCCGCCCACGGATCCACCCTAGCAACTCAAGCAGCAGTCAGATCCGGCTGCCCGCCCTCCTCGCGCTGGAAACCCCATCTCTCCATGGCCACCGACAGCAGCACGCCCGGCCATGGTGGCGGCCAGATCCACACCGGTGCCGTGACAGGACCTGCCCGTCAAGGAGTCCCACGCCATGGAGATCCTCCTCAAGGTACGACCCTTCCCTTCCCTCGTCAAGGTCTTGGATTCCCTTTCCCATTTTTCTGATACGATTTGATTTCCTTCATCTTCCTCTTCCTCACGCAGGTGCACGCATCCATCACCAGCGGCAAGACCATCTCTCCTGGCAAGCACCAACAACGCCATGGAAGGTCCACTCCACCTCTCTCAACTCTCTGTTTACTCCCGTCTGCTCATAGGACCATTCAGTTTTGTCCTTCTTTTCTGGGTGCGGAAAAATCAGATTTTTTTTCTAAAGTCATGTTTTTGTGTGTGGCTTCTGTTGTTGAACATATAAAGGATGATAGACTACCGGCCCTTCTCACGCCATCCACGCGGCCAACACTTCCAACTCGTGTTCGTTTTCACCTCATGCCCTGCCTAGCCTCTGTCGCTGACGGATGGACCCTGTGGTCATGGGCCCATCGATGGAGAGCCTACAGAGAGTCTCCACTTTCCTTCCGCAATCCGCTGCCTCCTCTTCCCTCGACCCTCCCCCAATCCCCACCTCCTCTTCTCCTCTCTGGTCGTCCCGCATCTCCTCGTCGCCTCTTGCTGCCGCCGGCCAGCTCCTCTCCTCTCCCCCGGTTCTCCTGGCTCCGCCCACGGATCCACCCCAGCAGCTCAAGCAGCAGTCAGATCCGGCTGCCCGCCCTCCTCGCGCTGGAAACCCCATCTCTCGATGGCCACCGACAGCAGCACGCCCGGCCATGGTGGCGGCCAGATCCGCACCGGCGCCGTGACAGGACCTGCCCGTCAAGGAGTCCCACGCCATGGAGATCCTCCTCAAGGTACAACCCTTCCCTTCCCTCGTCAAGGTCTTGGATTCCCTTTCCCATTTTGTGATACGATTTGATTTCCTTCATCTTCCTCTTCCTCACGCAGGTGCACGCATCCATCACCAGCGGCAAGACCATCTCTCCTGGCAAGCACCAACAGCGCCATGGAAGGTCCACTCCACCTCTCTCAACTCTCTGTTTACTCCCTTCTGCTCATAGGACCATTCAGTTTTGTCCTTCTTTTCTGGGTGCGGAAAAATCAGATTTTTTTCTAAAGTCATGTTTTTTGTGTGTGGCTTCTGTTGGTAAAATCAGAAACCAATGTTGTTGTGACGATGATTTCACAGAGGTATTACATGCAGATGATGCATAACGAGGTGGAGGTCTCCGCCTCTCGGCATGGCAACTTTAAAAAAAAAAATCAGATGTCCCAAAAAAAGTTATGAGATATATGTAGGTTTGTAGCTGTAGATGATGGAGTTTTGTATTATCATGATACATCATCACAATAAAACTTTTTTTTAACAAATTCAGATGTCCCAAAAAAAGTTATGAGATATATGTAGGTTTGTAGTTGTAGATGATGGAGTTTTGCTAAAATTGTGTGCTAAATTTCAGTAGCTTAATGAATATAAGCTTCTCCTTCCGGTTTGTTGAACCACCGCATAATTTGGGTTTAATTTGGCTGTTGTTCATCGCTGCTGGGATTCAGGTGATTGTATGCTCTTAGCCGTTCCTGTCATCACGTTGCAAGTCTATCCCTAGATGATGATGCTTCTCATCGAACATATAAACCGCTCGAGCCCTGCCTCCCCATCCAGTTCCCATTCGCCGCTCTCCTCGCTCCCATCCACGGCGAGCGGGAAGGCCGTGAGAGAATATCAGTGGGGGCGCGCGTAGAGCCCGCGATCCGGCGAAAGCAGGGACCGGGTCAAGGCGGGTGTTGGCGGCCGACTGGGGTCTGGCGGACGTGGCGGGTGTGGCGGCAGCTGGAAGGGCAGCAACGGCGCGTCGACCAGACCGGCAGCGACCCCGATGGAGGGGAAGGGACCGGCAGACGCATACAAGCGGGAGAGGCTTGGGGGCCTCGTGGATTGGGATGGCGGTCGCCCGAGTTTCTTCGCTTGATCTGGAGAGGGCGGAGGCGAGCGACCCTATGGAGCCGCACACATCGACAGGTAATCTCCCCGCCTTCCCTTCGCTTCTCCCCTCCTCCCCTTCGCTTCTCACTCCTCTCCGATCTAGGCTGCACATCTGCGTCCTCGCCATCTTTTTCTCCCAGTTTTTACTGGTTGATTCTTCGGTTCCCTGATGATTGCATACCTGACTGTGCTAATTATGTCTCCTGCCCCTCCTTGTATCACCTTGCCGCGACACATGGCCTCTGCCCCTTTCTCTCTAATAATAACTAATATTTCTAATATTTTTGTGTGATGATTCTTGTGTGAGATGGATCTTTCTAATATTTCTGTCTGATGAAAGTTGTAATCAATTGCATATTTTCTTGGCATTTTATTATGTGATATCTGTTTGGGGCATTACCTTTCTAATATGTGCTAACTTTCTGCTGATTGAAGGGAGAAGCTCGAGCCGCAGCGGGTCCATGGCGCCATCGCCGTCACAGCAGGAGGAGCGTGGGCCGCAGAGACGGCCGGATCTGTCCAGCCCTCACGCCGCCGTCCGACCACCCTAGAGGTTTGTTCCCGCGTTCTCGCCTCCATCCTCTGAATTTTTGTGCCCGCATCCTTCTCTCCGTTTGGCTCTTCTTGAAGTGCCACCGAATTCTTGTGCTACCTAAGAAGTACTAATGCTCATATTTTTACAATTTGGTTTCCATAGCTTTTAGTCATGGGATCTTGAGGAAAGCAGTTAATACATTATGATTTTGTCAACTATACTGAATCTACAAAGCCTTTTTGTGTGCAGAGAAATTCACACTCTGCATTAGTTGCAAAAGATGCTGATTTTGATCTTAATAATTATAGTTGATGTTCAATCAGTAGCGGATCTGGCAACCTCACGGTCATCTAATTCGGAATTCACGTCCTATCCTCAAAGCTTAGCTTAATATTATTCATTTTCTGGTTTAAATTATTTCTTGAAGCCTTCTTTCAGCTCGCACTTGTATGCTAACTAAACTTATTTCTGGGTGTAAGAAGAGTTCAGAGCAAAGCAGGCCAACATCTTTGCTGCACTGGACCGGCTCTACATCCGTTGTGGCAGGCACGGCCTCCGCTGCCAGGTGCACGATGAAGCGCTCGAGGGGTAGGGCCGCTTGCGGCGCAGGTGCCCGTCGTGTGTCCCAGCGGGGCACCCGAGGCAGCTGCAACAGGCCAGCGAGTTTGGCTGATTTCAACACGTCAAGGTGGGCTTCACCCAATCCTTGTTCCCCTCCCTCTCTCTTTGTGCAACTCTGGAATCTTGTGCAATGTGCTCTGCTTCTATCTCTTTTCTTTTTTTAAATGAATCTCAGACTCAGGAGAGCATGGTCTTTAGGCTAGCATTACTGTCAAGGACCTCACCTTCCTATTGAATTGCTTATGTTTGTACATGGAATTTTCAAAATTAGTTGCTTACATTGTGATGAATTCTATTAACTTTTAGTTCAAAAGAAACTGCCACAATGTTAAGAGTTCTTTTGTGATGTCGCATGGTGTTCTGATTTTTGCGTTCTGGCATTCTTTCTTAATTCCGAGTTCAAAGAATCACTTGATGCTATTGACCAAAAAGCGATTTTGTTACGGTTCCTCTGAGTTAGTAAACCAAAAGGACTAAAACATCATCGGTCGGCAGTTGTTGAATTTGTCAGATTGATGTTGCCTTGGTTACCACTTTGTTTGGTGATTACACTATAAATTCTTGAGATATAGTGCAATGGTTGATAGTTTGTCTTATAATCATAGTTGTTGTAGCATCTGAGAATGGTTTACTTCTCTAGCCAACTCTGCTTCTGTGATTTCAGAGTATATGTTGTTATAAGTTTGTCATGTGCTTGCTTCAACGTTCGGTGCCCATATGGAGTTCAGTAGAAGATTAACACTGGTAATTAGAGGTGACTTTGACCACTATTCTATGTTGCTGTTACAGAAGAAGACCATGGCCACCGGAGGACTATATGAACAAGGCTCGCCAGGTCCTGCATCATCAACTAACAGCCAACTCCAAACAATTACTCAGGTTAGCTCTCCTTCTGTAACTAATCCATTTAACAATTGCTCTCCTTTCCCAGGTAAAGATAGTATAATCAGCTTGGTTAATAAATAGCACATTCCATATGAAAAATACTGGAGTAGATAGTTTACACGATATACCTTGGTACTCTAGCTATTTTGTTTAGTTGGTAAATAAAGAGTACGTTTGTCTCATCCAAAGTAGATAGATTGTGTACCTGTGATCCTATATAGGCATAGTAGCCAATTGTGTATAAACCAGGTGTGTTCGTATGTATAAGAGACATCCATATTTTCGTGAGTATAGTCCCTTTACCCTACTTACTGTATCTACAATCATTAGTTATTTAAACCCTTAGCTGAAACTGTTGTCTTATATTACTGAAAGTTGCAGAATATCCCAACAAAAGGCAGAATTCCTTATAGGAAATTAAAACTGCATCTGATGCTGACAAGTCTAGGAATTCCAGAGCCTGAGTATCGTTGCAGGGTATATGCCAACAACAAAATCTATGCCACAGCTCTTTTCAGTACATCTATGGTACCACTCAAAGGTAGACCTCTAATTATGAATTTCCTTCCATGCCGCCATCATCTTGTTGTGCACTAACAGTTTGTTTAAAATCCTATGTTATTTAGATAAAATTTGGTGGTTTAGATGAAATTTCATCGAAAGGTTTCCCCGTCATTAATATAGTGGTCCTAATTTGTTCTTATGTCTCTAGGTGTCCTCATTTCGGGATAGTAAGTCCGACAATAAGAGATTCTACATATTTTCTCCCACAAAGGCACTTAAGTTGAAGACATATTCAAAAGATGACTGTGTCTCTGCGGTCGAGGCCTTGATCTTGGTCAGGAGTGTTTATTCGCTCAGGTCGCTTAGTGGAAGAATAACTTTTGTGCAGAGTGACATTTCTATTTCGACTGCAAGGAATCAAAATCGGATGCACCAGGAGGCTTTAAACGAGAGTCTTATACAGGATTGAGAATAGATTATGCTTTCGGAGTTTTCATGCTACTGAAAGCAACTGAAGCTACGTTATGAGGATCATCTAAGCTTGTTTGGACCCAGTAGATACCATTTTTGAGGTAAGAATGGCTGTGAATATTAATTACCGCTGCATATTCTTTGAGACCGTGCAAAATTCTAAGATAAAATGCTTATATGAAATTGATAGGTAGCAGAAACTGCTTATGCCTGAAACTAAATAGTAGAACTACATCATATGCTCATTGGTCATTTTGCTTGGAGACATACTGAGTTCGTTAAGCCTACTAATTAGCTAGAACAAGTTCAGCCAAGAGGTAGATGTTATTTGTTCTTTCTTGCTCTTTCTTTTGTTGATATTCAGTCCTAGCCTCACAAAACTGCGCTACACTTTCACTTATAATGAGCCAAGAGAGAGAATGTTCATTAGTTTTATTTGGATTTAGTGTACATAAATAATTAGCTAAGTTTGGTTATATTTAGCATTAGTTGTTTCCCAGCAATGAAAAATGGTGGCCTGTTTTTTTCCCTTGACAAGTTACATTAGCAATGTGTAAAAGTTTGTCAAAGCTCTCATTACTTGTTATGCTATAAACTGAAGGCCAAGGTAGATTCCTCAATGTACATATTGTTTGCACTTTCTAAGTACTGAAGTCTGTATATTTTAGATAAAGTACAATTTGCCAGTAGAGGTCATGTTTGGGTCAACATATATTTCCACTGAACATTGGCATATTTAGAGCTTTCTATATATTTTAGATTTTCTTTCAGCGAGTTTTTTTGAAGATGTGTCAATGTTCAGCCTGGAGAATGTTCATGTAAAGGCCAGTACACAAGCATGTCTACTTTACCATATGGATGGTGGATTTACAGGACAAATTTATGCACCAGCTTTGAATTCCATGACGTTGCACGGACTATGTGGAACCCACTGATTCATAGTGATGTATTTTCTTCTTCTTCGAGAGAGGACTGTGCAATCAGAAGTACAATATGTGATCATCAAGTGTAAGAGATAGCAAGAATATGTGGTATGTATTTCAGTCTGCGTACTAATGAAGTGTATTGACTGTTCATGCTGCTATAATAAGTTCGATGATTTACTATGGAAACAGAAAAACACTTGAGAAGCATCTTAATTTTTATGTACTGAGATTTTAGAGGCTGTTATTGACATTGATTTCCTTTATGCTAGAGATGCTGATAAGAAATCTACATCAGAACATACTTTGGTTTAATTCTTGGTTAGCACCTATCTGTTCTTTGCATTCAAAGAACTCATTAGTTTCTTAAAAAAAGATGAGAAATATTGCAATCTTAATTGGCACAGTTTGGCCCTTTCATCACTTGGTATATAGTACTTCTTGGATACACCAACAATGAATTTTGGTTAGCACAAGAAATTGATACAGTACAATAGATTAACTATTGCGGTAGATTTTTTGATTTTTGTCGGGCTGTGGTATCTATCTATAGCATCTGGAAGATGCCAAAAATACAATAAGCCTTTTTCACAAGGTTTTTTGGTGCTGCTCAATGCTCATTACCTCTGGTATTATTTTCTCTTTTAGTCCTTTACTACTATTATCTTATGCTTCTAAATATTATGAAAAACGTGTGAGTGAATCAAGGACTGTGTATATGAGAATGTATGTGAGTTTGTTGCATTTTAGAGAATAGCCACACCTCCCTCGCGTTTGCATAGAACAAGGATGCCATACTTTGGTTTAATTCTTGGTCAGCACCTAACTCATTTGTTTCATAAAAGAAGATAACAAATATTGCAATCTTAATTGGTGCAGTTTGGCCCTTTCATCTCTTGGTATGTAGTATTTTTTAGATACACTGATGTCTATTACGCAACTTTATTCTTGTAGACTCGTGTTGGGCCTCCAAGCGCAGAGTTTTGTAGGACAGTAGCAATTTTCCCTCAAGTGGATGACCTAAAGTTTATCAATCCGTGGAAGGCGTAGGATGAAGATGGTCTCTCTCAAACAACTCTGCAACCAAATATAAGAAATCTCTTGTGTCCCCAACACACTCAATACAATGGCAAATTGTATAGGTGCACTAGTTTGGTGAAGAGATGGTGATAAAAGTGTAATATGGATGGTAGAAATATATTTTTATAATCTGAATAAATAAAAACAGAAAGGTAGCAAGTGACAAAAGTGAGCACAAACGGTATTGCAATGCTTGAAAACAAGGCCTAGGGTTCGTATTTTCGCTAGTGCAATCTCTCAACAATGCTAATATAATTGGATCATATAATCATCCCTCAACGTGCGATGAAAAATCACTTCAAAGTTTTTATCTAGCGGAGAACATAAAAATAAATTGTTTGTAGGGTACGAAACCATCTCAAAGCTATTCTTTTCGATCGATCTATCCAAAAGTTCGTACTAAAATAACATCAAAGCAAATTCAGATTCGTAATGCTCAATCCAACACAAAGAACTTCAAAGAGTGCCCTAAGATTTCTATCGGAGAAACAAAGACAAGAACGTGCATCAACCTCTATGCATAGATTACCACAATGTTACCTCTGGAATCCGCGAGTTGAATGCCAAAACATATATCAAGTGAATCAATACGATACCCCATTGTCACCATGGGTATTCATAGCAAGACATACATAAAGTGTTCTTAAATCCATAAAAATATTCAATCCGATAAAACGAAATCTCAAAGTGAAAACTCAATTCATCACAACAAGATAGAGAGGGAAAAACACCATATGATCCGACTATATTAACAAAGCCCGCGATACATCAAGATCGTGACATCTCAAGAACACGAAAGAGAGAGATTAAACACATAGCTACTGGTATAAATCCCCAGCCTCGAGGATGGACTACTCCCTCCTCATCATGGTGGCCACTGGAGATGATTTTCCCCTCTGACAGAGTGCCGGAACGGGTCTAGATTGCTTTTTCGTGGCTACAAAGGCTTGCGACGGCGGAACTTCTGATCTAGAGTTACTCCGAAGGTTTTTGAAATATTTGGGAATTTATAGGGCGAAGAGACGGTGCGGGAGGCCACCGAGGTGGGCCCAGGCGCGCCCTGATGGGTTGTGCCCCCCTCGGGGCACCCCCAGGTACTGCTCTGGCCCATTGGATGTCTTCTGGTCCATAAAAAATTCATAAAAAGTTTCGCTGCGTTTGGACTCCGTTTGGTATTGATTTTCTGCGATGTAAAAAACAAGCAAAAAATAGCAACTGGCACTGGGCACTATGTCAATAAGTTAGTCCCAAAAAATGATATAAAATTGCTATAAAGTGATTGTAAAATATTCAAGAATGATAATATAGCAGCATGAATACTTCATAAATTATAGATACGTTGAAGACGTATCATACACCAACAATGAATTTTCTTAGATACACTAAATGATGAACAGGGCATATGTCAGGATGCATAGCATAATGTATATGTTAATTAGAAAATACTCTTCAGCATCTAAAACATCTAAAGGCGATCACTCAACTACGTATTATATACAATAAACCCAGCTTCATGATTGGAGCAGTCCCAGCCACTAATTAGTGCTAATTAGTACTCCAACACTGAATCACTCATCTAAGTATAACACTGCTTTCGAGACTTGCCTATTAACATAGTAGTGCTAGGTCCTCGGTGTTCGTTCTTACTCTCTGTTTTCCGAGTCTTTGGTTTCTCTTTATTCACATTTCGTTTTCTATTTTCATATCACTCTGTATTCATTCGGTATCTTGGTTTCTCTTTGTTTAGTCTCCAGTCTCCACCCTCTTTCTCCCGTACCTCTTCTTTTCATTTGTATGTCTAAGGTAAGAATGAGAGACTAGATAAACAAACAGGAAAGTGCTCACTTTGTTCAGTGGATGCATTTCGTCACTGTCCATCAACAAGTTCAACTCCAACTCCGGCGACGGTTCACCGATGTGGGCCGATGCACCACATCAGGAACGTCAATGGCCTGACAGGCCATTTTCCAACTGGGCCTATTGTAAATGACGAGACCATGAGGATGTAATCAGTAATGTTGCTCCTGGTATAGTTATTTAGTGAAGTTATAAGCTTCTCCTTTTGGAGTTTACTTCTACGAGTGATCAGTCCCTGCATCTTGTTCTAGTTTTCAGAAAATGAAGATGTACTTTGTCGTGCCACTAATCTCAGCAAAATAGTAGATCATGGTGCCCCTCGTGCTACAGTGGAATTGAATCACAAAAATTCTACAGATTCATAAAACACCGAAGGAGGTTAGTTTTTACCTTAGCGGCAACGGCGACCGCCATGGGCTTGCTGGAGCCTCCCTTGCCGTGGAAAGTCACCAGCTTCAGGGAGTGCCAGGCTGCCGCACAGCCAGAACAGACGCCACCTTCGGCAGGGAGCGACAACAGCAACCGTGAGGATTTGGCTCGCCGATACGAGTGACAGCGGTGCCATATGCAGATTCTGCAGCTCCGAGCTGTAGCGGGAGCTGCCAGGCTGCCGAGATGCAGATGGAGCCGCTGCGGCGCTGCGCCTCCGAGCTGCCGGGCCGCCGAGATGCAGTTGGAGCCGCTGTGCCTCCGAGCTGCAGCGGGCGCCACTCCCCCGTCAAGCTGCAGTGGGATCCGCCGCGAAGGTGGAGCCCAGCGTGAGCCGCCTCCACCAGGTGCTTTCTCGAGTATAGTGTGGAGAGGAAGAGGATGAACTGGTCGATGGAATCAAGGCTAACAGTCCACCACGTGGTTATCTCTGGCGTTATATGTCCAACCCGTGTGTATAGGTGTCCAGACTCCAGAGTGTGTGGTTCTTTGTCACAGTGGCACGGTTGTAATTTTATCTTTGGTGCTAATTTGTACTTTATGTAACTGGTATAATCTGTATTGTTTCATCAAATTTATTCCCACTTATCTTAATATAAGAGCATCAACCACAAGTATCAAAATCCTTCTCTGAAGGTCCGCAGACGTGTCTGGATGTGTCCGCAGACAGTGATTGATCAACACACAAAAATTGTTTCCACAATCGGATATCTCATTTGCAAATCATCAAATTCATACAATTACATGTAACGCAAAACTATTCTAAATTTTCGCCGGTGACCGCCATTCTTGTTCCGGCAGTGTCCATGTCCAACGGCTGGTTGTGCCTCTCGGAGTACAAGTGCGGTCACCGACGAGGTAGAGTAGGACATGGTACACGCACCAGCTCATGGGACTCGAGGTGCTGATGTATCCCGTGACCTACTCTTCCTTGTCAGAACCTGGAGTCTGCATGTCGCCGGTGGAAATGAGCTCGACGATGGATCCGCCGTGGTCGAAGGCCAACACGTCCATCACGACGCGGTTGTGGCGCCAGGGGTCGCCGATCACCCGCTGCAGCGCTGGAGAGTGCGACTCCGCCACGCCGACGTCTGTCGCGAGGGCTATCGTGGCCTCCCACGCCCACTGCCTCGCATGGTGGGAACACAACGCCATATTTGCGACTGACGTGAAGCGGATGTGCACCTCCGCCTCGGCGCACTAACGAAGCGGTTGCGCATCCGCCACAGCGTTCGGATACCAGACGGATCGCACCGCCTCCAGCGAGGCAGCAGCGACGCGCCTCGCACCGGATCCATGCGCCATTTGGGTGGACGCAATGGATTCCCGCTAGATGGAGTCCGAGCAATGTTGGTCAGACTCCTCCCGAGATCGGCGGAGCACAATGCGGACAACCATCTCCTCCTAGAGGCCGCATGGGACGAGTTTCCAGTCAACGGATCAAGATGTGTAGGACTCGGATCCGCTGCCCGCCAAGCGGGAGATCACCCGAAAGGGAGTTTGGGGGCGGAGGGGAAGTAGAGAGGGTGGGGGTGGAATGGAGTGTAGTGGAATGCAGCTAGCGTTTCATCCAGAGTTCAGGCAGGGTTATATATATGTGGGATCGGTGCGCCCCAGTGGGCAGGATTCGACGTGGCGGGCACATTCCCATATCCGCCCCGGACATGGACTGGATATGGAGGTTGCCGGTTAGTCTAGGCATTTTAGTTGTATTTGACATGTTCGGTTGGATGACAATTTTGTGTCCGGTCAGTGACCAGGCAGCCCGCTCAGATGTTTGGGCGGATTTGTAGGGTCCGGTTATAGATGCTCTAATGCAGGGTCGCCCTCTTTGAAGTACTCCAGTTTGCCAAAAAGACAGTCAACCACGGGGAAGGAGATTATGACAGAGTTTTGAATTTAGCACAGAGGCAGTGGAGTAATTTCACATGATGAAAATAGGGATAAAAATAAGAAAATGATTAAAGTAACTAAAGGGGCATATTATCTATAGGAAAAGGAAAAGCATGGCAAATCGTCTAACCCAATGTAAAGAGAGGCAAATTATCAAGTGTCCAAATAAAGTGCGAACTAACCTGTGGCTGGATGGTTAGAGGGGGATACGGTGACCCCCCTCACTACCAACGACCAAGTGATCGCTGGTGGAGGGGGCCGCCGATAGACGGTGCCTTAAGGATTGGCTCTCTTGGCGACGGCTAGGGTTTCTGGTTGCTTGCCTCATAGGAAAGCTAGGCTTAGTTCACAGGCACGGAAAATGTCAATCTTTCCAAAAAAATCACGATCGATTCCTTTGAGCTGGTGAGTCCAGCGCCCCTGTGAGTACATATGTGATGCCCCAGATTTAATAGGTCTTTTGTTTGTTTATGTTGTCCTCTATTTGATGTTGCAAACTCTTACCATGATCTCCTTATCTATTCACCACAGACGAACCACTGTGTCGCAAGCACAATAAGCCATACGAGTATATTCATCGCCCACGCAAAGCAAGCTCAATCCGAAAGTTCAAAGGCAAGAAAATCAATCTAAAGCCAGGAAAGTACATTCTCCGTGGTAAGGGCTACATTACTCTTCTCATTCCAACAACTCTCACAACAACTACTAAAAGATATAGCTTTATACAATTTAACATAGGTGAGCCTTGCATCCACTACTTAGATGAGTTTAGTCGCCACATTGTGTGGGGCACCACAGTTAAGCTCTACAACCATAATGTTCGTAGACTGTGAAAGATCATCCGCAGCACCACCACGCCTGATCGCTACTATGTGTGCCACATGACAGAAACATTTGCAACAGACGACAAAAGAATGGTAATCCTTTGCAATTGCTCTGTCCAATTTCATACAATAGCATGGTATAAAATGATATAGTAACTAACATTTACTGTTATTTTCAGTACTTTAGCGTTCCCTTTTCTACGGGTTCCCTTTTCCCACACATGGATGCTGATCGTGGTGAACTGCCAATCACTACTGGAGATGGAACTACCGCTGTCACAACCCGCTTTATCAAGGGTGTTGACAAAAGGGCCACCATCACTAAAGGCTGGAGCAACTTCTTCCATCAGGCACACATGAACAAAGGGCAAGCATATGCTTTTGCCTTCAAATGCACCTCCAAGGGACTGCGCCTGATCGTCTAATCAATATAAGCAAACTGCAAAAGCCCCTTGTTATATAACTCAATATTAGTATAAATGCCTACCAAGACTTCTATGTTTATCATCCTTTTGGATCTTATGTAATCCCCTAAGACCATCATGTGCATTTAGCTATCGGTTATTTGCTGCTTAGACTGTTGTATAGTATGCTTTTGAAACAACCATGATAAAAGAAATATATGCTTTCGTCTTCAAATGCACGTCCAAAGGCCTCTGCATGATTGTCTATCCAATCTAAACAGATCACAAGAATCCTTTCCTACATGACTTAGTGCATCATTTTCGATCTTTGACAATCCTGTGCATATGACTATCGCTTGCTTGCTGCATATAGTATCATGAGCTATGCTTTTCGAACAACAATATGTTAATGCACACTCTTCCAATATTTGGCTTACACTCGGCCTTTGCGCCATTGGTGTAACGGGTCATCTAGTATATTTTAAAGCTGAAATGTAGATGACCGAACACAACGACTGAAATCTCACATTCGATATAATCAACGCTTTACCGACTAAGTAGTACATATTGGTCACATGATCATTTAATTTCTAGATAAACGAGACTAGCCACTCAAGACACAGGACACCTTCTCTAAAATATCCTTCATGAGCAAAGGGCAGCTTGACATCAGATGCTTAAATCCATCCGTTGCCATGATATCTCCTAGCCTGTTTTGTGAGGTCATGAACCCAATGCAGGTTTCTTTGAGATCGCTGCAGTGATGCTGCTCCGCCAGAACCAACGTAGTCGCGACCGTTTCCACGTCAATGATGTCATGCAGCCTGCCTTCGCACATGACTCTTAGCCTCTCCAACCCGTATCGATCCGCCACGACCAGCAAGTGCTGTAACTTTGCAGTTTTACCTTCTTTGTTGTCCCAATCATCTAGTATAGAATCCGTGTATATAAAGTGAAGAAGTGCCTCGAAGATTGGTGGCTCGATGTCGTCAATCGTGATGCTGTCTGTTGCCTTCTCCTTCATTGGACCAAAGAGCTCCGCTTTGAAGACCGGAGACCGTGCAGCTAACAAGTATCTGTGGGCGCTGAACAACTGGCCAGATACACTGAATGTCACATCTGCTCCTTGTCCATCCTTCCACATCTGCTGCAGATGGTCTTGCAGGTTTGGCCGCGGAACCACGAAAAGGTTCCTCTTGAGTTCGGCTCGCGGTTGTTTTATCACGGTAAGAACACACCGTATAATGAAGTAACCACTTGTGGCATCCGACGATGATTTCAGCAGCCTTGATTTCTCGACGAATTTAGAATAGCCAAAATCATAAGTTGGCGGAGAGAAGGTATGCTCCAACAAATCGAAGCTTGTTACTAGGACTTTGCCCGCCTTTTCCAACATGTTCAAGCTGAACTTGGTCCTGACACCTTTCGGTTGGCTGGAACAATACAAAAAGGCTGAAGCATTACTGGCACAATCGGCACTATTGCCATCTGGGTAAAACTTGATAGTCCAATCGTAGCCACCAACACTGAAGATGCATGAGCTGATGTATTTGCCAATGCCCATGCCGGCAAGCAGCGGGTAACTGGCTACCTCGAAATTGTGCGTGGCAGTGAAGCTCTCCGTGAAGCATCTGGACGAGGTCTCCGGTAGTCCGTGGCCATGGTTAATGAGAGCGGTGGAGTTGGTTGTCATGGCCCAAAGAGATAGAGAAACAATGAGAGAGGACGATAGCCGTTGGATCTTGATACGGTCGTGCGCACGTCTCTTCGTCGAGAATCACGGGATATTACTTCCGTTTCTTTCCTTAACCACTTATATCTATCCCTGATTACAGTGGCGAAGCTGTTCAGAAAAAACTGGGCCGGCCAGACTAAAGAATAGCACAATTTTTTTGGAATTCTGAATGTGAAACCTATGCTGCAATCTGTAAAATGTAAAGAACAATTAAGCAGTCAATTGAGTCGAACAATTAGGCTATCTACTGTAGCAATTGCAATTGCAATCAATTCTTCTCTGAGTGTGAGTGACCTTGCCCGTGGCTACCAACATTGCAATTTGTATATGATGTAAGGAACAATTGAGTGAAAAATCAGGCTATTAATCATCAAATGGCTAACTAGGAATTTGGGGAAAGAAATGAACTTACCTGCGTGTTCCCAATCTGATGTCTTGCACAGGGGCAGCTTCGTTGGGGGGCAGGAGAGCAGACGTACGAGAAGGAGCGCAAAGGGCAGTGAGCCGGCACGGCAGCACGACGGCGTGGTCGGGAGGATGTCTCTGATTGCTCGCTGCGAAGGAGCGCAAGGGGCAGTGAACCGGCACTGCGGCACGACGGCGTGGCTGGGAGGATGTCGCCGGTTGCTCGCTGCGAAGGCGACGCTACCTCCTGGCAGGCCCCTGGCTATGCGACGCGAGATCCGCGAGACGGCGAGAGATGCCGGCGGGCGGCGCTGCTACAGGCTCGTGCGATAGACTGGGAGAGAGGATCCGCTGCTACACCGATAATTGGATCAATCGTGCCCTGGTTGGTTAGTGGGCTGGGCTCATAGGTAAAAAGAAGACCATGAAATTCCTGGGCGGGCGGCAGCCCAGTTTGGCCCCAACAAAGAGCTCCCCTCTTCCCGATTAATGATTACCAGCAGTGTTAGAATAAATCCGAGACGCACGGTTAATCTACCGAGGACCAAGCAATCACATGAGGCACGAGGCACGACACCGAGATTTGTTAACGAGGTTCATCATCATGGCTACATCACCGGAGCCTGACTACGGGCGCTCCTCCCCATGACACCATCACAATACCGCACCCTGGCCGCCCGGGCGCCGGCACATGCCACCGGCTCCCCCGCGTGCCTGTGCTATTATGTTGGCATAGGTTACATCGTGTGTCTACCCTCTCATTATATAAGAGGCCTAGGATACAAGTGTCCTATTAGGACACAACTCCTACCCTGTCTACACACAGTCCAAATCCAAGTCCAACTGTGACCTACCTTGTACATTAATATTCGACATAATTCTAACAAACTCCACCTTGGCGAATATTCCTCACCACCTTGGATTCATCCATGCGTTGAACCTCCATGTATATTGGACTTGAGATACGCCATGAGCACCGCTGCTACTCACAGACTCCATGTGACTCCACCTGCAACTATAGTCCCTCCTTTTCTTGACCATAGTCAACTCTCGAGCAAGATTAAGTTCCTCATTACTCTACTTTGTGCTCCCAACTTCCGGAGTACCCGTTCAACGCCATCACACACCGATCACTGTCTGCATGAAAAATGAATAACTCACATATTGAACGCCATATATAAGAGTTACCTGAACTCAACATCACCGCTCTTTCTTGACCGTCAGTCTGAAGCTTGAAGGAATTTCACCGTCGCCCTGTGTCACCCTGAGTCAAATTCACAGTTGTCTCATCCTTTTCGCGGATAGTCTCTGACATGTCCCATAGCTATAGCACTCCGCCTCCTTCTGTACTTGTCATCCACACTTTGCCCTGTGCACTGAACACCACAGAATATACGACCATGTACTCCCTCAGCTTTTGATAATTTCAGACTTTCCGCCACTTTCTCATATTCTCCACGGTCAACTCCTGTCCATCAACTAGCACCGATAGACCCAGTCACCAACTTGAATCTGATACTCGTCAACACTGCTTCAGCACCCCTGCACACTTTGTCTGACCACATGTCTCACCATTGGTGCCTTGGTCTGTCGCTGTGTCCCGTGCTTACCGCACGCCTCGCCGCTATCACCGCGTCGAGCCTCTGCTGTCCCGGTAGAGTCTCTTGGGTCGCGAACCCACACCACTTAAACCCCTACTGCAGAGAACCACCGATCATCACCGACCGATGCCGAGTATCACGTCTCCATCAGACCATTGGGCCCCAGTCCGATCCACATGTCTCTCGCTTTCCCCCGCTGAAATAGGCTTCGACTCTCCATGCATTTACGCCGTAGCCCCTCCATCAGCACAGAGCATAGTCATCCATCAGACTCCAGCTCCACCTTCAACATGACTCCATTGCGCTATGCTACCCCGCGCTCCGTCGACTTCAAGCTCTCTCATGTGTACACTGCCTTGAATCAACCCTGCGCCATAGTCTTGTCGAAGCCGCACAAGCCCTCAGGCCTGCACCACGTGTTTCCACGCCCTAGAAGTCAGCCACCATCAGCATCACGCTCCTATGTCGTCGTCGCTGAAATCACCGCCGTCTTCTGCTTTGACCAACATCCATGTCAGTCCATCAGACAAACCAGTCCGACCCAGCCGAAATTATGCGACTGCAACCATGCTCCATCGTGCGTCATGTCCGCCCGCACATCTTTGCATTGCCTTGACGCCCTGTGTATGCATGATCCTTGTCACGACACACTCCAGACTCCTCCGAGACTTATACGCACGTCACACATCACCGGCCTCATTCCCCCTTTATCTGCCATGTCAAACAACAGCACCTTCAACCATCATGTCTTCTTCTCAGCGTACCATGCAAAGAACACCAGAAGCAGTCCCCTTTTAGTCTTCTCGTACATGTAGCAGCAAGCTCAAGCTCACATTCATGCATGCAGCACCCGTGACTCTTTTTGACTATCTTCTTGTACTTTACTTTTCCACGCTATAGATTAACCTGATGATAATCAGAACTCCCATGTTCTAACACGCTGTAGCAGCTCCCTTCGGAAACGAATCCTGTTTTTGTCCAAACAAATCTCATGTCTTACACCCTTCGGCTCAGCACCACACGTACTCTGGCAACCTTGCTACCGCGGTTGCCTGTGCACTCCGCACGCACCATCCTGCCATCTAGGCCACGCCTGACACAGCCTGCTCGGCCAGCCCATCGCAGCCAATCACCCAAGCACCACGTGGGCCTTGCAGCTTCCGTACTGGATAAGGCCACATAGGTCTTCCCTTACCGCCGCCCCCATGCATGTGTTTTGGACCTGCTGCCCGCGAGGCGCACCTCTGCGTACATGCCGCCGCCGCTGAACTGTGTCCGATCTAGCCTTGATCGCGTCCCGTCGGCTTGCTCGAGTACGCCGCCTGGACCGACGCCCGTTTCGCTGGACCACACCGCACCAACTGCAGCCTCGTCTTCGATCTCGCCGAAACACGATGATCCGATCTGAATCCGCCGCCGCTATACGCTTGGTCGCCTGCTGCTGCCGAACCTAATTAATCGCCCCGCCGCCGTCGCCTGGACCAATCCGCTGCTGCACGTCCATCCGAT
This sequence comes from Thinopyrum elongatum, assembly GCA_011799875.1. Taxonomy (NCBI): domain Eukaryota; kingdom Viridiplantae; phylum Streptophyta; class Magnoliopsida; order Poales; family Poaceae; genus Thinopyrum; species Thinopyrum elongatum. Next base: position 619,211,180 of record CM022298.1, on the reverse strand, counting down.
CTGGAAGACCTCCAGCTACTCGCCTGACGTCGCCTGCTTCCGATCGCTTCTAGTACTCACCGACTTCTCTCATCGCTTTCCGGCTGTGTACAGACTATACCGATCCACGTCGAACTTTCATCCTCCTCTAGATCAATCAACACCATGGCCTCAACTCGAACCTTGCTCTGATACCACTTATTAGAATAAATCCGAGACGCACGGTTGATCTACCGAGGACCAAGCAATCACATGAGGCACGACACCGAGATTTGTTAACGAGGTTCACCATCATGGCTACATCCCTGGGGCCTGACTACGGGCGCTCCTCCCCCTGACACCGTCACAATACCGCACCCTGGCCGCCCGGGCGCCGGCACATGACACCGGCTCCCCCGCGTGCCTGTGCTATTATGTTGGCATAGGTTACATCGTGTGTCTACCCTCTCATTATATAAGAGGCCTAGGATACAAGTGTCCTATTAGGACACAAATCCTACCCTGTCTACACACAGTCCAAATCCAAGTCCAATTGTAACCTACCTTGTACATTAATATTCGACACAACTCTAACAAGCACAAATTAGTGATTGATGCAATCCAGAGAGGGACTGGTGCATGAGATCAAGGAGCACTCTAGCAATTTTATCTCTTGTTTTATTAGTCATGAGTTTAGAATCTCGAATATCGAGGCCCACAAACTAGGAAAGCATGCTTTAACTGTAGGGACCGGCCGTCATGTTTGGTTAGGGACCGGCCGTCATGTTTGGTTAGGCCACCCTGGAGATCTTTCATTCGTCCCTGTAAACATGACGGTACAATAAAAGCTTTGCGTGTTTTCCTAAAAAAACAGCAGAAATGTCTGTGCGTTGCAACAGAAGATATTGTTAGAGCATGGTTAATAATATAGCCGACTCCAACGGGTCATCCTACAGCTAGTCCACCGCAACCAATATGGCTTCATCAGAGGCCGAACCATACAGGACTGTCTCGCTTGGTCATTCCAATACATCCACCAATGCCAAACGTCGAAGAGGAAGATCATTCTACTCAAACTAGACTTTGCCAAGGCATTCGACACTATTAATCATGAAGCTATGGTTAATATCATGCGCCATATGGGTTTCAATGACAAATGACTCGCTTGGATCAAATGTATTTTTTCATCAGAGCGATCTTCGGTGCTTCTTAATGGAGTCCCAGGCCAACAATTTCACTGCCGAAGTGGTGTACGCCAAGGTGACCCGCTTTCCCCCCTTATCTTTGTGCTTGCGGTGGATCTCCTTCAAGCTGCCATCAATGACGCATTCAGGCAAGGGAAAACTGACTTACCCTTCCCGTGCGCGGGTATGACTTATTACCCGGTTATCCAGTACGCAGACGACACGATACTTGTCCTGCCTGCGTGTCCCCGCCAAATCACCCTAGTCAAAGAGATCCTCACAGACTATGCATCCTCTATTGGCCTCAAGATCAACTTTCACAAATCAACATTGATACCTATCAATCTAGGAGAAGCCGATACTGCCACCTTGGCCAACATCTTTGGTTGTTCCGTCGGGCAAATGCCTTTTACGTACTTGGGACTACCACTCGGCACATCCAAACCCACTGTCCAAGACCTTATGCCTCTGGTTTGCAGCACGGAAAGACGCCTTACTTTCACCATTGCAATGATGTTGTATGGAGGGAAACTGTCGTGGTTTTGTCACGGCAGATGTCCTAGCATGAGGACTTAGTCCTGAGGCCAACGCATCTAAGTGGTAGCTTGAACAGGGTTGAGCGGGACGAGAGACGCGAGATTTTACCCAGGTTCGGTCCCTCATGGTGGAGGTAAAAGCCTACATCCTGCTTGATTGACATTGATGATGATGACAATCTCGGTTACAAGGGCGGTGTTTCGCTACCTCTATCTCGAGAGCATCTACTTTGATCTTGCCTAAGACTTGTCTGTCTGTTTCCACTTCTCCCCCTTGGGGTGCCCTGCCCCTCCTTATATAAGTTGGAGGGGCGGCTTACATGACTAGTCCTAGTAGGATTAGGACTACTCTATTACAAGTGGAATCCTAGTCTTGCTCCCTTTGTAAGGGAAATATTCCTTATGCCTTTCCTCTCAAGCCGGCCAACCATAACATGAGTCGGCCTTCCCATGAGCCGCCTTCTGGGCCGTTGGGTCTTGCCGTTCCTCTGACCCGCCTGTCGGGTCACCAATGAGTCGCCAAGCAGAGCCGGGTCACCAATGAGTCGCCAAGTTCGGCCGGTTCATACTTCAGGCCGGGTTATACCGCGGGGTATATCCCCGACAGAAACTGTCCTGGCTAAACGCAATGGTCACCTCATTATTGATATATGCCATGTGCACCTTGAAAATCCCGCCCAAGATTCTTGAAATGCTTGACAAGATCAGACGCAGATGCCTTTGGACAAAAAAGACTGAACAAGGTGACAAATGTAACTCGTTGGCTGCCTGGGATATGGTCTATAAACCAAAGAAAGATGGTGGGTTAGGGGTGATCAACCTGAAGCTCTCTTGATGAAATTCCTTCATAAATTCTATAACAAACAGGACACCCCTTGGGTTCGTTTGATCTGGGACACCTACTACACAGACAAGATCCCACACGCTACGGATCCGTTGGGCTCTTTCCGGTGGCGAGACATTCTCAGACTTACACCAAAATTTCGTGGGATCTCAAAGGTGCATGCAGGTGGTGGATGGCACGACAATCCTGTTCTGGAAAGATCTCTGGCTAGATAATGTCCTGGAAGTTTCCCATCCACGGTCCTTTTCGTTTGCGATGCATGAAGACGCCTCTGTTAAAAAATTCTTGGAGAGCACGACACTGCATGAAATCTTTCACCTACCGCTATCCCCCAAGCCCTTGAGGAGATACGTGACCTCCAGGCACTCTCTATGAGATCAAACCCGTCCTCCTCAAACTCCGAAGTCTGGTACTATGCTTGGGGGAAAACTGAATTCACCGCAGCTGACTACTACAAGTTTTGCTTTAAAGATGTCCACGACCCACTCCACTTTCAACTTGATCGGGCACTCAAAATGTACAATGAAGATCAAGGTGTTTGGCTGGCTCCTCCTCCATGATAGACTCAACACCCGCAACATGTTGAAGCGACGTCACTATAACATCGGGGATGATTATAATTGTCTTCTATGTGGACAACACATCGAAGAAATGGATGACCACATGATATTCACATGCCCTTTCAGCCAAGCATGTTGGAGATGTTGGGAAACGTAGCATGGAAAACAAAACAAAAATTCTACGCACACGCAATGATCTATCCATGGAGATGCATAGCAACGAGGGGAAGAGTGTGTCTACGTACCCTCGTAGACCAAAAGCGGAAGCGTTTCACAATGCGGTTGATGTAGTCGAACTTTCTTCGCGCTCCACCGATCGAGTACCGAACGTACGACACCTCCGAGTTCTGCACACGTTCAGCTCGATGACGTCCCTCGCCTTCTTGATCCAGCAAGGTGTAGAGGTAGTAGATGAGTTCCGTCAGTACGGCGGCGTGGTGACGGTGATGGTGATGTGATCCGCGCGGGGCTTCGCCTAAGCACCACGAGAATATGACCGGGGGTGTAAACTGTGCAGGGGGGCGCCGCACACGGCTAACAATTGATGTTGTGTGTTCTAGGCGCCCCCCTCCCCACATATATATAGGTGGGAGGGAAGGAGAGGCAGCCAGGGGGCATCCCAAGTAGGATCCGAATCCTACTTGGGGTTTCCCCAAGTGGCGCCCCCCCCTTTCCTTTTTTCCACCGGATAAGAAAGGGAAGGGGGAAGAGAGAAAGGAAGGGGGGGGGGGGGCGAACCCCCTTTTTTCCTTCTCCAATTTAGCCTCCTACCATAAGGGGGGCGCGCCACCCCTTGTGGGCTGGTGTGCTCCCCTCTCATGGCCCATATGGCCCTATATTCCCCCCGGGGGTTCCGGTAACCCTTCTGGTACTCCGATAAATACCCGATACACTCCGGAACACTTCCGGTGTCCGAATACTATCGTCCTATATATCAATATTTACCTCTAGACCATTTCGAGACTCCTCGTCATGTCTGTGATCTCATCTGGGACTCCGAACAACATTCGGTCATCAAATCACATAACTCATATAATACAATATCGTCATCGAACGTTAAGCGTGCGGACCCTACGGGTTCGAGAACTATGTAGACATGACCGAGACACCTCTCTGGTCAATAACCAACAGCGGAACCTGGATGCTCATATTGGCTCCTACATATTCTATAAAGATCTTTATCAGTCGAACCGTTATGACAACATACATTATTCCCTTTGTTCATCGGTATGTTACTTACCCGAGATTCGATCGTCGGTATCTTCATACCTAGTTCAATCTCATTACCGGCAAGGCTCTTTACTCGTTCTGTAATACATCATCCTGCAACTAACTCATTTGTCACTTTGCTTGCAAGGCTTCTTATGATGTGTATTACCGAGAGGGCCCAAAGATACCTCTCCGATACTCGGAGTGACAAATCCTAATCTCAATCTATGCCAACTCAACAAACACCTTCGGAGATACCTGTAGAGCATCTTTATAATCACCCAGTTACGTTGTGACGTTTGATAGCACACAAGGGATTCCTCCGGTATCCGGGAGTTGCATAATCTCATAGTCGAAGGAATATGCATTTGACATGAAGAAAGCAATAGCAATAAAACTGAACGATCATAATGCTGAGCTAACGGATGGGTCTAGTCCATCACATCATTCTCCTAATGATGTGATCCCGTTACCAAATGACAACTCATGTCTATGGTTAGGAAACCTTAACCATCTTTGATCAACGAGCTAGTCAAGTAGAGGCTCACTAGGGACACAGTGTTTGTCTATGTATTCACACATGTATTTAGGTTTCCGATCAATACAATTCTAGCATGAATAATAAACATTTATCATGAATAAGGAAATATAAAATAACAACTTTATTATTGCCTCTAGGGCATATTTCCTTCAGTCTCCCACTTGCACTAGAGTCAATAATCTAGATTACATTGTAATGATTCTAACACCCATGGAGTCTTGGTGCTGATCATGTTTTGCTCGTGGAAGAGGCTTAGTCAACGGGTCTGCAACATTCAGATCCGTATGTATTTTGCAAATCTTTATGTCTCCCTCCTTGACTTGATCACGGATGGAGTTGAAGTGTCTTTTGATGTGTTTGGTTCTTTTGGGAAATCTGGATTCCTTTGCTAGGGCAATTGCTCCAGTATTGTCACAAAAGATTTTCATTGGACCCGATGCACTAGGTATTACACCTAGATCGGATATGAACTCCTTCATCCAGACTCCTTCATTTGCTGCTTCCGAAGCAGCTATGTACTCCGCTTCACACGTAGATCCCGCCATGACGCTCTGCTTGGAACTGCACCAACTGACAGCTCCACCATTCAATATAAATACATATCCGGTTTGTGACTTAGAGTCATCCGGATCAGTGTCAAAACTAGCATCGACGTAACCATTTACGACGTGCTCTTTGTCACCTCCATAAACGAGAAACATATCCTTTTCAGGTACTTCAGGATGTTTTTGACCGCTCTCCAGTGATCCACTCCTGGATTACTTTGGTACCTCCCTGCCAGACTTATGGCAAGGCACACATCAGGTCTGGTACACAGCATAGCATACATGATAGAACCTATGGCTGAAGCATAGGGAATGCCTTTCATTTTCTCTCTATCTTCTGCAGTGGTCGGGCATTGAGTCTTACTCAACTTCACACCTTGCAACACAGGCAAGAACCCTTTCTTTGACTGATCCATTTTGAACTTCTTCAAAACTTTATCAAGGTATGTGCTTTGTGAAAGTCCTATTAAGCGTCTTGATCTATCCCTATAGATCTTGATGCCCAATATATAAGCAGCTTCACCGAGGTCTTTCATTGAAAAACTCTTATTCAAGTATCCTTTTATGCTATCCAGAATTTCTACATCATTTCCAATCAACAATATGTCATCCACATATAATATTAGAAATGCCACAGAGCTCCCACTCACTTTCTTGTAAATACAGACTTCTCCGAAAGTCTGTATAAAACCATATGCTTTGATCACTTCATCAAAGCGTATATTTTAACTCCAAGATGCTTGCACCAGTCCATAGATGGATCGCTGGAGCTTGCACACTTTGTTAGTACCTTTAGGATCGACAAAACCTTCTAGTTGCATCATATACAACTCTTCTTTAAGAAATCCATTAAGGAATGCAGTTTTGACGTCCATTTGCCAGATTTCATAATCATAAAATGCGGTAATTGCTAACATGATTCAGACAGACTTAAGCATCGCTACGGGTGAGAAAGTCTCATCGTAGTCAACTCCTTGAACTTGTCGAAAACCTTTTGTGACAAGTCGAGCTTTGTAGATAGTAACATTACCATCAGCGTCAGTCTTCTTCTTGAAGATCCATTTATTCTCTATGGCTCGCCGATCATCGGGCAAGTCCACCAAAGTCCACACTTTGTTCTCATACATGGATCCTATCTCAGATTTCATGGCCTCAAGCCATTTATCGGAATCTGGGCTCATCATAGCTTCTTCATAGCTCGTAGGTTCGTCATGGTCTAGTAACATGACTTCCAGAATAGGATTACCGTACCACTCTGATGCGGAACGTGCTCTGTTCGACCTACGAGGTCCAGTAGTAACTTGATCTAAAGTTTCATGATCATCATCATTAGCTTCCTCTCTAGTTGGTGTAGGCATCACGGGAACGGATTTCTCTGATGAGCTACTTTCCAATTTGAGAGAAGGTACAATTACCTCATCAAGTTCTACTTTCCTCCCACTCACTTCTTTCGAGAGAAACTACTTCTCTAGAAAGGTTCCATTCTTGGCAACAAAGATCTTGCCTTCGATTCTGTGGTAGAACGTGTACCCAATTGTTTCCTTAGGGTATCCTATGAAGACGCACTTCTCCGATTTGGGTTCAAGCTTATCAGGATGAAGCCTTTTGACATAAGTGTCACAACCCCAAACTTTAAGAAACGACAGCTTAGGTTTCTTGCCAAACCACAGTTCATACGGTGTCGTCTCACCGGATTTAGGCGGTGCCCTATTTAACGTGAATGCAGCTGTCTTTAATGCATAACCCCAAAACGATAGTGGTAAATCGGTAAGAGACATCATAGATCGCACCATATCTAATAAAGTACGGTTACGACGTTCGGACACACCATTACGCTGTGGTGTTCCAGGTAGCGTGAGTTGTGAAACTATTCCACATTGTTTTAAATGAAGGCCAAACTCGTAACTCAAATATTCGCATCCGCGATCAGATCGTAGAAATTTTATTTTCTTGTTACGATGATTCTCCACTTCACTCTGAAATTCTTTAAACTTTTCAAATGTTTCAGACTTGTGTTTCATTAAGTAGATATACTCATATCTGCTCAAATCATCTGTGAAGGTTAGAAAATAACGATACCCGCCGCATGCCTCAACACTCATCGGACCGCATACATCGGTATGTATTATTTCAAATAAGTCATTAGCTCGCTCCATTGTTCCGGAGAAAGGAGTTTTAGTCATCTTGCCCATGAGGCATGGTTCGCAAGTATCAAATGATTCATAATCAAGTGATTCCAAAAGCCCATTTGCATGGAGTTTCTTCATGCGCTTTACACCAATATGACCTAAACTGCAGTGCCACAAATATGTTGCACTATCATTATCTGTAGGGGAACATAGCATGTAATTTCAAAAAATTTCCTACGCTCACGCAAGATCTATCTAGGAGATGCATAGCAACGAGAGGGGGAGAGTGTGTCCACGTACCCTCGTAGACCGAAAGCGGAAGCGTTAGCTTAACGCGGTTGATGTAGTCGAACGTCTTCTCGATTCAACTGATCAAGCACCGAACGTACGACACCTCCGAGTTCTGCACACGTTCAGCTCGATGACGTCCCTCGAACTCTTGATCCAGCAAAGTGTCGAGGGAGAGTTTCGTCAACATGACAGCGTGGTGACGGTGATGGTGAAGTGATCCGCGCAGGGCTTCGCCTAAGCACTACGACAATATGACCGGAGGAGTAAACGGTGGAGGGGGGCGCCGCACACGGCTAACAATGTTTGTTGTGTGTTCTAGCGGTGCCCCCCCCACATATATATAGGTTGGAGGGGAGGAGAGGCAGCCAAGGGGGCGCCCCAAGTAGGAGGAATCCTACTTGGGGTCCTCCCAATTCGGCCTCCCCCCTTTCCTATTCCTATTCGGAGTAGGAAGGGAAGAGGGGGAAGGGGGAATCCTATTCCCTTTTTCCTTTCCTACTTCCCCTTTCCTTCTCCAATTTGGCCAGCCCATATGGGGGGGGGGGGGGGGGGGGGGGCGCACCAGCCCCTTTGTGGCTGGTGTGTTTCCCCTCTTGGCCCATAAGGCCCATATCTTTTGTCGGGGGTGCTCGGAACCCCTTCCGGTGACCCGATAAGTACCCGGTGCATCCCGAAACACTTTCGGTGTCCGAATACCATCGTCCTATATATCAATCTTTACCTCTCGACCATTTCGAGATTCCTCGTCATGTCCGTGATCTCATCCGGGACTCCGAACAATCTTCGGTCACCAAAACACATAACTCATAATACAAATCGTCATCGAACGTTAAGCGTGCGGACCCTACGGGTTCGAGAACTATGTAGACATGACCGAGACACATCTCCGGTCAATAACCAATAGCGGAACCTGGATTCTCATATTGGTTCCTACATATTCTACGAAGATCTTTATCGGTCAAACCGCAATGACAACATACGTTATTCCCTTTGTCATCGGTATGTTACTTGCCCGAGATTCGATCGTCGGTATCTTTATACCTAGTTCAATCTCGTTACCGGCAAGTCTCTTTACTCGTTCCGTAATGCATCATCCCGCAACTAACTCATTAGTCACATTGCTTGCAAGGCTTCTTATGATGTGCATCACCGAGAGGGCCCAGAGATACCTCTCCGATACTCGGAGTGACAAATCCTAATCTCGATCTATGCCAACCCAACAAACACCTTCGGAGATACCTGTAGAGCATCTTTATGATCACCCAGTTACGTTGTGACGTTTGATAGCACACAAGGTATTCCTACGGTATCCGGGAGTTGCATAATCTCATAGTCAAAGGAATATGTATATGTCATGAAGAAAGCTATAGCAATAAAACTGAACGATCAATATGCTATGCTAAAGGATGGGTCTTGTCCATCACATCATTCTCCTAATGATGTGATCCCGTTCATCAAATGACAACACATGTCTATGGTTAGGAAACTTAACCATCTTTGATTAACGAGCTAGTCTAGTAGAGGCTTACTAGGGACACGGTGTTTTGTCTATGTATCCACACATGTATTAAGTTTCCGGTTAATACAATTCTAGCATGAATAATAAATATTTATCATGATATAAGGAAATATAAAATAACAACTTTATTATTGCCTCTAGGGCATATTTCCTTCATTATCAACTTTGCATCTTTTGGTATCAATATTATGAATATGTGTATCACCACAATCGAGATTCAACAAAAATAGACCACTCTTCAAGGGTGCATGACCATAAAAGATAGTATTACTCATATAAATAGAACAACCATTATTCTCTGATTTAAATGAATAACCGTCTCGCACTAAACAAGATCTAGAAATAATGTTCATGCTCAACGCTGACACCAAATAACAATTATTCAGGTCTAAAACTATCCAGAAGGTAGATGTAGAGGTAGCGTGCCGACGGCGATCATATCGACCTTGGAACCATTCCCGACGCGCATCGTCACCTCGTCCTTAGCCAATCTTCGTTTAATCCATAGCCCCTGTTTCGAGTTACAAATATGAGCAACCGAACCAGTATCAAATACCCAGGCACTACTACGAGCATTAGTAAGGTACACATCAATAACATGTATATCAAATATACCTTTGTTCACTTTGCCATCCTTCTTATCCGCCGAATACTTGGGGCAGTTCCGCTTCCAGTGACCAGTCCCTTTGCAGTCGAAGCACTCAGTTTCAGGCTTGGGTCCAGCTTTGGGTTTCTTCCCGGGAGTGGCAAATTGCTTGCCATTCTTCTTGAAGTTCCCCTTCTTTCCCTTGCCCTTTTTCTTGAAACTAGTGGTCTTGTTAACCATCAACACTTGATGCTCCTTCTTGATTTCTACCTCCGCAGCTTTGAGCATTCCGAAGAGCTCGGGAATTGTCTTCTCCATCCCTTGCATATTATAGTTCATCACGAAGCCTCTGTAGCTTGGTGGCAGTGATTGAAGAACTCTGTCAATAACACTATCATCTGGAAGATTAACTCCCAGCTGAGTCAAGTGATTATGATACCCAGACATTTTGAGTATGTGTTCACTGACAGAACTGTTCTCCTCCATCTTGCAGCTATAGAACTTGTTGGAGACTTCATATCCCTCAACTCGGGCACTTGCTTGAAATATTAACTTCAACTCCTGGAACATCTCATATGGTCCATGACGTTCAAAATGTCTTTGAAGTCCCGATTCTAAGCCGTAAAGCATGGCAGACTGAACTATCGAGTAGTCATCAGATCGAGCTTGCCAGACGTTCAAAACATCAGCATCTGCTCCTGCAGCAGTCCTTTCACCTAGCGGTGCATCAAGGACATAATTCTTCTGTGCAGCAATGAGGATAATCCTCAAGTTATGGACCCAGTCCGTGTAGTTGCTACCATCATCTTTCAACTTAGCTTTCTCTAGGAACGCATTAAAATTCAAGGGAACGGTAGCACGGGCCATTGATCTACAACATAGATATGCAAATACTATCAGGACTAAGTTCATGATAAATTAAGTTCAATTAATCAAATTACTTAAGAACTCCCACTTAGATAGACATCCCTCAAGTCATCTAAATGATACGTGATCCAAATCAACTAAATCATGTCCGATCATCACGTGAGATGGAGTAGTCATCAATGGTGACCATCTCTATGTTGATCATATCTACTATATGATTCACGTTCGACCTTTCGGTCTCTAGTGTTCCGAGGCCATGTCTGTACATGCTAGGCTCGTCAAGTTTAACCTAAGTATTCCGCATGTGCAAAACTGTTTGGCACCCATTGTATGTGAACGTAGAGTCTATCACACCCAATCATCACGTGGTGTCTCAACATGACGAACTGTCGCAACGGTGCATACTCAGGGAGAACACTTATACCTTGAAATTTAGTTAAGGGATCATCTTATAATGCTACCACCGTACTAAGCAAAATAAGATGCATAAAAGAAAAACATCACATGCAATCAAAATATGTGACATGATATGGCCATCATCATCTTGTGCTTTTGATCTCCATCTCCAAAGCATGTCATGATCTCCATCATCACCGGCTCGACACCTTGATTTCCATCGTTGCGTCGTGGTCGTCTCGCCAACTATTGCTTCTACAACTATCGCTAACGCATAGTGATAAAGTAAAGCAATTACATGGCGTTTGCATTTCATACAATAAAGAGACAACCATAAGGCTCCTGCCGGTTGCCGATAACTTTTACAAAACATGATCATCTCATACAATAACATATATCACATCATGTCTTGACCATATCACATCACAACACGCCCTGCAAAAACAAGTTAGACGTCCTCTACTTTGTTGTTGCAAGTTTTACGTGGCTGCTATGGGCTTCTAGCAAGAACCGTTCTTACCTACGCATCAAAACCACAACGGTGTTTCATCAAGTTTGTTGTTTTAACCTTCTTCAAGGACCGGCCGTAGTCAAATTCGATCCAACTAAAGTAGGAGAAACAGACACCCGCCAGCCACCTTTATGCAAAACTAGTTGCATGTCTGTCAGTGGAACCGGTCTCATGTGCGTGGACATGTAAGGTTGGTCCGGGCCGCTTCATCCCACAATACCGCCAAATCAAAATAAGACGTTGGTTGTAAGCAGTATGACTATCACCACCCACAACTCTTTGTGTTCTACTCGTGCATATCATCTACGCATAGACCTGGATCTGATACCACTGTTGGAAAACATAGCATGGAAAACAAAACAAAAATCTGCGCACATGCAATGATCTATCCATGGAGATGCATAGCAATGAGGGGAAGAGTGTGTCTACGTACCATCGTAGACCGAAAGCGGAAGCGTTTCAGAATGCGGTTGATGTAGTCGAACTTTCTTCGCGCTCCACCGATCGAGTACCGAACGTACGGCACCTTCGAGTTCTGCACACGTTCAGCTCGATGACGTCCCTCGCCTTCTTGATCCAGCAAGTTGTCGAGGTAGTAGATGAGTTCCATCAGCACGATGGCGTGGTGACGGTGATGGTGATGTGATCCACGCAGGGCTTCTCCTAAGCACCGCGAGAATATGACCGAGGGTGTAAACTGTGGAGGGGGGCGCCGCACACGGCTAACAATTGATGTTGTGTGTTCTAGGCACCCCCCTCCCCACATATATATAGGTGGGAGGGAAGGAGAGGTAGCCAGGGGGCGCCCCAAGTAGGATCCGAATCCTACTTGGGGTTTCCCCAAGTGGCGCCCCCCCTTTCCTTTTCTCCACCGGAGAAGAAAGGGAAGGGGAAAGAGAGAAAGGAAGGGGGGGCCGAACCCCCTTTTTTCCTTCTCCAATTCGGCCTCCTGCCATAAGGGGGGCGCGCCACCCCTTGTGGGCTGGTGTGCTCCCCTCTCATGGCCCATATGGCCCATATCTTCCCCCCGGGGGTTCCGGTAACCCTTCCGGTACTCCGATAAATACCCGATACACTCCGGAACACTTCCAGTGTCCGAATACTATCGTCCTATATATCAATCTTTACCTCTCGATCATTTTGAGACTCCTCGTCATGTCCGTGATCTCATCTGGGACTCCGAACAAAATTCGGTCACCAAATCACATCGAACGTTAAGCGTGCAGACCCTACGGGTTCGAGAACTATGTAGACATGACCGAGACACCTCTCTGGTCAATAACCAACAGCGGAACCTGGATGCTCATATTGGCTCCTACATATTCTACGAAGATCTTTATCGGTCGAACCGTTATGACAACATACATTATTCCCTTTGTTCATCGGTATGTTACTTGCCCGAGATTTGATCGTCGGTATCTTCATACCTAGTTCAATATCGTTACCGGCAAGTCTCTTTACTCATTCCGTAATACATCATCCTGCAACTAACTCATTAGTCACTTTGCTTGCAAGGCTTCTTATGATGTGTATTATCGAGAGGGCCCAGAGATACCTCTCCGATACTCGGAGTGACAAATCCTAATCTCAATCTATGCCAACTCAACAAACACCTTCGGAGATACCTGTAGAGCATATTTATAATCACCCAGTTATGTTGTGACGTTTGATAGCACACAAGGCATTCCTCCGGTATCCGGGAGTTGCATAATCTCATAGTCGAAGAAATATGCATTTGACATGAAGAAAGCAATAGCAATAAAACTGAACGATCATAATGCTGAGCTAACGGAAGGGTCTTGTCCTTCACATCATTCGCCTAATGATGTGATCCCGTTATCAAATGACAACTCATGTCTATGGTTAGGAAACCTTAACTATCTTTGATCAACGAGCTAGTCAAGTAGAGGCTCACTAGGGACACAGTGTTTGTCTATGTATTCACACATGTATTTAGGTTTCCGATCAATACAATTCTAGCATGAATAATAAACATTTATCATGAATAAGGAAATATAAAATAACAACTTTGTTATTGCCTCTACGGCATATTTCCTTCAGGAGAAAGCTACAAATCACCTGGCCTGCATTCAGCTCCCGCCTTGATGTTATCTAGACAACAAGGGCCAACTGGCACGACCCTCTTTTTATGGAAATTTTCCTTACATCCGCCTGGAGCCTGTGGAAAGAAAGAAACAACAAACACTTCAGGGGGGTTGACCCAACACTACGCTCTTGGCTGAATAGATTCAAGGGAGACTTTCACCTACTACAGCATAGGGTTAAAGAGGCCCATAGAGCCTCTCTGATTGCTTTTTGTAACTCCCTCTAACAACCTTCTTTCCAACAGCACCCACCACCTCCTGGGTGAGGCTGTTCCCTTATATGAGTAAAAACAGTAGGAGCCTCTCCTACTGTCACCTTGTCAAAAAATATAATAATATAGCCGACTGATGGCTATAACATATTGCCGTCTCATCTATAGCCAATGTAATAGTCAACATGTATATTAGTAGGCTACAAAAAAGTACTACTTTTCTACCAAATGGCCCACCATACATTCTCACATAGCTTCTTTAAGCCCGTGTTACAGCCGGCTGTAAATCTATAGCCCGCTTATCTTCTCTCTCCTTTTCTCTCTCATCCAACTCAACAAAGATATAATATTTAAAGTCTTACAGCCCGCCTAAATCACCTTATTATATTTGCTCTTATCAGTCTCATGCCTTGACTTACTTCCGTCTGTCCTATTATCCTCGTCCCAGTCCGCCATCAACATCTCCTCCACACACTTCTGTATCTCGGCCCTTGACGCCTAGGCCCCCACTGTCCTCCTTCTCGTTTCTAGTGGACCATCATGTATACCCTGAATAGTAAGCTTGTTCGCATTTATCATTGCAGTCTTCCATTGGAATGTGATGTGGCGTGATCGTTGCACGCATAAGACAGTGGAGAAAGAGAGAGATTGAGAGTAATCTCTACTCCTAATGGAGCAGTTGGTAGCCTGGTACTCCGGTTTTATTTTCGTCCGGTTTTATTTCTCCCACCTCCCACTACGCCTCTCACCCCATCGTTTTTCTCACCGGTTCATCCCGCACCGAACGAAGCCCACTGCAGAAGAAAAAAAAACAAAGCCCATACATGTCTCCTCCCGCCTAACCCTAGCGCCGCCTCCCTCACGGCGTGTCGTTCCCCGCCCCTGAACTACTCCTCCTACCCGAGCGATGGCTGCACCAGGATGCGTGGACTCATGTTGCTTGATGATGTGCTCCATTGCCAGGCACGGAACAGCATCGGCGGGCAAGCCGCGGCGGCGCGTCGGCGCTGTCTGCCGAGGGGCGGCATTGCGGGGCGCGAGACGAGGGAGTAAGGCACGGGTCTTCGACGCCAAGCATGGGAATCCTCTGTGTCCCGTTCCCATCCAGCCAGCCCAGCCGCCGGTCAACTGAAGCTCACCTGGGCCGCCTTCCTCGTCTCATCTCGATGGGATCATCGTGAGCGAGTCGTTCCGGGTGAGTTTGTATTGAAGTACTGATCATCATGCTCACTTGTGCCTGCCGCAACATCAATGCATTGTTTCAAACATAATTAATGCATCCGCCATGGAAATTTTTCTTAGCTCCTGTTGAGACGACGCCCATCTCAGGTAGGTACAAGCTATACGTCCTTGCACACTAGGTGCTCGATGAAATGCCCTACTTCGTATGAACATATTAATTATTTGTCTATTGTGTGATGTATGCTTTGAGGTGCTAAATTCTTGATTAGCTTAGCCGTGGAATTCTAATTTTTCTTTTGTTTGTAGATGCTAAAGTTTGGACGTCAGCACATGGTGCAGCCAAGTGACACTCTTATTTTTCTTTCATACAGGACCGTTGCGGTGCGTAGAAGAAATGTGCTACTTTCAGTTTTAACTTTCTTGTTGAATTACAGCTGGATGTATGTGTATATAACGCTTGCATTTCTCTCAGTTCTAAGTTGGAACTGCAAAAATTTGAGGATTTCCCCACATGTGAGTTGCTTCTGTAATTCGTCGACTCACATTTGCACTTAATTGATGGTGGCTTGTAGGTCCCTCTACTTACCTGATGTTGCATTTGCTAGGGATAACTCATGAAAATAGATAATTAAATATTCATTACCACCTGGGTGTGGGATAGATCATAGGAAAACAAATATGTTCTTCCTCTAATGTGGAGCACAATGGTGCTGATGGCGCATCAAGCTGAAATTTGATTTTGTAGGAACTACATTATCTTGACTATGGCTACCATTTCTAGACCACTCTGGGAAGGCACTTGCTGCAAGCATTTATGTACCTTGTTGCTAGGAGCATCGGTTACCAAGGGAATACTTTTCTCTTATATTGAATAGTACCTTTCCCTTATATTATGAGCAGATTAGTTGTTTTCTACCCTTCCCTTAAATCGCATTATAAGTTGCCTTGATTAGTTTTGGCTTAGTTAGTGTAACTGAATTGGGAGTAACTTCTGAATTTGTTTGACTTTGGACTTGCTAGAGACCTGATGTTTTTGCTTCTAGCATTTCTCTTCTGTAAGCAACATGGCAAGCCCGGTTTCAAAGCAAAGACCTGAGGAAGAATGTAGATTGATCAGTGTGATTTCAAGTCCTTCAGGTGATTGATCATTGTGGTAATTCATTCTTTTGTCAGAATTTGATTACAATTGGGGTTGGAGGGAAGCAACAAAATTCCTATCCTATAATAGGTGTTTTTGGTGTGTGCCTTGACAGTTGTTCAGGTCGATACAAAATTTCATTCATGTGTTTTTTTAAGGCATTTGAATTTAACATTGTTTTTATGTTTGTCTAAGAGCTGGAGCTGTTAAGACTTGAGACAGATATATACAGGGGCCTACAAGATCCAATTCATGTTAGTTACCTATAACTCTGTACCTCAATGCATCTTTCACAATGTTATTTCTGTAATTTATAGAAGCAAACAAATTCCTTACAGGTTTGACGGTTCATCAAAATAAACAAGTCGTATCGATGGGTAAAGGTGGGTACTGATTTAGTATGAACAAGTCTGCATGTTTTAGAACTTCTGTATTTTCTGAGTTTTCTTTCCTTCATGGATTTTCCGAGCTTATGTATTTTTTGAGTTTTAGGGTAGCTGAAAATATGGCGTCTATTCCAGAAATGGTGGCATATCAATATCATGTGCTTGCTTTTGTAGTATCCAGAGAAAAATGATATGCAATGATGAATCCTGACGATCTACACACATCACTGTATTTTGTTCACTTGCTTGCTCGTTCTGGGCTATTATTGATGGAGCAGCAGAAGAGGCTTTTAGTGTTATAATATATGTTCAACTTATAAATTCAATAGCTGAAGAAAACTTTCAAAAAAATTACTTTGATTGACTAAAGTATGCACATATATACAGCGTGTTATCGTTTCTTCTTCTTCACTTAACTACGTGTGAAGCTGAAGCTGAGCCAATGTGCTTTTCCAGAAGAAGTCCGAGGCACATCAATCAAACGCCAACCTACCTGCTATTGGCACTAAGGGAGGAAGGAAAAAGAACATTGTCCCCTGAAGGCTCGAGACACACAAACAGGAAACTGAGTTTGGGAAAGGTGGTTGTCTCCTTGACGCACACCATGGTGCCCTTGTCTACTCTCTGTTTGCTTCCTTGGACAGGTATTTTATTTCAGGTTTTCGTAAGTTGTCCGTACTGACAAATGAAATGCGCAGAAAAAAGATACTTATGTTGTTCTGTTCTTGCAGACACCTTATTTACTGTTAGTAGGTTCTCTCATACTCTTTTTCGGTGGAGTTGTACTGGCATTTTGACTAAAGTTTCTTTCAACTGGTTAGTTATAATCTTCCCATTTCTGAAATTTCAAAGTCAAATGATTGGGGAATGCATCTCACTATCCATTAGTTCAGTCAAACTTATTCAATACCGGTCTGGAAAAAAAGAAACCAGTAGCTCACATTATTGACAATTGAGTTAAGTCTTATATGCCTGTATCATTCAAAACTTAAAACTTTCTAAAATGGGAAGTGGTGTCTTAATTTTTGAAGAGACTGTGGTTATGTTGCAAGCATATACATTATTGGCAATGCGAAAAACACTAATAATACCTTTTCCAGTTATTTTAGCTAAAATAATGGAGCACATTTTATTTTATTTTATTTGCAATCTGAAGCCTCGGTTGTACTTTAGTCTCTGGCAATTGATTTATATCTTGTGGTCTTATTCTAAGCCGTCTGCCATCATGTATATTGGTTGCGATTGGATTTTGGAGTGCCATGGCTTCCAATCTTACTAATCAGTTGTGAGATGTTTTCGGCAAGAATCTTTTTACTGACAAGGAGGATGAAGCCAAGGCAGCGGGTATGGTCTCCAGGTCGAGACCACGGCCCTTAGTGCAGTCGTTGCACACAGCGCGGCGATGCTCCCTGGTGCGGCCTAGGCCGTTTCGTCCAGTGCTTCAGACGGGCTTGGGTCTTTCCGGCGTGCGTGAGAGAGTAGATGGTAGGGGCGCGCGTCCAACGTTCTATGCACTGTTGGTGGGCTTGGGGCATCACTATGGCCTGTAGGTGGCGAGGATGGAGAGGCACGTATATCTGTAAGGCCCGTAGGCAAGAACCCACTCAACTGCTAATTAGAGGTTTGTCTGTCGTGTCTTCAATAGTGACGTGTTGATGCACAGATATCCAGCTATTCACACTCTGTTTTGGCGGCAACCCAATTGCGACGTCCTCGCCGACTACCCTAGCATCAGCCGCCGCCACCTCAAGTTCTGCTGCAAGGCACTAACACCGGATCAACATCATTGTCAGGCCTCCCCTTGCCTAAGTTTGTCCCAGGATAAAGTATAGGTAAAAGTAAGTTCGGCTTGTTGCGACATGACTAGAATAACATCACAATGTGTTGATGATGGCTGGCCTGTGTTCCACGATGGTGGTACATGCCGCGGTATACTCAATGGATGGCAGGTTTATATATGCCATATGAAGATGGAGAACCGGGTGCCTGAGGGACATCGAGCATTCCCATGTCTTCTTCCTTCAGTTCAGCGTTGTTAAGATTTTGAAGATTTTCTGCGAGTTGAACTCGCATGACATGGATCCTCTCCAACGGACTCTTGGACTACATCAACCATTTTGTTGACCAAATACCTGTACTGGAGCATGATCCTAGGAGTGGATCACTGCATGCTATCCTGACATGACTGGGTAAGTAACCTTATTGTAGCATTTCAGGCATTTGTTGATGAATTGTGGCAGGTGTAGTTCAGTCATGTGGTCTTGCCATGCTCAGCTCTGTTTATTGTGCATCAACGGCCATCAACGATAAGGATTAATATGTTGAGTAGATATTATGATGTGCAACGCCAACCCATTGGAGGGATTTAACGCTTCCAATTATGCATTGTATATATTCAGATTATTGCGCATGTGTATGTCCGCGACCACCTATACTTTAGATTATTGCACATGTGATGTTTCCTGTTAATAGTCACAGAATTAGTTGGTTATCCCTTGTGTATGTGCGTTGTTATATTTTGCACACCACTTATATCAACTTGATCTGATGCTTATCTTCTGCAATAGCCATGTCAAGTATACAATGTTTTCAGGTTACATTTTCTGTATATATACTGCAATGTTGATGCAACTTATCAGCCCTCGTTCTCCTATCGTAGAAATATTTTGGTGAGAATCTGGGTCCACTTAGCATGGAGGAGCTTGAGTAAATTGAGAACCAAATACAAATATCCCTTAAGTTGTCAAGCATATCAGGTCAAGAATAATGTCAGGTTCATCAGCTTTAGATATTTTTCTGTTATACATGACTCCTCCCATGTAAATTGGGTACATGTCTTTCTACTTGATATTAGTGTAACCTGCCATATCTCTCCCATGTAAATAGACCCTCATGTTGCCGCAAAGAGGAGCGGCACTGCCCAACCTCCCAATTATCCGTTGTTTTGAGTTAATTGCCTTTGAGGTCCAGACCTGCCATTTATTATGATTTTATCATTATTCCTTATTCCGAACTTGAGGTCAAGGCCAGATCTGTGCGGTGGAGAGGCTACAGAAGCTCGAACGGAAGATTCCTCGCCAGCATCGGGGCAATTTATTGGCCAGATCGACACTAAAGCTCCTGCATGGACGTGAAGGCCCGTCTTTGTTAAGAAGTTCAATTTTTGAAACTTGGCATGCCACGATATGTAAAATTAGAAAGATGCTAGAAAATTGTCTCTGGCCAATTTCGTATGTAGCTATGAGCATTGCTAATTTCTGTCAACATGAATGATATTTGGACTATTTATATAGCTACCATGTGCTTAACAAATTGTCTGATTAATGTAACACTCCTGAATAGATTGGTGTGTGCGCCCCATGTCATTTGGTCACCGTTACACTCACAGAATCATTTTGTCAATGCATGATCCATTAATACTTATTTGAGAGAAATGTGCTTCCAAAATTTGATCTTGACTGCAACATTGTAGTTGTTTTTTCCGGTATGTATGATAAGCATAGGTGTCAATTTTGGAGCAGATGATAGATTGTTGGTTGTAGTGATTCGATATTTAATGACTATTCATATAAATGATTATGCCTGGCCTCATGAGAAACACATGAGGAAGAAATGATTGTGAGAGAGGGAGAGGAAGAGAAAGATGACGAGGAGATGCATTTATCTACCACATCACAAGCATGAAATATCATCACATGTCAACTGTTTATGACTCCCATATCACATGTCATTTCTCTTTGTATATACATTTTTATTAGCATATTTCTCGTTGTACATCTATTTTGTTAGCCCGTGGCAACGCGGGCATTCTACTAGTAATTGTAATTATTGAAATATTAGGCAAATTCATGATTACCAGTAAATAATTCATAACTAGAACAGAAAATAGCAAGCAACAATTTAGCATACTAAACAAACAGGAAAACATGCACAACAAAAGCGCACATGTAACAACAACTACAAATAGAGACGTACGTACTGTTCGTTAGCTGCTGCAGGAGCGACATTCTTAATGATGATGTTGGCGGCGATCTGTTGCTGACAGCATTATAGACAATGATGAGTAGCGCCGCCCGACTTGGACGGAAGACGACCCGTGTTGACGAACTTGAGCAATCGCATAGAGTGATTTTCCAAAACATAATTCGTCCACTCCCAGGAAGGATCGCAAGGACGACGGTCTCAGAGAACTGCTCTCCCGCACGGCGATGCACGACGGCGTTTCGGATGGAGTAGACTTCGGCGCGGCGCAAGTTGCGAGATGATGCAAAACCCTAGATGTTTTCGACATGTCTTTGGCCGCGGCCGGTAGCAGTATATATAATAGCACCAGAGGTATCGTGTCGCGATGACGATCTCAAAACGACTTGATTTCTAAGTCGTATACTTACCGGACAAGAAATAATTAACTTGTCTGTCAAGACATCAAAAATTAAAACGACAAAAGGAACCTCCGCCCTGCAAGGCACGGACCAGATTTCGGTGAACCATTCACGCGCATGTCGTATGTCACACGTGGCCTCGGCCAGTGCCCGAGCCAGACGAGGCGAGCGAGCTCGTGCGTGTGGCATTCTATTTCTCTCCTCAACACATCGCTTGGTGTGGTGGAGAGAAGCCATTATATAAAAAGGTCAAATACTTTCTCCATTAGCGTATGGACTAAAATATAGCACCACCACTTGATATTTTTACATGAGCCTCTTTCTTGGTTATTTTTTGAACAACTAGCAAGTTTATATTGGTCTGAAGTGCACCTCATCTACTGGTCTTCCTCCTTGCAAACATGCAAGCATTAGGAATCCCGTATAATTTATGAGAAGATTTTTGATGACAACTTTTCTCGGTTTCTGTAAATATCTTTATAAGATATTTTATCTATTATTATTTTTATACATGCGACATTAGCCGGCGAGTGCAGCGGCGCGGCGTGGCATGCGTGGCGGTGCCCGGCGGCCGCAGCGGCGTTCGTGGCGATGGCGGCAGCATGGTTGCTGCGGCGTGCGTAACTGCGGCACAACACGGCACGCGTGCGTGGCGGCGCCTGACAGCTGCGCGTGGTGGTGACGGTCTAGCGTGAAGGCCCAGCGGTAGCCACGACGTGGCATGGTGGAGGCACAACAGCGGCGGCCCAACGCGGCGCATCGTGAAGTTTCAGGTGGTTATCCGTCCATCAGAAGGATTTTTTTCCTGTAAACGTGCGAGACGGGAACGATGATTATAGAGGATTCTATAGAAAA
Source organism: Thinopyrum elongatum (assembly GCA_011799875.1). Lineage (NCBI taxonomy): Eukaryota > Viridiplantae > Streptophyta > Magnoliopsida > Poales > Poaceae > Thinopyrum > Thinopyrum elongatum. Next base: position 619,189,244 of record CM022298.1, on the reverse strand, counting down.
ATCAGATTTACAGAGCAGCTGTTGGAGTTCTTTTAATCGAAAAAGGCTTTTGCCCCGCTTTATAAATAAAGCAAACCACCGAGCACAAAGTCAAAATGGTACCATCCGAACAACACACATATACAACGCCACCGCAGACAAGATCCAACACACACACATCCAAACACTACACGAGGTTCAGCTGTGGTCACAGCACAACAAGCCCAACACAGAAATGAAGCACGCACAACACATAAGCGGCGGTGACGGCAAAGAGGAGAAAATCTAGTCCGGCTCTGGTGGTGATGGGGGAAGCGGTGGAGCCATCCGGAGAGCCATCGCGCGAAGCTGGGTGATGATGGAGGTGATGGCGTCTCTCTCCCTGGGGCAGCTAAGCGGCCGCCAAAGCTGCAGGTAACCAGACCATTTGAACAAAGCGTCAGTAGCACGACGCAGAAGGACACGCTGAATCACAAGCTTATTCCTAATAGTCCACAGCGTCCAGGCTAGCACACCGACGGTCAACCACCTAATGTGGCAATACGCGGGTGGTAACGCCTGAAGTTCGGCAAAGAGAGCAGGGAAGTTGTTGTGGTCCCAGCTTCCACCCACTAAATCGCAGAAACAACTCCAGAGGAATTGCGCGGACACGCAGGTGAAGAAGATATGGTTCGTATCCTCTTCAGGCCCGCAGAGCGGGCACCGCCCATCACCAGGGCCATTGCGTTTCAGGACCTCAACGCCGGTCGGAAGGCGGCCACGAATCCATTGCCATAAGAAGATCCTAATCTTTAAGGGGAGCCGGATCGCCCAGATGGTGGTGAGAGCCTCAGGGCCTGGCGAAGGGGCTATAGCCTGGTAGAGAGATTTAGAGGAGAATTGCCCAGATGGCTCTAGCCGCCACCTGGTGCGGTCCTCTCCAATCTCCAGATCCGGCTCGTGCAAAGCAATGCAGTCAAGCAAGTCCTGCCACGCCTCATTCTCCGTCGGTCCAAAAGGACGCTGGAACGCGAGATGCCCTAAGTCAATAAGGGCCACCGCGACAGAAATCCGCGGATCTACCGTGATGGAGAACATGTCAGGGAAGCGAGCGGCGAAGGGAGTGTCCCCAGCCCATCTATCGAACCAAAACAGCGTGGCGGTGCCAGATCCAACCGCAATCGATGTCCCGATGCGGAGGACTGGAAGCAGCTGTATGATGGATTGCCAGAACTGGGAGCCACCGGACCGCTGGCAGAAGGCAAGTGGCTGGCCACGGAGGTATTTCTGCTGGATGATGCGGAGCCACAAGCCACCCTCTCCGTTCGCAATCCGCCAAAGCCACCTAGTCAGGAGAGCAATGTTCATGCGTTTGGAGGACATGATCCCGAGTCCGCCCTGATCGCGAGGTTTACAGATCTTCGACCACCGAACCATGTGGTACTTCTGCTTATCGCCCTCGCCAGCCCAGAAGAAGCGTCCCTGGACCGTGGCAATCTCATGGTGCAGAGTCTCAGGCAAGCTGTAGAAGCTCATAATGAATATGAGCAAGCCGGCGAGGGACGAGTTATTGAGCACCGTCTGGGCGGCCTTAGAGAGCCAGCAGCCCTGCCAAGGTTCAATGCGGTGCTGAAGCTTCCCCACCGTGGGGCGCAGCTCGGCCACCGTGAGCCACGAATCGCTAATGGGGATCCCCAAATAAGTCGTGGGGAAGCTCCCAAGCTAGCAGTTGAGGCGGTCCGCGATGCTCTGACGCTCATCTTGGGAGTATCCCAAGACCATGACCGCACTCTTATCAAAGTTGATCCTAAGGCCAGACATCTGCTGAAAGCAGAGCAGGAGGAACTTCAAGTTCGTGATGTCATTCGCAGAGCCCTCCACCATTATAATGGTGTCATCTGCGTATTGGAGAAGGGAAATCCCGTTCCCGCCGACCAGATGAGGGACTATGCCCCTAATATGTCCCGCAGCCTTGACTTTATCTAGGATGGCTGCCAGAGCATCAACGACCATGTTGAAGAGGAACGGAGAAAAGGGATCGCCCTGACGGACCCCACAGAATGTGGGGAAGTAAGGGCCAATCTCGCCATTTATGTTCACTGCAGTCCGGCCCGAGGAGACCATTTGCATCACGCGGGTCACCCATCTATCGTCGAATCCCTTCTGGAGCAAGCATTCCTGAAGGAAGGGCCAACTGACCGTGTCGTATGCCTTGTGGAAGTCCAGTTTCAGGAAAACTGCCTTGAGGTGCTTGGAGTGCACCTCATGGAGTGCTTCGTGAAACACTAGGACTCCATCAAAGATATACCGGCCCTGGATGAATGCCGACTGATCCGGGTGAGTGCTCCGGTTAGCTAATGGGTCCACCCTAATGGCGTACCCCTTCGCAAGGATGCGGAAGATGACATTGATCACCGTGATCGGGCGGAACTGGCGGATATCCGATGCTCCCGTTACTTTGGGGATGAGGGTGATAATCCCAAAGTTCAGCCTGGTAAGGTCTATGGAGCCTACATAGAACTCCTCAAAGAGGGCCATCACCTCCGGTTTAATAGCCTCCCAGAAGGTCTGGAAAAACTTCACAGGGAGGCCATCTAGGCCGGGGGCTGACGATGGATTCATGCCCTTAATGGCCGCCCAGACTTCTGCCTCGGAGAACGGAGCCGTAAGGGCCACATTGTCCGCAGGCGAGACACGTCTGTGGGCCGGCCAAATGTCGTGAGCGAGGGCCAACCCTCCCCGACGGGAGGCAGAGAATAGGTCTCTGTAAAAGCCATCTACATGGGCCCAGATGTCCTCCGGCTGCTGTAGGAGGGTCTTTCCATCCCATAGGAGAGGGATGGAGTTACGGCGTCGCCGGCCGTTGGCGATGGCCTGGAAGTAAGCGGTATTGGCATCCCCCTTGAGGACCCAATTCTGCGTACCCCGCAAGCGCCAGTAAGCCTCCTCATCAGTGTAGATGACCGTGAGCTGGTCCTCCAGGTCATACCTAAGCATCCATTCCTCGGCTGATAGACCCACACCATCCGCGCGGAGATCGAGGGTCTGGATGGCCTCTAGGAGGGCTTTCTTGCGCTCCCAGATATCTCAGCCCACGTTAGCACCCCATCCTTTCATGAATTGCCGTGATCGCTTTGCACAGAAGTGCCAGGAATCAACGGCCGAGAGGGAACGATGGGGGGCTTCGCGCGCCTCTCGCCAACGAGCGACCACTGCAGCGGCGAAACCCGGCTGGTGTAACCAGAAGGTTTCAAAGCGGAAGCGGGGCGGATGGGGTGGATGCTCATTCTCCGAAGAGAGGAGGAGGGGTAAGTGATCGGAACCAATCCGAGTAATCGCCCGGAGCGAAGCTAGGGGGCAACGAATGTCCCACTCAGGAGATGCGAAGACTCTGTCGAGGACAGAGCGGGTCGGCTCCGCATGGCGGTTGGTCCAAGTGAACCTGGCCCCGACCCTATCGAGCTCGCGGAGCCCCATGTCCGCGATGCAGTCATTGAACATCTGCATCCAGGGGAAGTTAACCAAGTTATTATTCTTGTCGTCCTCCGACCGGATGAGGTTAAAGTCACCGCCCACCACCAGCAGCAGCTGAGCGGCCACAACCTTCCTGCGAAGCTCATCGAGGAAGGCTTCAGAGCGCCGGTGATCGGCCGGGCCATAAACAGCAATGATCTCCCATTTGAAGTTAAGGGCCCGCTCGAAGACCTCCATGCTAACGAAGAACTCGCCCCGGTCCATGCTACCAATCTCAAAGGTGGCATCCTTGACACCTAGAAGGATGCCACCCGAGTGGCTCGCGCTCCCACTAGAAGGGAGCCAGTGCCAAGCATATAGGTCGGAGCTCAAATGCTCGAGCTCCGCAAGGGAGAATTCCATCCGCATCGTTTCTTGGATGGCCACAATGTCGATTCGTTCATTGCGCATGTACTCAATCAGTTGGCGGCGCCGGCCGTCTTGGCTGAAGCCGCGGATGTTCTAGAAAAGCGTACGCATCACGAGACCATCGGGGGGCTGCTTGACCCCAAGACTCGGGATGCGCTCTGGGCGCGAAGAGCTACGGTGCGGGAGTGGGTGCGGCCTCGGATCTCAGCGGGAGCGATCACCGCCTGTGACTGAGCACTCGAGGTGACGGTGGCGGGGGCCTCCGAGGAGGTCAGGTGGCGAGAGCGGTCCTCGGCAAGACGGCCATCGAGGATCTCGCGAGCGCGAATCACCTCAATTTGAACTAACGAAGGGCCTATCTCACCCCTGAACACGATGGCTGAGTCCGCAGCCACCTTAGCGAGGTGGCCAAGCGGAGCCGACTCTAGAGCAGAGAAGGAGCAAGTAGCAGGAGTGGCAGGGATAGACGGAGTACCTGGCTCAAGGTTCTGGGCGGCGGCCCGAAGCTCTGCCCGCTCGGGGATAGGCAGAGCGGGGCTACCCTCCGGCCTGGCCACCTCGATCCGGGCACTGCGGAGTGAAGACGTCACCGGGGTCGAGGTCGATCTGCCCCGCCTGGAGTAGGCCGCCGTCCGAGGTGGGAGAGGGGGGGCGGCCACAGGGGTGGTCACCACCGCGGACGTCCCACCTAGGACGGAGCACGTGGAGGCCGGGGGGAGGGTCGACGGAGACGCAAGCGTGACGACGTTCAGAGCCAGCGTCAGGTCGGAACCGTGGGGCGGATCAATCACCCCGAGGTCCGATAAGACCGGCACGACGCGAGGAGGGGAGGGGGGTGGGTCCTGGTCCCGGCCACTCCCCTCCTCCTCGGGAGGTGCAGGAGCAGTCGGCGGAGGCTGGGTGGCAGGCGCCGGGTCGACCCCGGCAAGGAGCACAGTGGGGAGGCCGGGAGGAGAACCGTCGGGGGAGCGCGGGGACAAAGCCGGAAGGACCTGGAGGCTCACGTCAGAAGCGTCGCTGCTATCAGCTGGGGGCGGAGGGGCCAAGCAGTGGGATCGGCCGGCCCCTGCGCCACCCCTGGCAGCCGAGCCGGGAGGGTGCTCGAGGCGGGGACTGTCCTCATACTCCTCATCGTCGTCCTCCGAGCCGGAGTTGTGGCCATGGCGGGGTCCACGGTCGCTGCGATGGTCCCCCATGCCCCCACCAGCGGGGCCGCCCCCCAAGAGGCTGTCGTCGGGGATGCGGGGGCGACCAACGTGGTTGGGCGGCTCGGGAGAGATCCGGAGGTCGAAACCCTGGTCGTTGAAGAAGATCCGGATCGTGGCACGGAGCTTGGATGAGTCAAGGGATTTGACCTTGACCCGCACCTCCTCCTCCTTGCGGAGGGAGAGCTCGTCCACCACGACCACCTTGCCGAGGATGCGGGACATGTTCCGAATGACCCTCTCCGAGCGCGCGATGTCGGGGAGGCCGCCGATGAGGATCCATGCCGTGTCCAGGACGGCCACAGCCAAGGGGTCCCAGACAGGCACCGAGATGTCCACCACGAGCTTGTTGAGCGCGAGGGTGATGTCGCCGCTGCGGGTGCCATAGCCGTGGCTGACCGCGTCGAGGAACACCACCGAGAACTGGCCCCCAGCCAGCAGGGTGACCTGCCAGTCCCAGGTGCAGTGGTAGAGGTGGTTGAGCTTCGCCTCGATCATCTCAGGGGACGCCATCCCATCCCGCACGGTGACAATCGCCAGGAGCGAGTGTGTAGGCGGAGCGAGTGGAAGTAGCCGAGGCCCTCGATCCCATGCCCGTACATCATCAACTCCTCTGACACCGGGCGGTCGGGGCATAGGGCAGCCGGATGGTTGGGGTCCGAGCACACAAAGCAGCACTGTGGGCGCGTACAGGTGACCTGGGAGTGACCAGCGAGGCCGCAGTTGAAGCACTTGACAAGGTCGGCAGCTTGGTCATCGGGGAGCAATGCGGTCGAAGCGGCAGCAGCCGGGTTACGAGGAGGAGCAGCGGGCATGGCCGGACCGTTGCCACGGCCCAGCCCTCTCTTCTTCTTGCGCTTGGGCCCCGGCTTGCCCCGGCCAGCTCCATTTGTGCCTGGCGGGAAGCTCGGCTCGCTGCGAGGAGGCTGGTAGCGGCGCGTGTCGGCGCTGGTGGCCGGGGGATGGGGGCGCGCAGGGGAGCGGGACCGGCCGCCGCGAGCTGGCGAGCGCTCACCCTCCCAGCGACGAGGAGGCGAGGGGGAGCGACGGCGCTGGGATCTCCAGTCGATGGCCGGCAGAGGCGAGCGGGACCTGGAGCTGTCCCAGCGGTCAGCACGGGCCGGGGATCGACGGGCTGGAGAGCGACGGTCAGAGTGGGGCGGGGAGCGGCGGTCAGAGCGGACGGGGGAGCGCCGGCCGTCGCGCGAGGACAGCTGCCGGCGCAGGTCGGCTTCGTGCCGCACAGCGTCGGGGACGGCCTCGAGGCGTCGCGGCGGTCATCGGCCCGACGCTTGGGCCGCGGGCCATCATCGCCCCACGCGCGTGGCATGGGCGCAAACGAGGGAGGCGCGGGGAGGAGACCAGGAGGGGCGGCGGCGGCGCTGGGGGATTGGGCGACGGCGGATAGGGTTTCGGGGGTGGGAACGGGTGGACGATGCGGGGACGGGTGTCGGGGGAGACCGGCCGGGAGCCAAATCGTTGATCCACTCGAGTGGGCCGACCGACGAGTGGACACAGGGGGAAGGCCCAGCCGAGAGGGGCATTCGGTCCGCATGGCCGCCCTTGGGCCAGGGCGCGACCGGCCCACCTGAGCCCGGCCCATCCAGCAGGGCTGGGGGTTGGGCGTGAGGGTTTCCCCCGACGCCGCCACCCCCACCGCGGCCGGCGCCGGTGCCGGCGGAGGAGCAGGCCAGGAGCGCCGCGGCATGAGGGAGGGCGAGAAACGGATGGCCGACGAACCGAATGCCGCAATAAACGGCCGAAATGGGGAGGTGCGCAGGAGGAGCGGGGAGCAAGCCGGGGGAGCAACCGGGCTGCGGAGAGGGACTCCGGCCGAGCCGGTGTTGGCCGTCGCCGCCGAGGAGCGCCATGAGACGCGGGCGCAACCCTGGTCGGACCGCCCCGCGACACCCCATGCCGGAGCGCGGCGGCGGCGAGCGGTCCGGGGTCCCAAGGTGGCCTTTTTCCGGGGCGTCGTCGGGGGAGCCGCCACGGTGAGCCTGCGCGACCGCGAGAGAGCTTCGGAGCCGCCGCGCCGGGGCGGCTGCTCGCTCTCCCTGCGGGTCACGGCAGGCCGGGCCGGGGGGTCACGGCGGACGACCGGGCGGCCGGCGGCCTCGTCATCCTGCTCCGCAAGGTCAGCCCACCGGAGCAGGCTCAGGGTGCGGGGAGGGGGAGGAGGGGACAGTGGCCGGCGCTGCCGGGGCCGGAGCAGCAACGGAGCGGGGATCCGGCGGCGGGGGAGCCGGCGGAGAGGCCGCGGGCGGCGAGTCGCCTTGCAGGTCGCGGGAGACCATTTCCCCCGATGCCATCTTGCCTGTTTTGCCCCTGGATTTCTTTTAAGGGTACGGGAGTTATTGGAGTTGCTCTAACGACATAATCATGGATCAAATCCAATTTGGGTACTATAGCACCGTCTATTAAGGCTTTGTACAATGTTAGAAGCTTAGGGAGGGGCTTAGAAAAATAACCCGGGTTTTTCTAAACCATCAGTGTCTATTTCTATAGGAGAGACGCCTAACTAAACGTCTACCCTGTAGAAATAAGCACCAGTGTTTAAACAAAGCCTGGTTTATTTCTTCAAGCACCTTTCCTAAACACCTTGCATTGTACAAGGCCTAAGAGAAGTTTGTTACATCTTTTTGTTTTTATTATCTTCCATTGATTTATTTTAAATTTTATTTGCCCAACATCCTATCTCTTTCCTTCGGTATTAGGGAAACTATTTTTTTTTCATTTGGTAATGGTAAACTAAAAACGTAGTACCACTTCAAAATTTGAGCATTTTTTGGTTAATAAGTTTAAGAAAGTGGTTTTTCTGCATCAAGGGACATTGCACCCACCAATGGCAACATAAAAAAAATCTGAAACTTTGTGGCTTTGATTATAACCAAATGTTTTATTTCTTGCAAAATTTGGTGGCCAAATGACATGGAGGAGTCCTGTACAATTTTTATTTTTTTGCGCAAAGTATGTGCACTGTTTGAGTAGAATCTGTACTGCATTTGTATGGAGACCATTTCATGCTATTTGTCCACCAAACTTTGCGAGCACGTAAAACATTTGTTTATAATCATTGTCACGAAGCTTAAGATTTATTTTGCTATTTGTTTAGATTTTACTGTTCATCATGGGAGCAATGAATTTGGGTGTAGCCACCACTTTTCCAGTATCCTTCATGAGCATACCGGTGTGTATTGTCGTACTTTTTTTTAAGAGAAAAACTCCTGATCTATTCATCAACTGTAAAGATAGTACAAAGAACAACAGAAAAAAAAATTACATCCAGGTCCGTAGACCACATAGCAACGACTACAAGTACTGGAGCGAGCCGAAGGCTCGCCGTCGTCATCACCCCTCCATCACCAGAGTCGGGCAAAGCTTGTTGTAGTAGACAGTTGGGAAGTAGGTCCTACAAGACCAACACACCAGAACAACAATCACCGTCGATGAAGAGAAGCGTAGATTGGAAGGATCCAACCTGTAGACACAGAAACACAGATGAACGAAGACTGGATCCATTGAAAACAAACACCAACCGAATCCCATGAGATCAGCCGGAGACAAACCTCCACACGCCCTCCGATGATGCTAGAAGCACCGCCGGGACGGGGGCTAGGCGGGGAGAACCTTATTTCGTCTTCAGAGAGCCGCCGCCATCTCATCTCTCTGAGTAGGACACAAACCCTAACAAAACTCAAAAAAATATCTAAAAACGGAACCCTCCCGCCGGCAAGGCCCGAGATCCACGGCACCTCCATGGCCCTAAGGCTAAAGAAGACGAGGCAGACCGACGGCGGCGCCGACGGGAGACACTGGAAACCCTAGCGGTAGGTGCCTTTCGCTCGTGCGAAGGTGTCATACTATATATTGAAGTGATTATACTTATATACCAGGAAAGGGAGAACAATAACATGATTCTAGCTGAAGTTGAAATGTAGATAAGCGAACACAATGATTGAAATCTGAAAATTGGTATAATCATCTACTTAGTACTACATACTGGTGACATGATCATTTAATTTCTAGACAAACGAGACATTCCACTCAAGACACAAGACACCTTGTCTAAAATATCCTTCATGAGCAAAGGGCAGCTTGCCATCAGATGCTTGAATCCATCCGTTGCCACGATATTTCCTAGCCTGTTTTGTGAGGTCATGAACTCAATGCAGGCATTTTTGAGATCGCGGAAATGGTGCTGCTCTGCCAGAACCAGCGTGGTCGCAACTGTTTCCACCTCAATGCTATCGCGCAGCCTGTCTTCGCACATAATTCTTAGCCTCTCCAATCCGTATCGATCCGCCGCAACTAGCAAGTGCTGCATTTTTTCAGTTTCATCTTTGTTGTCCCCATTATCTTGGACGGAATCCGTGTATATGAAGTGAAGAAGCGCCTCAAAGATTGGTGGCTCGACGTCGTAGATCTTGATGCTCTCTGCCGCGCTCTCCTTCATAGGCCCAAAGAGCTCCGCCTTGAAGACCGGAGACCGTGCAGCTAACAAGTATCTGTGGGCGCTGAACAACTGGCCAGATACACTGAATGTCACATCTGCTCCTTGTCCTTCCTTCCACATCTGATGGAGATGGTTTTGCAGGTTTGGCTGCGGAACCACAAGAAGGTTCCTCTTGACCTCGGTCCGTGGTTCTCTTATCACGGTAAGAACACACCGTATAATGAAGTAGCCATTGTTTGCCTTGGACGACGATGATTTCAGCAGCCTTGATTTCTCGACGAATTTACGATAACCAAAATCATAAGTCGGCGGAGAGAAGGTGTGGTTCATCGAACCGTGTCTTTTTAGCACTTTGCCCTCTTTTTTCAGCATGTTCAAGGTGAACTTAGCCCTCACACCTTCCTGTTGGCTGACACAATACAAAAAGGCTGAAGTCTTACCGGCACAGTTGACCGATGCACCATCTGGGTAGAATTGGATAGTCCAGTCGTAGCCACCGACGCTGAAGACGCACGAGCTGATGTACTTGCCGACGCCCAAGCCGTCGAGCAGCGGGTAACTTGCCATCTCGAAATCGTGGGCTCCGGTTAAGCTCTCCGTGGAGCATCTGGACGACGTCGCCGGTAGGATGTGGCCATAGTTAACGACGGCCGTGGAGTTGTTGGCCTTGGCCATGGCAAAGATGAGAGAAGCGACGATGGTTGATGGGGGTACGTGCGCCCGTCCCAGCTGATCTATTTATCGACGATGGACCTTACCTTGTTTCCTTAATAACGACTTCTATCTATCTCCGGTTATAAAAATCATAAGTTGGAACAAATCAAATCCGAATCCGAGTAGTACATGTATATAGTCATCCAATCCAAGTCGATTTAGGCAATTCGATCGACTGAAGACGGAACGGAGTAAATCATCCTGCTGGTATAAGATGCTGCCCGGTGCCCGCATCGGCTACGGCGTGCTGTCCCTGCCCTGGTCAGTGGCGCAGCTCGGCTTGGTCGCCGGGCCTGCCACACTCGCTATTTTTTTTTAAATAATACATTTTTTATTAATTTTAAAAAATATTACGTTGCATGAAAATATTTCAAAAATAATACACCGTCGGCCCGCTGCAGGCCGACTGGGTCTAGTCGGCCCACAGCAGGCCGACTGGGCTTAGTCGGCCCACCATAGGCCGACAGCAGGCCAGGCCAGGCACGCGCGGGGCTGTCGGCGCACCCGGGCTCCTGTCGGCCCGCTGCAGGCCGATCGGCCAGCTGCCGGCCGACAGGGCGCGGGGCCCCCAGCAGCTGGCTCCTTCCTCCTCTCTCTCCTTCTCCTTTCTCCTTTCTCCTTTCTCCTTTGTTTCTTCCACTCCTCACGGCTAGCTACAGCTCCATTCTTTCTCCTCTTTCTCACAAGAAATGCCTCAAATTAATACACCAAAATGAGGCGTTTTTTTTACAGATTGAGCATCGTGAATGGGTTCTACGTAGTTAGGGGAGCCAAGGGAGACCTCGATCAACTGATGGGGTAGCTCGTGGTGATCGTGGTGAGCATTTTTTTGAAGCTTTTTTTTAGCACATTGGAGGAGGTTGTGGCGGCGGTGGAGGTGGAGGTGGTGGTGCTGAAGCTGGGGCAGTGTGGTGGAGGTGGTGGAGGTGAAGCTCCGGCAGTTTGGTGGAGTTTCCGGCTCCGGTGATTGAAGGCCGCCGTTCGTCGTTCGCTCGCACGCTTCAAGGGTATATTTCAACACACATTTTATTTTTCGTAGTTGCTCTGGTAGTATTCGGTAATATGTTTCGATGTGAAATAAATTAGGTGTGCGATTAAAGTTATTTGCTCTGGTAGTATCCGTAAATATATTTAGATGTCAACTATTTAGTTGTGTGAATATTTGAAATTGCTCCGGTAATATTCCGTACTATATGTGGATGTCAAATATTTAGGTGTGTCAGTAGTTGGAGTTGCTCCGGCAAATATTTGTAATATATTTGTAGGTGTGTGAATTTTTTTAGTTGCTCCGTTAATATTCCATAATATATATACATGTCAAATATTTAGTAGTGCGGATATTTAAAGTTGTTGCTTAATACTTGTCTGTCATTGTTGAAAAAAAATTAGGTGAGCCGAGATGTCTGATGTAGTGACGTTCAAATTTTACTACGGTCCTGGTACTGTCCAAACAACTGACATGGGAGCTGATCTGAGTGAATTTACTCACATAGAGGTGGCAATGAGCGCACCTCAAACATGGTCTGTCAGTCAGTTGAAAGAATGGATTACAGGAAGTTTAGGGCTTGATACAGAAACACACACCGTCGATGTTCATGCATTATGGACACGGTCAAGTTCAATAATTTACTTTTATTTGCGGCCAATAGAGCGAGACTCTGAGTGGGTGCGGTGGTTACAAGGTTGCGAACGCAGGGGATGCAATCCTATTGCCTTAGTGCTTCCCGTCGTGAAGGAGGTCAGTGCACATGAAGGCGAGGGTGACTACGATCCTGGGCAGAGCAGTGGAGGGAGGCAGTTATCTATGTCAAATGCTGGAGATGATGGTTACGAACCAGGGCAGAGTAGTCAGGTAGAAGGAGGAAATGCCGATGGTGATTACAGTGGCGAGGTGGACGCTGACGAGGTAGATGGGCACATGCAGGACCAGATGGAAGAAGAAGACACCGATGTTGATAGGGGTCATGCCGATGATTCTGACGAGTCGGATGAAGAAGAAAATGCAGAGGAGGTCCCGAATCCTGCATCATAAAATCATGACTTCTCATCTGCAATGATGGTGAACGATGGACATGATTCTGCCTGGCAATATCACCAGAACAATATTGCGATGGGTGTTATGTATCCCAACAAGCAAGCTCTTAAGGATGCAATAATAAATTGGGCAATGTCCACGCAAAGGGTTTTCACAGCTCAGGTGTCAAGTCAGAAATACCTGACAATGGTATGCAAGAACACAGATTGTCCCACCAGGGTGCACGGCTATCTCCCTAAGTATGGCACAAGTTGGGTGATCAGCGACTTAGTGAATCACACTTGTCTTATTCCCTACATCCCTCAAGATCATGCCAACCTTTCATCGACGCTTATTGCTCGGTTGTTTTACGATGAGATAGTGGAGGGCAAAGCTATGGAAGTGAAGGAAATCCAGACAAAAGTCTTCGCCAGGTTGAAGTACATAATTTCTTATGGCAAGGCTTGGAGGGCTAAGCATGCGGCGCTTGAGAGGAGATTTGGTTCTTATTTTGATGCATATGACTCTGTTGTCCAGCTCCTCCACACACTGCAGCAGCGAAATCCAGGCACCTATATCGATATCCAAGACCTCTTCATGCCAGAGTTCCCAACTGTGAGGGTGCTGCATCGTCTCTTCTTCTCTTTCGGTGTATGCATCGAAGCTTCCAGGCATTGCCGACCGGTGATATGTGTAGATGGTACTTTTCTCACTGGCAAGTACAAGGGGCAGATCCTAACAGCCATAGGTCAAGACGGCCAAAATCAAGTTGTCCCACTCGCATTTGCTTTTGTGGAGAGTGAGAACATTGAAAGTTGGACATGGTTCTTCAGGCAGTTGAAAATATCAGTTGTGAAGGAGAAGCCCAATGTGTGCATCCTTCATGACAGGTATGCAGGTATACTCAGTGCGATAAGGACACTAACAAACCCAGGCCCTGAGGAACAAACTCCATGGCAGGACTTGCAGAGCCGTTGGTACATGCGCCATCTGGGTGCTAATTTCTTCTCGCAGTTCAGAAATAAGAGCCTGATGAATCTGTTCAAAAAACTCTGCAAGTAGAACCAGTTATGGAAGTACAATTTGATACATGACAGACTTAATGTGTGCACGCAGAGACACGTTAGGGACAGAAAAGGTGCAAGAGATGCAGCGGTGAGGGCACATGTTGAAGCAGTAGCTGCATAGTTGGCAACAGGATCAGCGGCCGTGGAGTAGGAGCCTGTTGGGTTATGTGACCTGCCAGGCTTTGACCCACCTGGTACTAAGAGAAGGCTGGGAAGGTCGATTAAAACCTTCCAGCAGTGGATAGAGCATGAGCCTCTGGAGAGGTGGTCTTTGCTACATGACACACATGGAGCAAGGTACGGTGTCATGACAACCAACCTCGCGGAAACATACAACTTTGTCCTCAGAGGAAACCAGGCATTGCCACTTACAGCCATCGTTGAGGGTATTTTCTATGGCACCGTGAAGTATTTCAGAGATAGACGTCAAAAAACAGAGCAGCATATCTTGAACAACCCGAATACACGTTACTGTGAAAGAGTGACGAAGTACATGGACAACAAGATGCAAAAAGTTAGGTCACACACTGTAGTCGCCATCGGTAATCAAGAGAGAAGGTTTGAGGTCCGCTTACTCAACAACAAATTCGGATGTGCAAATGAGTTGAGGACGCATGAGGTGAAAATTGTAAATGAAGCCTGGCCAACGTGTGAGTGCACATGCAACAAACTGAAATTGTTTCACCTACCTTGATCACTTGTACTTGCTGCTTGCGGGCAGCTTGGAATGGACGCAATATCGTTTGTGTCTCCATTTTTTCTGAAAGAGTCTGTCCTCAATACCTGGACAGGTGAGCTGATGGGTTTTCGATTAATGGGTAACTTCAACAACGTCAACCCCGCTGATAGGCGTTACATTCCAAACCCAGAGCATATGCGTACAAGTAGAGGCAGACGGCAGTGTCAACGCATCCGGAATGATATGGATGAATCTGAAGCAGGAAGTCCGACTAGGCAATGCATTATATGCAATGAATTTGGCCATAGGGACACTAATTGTCCCACTTTCGTCACTGCCAGTGGTACTGGTCGTGGACGAGGCAATCAGGGACGAAGAGGAGGTATAGGAGATAGAGGAGTAAGAGGGAGAGGAAGAAGATAAGCTAGCAGTACTATGTTATAAATTTGTATTAGTGTGGCACCATGTTCTGAATTTGTATTAAGTGTGACACTATGTTCTGAATTTGTATTAAGTGTGGCACTATGTTTGTAATTTGTATTAAGTGTGACACTATGTTCTGAATTTGTATTAAGTGTGGCACTATGTTTGGAATTTGTATTAAGTGTGTGTTCTGAATTTGTATTAAGTGTGGCACTATGTTCTACATTTGTATTAAGTGTGGCAACTATGTTTGAAATTGGTATGTGCAGGAATGGCGGGAATGTGGTTGCTGAATGGGGAAATTGATAAGGGTCATCGTGGTGCGATATGGTATGAGCGACAGCTCAAGCCTCTGGTCACTCGCACTCCTCTGGAGAATTGGATGATACACCCAGGATGGGTTCAGCGGTACGTGCTTTATTAATTTGCACACTGACATGAATATTAATGGGAGACACTAACTGAAATGTTCTGTCATGAAGGTTGAAATGGGCCGGCCTTTTACCTTTCGCGCGTCTGGTTGAGTCTATCCCGGGCTGCAAACGCCTCGCCATCGACTCCTCCTTGTTGAGCTGCTTAGTGGACCGTTGGAGGCCAGAGACCCACATGTTTCACTTCCGGTGGGGAGAGATGGCTCCTACTCTAGAGGATGTGTCACTTTTGCTGGGACTACCGTTGGCAGGTCATACCATAGGACCGTTGGACGCACCGGCTAGTTGGGAGCTCGGTCTTACACAACGTTTTCATGGTGTTTTTCCGGATGCTCCGGATCCGGTCTTGGAGCATCACGGACCTAAGTATGATTGGTTGCTCAATTTCCAGGTTAGTTCCCCTACCTATTATCTTCAAGTTATCATGCAAATGGTTTTACAAAAAATACCTGCGGCTTACTAAATATTTGTCTTTGCTTAATGCAGATCCAGAAGTTCCCGGCGCCGTTGAGTGCGGAACAGATCACTCGGAGCCTAGAGGCCTACTTAATGTGGCTTTTCGGCAAGGTGATGTTCACAGAGAACCATGTCACCACTATTAGCGCGCTCTACATCCCTATGGCACTCGAGATAGCTAGCGCGGAGACGGCGGATCAGATCAGACAGAGGAGTTGGGGCTCGACGGTCTTAGCGGCTACATACCGAGGTATGTGCAACGGCTGCCAGCTTTCATCGACAAAGCCAGCCCTTCTTGGATGCCCTCTATTCCTACAACTGTGGTCGTGGGAGAGGTTCTCTATAGGGCAACCAGATATACGTGTTCATCACCCTATAGACGCCATGTTCGATGCTGACGGCATCGACATGCCTACTTTCGGTCTGTGTTGGACACGTCGCGAGGTATGTATCGTGTTATAGTTTAATGCAACTTTTTTGTGCACAAGAGATAGTTCAATGCTAGCGGCTACTAACTTTTGTTTTCTGCATAGACGCTTTGCTAGTGATCAGACCAGGAAGGCATACACGGCATTGAACGAGCAGTTCGATACGTACACTGGGGTCATCTGGCAGCCCTACACGGAAGCAGCCATACATGCAAGATACCCCGGTGGTATGTCTGTGCTATGCACAAGGGACCGAGATTACTGGATGACGAAATCGAAGATCATCTTTGATATCTTCGTCGAGGAGATGGCACAACAGAGGGTTATGAGGCAATTTGGTCTTCTGCAGTTGGAGCTGCCTCCCCCTAAAGAGAATCCGGTGCCAGCACACGTCCACAGGTATTAACCAGTTTTTCAATGTTGCATTATCTTTGACAGTACTCCATTCGAAGCATTGCGTAATTGTTAAACACACACCATAATTTTAGGATGACGAGGAAGGGCATGCATAGGACAACTGCTGACTGGCTAGTTAGACTAGAGCCGTATGTTACAGAATGGGAGACAGCAAACACACATCTATGGCATGAGAATCATAATTTTGATCTCAATGAATTCAATCTCTATTTGCGGCGTTACATGACCGGAACACGGTTACGCATCATTGAGCGCTCTCACCCAGAGGAGATACCTGACCCTACTCCGTCGGATATGTACCCGAGCTATGATACTTCGGGCTCTAGGCAGTACGCGGTAAGATATATTTTCTTTAAGTAAAGTTGTGACATACTTTGACGTGCATACTTAATAATCGTCATGAAAATTTTCAGGCTCGCTTGACACACGAACTATACGACGACGTGACCACCTTTGGACGATCACTGTCGTCTGGACCTCTTCTTCAACACCGGCCTGTGCTACAGCCCTTCTTGGAACGCATGCAGAACAAGATACGGGCTGTCTACGAGGCTATCACGTGCACCCGGAGAAGCGACGTTGTTCAGCACCACCAGCAGCAGCAGCAGCCGCCACGTCACTCCACGCACCGACAGCAGCCACGTCCACGTCTAGCACATCAGCCAACGTCCAGGCCACCCCCTTCTGACCAACCTGGCAGTTCGACGTGGCAGCACCCACAGCACTATGGTCCCACGTCAAGCTTCGTGTTTTCTCCACAGCAGCAGGGTCCCTCGTCGAGCTTCGTGTTTCAGCCAGAGCAGCCGTCACAGCTAGCAGGTATGTCTCTTCATATTTATTGTTTTCAATATTAGTTGAGGCGACCTCATTCTTCATGACTTAACGTTCATCGTGCAGGAGCCTACGGATATCATGCGTCTATGTCGGCATCACATGATACGTGGGGGAGTGATCAACATCCTGAGGACAACATACAGGCTCAGATGTCGCAGCACACCGAGTGGATGAATATGTTCTCGACTCCTCCACCTGGCCCCACACAGGATACACAGTATGACCAGGGTGAGTCTGAGATTTCTCCTCGCCAGGTTAGGGCACCCAACAGGTTGGGATGGACGCCGCCTCAAGATCAGCCTCCGCGCCAGGGCAGACGTCGTCAGTGACGCTTCTATCTATCAGTAGAGACATGACCATCTACTTCTGTATGAGACTTATGTCTATTCTATGTATGAGACAAATGACTATGTACTTATGTATGAGACATATGCCTACTCTATTTAGTGCTCTGTTATCCGAACTACAACATCATATTTAGATAGAACATAATGCTCCTACAATAAGACACTACAAACAACTAGATAGAACTACATCTAAATTAAACGGTACATAGGACTTAACTTACAACATACATCATAAAAATTACATGAAGTCATCATCGTCATCCTCCATCGATGCAGAACTCTTGCCCTTCGACGATGAAGAAATCTTGCCCTTCGACGATGAAGAACTCTTGCCCTTCGATGATAAAGAACTTTTGCCCTTTGACGATGCAGAACCCGGAAGCGGCGGCATGAAGATATCGTCTTCATCGTCGCTGTCGGCACTCCATAAAAAAGTATGTTCTGCTCCAAACTTGACGTACCTTCCACACTTTAGGTATCTTCCATGCAACCTCAGAAGTTCTTTCCGTATCTCCTCAAAGGTCCTGGAAGGCCACCCGCATCTACTTAATGCGTGAGCCAGCTCATTCAGTAGGGTGTCAGTACTGATGAGTTTGTCCCACGGAACTAATATGTTGTCTACCCTCAAATCAGCGGCTAAATCCAGAAGACATTTGGACATACTAGGGTGAAAACTACGATCAAAAGGATATCCGGACATCTTGGCGAGAACTAGAGAGCGGTAATATATGGCGAGAACAAGCAAAGTGGGAAAATATGGCGACAACACGAGACTACGCTAGACTGCTTACCCACGTTACTGCCGAGGGTGTTTTATAGGCGGGAGGGAGACACTGGCGGGAACTAAGAAAGCGGAAAAATTGTGGCAGGAACATATGGCGGGAACTACCGAAGCGGGAAAATATGGCGGGAAGTAGAGAGCAGGAACATATGGCGGGAACAAGCAAAGCGGGAACATATGGCGGCCCCAGAAAATATGGCGGGAAATAAGGGGGAAACGCACGAGGGTAGATGGGGGAGAGGGGATGCACCGCGTGGCTCCAATCGGCCCACAGTAGGCTGACAGGATCCAATCAGCCCACACTGGGCCGATAGGACATAATCAGCCCATAGTGGGCCGACAGGCTGCTTACCCAGCGGCCGACTGGCCAGTCGGCCAGCTGCAGGCCGACTGGAGGCCTATCGGCCTGCTGTGGGCCGACTAGACCCAGTCAGCCTGCAGCGGGCCGACGGTGTATTATTTTTGAAAAAAATTCAACCAGCGTAATATTTTTGATAATTAATAAAAAAATGTATTATTTAAAAAAAATTAGCGCCACACTCATGGTCTTCGCCGGCGTCACGTACTATACCTCCGTGCTCCTCACTGACTGCTACCGCACTGATGGCGCCGTAGCCGGGAAGAGCGAAAATATATTTTAGAACACCTGCACACAGGTCCCTCTTATCTAGCCATCCATTCTTCGCATCAAGATCCATGCAAGTACATTTCTCTTTTTTGTTTCTCTCACATAGAACATGTCTTCAAGTTCAAACTTTTGTAGAACAGTAAAACTTTCTAACTAGAATATAGGATAAAAATTTTAGATTTTTTCGTCCAACATAAATATACAAAATAAGTTTTATTTCATTAAAAAAATATTTTTAGTATTTATGTTAGGATGAAAAATTCTGAAAGTTTTATCTCACATTCTAGTTAGTAAGTTTTGCTGCGTTGCAAAGTTTGAAGTTCAAAACATGTTCTATATGAGAGAAACAAAAAAGAAAAAATTTCATATACGAAGTTAGTTGTCTCGCACAGATCTTAAAGTAATATTGAAGAGTCAGGATAGCAGGGCATGGCTACAAGTGCTCTAAAAATCTACGTACAACCCAGGAAGAGGAACTACACCTACATCGAGGCCGTCGAGTCCTACACTCCTACCTAGGCAGCGGCGAAGTGTGGTTCTGCGGCCTCTGCCAGTACGTCAATCTTGTCGGAACCGTAATCGAGTAGACCATCACGGCGTCGACCAGCGCCGCCGCTCTGTACAAGGCCAACTGCTTCCACAACACAGCGGCCACTCCGTCGACTGCGGCGTGTACACCACCATGTACATGGTCCTCTTCGGGATTCGTCTTCTCCCAGCTCCCCAACCTCCAGGAGATGGCGTGGCTGTCCATCCTGGCCGCGGTCATGTCCTTCTCCTGCTCCACGATCAGCATTGGCCTCTCCTTGGCGCAGACCATATCAGGCCCTACCGGCAAGGCGACCATGGGTGGCACCGTAATTGGGGTAGACGTTGCAAGTTCGGCCCAGAAGATATAGCTAACACTGCAAGCGCTCGGCAACATCGCATTCGCCTACTCATAACTCCATGGTCCTTATAGAAATCCAGGACACAGTGAAGGCGCCTTCGGCCGAGAACAAGGCGATGAGGAAGGCGAACCTCATGGGGGTCTCCACCACCACGGCCTTCTACATCCTCTGCGGCTCCCTTGGCTACGCCACCTTCGGCAACATGGCGGAAGGTGGCGCAGGCAACATGCTCACCAGGTTCGGCTTCTACGAGCCCTTCTAGTTCATCGACTTCGCCAACGTCTGCATCGTCGTGCACCTCACCGGCACCTACCAGGTTTATTGCCAGCACATCTACACCACCGTGGAGAGCTGGGCTGCGGCACGGTGGCCAGACTCGGACTTCGTCGTCCTCCAGTACCATCCCGTCGGCGTCAGCAGGTTCAGCTTCAGTATGTTCAGGCTGGTTTGGAGGGCGGCGTTTGTCGTCGTGACACGGTCCTCGCCATCTTGTTGCCCTTCTTCAACGACATCCGACAACCTTGGCCTCCTCGGCACGCTCGGGTTCTGGCCGCTATCCGTATACTTCCCTGTGGAGATGCACATCCGGCAAAGCAAAGTGAAAAGGTCCTCCTGGAAGTGGGCGGCGCTACAGGGCCTGAGCTTCGTGTGTTTCACGGCGACGGTGGGCGGGACTGTGGCGTCCGTGCAGGGGATCACCCGATCCCTCAAAAACTATGTGCCGTTCAAGACCAAGTTGTGAACAAGATAGCTTGGTTAAGTGAATATATTCATTAACTTCTGTTTGTGCAAGCCTTTAATCTGGAAAAGCTTGTTGTTTTGTGCATTTGTGCGTTTGGTTGAAGAATTTGCATAAACCGAAAAAAAATGATACTCTATTTACTTTTTTTGGAATCACGAAGGAGGATTGCATGTCTAATATTAAGAGAGATAAAAAAAGTTCACAACTAGAACTAAACGACGACAAGATCCAAGGAACACTACCAGATACCGTACCTCAAACCAACCTACCACACACCTAGCTAGGCAATAGAAACAAGCTTTGTTGTTGTCAAATAGTACCAGAGAGGAATGCCATGAATGAGCCAAGATTTCTAGAGAAAAAGAGACCTGAGACAAGTTTTCTTGCCATCAAATACTAGGAGTTATTATGCCATGAAGTAGTAACCAAACTGATACGGTAAAAAACTAAAAATAACATCAAAATGCAAACACAAATCGTCACAATATCATGGTAACACGTACAAGCTGAAACATTGTTAACTGAACATGTATTGAAATTTAGCAATCTGCATAATTAGTTGCACATATGATACCTTGACCTCTTAACGGAACTAGCCACTGCGGGACATCATGTCCAATAACTCCTTCATGACCAAAGGACAGCTTGCTACCAAATGTTCGAAACCATCGGCTGCCATGACAGCTTGTAGAACATTCCGTGGAGCCATAAACTCAATGCAGGCTTCTTTGAGATCCTTGCAGTGGTGTTGCTCTGCTAAAACCTATGTTGTTGCAACAGTCTCCACGTCAATGCACTCAGACAATTTACTTTCACGCATCACATTTAACCTATCCAAAACATATCGATCCGAGGCAACTAGCAGATGCTGCAGTTTTGCAATTTCACCTTCTTTGCTGTGCTCATCAACTAGCAGGGAATCTCTATATATGAAGTGAAGAAGCACCTCAAAGATTTCAGGGCCGATGTCATCAATTTTGATGCAGTGTGTTTCCTTCTCCTTCATCGGACCCAAGAGCTCCACCTTGAAAACCAGAGACCGTGCAGCCAACAAGCATCTGTGAGCTTTGAACAATTGGCCACCCACACTGAATGTCACATCTGCTCCCTGTCCATCCTTCCACATTTGGCAGAGCTGATCTTGCAGATTCGGTTGCGGAACCACAACAGTGTTTCTCTTAACCTCGGTGCGAGGTTCTTTTATCACGGTGAGAACACAGCGTATAATGAAGAAGCCATTGTTAGCTTGCGGTGATGATTTCAGTTTTGCATTTGCAACGAATCTGCAGTAGCCCCAATATGACTTTGCTGAGGAAAAGACATGATCTATCTCATCACATTTAGTTAATTGTGCCTCGACGTCTTTCTCTAGCATGTTTAAGGTGAACTTAGTCCTGACATTATGCGTGTCATTCTGTTGAATGACACGGTCCAGAAAGACTGATGCATAGCCAGCGTGTAGTCTGCCATCCTCCCATCCGGGAAGAAATTCATAAACCATTCGAAGCCACCCACGCTGAAGTTGCTTGAGCGAACGTGCTTGCCGACGCCGATGCCATCCAGCAACCGGTAATTGGCCACCTCAAAATCATGCACCGCAGTGACACCCTCCGTCAAGCATGTGGACGATGTCTTTGACAGTAATGCTGGATCGCATGTGGTTAGGATTCCGGTAGTGGTATGTGGAGTGTTACCTTCTCCTACACTCGAGGTGCTCCCGCCGGTGACCATGGTGGGATGGTGACGATGGTGAGTGGGCAGAGAGACGGTGAGGTGGTGATGGCGGCGATGTGTGTGCGGCGGCGGCGGTGGTGCTTCCCGTCACTAACAGCGCAAGACCTAGATCGGGTCGGGTGTTTCGGTGGGGAGCCTGGCAACGCGGTGAACCTCGTACTGCGTGCCGCCGGCCCCCACCTCTTTATATAGCGCTGCGTGACAGGGGCCCACCAACCATAATGGGTTGGGCGCCCCCGATCAGGGCGCGGATCAGGGGTTCGGTGGGCCGTTGGGCCCATACGGGAGAGATCAACCTAACATTCTCCCGCTTGATCTCAACTTTTACTTTTCACTTTTATACTTTCAAGTTTATTTGTTCCATCACATATTGGTACATAGAGCATGTCTCATCGTCACAGCTTAATTGCCGATAGAATCATACAGCTACAACATACGTTTTGTTTAGAAACAAATTCTGTTCCTTTTGGGCCTCTCATGATCCAGGAATCATAAGGCTTTCCCTTAAATCCATGCCGGCTAAGTGTTCCTTGAACACATTGGGTGGTAAGCCTTTCGTAAGCGGACCCGCAAGCATATCCTTTGTCTTTATATGCTCGAGACTTATAGTGTGATCCTAGATTTTATCTTTCACAACATAATACTTTATCTCTATTGTTTTTGCAGCATTACTCGACTTGTTGTTGTGAGCATAGAATACTGCGGGCTAGTTGTCACAGTACATCTTTAGTGGTTTGTGAATACAATCTACCACTTTCAAGTCGGGTATAAATTTCTTTAGCCATATCGCCTGCCCCGTGGCCTCGAAGCATGCTATGAATTCTGCATACATCGTGGATGATGCAACTGTCGACTGTTTGGAGCTTTTCCATGAAATAGCTCCCCCAGCGAGAGTGAATACGTATCCTGACGTGGATTTTCTATCATCTCTTTCCCCCGCAAAATCTGTGTCTGAATACCCTTTTATCTCTAAGGAATCACTTCTCCTGTATGTTAGCGTGCAGTCCTTCGTGCCTTGCGCATAACGCAATGCTTTCTTTACCATCTTCCAGTGCTCTATGCCTGGATTCTCTTGATATCTACCGAGTACCCCAGTGATAAAAGCTAAGTCAGGGCGAGTGCACACTTGTGCATACTGTAAGCTGCCAACAGTCGAAGCATATGGTACTGCTTTCATTTGATCGATCTCGTACTGGTTCTTGGGACATTGGAATTTCCCAAAACTATCGCCCTTGACTATAGGAGCAGGTGTGGCTCTACTCGCATGCATATTATACTTTTGAAGAGCCTTTTCTAAATATGCTTTCTGCGATAGTCCTAAGACTCCCTTGTTTCTATCTCGGTGAATTTCTATGCCCAAAACATATGATGCTTCACCAAGATCTGTTATGTCAAAATTTGAGGACAAGAACTTCTTTGTTTCTAGTAGTAGACTAACATCACTGCTAGCAAGCAAGATATCATCCACATACAAGATTAGAAAAATATATTTCCCATTTTTAAACCTTGCATAAATGCAGTTGTTCTCAATATTTTCTTTAAAACCAAAATTTTTAATGGTCTCATTAAATTTTAGATACCACTGTCTAGAGGCTTGCCTTAATCCATAAATGGATTTTTTCAGGCGGCATCCCATATTTTCCTTGCCTTCCATGATAAAACCCTTGGGTTGTTTCATGTAGACCTTTTCTTTTAAATCACCATTCAGAAATGCCGTCTTTACATTCATTTGATGTAACTCTAAATCAAAATGCGCAACTAATGCCATTATGATTCTGAAGGAATCCTTACATGAGACTGGGGAAAAAGTCGCATTGTAGTCTATCCCTTCTCTTTGTGTAAATCCTTTTGCCACAAGTCGGGCTTTATACTTTTCTACATTCCCATTTGGGTCATACTTTGTTTTGTAGACCCATTTGCAGCCTACTGTTTTGGCTCCTTTAGGAATTTCCTCTAAGTCCCAAACATCTTTGGAACTCATCGATTTCATCTCGTCTTCCATTGCCTCTAGCCATTTTGATGAGTTAGGGCTTCTAATGGCTTCTTCATATGTGGTGGGATCACCTTCCATATGAACCATTTCTATATTATAAACTTTAAAGTCAGTAGAAATAGCTGACTTCCTTGGTCTTGTAGACCTTCTAAGGGCCTCACCCCTAGGCTCATTATGTGCCTCACTTTCCGGCACATCTTCTAGAATTGGCTGTTGCACCTCCCTTTCATGCTCAACGACGGTTTCAGTCGGCTCCTGACGGACAGGTTCCGGGTCTACCCCCATAGTTGTCTTGGGTGGAGTTGCAACTGGTAGTGAGAAAAATGGCTCCTAAATCATCGGATTAGGTGCATGCACCCTCTTCTCCTCAAGATCAATCTTCCGAGCTACCATGCTCCCCCTCATCATATCGTCCTCTAGGAAGACTGCATGTCTTGTTTCTACAAACTTTGTATATCTGTCTGGACAGTAGAAACGAAAACCCTTTGATCTGTCTGGATAGCCAATGAAGTGGCAACTCATTGTTTTGGGATCTAACTTTGCAACGTTTGGATTAAACATTTTGGCCTCAGCAGGGCACCCCCACACCCTGAAGTGGTGTAGAGAGGGCACTCGTCCTGTCCACAGCTCATACGGTGTTTTGGGCACCGACTTGTTTGGCACTCTATTGAGAATATGAACGGCGGTTTTAAGCGCCTCCATCCACAATCCCAATGGCAAAGTGGAGTAACTCATCATGCTGTGCACCATATCCATAAGTGTAATGTTGCGCCTTTCAGCTACTCCATTTTGCTGAGGCTCGTCCGGCATTGAATACTGGGCTACTATGCCAGTCTCCTGTAAAAACTTTGCAAAGGGTCCAGGGACTTGGCCATATGGAGTATGTCGACCGTAGTATTCCCCCCCACGGTCAGATCTCACTATCTTTATTCTTTTATCATGCTGATTTTCAACTTCAGCTTTGAATATTTTAAACTTATCCAACGCTTCGGATCTTTCTTTGATTGGATAAATATATCCATAGCGAGAGTAGTCATCTGTGAATGTTATGAACGAGTCATATCCATCCACACTTTTCACCGGAAAATGGTCCACAAATGTCAGTGTGAATCACTTCTAGTGTGCCTGTACTATGGATTGCACCCTTTTTGATTTGTTTTGTATACTTTCCTTTAATGCAATCTATGCATTGTTCTAAGTCTGAGAACTCTAACGGAGGAAGAATTTCACTTTTAACGAGTCTTTCTATTCTCCTCTTGGAAATATGGCCCAAACGACAGTGCCATAATTTCGATGAGTCGTGAGTTCTCTTTCTTTTCTTTTGTTCTTTATTCGACGCGGAAACATGTTCTTTCACATTACATACTGAATAAACTTTTTCACGTAGTGATAATAAATAAAACTCATCGTGAAGTAAAGCATCACCCACATAAGCATTATTAAACCATATGGCACATTTGCCATGTCCAAAATAACATTCATAATTATCTTTGTCCAAACAAGAAACACTAATTAAGTTTCTATGACATGATGGAACAAATAAAACATCTCTAAGTAGAAGCTTGAATCCATCAGCTAACAACAAGGAGATGTCGCCGACAGCTTCAACTTCCGCTTGAATTCCATTTGCTACTTCAATGCCTCTTTCTCTTCTTTGCGTAGTCCGGATCGAATGGAATCCCTGTAAGGAATTTGCAACATGAACAGTTGCTCCTGAGTCAATCCACCAAGTAGATTTCGGAAACTATATGTACAAGGATTCATTTACTAAGGAAACAATGTTGTTACCTTGCTTTGCCATTAAGGACTTCAGCCAATCAGGGTAGTCTTTCTTGTAGTGCCCAGTCTTCTTACAGTGGAGACATGTGTCTTTGTCCACTGGGAAAGGCTTTTGCTGACGCTGATGCTGATAGGGAGCTTTTCCATGTGGCTTTGAGGGGGAACTGTTGCTATTTAGATTGTAATTCTTTTTCTTATCCTTCACATAGTTGATAGAACCACCATGTGAGGCTTTAAGTCTTTCCTCCTCTTGGACACACATTGTTATTGTCTTTTCAATGTCCCATGTTCTAGGTGACATATTGTAGTTTACAACAAAAGTTTCAAACTCCTTTGGCAGTGAAGCCATGACCAGGTGGACCAGGAGCTTTGGTTTGATCTCCAGATCCGCATCCATGGGCTTGAGCTTTGCTGCCATATTGCTCATCCTGAGGATGTGCTCTCTTATTCCATGACTGCCACCTGTGTAGTGTTCTGTCACCAGTTGCTTTAACACCTGGGTGGCATATATCTTTGAAGAGCCAGTGAACTGGCTCTTTATCTTTGTAAGCAACTCCCCTGCGGAAGTGCACTCTGCAATGGAGCCCACAATGGTGCTCTCAATTGTATTCTTTCTAAATGCCATGCACTTTTTGTTTGCATTGACCCACTTTTGGTTTTCTATGGAGTATAACATCTCCACAGGAGCATAATCTTTTTTCTTTTTCTCCCATGCATCATCATCATCAGTGGCCTCTCTGACTGGCTCTGTAGGTCTGACCGGCTGTGGTTCATCCACAACCCAGTCTACCTCAGCACAGACAAATGCCAGGTCTACTTTCTTCCTCCACTCAGTGTAGTTGTCACCTCTGAGTGTCGGAACATCTTTTAGGCAACTCATCAAGTGGAAGCCTCCTTCTCCTTGTGCCGACGAGCTCGAGCCGGAGGCCATCGTGGTGCTGTGGCGCACGGTGATGGCGAAGAGTGGGCGAGGTGGTGGCGGTGCTTCCCGTCACTACTGCGAAACCCTAGATCGGAAGGGATTGTCGGTGGGGTGTGCGGCTTGCGACGAACCTCGTGCCGCGAGCCGCTGGCCCCCACCTCTTTATATGGCGCAGTGTGATAGGGGCCCGCCAGCCATTGTGGGCTGGGCGCCCCCGATCAGGGCGCGGATCTAAGGGCCCGGTGGGCCGTTGGGCCCACACGGAGGAGATCAACCTAACAGTCTTGGGTAGCTGGCCATGGTTAACTTCAGAGGTGGATTTGTTGGCCATGGTGAACAAAAATGCAACGGGTGTTGCAGGCTTGCGAAGCAGACAGAACTTCCTTTGAGCAAATTCAGTTTACAAGCTAGCCTTATACTGAGAGATCAACAGGTTTCAACCGGCGAAATCGGACCTTGAACGAAACACAGTCCAGATTTGAATCTGATAACAACGAGATGTCAACACCAAACACGCCACCATTTGGTTGACGCGTAGCAGCTTCCCATCTACAAAAGTTAAGGAAAATTCAAATCGGGGAAAATATTTAAGATCTGAACCAAGCCTACCCAACTTGATGGTTCACGACGAACGGGCAGCGGCGCACCGTGGTAGAGAAGGCGACGGAGCTGCGGGAGGGCGGCGCGCCGAGGAAAAAGACTCGACGGGCAATGCACGGCAACGTCGCCAGGAGAGGACGCAATCCCGCACGCTGAGCAGGTCCAACCGGCGGCGAGCCCGCAGGTGGTGGAGGCTGAGAGGAAGAAACCCCAGCCGCCGGCGCCCCTTGGAAGGGTTGGGGACCGTCGACTAGAGGCGCGGGCTGAGAGGGCAGATCCTATTTGATGCCCGCAGGCGTCAAAAAGAGGTGGCTTCGCTAAAGCCTGGCACCCTCGCTCCAGTTTTGGGCCGGCCCACGATCGCTCTGCCTTTTCTTCTTTTTCCTGTTTCTTTCATTTCTTTTTTTCTGTTTCTATTTCTATTTCTATTCACTAGCAAAAATGTCCGTGCGTTGCAACGGGAGAAAAAAAAAAGCAATGCCTCTATCTCAATAAGCATAGTCCCAATACCTCCACAGGTACACATCCTTTTTTTCAACATGATGCCCTCCAATGTCACCGCCTATCCTCCTTCCCGCCGTCACTGATAGTGGTCGTAGTGCCCGTGTTTAACAAAACTTCCTATCATGAATAATAAATAGCACATAGGTTACTAATAGTACATACAATCAAATTTTGCAACCTTTTAATGTAACTAAATGTTTTGGCTAGCTAACAAAATCACTTTAAGATTATGAAGAAAATTGATGCTTTTCCTCAATAAAGAATTAAACCATTACATGAGCAACCAATTGGATTTCTCTATCATGTACTTGAATTAAACTAATGTGTTGTTACTCATATTATTGCTATTTACTTGGAAAAAATCATGTTATTTATTTTAATCCACTATACATTTTTTTGAGCTTTTATTAATCAAACTGCATGCGTTAATTATTTAGTTTAACCGACCATGCATTAAGTTTTAACGTTTGTGAGCGATCAAATTTATTTGCACAGCTGTAACCATAACATGCTCTAATTGTGTTTGTGTTTATAAAAAATAGCATGGTAATTCACCTCATTAATATTTGTGAACTGAAACAAAGTAATGTGAAGCAACTGCCATACGATGGAGTTTGGAGACGTGCACTAACTTTTCTTCTGAAGCTAGCTATAGTCATGCTCAAACATAGGGCATAGGAAAGATGAATCATCATTTTACGGATTGTGGATCTAGGAAAATTGTGCGTACTTACATTTTAACTCATTAATTTTTGTGAAAATAATCATGTTATTTATTTTAATCCACTGTACATTTTTTTGATCTGTTTGAATCAAACTACATGTGTTAATTATTTACTTTAACCAACCATGCATTAAGTTTTAATGTTTGCTAGCGACCAATTTTTTTTTACACTTCTATAACCAATTTTTTAACTTAATGAAAAAGAGAAAAACTTGACAAAAAAGATGCATCCTCTTTGACACAAGAGAAACTTGAGCGCCATGGCGCGTCTCACGTTAAATTCTCCTATTATTATTGTTCTCTATCACAGACTGAAATCCCTCTTATCTTCTTTATTCTTTCCTTCTATTTTATTTCCTTCTTTATTCTTTCATTCAATCCCCTTTTTCCTTCTTTATTCTTTCCCCTATTTGTTTCCTTTTTCCTTCTTTATTCTTCTATTCAATCCCTCTTTCCTTCCTTAGTACGGATGGCTTATTTTCCTTCCTTAATGACTTTCGAGATGGCTCCTTGTTACCCAGAAAAATCAAAGACGTATATAAAGTAGCATGATTGGATGTAAGGAAACGAGGTGGGATTATTTTACAGGTGAATCAACCTTATATTATCACGCAACACAAGCTAGCTTAGTTGGTCACAATATTATATTTCGGTCGGCAAGTTGCGAGTTCGATTCGCCACACGAGCCATTATATTTTTGTATCGGGCCGCCAGGATGGGCCGGAATAATTTGGCCCAGCTCGGGCTGGAGTAATTCAGCATCGCTGCGTGTGGTCCAGGTGGCTTCTTTGGATCGGATTCATTTTTGACCAAACGGACGGATCGATCGGACGACGTATGAAACTTTAGAGGACGGACGAAAATAAACCTTTGACGTAGGAAAACGGATTAAAATTAGGGAGGAAGAAGCGGTAGATGCTTTATTATTAGGTAAAGATTTTTTTTCTTTTTGTTTCTTTTTTCGTGTTTCATACACAGTTCATTACCTGTGCAAAAAAATGTTCTTCGTATATTTAAGAAAATGTTCACACTATATTAAGAAAATGCTCAGCTTATTTTTCGGAAATGTTCATTGTGTATTTTAAATTTGTTCAACATATATTCACAAAAAAAATTCAATGTGTACTTAAATATTGTTCAGCATATATTACTAAAATGTTTACTGTGTATTTAAATATTTGTTCAGCGTATATCACAATATGTTCAGTGTGTATTTAAAATTTGTTCATCATATATCACACAATGTTTAGTGTGTATTTAAAATTTGTTCAGCGTATATCACAAAATGTTCAATGTGTATTTAAAAATTGTTCATCATTTGAATCTCAAAAAAAAAACCTCATGTATTCAATAATTTTCACGTTTTTAAAGTTTGATTGAATTTCTAAATGTGTTCAAGATTTTCATACATTATTCAAAAAAAATCATATTTTCGGAAGAAATGTTGAAAATTTGAAAAAAGTAACAGTTCTGCCATGTAGATAGTACTTTAATTGATCAGGTGATACAAATTGGTTCTTAAACTCAGGCTCTGCGAGTCTAGCACTACACTCGTGTGGTCTAGTGGTTTCGAAGAGGTATCGCCTAGCGGGAGGTCGTGAGTTCAAGTTCTCACTCTTGCAATTGCTTCTGTCCAGATTTTTTGCGGGCCAGAATTTCACTAGCTCAAAATCGGCCGGCCCATTCGTGGTTCTCTTCAGCGAAAGGTCGTCATTTTGACGCTAACGGGCGTCGAGTAGGGGCTTCCCGAAATCACTAATTAAGGAGTACTCATTGCAAAGGTCACTCCCACCTCTCCAGGTTGCGACAAGTGTGCGCCACTTGTCGCAACCTGGGAGTTTTCCCTTTTTTCGTAGATTCGTTTATTCAAAATGTTTTATGTCTTTAACCGTGCGTCCAAATCTTGAACCGTTTTCACCGTTGGATTCCTCGCGTCGAGATCTTCAAAACTAGATCCTATGTTGATAGGTTTTGACGAACTTTTTTTTCATGAAAAAAATCGAACGAAAAAACCGAACCGGGAGCACGGGTTTTTTCCCTTTCCGAAAGAGGCACGCCTGTGCCTCTCGTGAAACCACAACCGTGCCTCTCACGGAAGCAAAACCGTGCCTCTCACGAAGAAAAAAAAACAAAAAACACGTTTTTTTTTCGTTTCCGAGAGGCACGGCGTGAAAGCACAGCCGTGCCTCTCTCGGAAGCAAAACTGTGCCTCTCGCGGAAAGTAAAAAAACAGAAATACGTTTTTTTCCGTTTTCGAGAGGCACGGCCATGACTCTCATGAAATGAAAAAAAACAGAAAACGCGTTTTTTTCGTTTTCGAGAGGCACGGCCGTGACTCTCGTGAAAGTAAAAAAAGAGAACGTGTTTTTTCGTGCAAAATTTTTTTTTTTTGTTCCAAAAGTTCAGGAAGATCGGTGAAAAACCGAAACGTCGAAAAAAACCATTAAAAAGCCGAAAACACGTGCGGAAAAATAAAAAAATAAAATCCTGAGGGAGCATCCAGAGCGCGACACGTGGCGGGGCTGCTGGGAGCGCGCCAAGCGCCAAGTGGCGCTGATCTTTGCGAGGCTCCCGAAGGAGCACTTGTTAACTAGTTGCTCTCGGGGCTCCCGGCTGAGAGAGTCTACTTCGTCGCTGGGCAAGACAAAGAAAAGAGTTTTTAATGAAACCGGCCCATGAGAAACTAGGCTCGCGGTCCAGTCCCGAGTGGGCTTCAATTTTTCCATCCTACATGCCGACAACTCGACTAGCTCCGGATTGTCTAAAAAAAAGTAGCTCCGGATCAGAAGCCTGAGCGAAAAATGGCTAAGCACCCACCAAGAATGCGCATTTCTCAAAAAAAAAAAAAAAAAATGCGTCATGATAGTCGTGCGGGACCGCTCCACCTGATTGCTGAGCCTTTGAGAGAGAACCATCTGCATTTGCCTTTATCTAAACTTCAGCGGGACCACACACCAAGGTGCATGATCGAGTAGTGGTGATGACCTTGGGGGGGTCCTTCATGGACCGTTTTCCATTCTTCGGCCAACCAAAGCACCCTGTCAGAGATGAGTTTTGGTTACTCAATTCTTTTCCTATTTCTGGCGTTGTTCCTCGCGATCCATAACTCATATAGAGCCCTCGGAGTTGATTCTTTCTCCTCTTCTGATGCACGCCCTAGCCAGTCCATGAACCATGATCGTATGTTGCTTGGGGTTTCAATGTCATCACGCATACAGTCTAGCGGAGCCCCGATCGCAGCCCCTGAATATCTTCCAAAACAATTTTGGGTGATGGCATCTTCAAAACCGATGGACGATGGTCTCCTCCCTACCGCACGCTATGCAGAAGACCCCAGGCTTGATCCTGCGACACCGAAGCTCCTCTCCCACCTTCTGCCCATCAAAATGATTCCCCAAATGTGGATCTTCACTTTACCCGGAACGTCTGTACTCCACAGGCTCAACCAGCTCCTATGGTTGATCACCATAGGAGCCCGAGAGGACGACAAAGCTTTCAGAGACAAGGACAAGTGAGAGGCTAACCTGATATAGAAGACACCGTTCTTTGTGCAATTCCATGCTCCTTCCCACTCCCACCAACAAGAACTGGCTTGATATCGCATGCATTACTCTCTTTGAACACCATGTTGAGTTCCCCTTCATCCCAGCCCAATCCTTGGCTGTCCAGGAGGTCGACCACACGAGTAATATGAGCCTGATATGTAGCACCTAGTGGTACTAAGCTTTTAGATCGCGGAATCCAGTTGTCATGCACGATATTTATTTTTGATCCATCTCCGATGCACCAAATAAAGTTGTGGCTAAGTAAATCTCAGCCATGCATTAAACTCTGCCAAGTGTACGAGAATCCCAGTGGACACACCACCTTCATGATGTCGGAATCTCTAAAGTACCTTGCTTTGAGGACCCGGACACATAGAGAGTTAGGAACCAAAATAATTCTCCAAACTTGTTTTGCTAAGAGGGCTTGGTTGAAGGCTTCAAAATCTCTAAACCCAACCCTCCTCCATACTTTCTTTTGTACATTTTGTCCCATGCTACCCAATGGACCTTGTGCTTGCCATCAGCTGCTCCCCACCAGAATTTTGAAGAGATAGATTTCAGGTTTCCGCACGTTCTCTTGGAGAGCCAGAAGCAACTCATCGCATATGCAGGCGTTGCTTGCAACACCGACTTGATGAGTACTTCCCTCGCTGCCTTTGACAAACCTTGTCTCTTCCACCCAGAGACCTTTGCCCTAGAACTTTCTCTCACATGCTTAAAACAACCATCCCTTGACTTCCCCACCACCATCGGTAGGCCCAGATACCATTCAAACAAAGCAACCGAGTCAATGCCTATCACGTGCTTAAGATGATCCTTCATTTTTTCGTGGCATCTCTTTCCAAAGAAAATAGAGGATTTCTGAAGATTCACTTTCTGAACTGACGCTTCTTTTTCGTACACATGCAAAATATTTCTCAACTTCATTGATTATCCGCAGACGCCTCCAAGAAAACAATGCTATCATCAGCGAATAGGAGAGGGGTCACATGGGGTCCGTGCTCCCAAATGACACTCCCTAGAATTTCCTTGCAAGCTGCGCCTGTTTCAGTAAAGCAAAAAAACCTTCCACACAAAACAAAAATATATATGGTGAGAGCGGGTCCCCTTGCTTGAGACCCTGAACGGAGCAAAACCATCTGACAGATCTCCATTAAGCTTAAGCTTAACCGCGAAACTCACCGACCTCACACATCTCATAATCATGGCTGTCCATGCCCGAGATAAACC
This sequence comes from Thinopyrum elongatum, assembly GCA_011799875.1. Taxonomy (NCBI): domain Eukaryota; kingdom Viridiplantae; phylum Streptophyta; class Magnoliopsida; order Poales; family Poaceae; genus Thinopyrum; species Thinopyrum elongatum. The sequence continues at coordinate 619,155,861 of CM022298.1, read as the reverse complement.
AAACTGGTTGAGCATCCTCTCCAAAAATATCCACTCGACGCGATCGTATGCTTTCATTCATGTCCAACTTCACAACACAAAGAGGTTTCTTGCGTTTCCTCGTTGTGATTGCGTGCATGCATTCATAAGCCACCAACACATTGTTGTGAGCCTCCCAAGCACAAAAGTACTCTGCTCCTCTGAAATAAGTATGGGACGCACCACCTACAGTCTATTAATTAGCCAGGACCTTTGAACCATTTGTGTGTTACATATGAAGTATTCAGATAAACCAAGAAAAGGATATTTACTTTTTTCTGATCATGCAGTAGGATGCATGTGTAATATTCAGAGAGGTAGGAAGAGAAGGACAAAAACAGTTTACAACTAGAACCAAACGACCAAAAAATGCAGGAGCACTACCAGATATTGCACCTCAAACTTCCTACAACACACCTTGGCAATAGAAACAACTACGAAAGAAAATAGGCGGATTCAGTAGTGGGAGTTGGCAAACGCCCATTTTCTCGCGTCAGTTTTTATTAGGTAGATGCATGCTATGTAGCATTAAGTTGAAAACATTATTGAACACCCTTCTTTTTCTTTCGGACTTTGAGCGTAATTGGTTTGGTGCCCAAAAATGGCATTCCAATGTTTGGTTGTGCCAAATACTGACTACTAATTGGTTGGTTACCAAGTTTTCTTGTCCATCTCACATGAAGCTACTAATTGTTTTTTTTTTGGCTCATATATGGTTACTCGTAAAATAGAAAAAAAATCTTTAATTTGGCAAACTAAAATATGAACTACAATCATGTAAAACTGGTTACTCTAGAATTGTCTAAAATAAATGAATCTGAAGTTACCATATACATGGTTGTACAGTAAAGCATGATGTACTATGTAAACTAGATGATACCCCGCGCGTTGCTGCGGATATTTGTAGTATTGGATATGAATAATATTTATAGTGACAAATAATTATATGGAACCTTTTATAGAATTTGCAGTTTTAAATATATGTTTTTTAACCTTTTATGGAATGATATGAGAAGTCCGTTTCCTAAAAAATCCAAAGAAAAATTGTGTATTACTGCCTAATTAGAATGCATCGCTAACATGGAATAGAAGAAACGTATAGGTTAGATGCAACCTAATACCCATTTGAGAGAATAACCAAAGGTGTACAAAATGGCATGATTCTTGAGTAGGACAACATATACACTCCATTTAGTCACACCTTTTTTTTAATAGGCTTTCAGCCAGCATATAGAACAATTAAACCAAATGATGAACATGCCATACTTGATCCTCTCAGCAAGGATGTACCTTTTCGGCTATGATTGCCATCAAACTAGAACAATCATATAATGATATATTGTAACCACATAAAAGAATTATTCTTACATTTGTCAAAAGATTCTATAGGTTTGAAGACACAATATCCCAAGTGCTTAGCCTTACAAAAGATCTTTTGATTGTAATTATACATGCAAATGCTTGAACTTAACATCAGTTACTATTCTAGCATCCATCTCCAAACAAAAAACATATCAGAAAAAACAATAATTAGAGTTCCTTGCTGTTGGAAATATTAGCACCTTGTCGATTAATCTAATTCACGAGTAGACAGTAAGCATGGCAATCAGAGTATGCAACTCATATCGATACCTAAGCATGTGAGCACGTACAGTACATAGAATCGAGACACCTATGAACACAACATCTACGGATAGCACATGAACGAGTAAATGAGGGAGGAACAAATCATATCCTCAGGTTGGCCAGGCCAACGCGACGGCGGGAGCAACAGCCCCGGCGTCGTCCGTGGCCTTCTTCTTGGCGGCGACGTCGTCGACCATGGTGCCGACGCAGGGAAAGTAGTGGAAGCAGAGGAGGACGAAGATGGGGATGGATCGGGAGCAGTCGCCGAGATGCTCCCCAAAAACATTATTGCCGTTCTCTCGGACATGATCTCGAACGACCGGGTTCCAGAGGCACCTGCTCGCCTGACCAACCATGCACGCGGTCATTGGGATGGGATCGCCGGAAGCAGCACAGAGAGAGGAACAATAGATGACGGTTAGGTTTATGTAGGAGGGAGTGAGTGAGTTAGGGTCCACTCCATATGTCAGCGCCTAGGTCGTCGGGTAGATGGGCCTGGCCCTGGCTTAGGCCCACGATCGAGTCGACGTGTCCCCAGGAAGGGAGTCGTCATACCCCGAAAGCCAGACAACCTATGGTCTACTCGTTAATTAATCCATAATTAATTAACCATTCCTGGCAGGCAAAAATAAGGCGCGGCTTGTTCCGCAACCCATGGCGCGCGCGCGTCGTGGCTAGGCGGGCGGCATAAGAGCGCGTGTGTATCACTCCTCTTCCCAAGCTTTCAATGTGGTACTAAACTTCCCACCACCTCCCATGAACCTAAATGAACCTTAAAGATTAACCAGGGATAATTGTCTTATATGGACCAAAGCCCATCTATAATCCAACACTTGCCTCCCTTTGGAGGAAATGCACATGCCTCTGGATGCCTAGCAACGATTAAACAAAATCTTCTGTTTTGAACACCTGCAGCAGAAGAACGACAATGGGTACCACTCAGGTATTAGATCGATCTCATGTCACTGTGGAATAATACTGCCATGAAAGAACATATTGAAGATGAACTACACTATGTTATATTCTCTGATTCTACAAATCATAGGAAAGCACCAAAAATACCAATATGATCCATACTAATGCGTGTGTGTGTGAGAGATGCAAGACTGTAGTTGCAGATAGTACATGTAAGTTTCATCTGTTTATATTCCTTCAAGAAGAATACATAAACTAAAAAGTCTTTTCACCATCTAGTGCTTCTAATCAAAACCAACCATATCGGAGAGATGAGCATGACCCATCGTATCTCGACAAGGTAGGTGAGAGAGACAGACCAGACTTGCTGACGTGGAGGAGGTGGCTGGAGACGGAACAGAGCTTCATTTTCTAAAAATAGGCTTCCTAGTACCATACACTGTTACAATGAATCCGAGACGCTCCGTCGATCTAATGAGGACCAAGCAATCACACAAGCACGACACCGGGATTTGTTAACGAGGTTCACCGATATGGCTACATCCCCGGGACCTGACTATGGGCGCTCCTCCCTATGACACCGTCACAATACCGCACACAGGCCATCCGGGCGCCGGCTCCTCCATGTGCCTGTGCTATTATGTTGGCATAGGTTACATCGTGTGTCTACCCCTCATTATATAAGATGTCTAGGATACAAGTGTCCTATTTGGACACGACTCCGTCCTGTCTACACATTGTACGGCTCCAAGTCCAATTGTAACCTCCTTGTACAATAATATTCGACACAACCCTAACAAACTCCACTTTGGCGAATATTCTCCACTACCTTGGATTCATCCATGCGTCGAATCTCCATGTACATTGGACTCGAGATACGCCATAAGCACCGCTGCTACTCACAGACTCCATGTGACTCCACCGCAAATTGTAGTCCCTTCTTGTCTTCCTCACAGTCAACACTCGAGCAAAATTAAGTTCCTCATTACTCTACTTTGTGCTCCCAACCTTCAGAGAATCCGTTCAACGCCATCACACACCGACCATTGTCTGCGTGAAAGTGAACAACTCACATATTGGACGCCGCATATAAGAGTTACCTGAACTCAATATATCCGCTCTTTCTTGACTACTTGTCTGAAACTTGAAGGAATTTCACCGTCGCCCTGTGTCACCCTGAGTCAAGTTCACAGTTGTCACACCCTTCTTCCGGATAGTCTCGGTCGGGGATATCGTGCGACATATGCTAGGGGGTGGCTTATCGTGGATGGGGACAAAAGTACGTCGCCGGGCTCTAGAAGCGGGAGTGAGCGAGACCGCATATGTCTGCGAATCTTACCCAGGTTCGGGGCTCTCCTAGGAGATAACACCCCTAGTCCTGCTCTGCGGGGTCTCCGCATGATCACTACCTCAACAAGTAGCTACAAACTTGCTCCTTGAGCTGTTTTGCTAGAGGAGGAAGGAGGGCAAGGCTAGCTCTACTCCACTCTCTATGTGTGTGTGGGGGTGCTGAACTAAGAAGGCTCTCTCCTCTCCACCAAAGTCCCAACCCCTTGCATGGGGTGACCTGGGGGGTTTATATAGGCCTACCCCCCAGGGGTACAATGGTAATCCGGCCGGGCGTAGGACCCGGCCGTCAGTGTCTCTGGCCGCCGGCTTCTCCGTGACTGCAGGGGCCTGCCGCCTGGTGGGTCCCCCAGCTGTCTCGTACTCGGCCGACAAGCCGGGCCCACCGCTTGCGGGTCCTGTCGGCTGCGTAGCACTGTAGCCGTGCCACTGATGATGCATGCTTGGTCGGGGAGAGCGTGGCTACAGTCCCACCACCTGGCGGGCGTTTCATTGTAGCCACTCCCCATCTCTTCTGGTTAATGGCGCACAAACTTCAAGGAAGGGGGAGGGCCGCCTGCTAGGAGCCGGCCTCCCCCTGAGCCGACTGGTCAGGGCTCGCCGCCTTCTGGTCTCTCACGGACAGGTAGGGCCCGCCGCCTGCGGGCCGTACCGACAGCCCGTCGTGGGAGCATGGCTTCCTCTGCCATGAGTGATGTCATGAGCAGCATGGCAACAGTGCCGCGTCGGGCGTGGGATGCCCGCTTGGTACGCTGCACTGTGGCCATGTTCTGCCCTGGATTCGGGGGTGACAGGCTTGTACTGTAGCCACGCCCCGTCTCGTCGTGTTTATGTGGGTGCTAACTTTGAGGGCGCGAGGGGCCGCCTGCTAGGACTCGGCTTCCCAGGAAGCCGCCTGCTAGGAGTTAGCCTACTTCATGGCCGTCTTCTGGATTCCGCCGCCTCCTGGCAACCGGCCGCTTGGACCAGCCGGCCCCAAGAAGGTGGTCCTTTGTCTTTGATGTTGGAGGGGCGCAGCCTGCCCCGATGTCTTGAAATACCCAGGGGAGCTGATGAGGCTATCTGTGGTCATTTACTCCGACAGTAGTCCCCGAAACTGGTGGGGCGCTGCGGCTGAAGGGGCGAGAAGCCCCAGCAGCTTCGTACTCTGGGTTGTCTGGTATTCTGCTTCTTCCGTCTTCCGAAGTGCCGACTGGTAGGTGTCGGCCGTGACCAGGCAGGCCGCCTGGCGATTTCGAAACGCCGTGGTGGGGGCCAGGTGGCATGCTAGCCAGACGTCAGGCTCGCCGCCCGTGCCAGCCAGCCACGCGGCGTCAGCAGGCCAAGCCGGCCTGCCAGCCCACGCACGCGACGGGACGTCGCCGCAGGCCGAGGCCCGCCACTATAGTGCCTCGGCACGCGCGCGGATCCGCTGCGGCCGAGGTAGACGGTTGGGCTTCTGCGGTAATTAATACACGCCTTTACTGGCGCCGCAATCGTGGGATCGTGGGGGAGTGGGCGCAGTTAATCCCATGATCCCCCACGCTCTCGCCCCCTCGGCTCCGCCGCGTGGGGCTATAAGTAGGGGGAAGAGGGGGGTGGCAGACGCACGCGCGCCCTCCTCTCCCCTCGCCATTCTTCTTCCTCTCCGCTGTCGCAGCGCCCCTTCCTCTTGCCGAGGCGCTGCCGCAACCCACCGTCGTCGAGCTTCTTCTTGCAGCGGCTTCTTCGCTCCGCCGCGGCATCGCCCGCTCGTCACCGCGCCGCGCCTACGACGAGCTTCTTCGCCCATGGCGCGCTCACGGGCCGGCGACTGGGACGGTTCCAACGTCCATGAGGATCACCTCTCTTTCCTCCGTCAAACACGGCGGCTGCCCCGGGAGACAAACGTGCGGGTACGTGTCCCTCCCAAGGCAGAAATCTTGCCGGTGCCGGAGGGCGATGAACGCATCGTCTTCCGGTCCCATTTTCTTCGCGGCTTCGGCCTTCCGGCGAGCGGCTTCCTCCGCTCCTTCCTCGATTTCTACCGAGTCCAGCCGCACCACCTCACGCCAAACATGGTGGTGCTGCTAGCCGCCTTCGTCACCATGTGCGAAGGGTACCTCGGTACTCTCCCCACCCTTGAGCTCTGGGAGGAGTGCTTTTATCTCAAACTCGGCACCGCCACCAAGGGCCAGGCGGCTCAATGCGGAGCCTGCGTAGCGGTGCGGCGTCCAGGCACCGGGAACCGCTTCCCGCCCATCTCCCTACTGCAGTCGGCCAAGCTGTGGCAGAAATCCTATTTCTACGTCAAGAATATCCACCCGACGAGTGACTACATCAACTTGCCGGCTTACGTAGCCGGCCCGCCAGCCGAGCCGCGCGCCAACTGGCAGTACAAGCCGAGCTCCCTATCGGCCGCCTCCTCCGCCGCCCTCGCCCGACTTCAGGTGATGACGGAGTCGGAGGGCCTGAAGGGCTCGGACCTGCTGGCCGCCTTCGTGACGCGTCAAGTGCTTCCCCTCCAAGCCCGGCCTCACATCGTTAGCTGCATGAGCGGGCACCGGGACCCATGCCGGATGTGCACATGGGAGCTGCCGGACGTGGAGGTGGCCCGGGTGGTCAACTACTTCTCCAACTGCAAGCTATCGGAGACGGATTGGCGGTTCGGCAAGCAGCCGTACGACCGCGCACATCCGCCGCCTGCGGTGAGTCTTGCAATTCTTTTTCTCTTTTGCTGGTCCGAGCTCTTGTTTTGCCGTCTGACCAGTCGGCCATGGTGCAGGTCCTCCCAGCCCAGTCGGCCGCCGGCGCTCTGGATCCAGGTCAGCAGTATATGCCGGACCGAACGAGGAGCGACGTGGACGACCCCGACTTGGGGGCGGCCGCCATGGAGGAGGACGACGCCATAGGTGGCGGCGGTGGAGCAGGCGGCTCTGGAGGAGGAGGCGGCCTCGAGGCCTGGCCGGATGACGACGAGGAGGAGAACGAGCCGCGCCGCACGCACGGCTCCGACATGGCAGGAGCGAGTTCTTCAGCCGCGCTGACTGCACCAGGCGGTGCACCAAAGCGCCGAGCCGGCTCATTGCTGTTCGGCAGCCGGCCGAAGAAGTCCAAGAACACGGCCGCCGCAACCAAGCGGCAGGAGGCCACCGCGAAGGCGGCCCAGTTCCAGAAGACCCCGAGGCAGCCCCCGATGGTGTCCGCGTAAGTGCTTGGTTTCTCTTGCGTTTTCTTTTCTTCTTTCTTGCAAACTCTTTCTGAGTTTCCTCTTGTCTTGCTTGAACAGGGCCCCGCTCTCTCTTGAGCGGTCCACCGCTGCTTCAGTGATCGGGGTGGCGGAAGGCTCCGCCAACACCCGCCGCGTGGACCCGCTCGCCGACCTCCAGGAGGCGACGGATAGGAACGCGCGGGAGGCGCGCGACGAGCGGGAGGAGGTGGAGCGACAGAAGGCGGAGACGGCCAAGGCGGCGCAGACGGACGCGGATGCGGTGGCCAAGGCCCAAGCCGACGCTGCGACCAAGGTCCAGGCGGACGCTGCAGCCCAGGCCCAGGCGGACGCCGCAGCCAAGGCCCAGGCGGACGCGGCCGCCAAGGTGCAAGCGGAAGAGGCCGCACGTGGCCGGACTCCGCAACTTGTCATCCCGCTGCGTGCAGTGCCACCAGCGCCAGAGAACCCGGCGCCGACTAGAGGAGCCGGTAACGATCAGCCGGTCGTGGAGAGGAGAGGAGGCGACGCCATCGTCCCGAGGGCGGAGGTGCCCCCGCAAGCGCCGACTGCCGAGGCCAGAGGCAGTCGGTCTGACGTGCCACCGGCGCCGCCGGTCAGTGGCGAGCTGGTGGTGGGGGCGACCCCTGTGGTCCGTCCTTCGGGGCGCCGGCGTGCGGCGAAGGCTGCTTCGGCGCCACGGGCGTAGGAGATCGGGGCAGTGAGCTCGTCGGCCCCAGATGCAGAGGCCACCAGTACCGCCCCACCAGAATGGACGCCTGGGGGCGGGACGGGCGTGCTGAACAAAGCCGCACAGGACATTCAGGCCCAGCTCCAGGCCCAAGGCACCGCCCTCCAGCAGTATATGAAGTCGTTCTTGGCGACGCGAGCGGCCGTCCGGGTACACCTCTTTCCTTTGTTTTTTTGATTCTTGCAATCTTCCGTGGGGGTGCGCCAGCGCACCCACTGGGTGTAGCCCCCGAGTTCCGGGCCAGCTACTGAGCAGGCGGCTCGGAACTTTAAGGTAAGTTCCGAGTGCTAACTTGTTTTCTCTTCCTTTGTCTTCGTTGCAAGACTACCACAACATCCGCGCAGCCGCCTTCAACTCCCAGGTCCAGGAGCTGACTAAGCGGACCGCCGACCTGACCGAGAGCCAGAGTAAGCATTCCATCTTCTTCCTCGCGGGGGCGCGCCAGCGCACCCGCTGGGTGTAGCCCCCGAGATTCGGGCCGATTGCTGAGCAGTCGGGCCGGATCTTCCTGCAACCACTTTTATTTTTAGTCAACTTTGTTGATTGTTTTCTCTTTCTCAATTTCGCAGGAGCCAACGCCACACTGCAGCAGCGCCTAGGCGAAGTCCAGACCGAGCTGCGCGCCAAGGAGGAGGAGCGCAGCAAGGCGGCCCGGGAGCGCGACCGTCTGGCCAAGAAGTTGGCGGACCAGGCGGACCAGCACAAGGCGGAGCTCCAGAAACTCAAGGAGGCGGAAGGCGCCCTCCAGGCCGAGTTTGAGACCGAGCGCTCGAAGTGGGTCGAGAAGGAGGCAATCCTCGCCGCTAGCTACAGCGAGATTTAGGATATGATCGATTGTAAACTTCTTTCTTTGGAATAGTTGCCGACTGCATTGAGAGTCGGCTTCCGACTTCTGATCTTTGTTTTTTCTTTGCGTAGATTTCTTTCCTGGACACGCCGTCGCTGTTAGCCAGGCCATCGAGGCGCGACGTGACCAGCGTAGGAGGGAAGGAGTGGAGATCCCGCTCGACGCACCTCGAAACATGAACGAGCAGCTCATGGCCGTCAGGATGCGCCTGCAGCCGATTCACCGTCTGCTCCGCCGCCTTCAGCGCGCCGGGTCCCAGCTGGTTTCCACCCTCTGGCCAGGTGTCCAAGCTCCACGCACCCCCAGTTGGACCGCCGACTGGTTAGAGGTGGCGATCGGCCGCTTCGAGGCTTGGAAGGGCTCTTCCGCTCGGGCAGGCGCCCGAAGGGCCTTGGAGTTCGTCAAGGCGTGGTATCCTGGGCTGAACCTAGCCCAGTTGGCCATGTTCCGGCAGGAGGCCAGGGAAGAGTTGGTGGCAGTGGGGCCTGTGCTCCTCGACGTGCGGTGGCGATCGCCGAGTACACCGAGACCGGTGTCTTCCTCCCCGAGCTGGACGAGGAGGGTGCCGAGGTGCCGTCGGACTGGTTCGGGCTGAACCCGGATGAGGGCGAGGACTCGGCGGAAGAAATCACCTCCAGTGACGAAGGCGAGGACAAGGAAGACGAGGATGGTGAAGACGACGCACCGGAGGGCGGAGCGGACGGCCAGCCTCAGCTCGATCAGGCCTCGAGCAACGAGCCGTGTGCGAGTGCACCGACTGCTGCTGATGGCAACCAAGCCAAGACTCGCCAGACGGCCACTCCACCAGCGGCGCCTCCGACTCCACCAACCTGCCGGACCCGCCTGCTGCTCCTCTGGCCTAGGCTGCCAACTTTTTCTTATCTTTTCCTGCTTCTGTGGTCTCTAGAACGAACTTGTTAAATTTGCGCAGTTCCACCCACTTGGGGTGTATTCAAACTTTGTTGAATGCTGGCCAAGGGCCTCTTGCTATGTCATTTAATTTTCGCACAAGTTGTGCTTTGCCGAGCTCCGACTTGTCTTGCTTTCTGTTCTTTTGGCTTTTTCCTTTGCCGCCTTCCCTTGGCTGCCACCTTGCCGGCCAGACAGCCGCTCTTCGGTCTGTTGGCTGGGTCAGGTACTTGGCCATTTTGGGAAGGCAAGTACTTTGGCCGCTTAGAACGTAGCAAGTTAAGTGAGAAGCCGGCCGGCCGGCTGCTCAGCAACCGGACGGCTAGGCGAGGGGCCGGCTTGGCCTATGTGAGTGCTTTCATCCTTAGTCATTTTTCATGTGGGCACCATTTCCTGCCTTTGACTCTTGCCAGCCAGACAGTCGCTCTGCGAGCTGCGGCTTATGGCAAGAGAGGGCTTAGCTGCCGGCACACTACTTGTCCGACCGCAGGTAGCGCTGACATAGTACAAGGCGGTAAGCCCCCGGGCCGACTGGTCGGACCCGGTGCCGGGCGGAGGAATGAAATAACTCATTCACAGGCATGAAACTTATCATATAGATAAGAAAGGTAGCCCCCGAGTGCTCCTCGAGGGACCTGGTGTCTTTGCGCTTAATACAAAAGGTAGCGTGGTACATACTGCATTAACTGTAAAATCTTTGAAGGAGATTTGCGTTCCATGGGCGCTCTGTTTCCTTGCCGGAATCGTCCCTCTTGCGCGCTCTGGGCTTCTGCGCGTCGATCAGGTAATAGGAGTCGTTGCCCAAGGCTTTGCTGATGATGAAGGGGCCTTCCCAAGGGGCCGAGAGCTTGTGCTGGCCGGCTGTTCGCTGGATCAGCCGGAGCACAAGGTCTCCCTCTTGGAAGGATCGTGGCTTGACCTTCCGACTGTGGTAGCGGCGCAGGCTCTGCTGGTAGATGGCGGACCGGCTGAGTGCTAACAGCCGGCCCTCTTCCAGCAGATCAACGCCGTCTTCACGTGCTTCCTTCGCCTCCGCCTCCGCCTCCGTGTACATGGTGACGCGAGGTGAGTCAAACTCGATGTCAGTTGGGATGACGGCCTCGGCCCCGTACACGAGGAAGAAGGGAGTGAAGCCGGTTGATTTGTTCAGGGTGGTGCGAAGGCTCCAGAGGACGGCCGGCAGCTCGTCGATCCAGCAGCCGGTCGAGCGCTCCAGTGGCTCGACCAGTTGGGGCTTGATGCCGGATAAGATGACGTCGTTTGCTCGCTCGACTTGGCCGTTTGACTGCGGATGGGCAACGGACGCTAAGTCCAGTCGGATGCCCTGCGTCACGCAGAAACGGGCCAAGGCGCCTTTGGCAAAGTTAGTGCCATTGTCGGTGGTGATGCTGTGTGGTACACCGTACCGGACGGTGATATCTGCGATGAAGGTCACAGCAGTCGGACCATTCAGTTTCTTGATTGGCTTTGCTTCAATCCACTTGGTGAATTTGTCGATGGCGACGAGCAGATGGGTCATGCCACCGCGTGCTGTCTTGAATGGGCCCACCATGTCCAGCCCCCAGACGGCAAAAGGCCAGGTAAGGGGGATGGTCTTGAGTGCAGAAGCCGGCAGATGTTGCTTGGAGCTGAATTTTTGGCACCCCTTGCATTTCTTGACCAGATCCTTGGCGTCCTCCAAAGTAGTCGGCCAGAAGAAACCATGGCGGAAAGCTTTGGCGACAAGGGATCTCGAGGCCGCGTAGTGGCCGCACTCGCCTTGGTGTATGTCTCTGAGGATTGCCTTGCCTTTCTTTGGTTCGACGCAGCGTTGGAAGACGTCGGTCACGCTGCGCCTGACAAGATCTCTGTTTATTATCGTGTAAGCTCCTGCCCGGCGTTGCACCTGCCGGGCCGAGATCTCATCAGCTGGCAGCTCTCCACTCACCAGAAAGTTGAGGATGGGCTGCGCCCATGATGGTGCTTCGACTTCATCCACTGTCATTACAGCCACTGAAACTAGGGCGGTTGGGTTGGGAGGTGGCGGGGTGGAGTCGGCCACGTCTTGCTGCGTTGTTGAAGTCCCCGGGCCGACTGCTGCAGCCACCGGGCCGGGTTGTGGAGTCCCCGGGCCGGGTGCGACTGCTGCAGTCCCCGAGCCGCTTGGTGAAGTCCCCGGGACGGCTGCTGCAGCCCCCATGCCGGGTTGCGAAGTCCTTGGGCCGGGTGCGACTGCTGCAGTCCCCGTGCCGCCTGCCGAAGTCCCCGGGCCGGCTGCTGCAGCCCTCGGGCCGGGTTGCGAAGTCCCCGGGCCGGGTGCGACTGCTGCAGTCCCCGTGCCGCCTGCCGAAGTCCCCGGGCCGGCTGCTGCAGCCCCCGAGTCGGATCCGACTGCTTCGGGGGCAGCCGGCACGAAGATGGATTCTGATTCCGGGGAAGGCTTGATAGACAGCTTGCGGAGGCACTGAAGGGGCACGCCGGCTGGTATGGCTTGCCGGGTGGAGCCGATCCGCGCTAGGGCATCTGCTTGCTCGTTGTCGGCCCGTGGCACGTGAAGGAACTCGCACCCGTCAAATTATTCGCTGATCTGCTGGACGAGGGAGCGGTAGCTCGCCATGTTTGCATCCTTGGCGTCCCAGTCGCCAGACGACTGTTGGACCACCAGGTCCGAGTCGCCGTAACACAGAATCCGGCGGATGCCAATCTCCTTGGCCAGCCGGAGTCCGTATACTAGTGCCTCGTACTCGGCCAAGTTGTTGGAGGCGGCAAAATGGATTTGCAACGTGTATCTGAGCTTGTCGCCTTTGGGAGAGGTGAGGACGATGCCGACTCCCAAACCGGTGCGCATCTTCGAGCCATCAAAGTGCATCCGCCAATGAGTGGAGTCTGGAGCTGGCGGCAGGTACTGGGTCTCGGCCCAGTCGACGAGGAAGTCGGCCAGTGCTTGGGACTTGATGGCGGTGCGAGGCTCGTAGAAAATGGTGTAGGGGGCCAGCTCGATGGCCCACTTGGCCACCCGGCCCGAGGCGTCTCTGCTGCCTATGATCTCCACAAGCGGGGCGGTGCAGACAACCGTGATGGGGTGCTCTTGAAAGTATGGCTTGAGCTTCTTGGCGGCAAAGTGCACGCCGTAGCACATCTTTTGGTAGTGGGGGTAGTTCTGCTTGGAGGCTGACAGCACCTCACTCAAGTAGTACACGGGCCTCTGGACCGGCTGTGCCTTGCCGTCCTCTTGGCGTTCTACCACCATGACTGTGCTGACCACCCGGCTGGTGGCGGCGATGTAAAGAAGCATGGGCTCCTTGGCAGCCGGAGCGGCCAGAACGGGCGGCGTGGTCAACATCTTCTTGAGCTAGAGGAAAGCCTCGTCCGCCTTGTCGTTCCACTCGAAATGAGTGGTTTTCTTCATCAACTGGTACAGGGGAAGAGCCTTCTCGCCCAGCCGACTGATGAAGCGGCTGATGGATGCCAAGCAGCCGGTGAACTTCTGAATGTCTCGCAGTCGGGTGGGCCTCTCCATCCTCTCGATGGCCTTGATCTTGACAGGGTTGCACTCTATGCCGCGCTCTGAGACAAGGAAACCGAGGAGCTGGCCGGCTGGTACTCCAAAGACGCACTTCTCTGGGTTGAGCTTGATTTGAAAACAACGTAGATTATCAAAAGTTTCCTTGAGATCTTCCAGGAGGGTACCGCGCTTCTCCGTCTTCACCACAATATCGTCTACATAGACGTGGGCATTTCTGCCAAGTTGCTTGAGGAGGCACTTCTGCATGCAACGCTGGAACATGGCACCGGCATTTCTCAAGCCGAATGTCATGGTCAGGTAGCAGAAGGCTCCGAATGGTGTGATGAAGGCGGTCTTCAGGCGGTCGGCCGGGCTCAACTTGATCTGGTGGTACCCTGAGTAGGCATCCAAAAAACTTAACAGCTCGCATCCGGCTGTGGAGTCTATCACTTGGTCAATCCGAGGCAAGGCAAACGGATCTTTGGGGCAAGCTTTGTTGAGGCTGGTATAGTCAATACACATGCGCCATTTGTTGTTCTTCTTCAGTACAAGGACTGGGTTGGCAAGCCACTCTGGAAAGAACACTTCCATAATGAAGCCGGCTGCTAGAAGCCGGGCTATCTCTTCACCAACAATTCTTCTCTTCTCCTCCGACAGGCGGCGGAGGGGTTGCTTGACTGGTTTTGCATCTGCTCTGACATGTAGCTTGTGCTCGGCGAAATCCGTCGGAACACCCGGCATGTCCTTTGGAGACCATGCAAAGATGTCCCGATTCTCACGGAGGAAATCGACGAGCTCGCTTTTCTATTTGCTGTCAAGGTGAGCTCCTATGACAGCGAACTTCTCCGGGTGCACCGGGTCCGAGGGTATTTTCTTGGTTTCTTTGGCCGGCTGGAAAGAGCCCTGAGCTTCTGACTCCTTGGGATCTGGCGACAAGTCCGGCTGCTTGCCGGCCATGGCCACAACCCGGTCAAGGAGCCGCTTCTCGGTAGCAATCACAAGGGACTCGGCCAGCCGACTGCTGGCTGCGGCACACTCGGCAGACTTCTGGTAGTCACCGGCTACAGTGATAATGCCCTTGGTACCCGGCATCTTCACTTGAGGTAGGCGTAGTGGGGAACCACCATTAACTTGGCCAGGGCAGGCCGGCCAAGCAATGCGTGGTAGGGGCTCTCAAGGTCAACCACCTCGAACCAGATTGGCTCTCGGCGGAAGTGATTCTTGTCTCCGAAGAGCACGTCTATCTTGATCTTGCCGATTGGTGAGCAGGAAAGGCCAGGCATGATGCCATGGAAGACAGTCCGGCTAGGCTGGAGCTGTTTCTCTTTGATGCACAACTTCTCCATGGTGTCGCGATAGAGGATGTTGATGCTGCTACCGCCGTCTATCAGAATCCGGGAGAACCGAGCAGCTCGCCTCTCTGTTGCAAAGGTGGCATCCAACACCAGGGCGTAGGAACCCGGAGAAGGCATCACGTACGGGTGGTCAGCTCGGCTCCAACTGATCGGCCTCTCGGACCAGTGCATGAACTCTGGGGCTTCAGAGGCGACAGCATTCACCTCTCGGTGCTGCTGACGCCGCCTGTGCCTGTCGTCAGCCACGCTGGTGAAGACGACGTAAGCTCCGTGCTCTTCGGGAAACTCATCTTGGATCACGCCGACTGGCCGAACCGCCGGCTGCTGGGGAGGCGGAGGCGGCGGGCCAGCAGGCGGGGGAGGCAGTCCTTCGCCCCTGGCGATGCGGGCGAGCCAGTGGCACTTCCGGGTGGTGTGGTTGGATGGCTTCGCGCCGTTGTGGAACTTGCAGGGAGCGTCAAGGGTTTGCTCAAACGAGAAGGCGGGCAACCAGGCAGGCTTGCCGCCCTTCTGGCACTTGGGGCCGGGTTGCTCTTCTGGCTGCTGGTCTTCGACTGTCGCCACCTGCCGGCTGGTGGTAGCCGGCTGCTGGGCCTTGCGCTTGTTATCGTTTGACTGTTGGCGCCGACTAGAATCACCAGCCGATGTCTGAGGGGCCGGAGGGAGCATCTTTCCTGACGCGTCCACTCGGAGCTCCGACTTAATGGAGGAGTCGGCAGTGGCGTACTTGTCCGCTATGATTAGCAGCTCGTCAAGGGTGGCCGGCTCGTCACAGAGGAGTCGATGCTTGAGTAGGGTGCCCTCTTGGCACCCGGTAGGGAAGTACTCTATGGCTGGCACCTCATGCACCCCTTCGCAGGAGTTGCGCAGTTCTGCCCACCGCATTAAGTACTCGCGGGTGGACTCGATCGGGCCTTGGATGCACAGGGAGAGCTGGCGAGGTTTGGGCGGCCGCTTGTAGGTGCTGGTGAAGTTGCGGATGAAAACTTTGGTGAAGTCTAGCCAGCTGTTGACGCTGTAGGGCTTGAGGCTGTTCAGCCATGTCCGGGCCATGCCCTGGAGCATGAGCGGGACATACTTCACGGCAACACGCTTGTTGCCGTTTGCTATGTTGACGGCAGTGGAGTAGTCGACCAGTCAATCTTCCGGCTTCACAGAGCCGTTGTACTTGGGGGTGTCCCGAGGGAGCGAGAACCCTTTGGGGAAGGGCTCGTCGCGAATGCGGGGGCCGAAACAAGGCGGGCCGATCGCATCTTCTTCTTCCAACGCCAGGGATCGAGCCAAGCGGTCGATCCGGTTGCGGGCGTCGTTCTCTCCGACTCGTTCACGGGGGCCTAGCCGGCCTCCGAGAGTCGGATGCTCAACAGGCGGCGGGGAGGCGCGCCTCTCCCTGCGCGGGGGTGGCGGACGACCGTCCCGCCGTTCCACTGCTCGTGGGCGGCCGTCTTGGTCGCGCTCGATGGAGATGCGGGTGCGGGTGCGGCTGTGGCTAACCACCGGCTCTTGGTCTCCTCGGTCGCGGGCGCCGCCTGTCGGCGTCCGGGAGGTCGCGCCGTGCTCTCTACGAGGGGGAAGGTTCCCTGCCTGTAAGTCAGGTTCCACCACGCGGCGGCCAGCTTCTTGCTGCACGGCGGACGCGTCGATGAGCTGCTGGACTCGCTCCGTCATGCAGCGACGCTCGCCACCCTCCAGGCGGTCCAGCTCGTCCGCCGCCTCCTGGGCGGCGCGTAAGTTCTCCATTGGCGTGGCGTAGACTGGGCGGTCGGCCCCCAACATGCTGGCGATGGCTGCGCCGCGCTGCCGGACCGTGCCCGCGTGGCTGGGTTTGGCAGCAGCCAGCGTGCCGCAGACGGCACGGTCGATCTCGCGGTGGTAGGCCTCGGTGAGGCGTCTCATGGCCGCCAACTTGTTGGCGCTGTCGAGGAGTGCGATACGGCACGCTTCCAGCGTTTCGCCGTTCGCACCAGGCGTTACGGGTGCGGACAGGTCCCGCATTGCCGCCTGCAACAGGTCCCGGCCGGCCTGGTCGGACGCTCCATCGTGGCTGATGACCAGCACCGCGGTGACGGTGCTGGCGCTGCTGTCTGCAGCAGGGAGCGGGTCGTCGAAGATCACCACGTCACCGGGGAAGGCATCAGAAAGCGCGACGTCGGCATCGATGACCATGTCGACGGACGGGTCGGTGGAGCCAACGGACTCCAGATCGGAGGCCTGCTCGCGGGTGACGTGAAGCTTGCCGAGGGGGTCGACAAGGAAGCTCTCGGAGCCGGCGACGCCCGCGACGAGTGCGGGCTCGTCGGAGAGGCGGATCCCGCCGATGAGATCAGCGAGCTGCTTGCGGCGCAAGCAACTTCCATGCCGCGCAGCGTGTCAGCACAAACGCCGTCAGGCGTGCCGGGCTGGCTGCGCTCACAAGGAAGGAAGAGGGTTCCCGTCCAGAACGTGTTTCCGGACGACGGTGCACCTAGCCCCACGGTGGGCGCCAAATGTCGGGGATATCATGCGACATATGCCAGGGGGTGGCTTGTCGTGGATGGGGACAAAAGTACGTCGCCGGGCTCTAGAAGCGGGAGTGAGCGAGACCGCATATGCCTGCGAATCTTACCCAGGTTCGAGGCTCTCCTAGGAGATAACACCCCTAGTCCTGCTCTGCGGGGTCTCCACATGATCACTACCTCAACAAGTAGCTACAAACTTGCTCCTTGAGCTGTTTTGCTAGAGGAGGAAGGAGGGCAAGGCTAGCTCTACTCCACTCTCTATGTATGTGTGTGGGTGCTGAACTAAGAAGGCTCTCTCCTCTCCACCAAAGTCCCAACCCCTTGCATGGGGTGACCTGGGGGGGTTTATATAGGCCTACCCCCCAGGGGTACAATGGTAATCCGGCCGGGCGTAGGACCCGGCCGTCAGTGTCTCTGGCCGCCGGCTTCTCCGCCGACTGCAGGGGCCCGCCGCCTGGTGGGTCCCCCCAGCTGTCTTGTACTCGGCCGACAAGCCGGGCCCGCCGCTTGCGGGTCCTGTCGGCTGCGTAGCACTGTAGCCGTGCCACTGATGATGCATGCTTGGTCGGGGAGAGCGTGGCTACAGTCCCGCCGCCTGGCGGGCGTTTCACTATAGCCACTCCCCGTCTCTTCTGTTTAATGGCGCACAAACTTCAAGGAAGGGGGAGGGCCGCCTGCTAGGAGCCGGCCTCCCCCTGAGCCGACTAGTCAGGGCTCGCCGCCTTCTGGTCTCTCACGGACAGGTAGGGCCCGCCTCCTGCGGGCCGTACCGACAGCCCGTCGTGGGAGCATGGCTTCCTCTGCCATGAGTGATGTCATGAGCAGCATGGCAACAGTGCCGCGTCGGTCATGGGATGCCCGCTTGGTACGCTGCACTGTGGCCACGTTCTGCCCTGGATTCGGGGGTGGCAGGCTTGTACTGTAGCCACGCCCCGTCTCGTCGTGTTTATGTGGGTGCTAACTTTGAGGGCGCGAGGGGCCGCCTGCTAGGACCCGGCTTCCCAGGAAGCCGCCTGCTAGAAGTCGGCCTACTTCATGGCCGTCTTCTGGATTCCGCCGCCTCCTGGCAACCGGCCGCTTGGACTAGCCGGCCCCAAGAAGGTGGTCCTTTGTCTTTGATGTTCGAGGGGCGCAGCCTGCCCCGATGTCTTGAAATACCCAGGGGAGCTGATGAGGCTACCCGTGGTCATTTACTCCGACAGTCTCTGACATGTCCCATAGCTATAGCACTCCACCTCCTCCTGCATTTGTCATCCGCATTTTGCCATGTGCACTGAACACCACAGAATATATGACCATGTACACTCTCAACTTTTGACACTAAGCCTTTCCGCCACTTTCACAGATTCTCCATGGTCAACTCATGTCCATCAACTAGCACCGATAGACCCAGTCATCAACTTGAATCTGATATTTGTCAACACTGCTTCAGCACCCCTACACACTTTATCGGACCACATGTCTCACCATTAGTGCCATGGTCTGTCGTTGTGTCCCGTGCTTACCGCACGCCTCGTCGCTATCACCTCATCGAGCCTCTGTTGTCCTGGTTGAGTCTCTAGGGCCGCGTACCCACACCACTCAAACCCCTACTGCAGAGAACCAACGATCATCACCGACCGATGCCGAGTATCACGTCTCCAACTCTCCATCAGACCACTGTGCCCCAGTCCGATTCAGATTCACGTGTCTCTCGGAGAGATGAGCATGACTCATCACATCTCGACAATGTAGGTGAGAGAGACAGACCAGACTTGCTGACGTGGAGGACGTGGCTGGAGATGGAACAGAGCTTCATTTTCTAAAAAATAGGCTTTCTAGTACCACACACAAACAGAACTTCCAACTCAAGCTAACTCGAAAAATTTGTTCAGATCTAAGGATATAGAGAGGAAGGAGAGCCTCACCTTTGGTGCAGTTGATGTTGGAGGAGGACGCCGACGGTAGCATGTGTTGCCCACCGGGAGCTCTGGACGACGCCGGGGTGCGTGGCTTGGGGCAGCGGAGCCTACGGAACTTGGATGTAACTGGTTGCGTGCTTGCTTGTGGCACTAATTCTCCTTCGCTTCGATTTGTGTCGTCGGCGCATAGTAACTTGCTGGTCCACGCGTGCATGCATGCAGCTCTCACTCGTGCAAATCGCGGATGGCGTGGCCAGTACCTGGCTAATCAATCAGACCGATTGGCTGCTCTTTCCAAACTTACTGCTGACATGGCATGAAGCTTACATGGACAATGTGCATGTTGAGAGAATTGATAGTAGTGGAGATCAACTTCTTAATGTAAGTTATATAGCTCATTCAAGAATTATTCCACAAGGCTCATTAGTTAAATTTTGGACAATTGTACTACTGTAATACATGAATAATATTTTCACTACAATAAATTCAATCATACAGCAAAAAATCTGAATACATGAATAATAAAATGCATGGCCAACAGCGCATTATCTTGCAGTTTATACTGCCAACGAATGAGCCAAGCACTCCCTTAGAGAAAAGGATAACAGCCTTTTCGTCGAACAGGAGTTATGCCATGAAGTACTAATCAAACTGATATGGTAAAAATATCATCAAAAATTCAAACACGAATCATCACACTACCACGGTAACAAGTCATAGGTAACTGAGCATGGATTGAAAATAGCAGTCTGCATAACTATTTGCACATATGATAATTTGAGCTCTTAACAGGACTAGCCACTACGGGACACCATGTCTAATAATGTTTTAAATAGCGGGCTATGGTATATAGCGGCAGCCCTTAAAAACAGCTACAGCGGGGCTATAGCGAGGCTATAGCGGCAAATTATACATGAAATCAAATAGCGGTAACATGCTCAAACAGCTATAGCGCAGCTATAGCGGGGCTATAGCCGGCTATTTAAAACTATGCTAATAACTCCTTCATGACAAAAGGACAGCTTGCTACCAAATGCTTGAAACCATCTGTTGCCATGGCAGCTTGCAGAACATTCCGTGGAGCCATAAACTCAACACAAGCTTCTTTGAGATCCTTGCAGTGGTGTTGCTCTGCCAAAACAAGTGTTGTTGCAACAGTCTCTACGTCAATGCACTCAGACAATTTACTTTCACACATCACCTTTAGCCTATCCAATCCATATCGATCCGAGGAAACTAGCAGATGCTGCAGTTTTGCAGGTTTGCTTTCTTTGTAGTGCTCATCGACTAGCATGGAATCTGTGTATATGAAGTGAAGAAGAGCCTCAAAGATTTCAGGGTCGATGTCGTCGATTTTGATGCACTGTGTTTCCTTCTCCTTCATCGGACTAAAGAGCTCCGCCTTGAAAACCAGAGACCGCGCCGCCAACAAGCACCTGTGAGCTTTGAACAATTGGCCACCCACACTGAATGTCACATCTGCTCCTTGTCCATCCTTCCGCAGTTGCTGGAGCTGGTCTTGTAGATTCGATTGCGGAACCGCAACAGTGTTCCTCTTAACCTCCGTGCGAGATTCTTTTATCACGGTGAGAGCACAACGTATAATCAAGTAGCCATTGTTGGACCGCGACAATGATTTCAGCTTCGATTTCTCAACGAATTTTGCGTGGCCCTTAAATGAGTTTGCCCTAGAAAAGACATGGTCTATCTCATCGAATGGGGTTACTTGGGCCTCGCCGTATTTCTCCAGCATGTTTAAGGTAAACTTAGTCCTCACACAATGGGCGTCGTTCGCTTGGATGACACGTTGCAGAAAGGCCGACGCATAGCCAGCGTAGTCCACAGTCCACCCATCCGGCCAGAAACTGATAAACCATTTGAAGCCAGCCACGCTGAAGTGGATGGAGAGAACGTACTTGCTGACACCGATGCCATCAAGCAACCGGCAATTGGTCACCTCGAAATCATGCTGCGTGGTGAAGCTCTCCGTCAAGCATCTGGACGATGTCTTGGGTAGCTGGCCTTGGTTAACTTCAGAGGTGGAGTTGTTGGCCATGGTGAACAAAAATGCAACGGGTGTTGCAGGCTTGCAAAGTACACAGAACTTCCTGTGACAAAATTCAGATTACAAGCCAACAAACATGAGCTTTAAACTGAGATATCGACAGCTTTCAACAGGTGAAATCAGGCCTTCAACGAAAAACATCCCAAAGTTTAAATAGGGAAAGGAACTAAGATCAGAACCAAGCCTCACCTTGGTGGTTCAAGGCGAACGGACAGAAGGGCACGGTGGTAGAAAAGGAGACGGAGCTGCTGGAGGACGGCGCGCCGAGGAAAAAGACTCGACAGCCGAGGGCAAGGCGGGCAAGGCACGACCACCTCGCCAGGAGACGACAGCAATCCCGCACGCTGATCGGGTCTAACCGGCGGCGAGCCCGCAGGTGGCGGTGGCTGAGAGGAAGAAACCCCAGCCGCCGGCGTGCCTTGGAAGCGATGGGGAGTAGTCGACTAGAGGCGCACCAGACGGGCTGAGATGCTACTTTGTGGCTGGGCAAGAAAAAAAAAAGAGTTTTCAGTGAAACCGGCCCATGAGAAACTAGGCTCGGTCCGGAGCCCAGTGGGCTTCAGTTTTCCTTCTTTAAGATCACACGTTGCTGTGCGGAAATTAACCGAAATAACAAACTCACTAATAGCCTTAAATACCGTAAAAAAAAACTAGTAGCCTTAAAAAGCGACATCACTAGTCCCTAAAAAAACGAAATCACTAGTTAAGCGGTGCCCCTTGCAAAGGTCACCCCATCTACTTAGGCGCTGACAAATTGCACACAACGCACCACATATGTCTTACTTGTCGCAATCTGTGTGTTTTTTTTATATTCATTTTTTCAAAACGTTTTATCTCTTAAACATGCGTCTAAGTTCTGAACCATTTTTATCGTTGGATTTCTCGCGTCGAGGTCTTCGAAATTATGGCCTCAATAGTAAGACCCACATTGACCAGAAGAGTCAACTGAGTCTTTCCTCGCTCCGGTTAACGTGGTGAAGCAACAAGTTCCAGATGTAAGGAAACGAAGCTTGACGGCAAACTAATGGCAATTGGCCATGAAAGAGTGAAGTGGCATAGACCAAGTTTCTTCGCAAGCGTTAGTGGCACAAACAAAAACATGCAAGTTTGAGTGGCAGAACTCAAATATGCAACTTGCGGAAGTGGCACGAACCAAATTCCCTTAAACAACGGAGATGCAACACATGAAAGCTAGTGAGTGGGTTTTGCATCACTTTTAGAGGTTGTTTGGATAGCAAGTTTATAGAGAATTAGTTTTAGATAAACTTGATTTCTGGTGTAACAAACTAAATCCTGTTTGGATTGCCTAACATAATCATAGATATAGAAAACTGAGTTCTCCAAAAACCGAACAACCCAACTTATAGAAAGAAGATTAATTGATGTTTTTGTATAAACCAGTTTTCTAAGAACACGACGTCGACAGTCATTGAACAGGAGAGATGGCCTGAACATGGCCATCGTCATGTGGCACGACGACACATCACGAGCACCGGGACGTCCACGCATGAGCGAGACTTAGAAAGGAGAGAGAGGGATTGGTGGAATTGTTGATCGTATTGCTTGAGCCCCGTGGGCATATATATAGGAGTACATGGTCATCTTGGAGTACAAGTTAAGGTAGAATAAATCCTACGCTATCCTACGTTTCCTAAATAACCCTTATACTCAACATCCCCCCGTAGTCACAACGGTAGCGACGCAGACGGTGAGCCTAGAGAAGAATCCGAAGACAAGCCGATGGACACCCCCTCCCTCCCCCCCCCCCCCCCCACACACAGTCGCAACGATCGATGCATCACGGAAGTCGTGGCTGGAGTGAAAACCGACGAGGTTGCTCAAGCAAAGCGGTAGCCCTTTGTGCCGATGTCAATGTATCCGAGAGTATAGGGTGGTGTAGCCGTGGTCGAGGTAGCCGTGCGTGGAACGCTATGGTCGACGTCGAGTCGGGGTGGCCGGTGTATCGAGGTAGTTGCCGTGGACCGCGAAGAAGAGCGGTGGCGGCGACCTGAGGTGGTGGCGGAGGCGGTTAGGTTAGGAGCGCGGCGACGGTGCTCGAAGTAGGCGAGGAAGAACCCGAAAGCGTGACGAAGACCGGCGCGGACGGTGGTGTTCCCGCGCCTAGGGAGGCGGCGCGGTGCATACCACTTAGAAGTCGACGCGCGGGGACGGCGGAGTGGACCGCGCGGTGCTACGACCTGAAGGGGTGACGCAGCGGCGACGCGCGGGTCGGGGCGACGGCGGGGAAGACCTCAGGACGACGGCAAGGACCGCGTGCCATGCTCATTACGGCCCGATGGGGCGACGCAGCGGCAGCGCGAGGGTCGGTGCAACCACGGGGACAGCCTAGAGCGGACGGCCTCTGGGTGGCGGTGGACCGCGGGCCGCGGAACTACGACCCAAAGAGGCGATGTGGCGGCAGCGCGCGGGTCGGTGCAGCCGCGGGAGAACCACGAGGCGACGGCAGGGACCGCGTGCCACGCTCGCTACGACCCAATGGGGCGACGCAGCGGCAGCGCGAGGGTCGGTGCACCCACGGGGACGGCCTGGAGCGGACGACCTCAGGACGACGGTGGACCGCCAACTATAGAAAGATGGGAAAACCAATAGAATATAAAAGTACTAATGAAAGGGTAAAGATTTCCACTTTCCCTCCTATTGTCTCTCGTGATGAAACAGGTTATGAGAATGAGCTTCCTATGCAACCAATCTCATCAATAAGGAGCTCCAAAAAGTTGATTAAACCCACACATGATGTGGAGAAGAAAAAGAAAAGACGAAGAAGCAAATGTAAAAAGGTATCCCTCCCAAATGATGTTGCTCCTATTATTGTTATGCCTCATGAGAGTGAATCAAAAATAAATGTGGAAGATGATATACTTGATGATGATAGTGGTTCTTTGTCTTATGGTACAATGTCCGAAGAAACTATTGAGGATGATTTTGTTATGCCTATTACTCATTGTGATGATTATGATTGGGAAAATAATGATGCTTCTTATAATCTTGAAAATCTTTTTGGCACCAACTTAGAAAGTTGTGATGATAATAATTGCTATACTATTGGTGCTATTCATACTATTAATGATGAGAGTAATTATGCTTATGATATGCAAAGGCACAAGCTTGGGGATGCTATGTTTGATGAGAATGACATGTTTGAGAATTTATTTGCTGCAATTAATGTTTGTCCCAAGCTTGGGGATGCTATGTTTAATGAAGATGATATTTTTAGTCCCTCAAGTTTTGATGTGCAAATTTATTATGATGATAGCATGCATCCTATTTATGATGATTGCAATATTTATGAAAGTGGGTTTGGAAGAGTGTCAACTTTAGATAATAATTGTCCCACTATTTTGGAGGGTGTTGAATCTTATTATAATGATAAAAGTGGATTTGGAGAGGTCATGACTTTATTTAGTAATGATTCCACTATCTTGGAAGAGGTTTCAATTGATTATGATGAGAACAAAGTTGCTACTTATGATGATTATTGTGATGACACTTACGTTATAAAAAGTAGTGATGATTATATTTATAAAACTTGTCATAATTATGATTACCCTTTTTCTGAACATTACTCTTTTAATGTAGAAACAATTTATAGTATTCGAGTTTCTTATGATACTCCCACTATTCCGAATGAGAAGAATTTTGCTTATGTGGAGAGTAGTAATTTTTCTATGCTTGTGGATCATGAAAATAAAGCTTTATGTGATGGTTATATTGTTGAATTCATTCATGATGCTACTGAAAATTATTATGAGAGAGGAACATATGCTTCTACATATTGCAATAATATCAAGTTTCCTCTCTATGTGTTGAAAATCTTGAAGTTATGCTTGTTTTGCCTTCTTATGCTAGTTAATTCTTGCTCCCATAAATTGTTTGCTCACAAAGTCCCCATGCATAGGAAGTGGCTTAGACTTAAATGTGCTAGTCATATGCTTCATATGTTTCGATTCTTATCT
Source organism: Thinopyrum elongatum (assembly GCA_011799875.1). Taxonomy (NCBI): domain Eukaryota; kingdom Viridiplantae; phylum Streptophyta; class Magnoliopsida; order Poales; family Poaceae; genus Thinopyrum; species Thinopyrum elongatum. The sequence goes on along the minus strand of CM022298.1, from coordinate 619,131,005 downwards.
TTTATGTGAGCATCATTGAAATCATCATGCCTTGCTAAAAAGGCATTAAAGAAAATCGCTTGTTGGGAGACAACCCAATATTTATACCCACTACTTTTGGTGTGTTCACATGATTATGGTACTGTAGTAATCATGTTTCATAGCTTTTGTTTCAATAAAGTGCCAAGTAAGACCTTTGGGATGGTCTATGGTGATAGTTGATTTGATCTTGCTGAAAAACAGAAACTTTTGCGCTCATTGCAAGAATTTTAAAAATTCACAGAAGTGTGCTTTTGATCTGAATTTTTTACACATGATTGATATACAAATTGCCTAGGTTGTCCTAATTTTTCATAATTGGAGTTACAGAAGTATACAAAATTTTCAGATTACTACAGACTGTTCTGTTTTTGACAGATTCTGTTTTCATTGTGTTGTTTGCTTATTTTGATGAATCTATGGGTAGTATCGGGAGGTATGAACCATGGAGAAGTTGGAATACAGTAGATATAACACCAATATAAATTTAGAATGAGTTCACAACAGTACCTAAGTGGTGATTTGCTTTATTATATTAATGGAGCTTACGAGTTTTCTGTTGAGTTTTGTGTTGTGAAGTTTTCAAGTTTTGGGTGAAGTTTTGATGAACTACGGAATAAGGAGTGGCAAGAGCCTAAGCTTGGGGATGCCCAAGGCACCCCAAGGTAATATTCAAGGACAACCAAGCATCTAAGCTTGGGGATGCCCCGGATGGCATCACCTCTTTTGTCTTCAACCCATCGGTAAATTTACTTGATGCTATATTTTTATTCACCGCATGATATGTGTTTTGCTTGGAGCGTCTTGTATGATATGAGTCTTTGCTTTTTAGTTTGCCACAATCATCCTTGCTGTACACACCTTTTGAGAGGGACACACATTAATCGTGAATTTATTAGAATACTCTATGTGCTTCACTTATATCTTTTGAGCTTGGCAGTTTGCTCTAGTGCTTCACTTATATCTTTTTAGAGCACGGTGGTTGCTTTATTTTATAGAAGTTGTTGAACTCTCATGCTTCACTTATATTATTTTGAGAGTCTTAAACAGCATGGTAATTTGCTTAGGTTATGAATTTAGTCCTAATATGATGGGCATCCAAGAGGGATATAATAAAACTTTCATATAAAGAGCATTGAATAGATGAGAAGTTTGATTCCTTGCACTTGTTTTGAGATATAAAGATGGCGATATTAGAGTCATGCTAGTGAGTAATTGTGGATTGGTAGAAATACTTGTGTTAATGCTTGTGATTCCTGTAGCATGCACGTATGGTGAACCGTTATGTGATGAAGTCGGTGCATGATTTATTTATTGATTGTCTTCCTTATGAGTGGCGGTCGGGGACGAGCGATGGTCTTTTACTACCAATCTATCCCCCTAGGAGCATGCGTGTAGTACTTTGTTTTGATGGCTAATAAATTTTTGCAATATGTATGTGAGTTCTTTATGACTAATGTTGAGTCCATGGATTATACGCACTCTCACCCTTCCACCATTTCTAGCGTATCTAGTACCGCGCAACTTTTGCCGGTACATTAAACCCACCATATACCCTTCCTCAAAACAGCCACCATACCTACCTATTATGGCATTTCCATAGACATTCCGAGATATATTGCCATGCAACTTTCACCGTTCTGTTTTATTATGATACGCACCATCATTGTCATATTGCTTTGCATGATCATGTTGTTGGCATAGTATTTGTGGCAAAGCCACCGTTCATATTTTTTATACATGTCACTCTTGATCATTGCACATCCCGGTACACCGCCGGAGGCATTCATATAGTCATATCTTTGTTCTAGTATAGAGTTGTAATTCTTGAGTTGTAAGTAAATAAAAGTGTGATGATCATCATTATTAGAGCATTGTCCCAAGTGAGGAAAGGATGATGGAAGCTATGATTCCCTCACAAGTGGGGATGAGACTCCGGACTTAAAAAAAAAGGCCAAAGAGCCCAAACAAAAAAATAAAAAAATGAGAGAAAAAGGGAGAAGGGACAATGTTACTATCCTTTTTCCACACTTGTGCTTCAAAGTAGCACCATGATCTTCATGATAGAGAGTCTCCTATTTTTTCACTTTCATATACTAGTGGGAATTTTCCATTATAGAACTTGGCTTGTATATTCCAATGATGTGCTTCCTCAAATTGCCCTAGGTCTTCGTGAGCAAGCAAGTTGGATGCACACCCACTTAGTTTCTTTTTGAGCTTTCATACACTTATAGCTCTGTGCATCCGTTGCATGGAAATCCCTACTCACTTGCATTGATATCAATTGATGGGCATCTCCATATCCCATTAATTTTCCTAGTTGATGTGAAACTTTCTCCTTCTTTTCGTCTTCTCCACAACCACCATATTCTATTCCACCCATAGTGCTATATCCATGGCTCACGCTCATGTATTGCGTGAAAGTTGAAAAAGTTTTAGAACACCAAAAGTATGAAACAATTGCTTGGCTTGTCATTGGGGTTGTGCATGATGAAATATTTTGTGTGATGAAGATAGAGCATAGCCAGACTACATGATTTTGTAGGGATAACTTTCTTTGGCCATGATATTTTTAGAAGACATGATTGCTTTATTAGTATGCTTGAAGTATTATTGTTTTTATGACAATATTAAACTTTTGTTTTGAATCTTATGGATCTGAACATTCATGTCACAATAAAGAAGATTACATTGATACACATGTTAGGTAGCATTCACACTTCATAAATTCTTTCTTTTATCATTTACCTACTCGAGGACGAGCAGGAATTAAGCTTGGGGATGCTGATATGTCTCCAACGTATCTATAATTTATGAAGTATTCATGCCATGTTTGCAAAAAAATTATATGGTTTTGGTATGATTTTATTAGAACTAACCCAGACTGAAGCTGTTTTCAGCAGAACTACAGTGGTGTCGTTTTTTGTGCAGAAATAAAAGTTCTCGGAATGGGCTGAAAATTTACGGTGATTTTTTATGGACCAAAAGATACCCCCGAAGCACCAGAGCGGGACCAGAAGAGTCCCAAGGAGTCCACAAGCCAGGGGGCACGCCCAACCCCCAGGGCACGCCTTGAGGGCTTGTGGGCCCCTCGGGCACCTCCCTGACTTGTTTCCGATGCCAAAAATTCTTATAAATATAGAAACCTCTGAAAAGAACCCTAGATCAGAAGTTCTGCCGCTGCAAGCCTCTGTAGCCACAAAAAACCAATCGGGAGCCCGTTCCGGCACCCTGCCGGAGGGGGAAACCATCACCGGAGGACATCTTCATCATCCCGGCGATCACCATGATGAGGAGGGAGTAGTTCACCCTCGGGGCTGAGGGTATGTACCAGTAGTTGTGTGTTTGATCTCTCTCTCTCTCTCTCGTGTTCTTGATTTGGCACGATCTTGATGTACCGCGAGCTTTGTTACTATAGTTGGATCATATGGTGTTTCTCCCCCTCTACCTTCTTGTGATGAATTGAGTCTTGCTCTTTGAGGTTTCGTTATGTTGGATTTGAGAACACTTGATGTATGTCTTCCGATGGGATATCTGTTGTGACAATGGGATGTTCTATTGATTCACTTGATGTATGTTTTAGCACTCAACTTGCGGATTCCCGAGGTGACATTGGGGTAATCACTGGTACAGCAAGGTGCTATACAAACATTTTTAACACCTTTTCGCGACGGCGTTTTGAACCGTCGCCTAGTGAGTGACTGCGATAGGGGGGTCCTTCCCACACGACCCAGAAACCGTCGGGGATAGGCCCTCCTGGTACACACGCTCGGCAAAATGAGGTCGTGTGCGATGGGCATGCGATCAAATACGGTTATATGTACAGTTCTGCTAAAAAAATACAATTATACAGGCCAAATCATTTCCGGTCGTAAGTACATCCCACACGTTAGTCTCGGCTAAACGTTTCCGTTCATATGTACATTCCACACAGTCAATCCAAGGAATACGTTTCTGTTAGTATGTACATCCCACACAGTTAATCTAAGAAGTACGTTTCCGTTCGTATATACATCCCACACAGTCAGTCCAAGGAAAACGTTTCCGTTCGCAGGTACATCACACACAATTTTCCCTATTAAATCATTTGTGATAGCGTTGCCATTGCAGACGATATTAACAATTTTATCGTTTGCGTTATTGAATGCATCACACACGGTGCGTAGAAGAAACTATGTGCTAAAGGCTGTCCATCACACACACTATTTATGTGGTAAACGTTTGTGCAAGGTGGCCTAACACAAACAGATTTAAAGAGGATGTCGTGTACGATTGTTCATTGATCCAACACGGTTTATTCCTAGAAACTGTGTGCGTTGCCTGAGGTCATCGCCCACGGTGTTTTCTCAATAACCGTTTGCAATAGAAAAACCCAATTAGCAGGCTAATTGGCCTATTATTAATAATCCATTTATTAATCTAATTGGCATTTCATATTAAGCACACAATATATTTCATTTTCATATTAAGGAAGCAGGATTTCGTAATTGAAATACATCAGAGTACAACATCATATAGCTTCAGCACCCAACTATCCCATTACACAACTGCACCAGCATCAAGTTTCACATGCAACATCTATAGCCTTTCGAAATTAGCATCATAGATGGTACATAGACAGATGAATCTCATCTGGAAAACTGCTGAAGCGGAAGGTGAATATTGAGCCTTCATTGATGTTGAAGGTCTTTGCAACTTTAGGAGAATGCCTGTGGATGATTGACCGTCCATCCTTCGTCCTCTTCAGGAACACTTCAATACTGAACTGTGGGTGTTGTATGAATACCTTTCTCGCCTCCTAACCATACAGGTGGTTTGAGAGGTAATCATCAGTGAACTGCTTTGGAAAGTCCTGAAAACAAGGATGTGCATAAATATCTTCTCTATATTGGAAATGGGGCAAAGGAATAAAAAAGGCAAGGTATAATAGTTAGTACCATCCTGTAGTGAACTGATGTCTTCTTCATTGTGCAGACAAAGATCTTGTTGTTTTTTATCGCTCATTCCTTTATCCTAACAATCTTTCTGAGTTTCTTGACTTGACTGATATTCATGGACAACTCATTTCCCCATATGCAAAAAGGGTCGAACAATGGGTCTAAACCTCTGACAGCAGGACCTACGTGTGCAAGACCAAATTGTTAAAAACCTAAATATTAGAATGGTTCCTGCAATTGCACAATAATGTGTTATTAGAGAAAGGACCATGCATGTGCAAACCTCGATTGTAAACCTCAGTGCTTCCCATTGTTTCCCTGCAACACATATAAGGTAGTTAGTGATCATGGTAAGTGAGGGTTCGCATGCTATCAGTAAAATATGTTGATGAAAAATAAGCACATTGCAGATTCATCAGATTAATTCAAGCCACATGGAAAACCCATTTATCCAAACCAAGCATGATTAAGAACTAGGAAATATAGCAATTGTATATGTTTCTCACGTATTAAGTGCAGCCAAATTTGATTTATTAGTTACATGCTCAACAATACAAAATTCTACCCACGACAATTGGATATCGCATTGCAGAATTGAACCAAGTAGTTAACTAAATACCACAACAAATGAACCAAACATTAACTACGCACCACATTGCACAATAAAACATAGTCCTAATAGAAGATCAGATAGTTAACCAAACCAAGCATGCTTAACAATTTGGAAATATAGCAATTGTATTTGTTTCTCATGTATTTAGTACAGCCAAATTTGATTTATTTCTCACATGGTATGCAATAACAGAATGCACCCACAATATTTGAACATCGCATTGCAGAATTGAACCAAACAGTTAACTAAACACCACAACAAATGAACCAAACATTAACTGAGTACCACATTACACAATGTATAACATACTAGAAGATCAGACAGTTAACCAAACCAAGCATGCTTGACAACTTGGAAATATAGCAATTGTATTTGTTTCTCATGTATTTTGTAAAGATAAATTTGATTTATTTCTCACATGGAAGAAAATACAAAATTGCACCCTGAAGAATTGAACATCACGTTTGCAGAATTGAACCAAACAATTAACTGAAGACGACAACTAATTAACCAAACAGTTAATAAGTGAGCACCACATTGCACGACATATAGAACATATACACTAGAGCAACAGATTGCATGGTAAAAGTAGATAGGACAATTCACTAGAATTTGTTAAGGAAAGGCAGGAGCAGCACATGCAACGGGTAAACCGAGCATGCTTAACCGCCGTAGCTAGCAAACTGAACATAGGTCCTTATAGTGAGCTAATAAGACAAGCTACTCCTCATCGTCGGAGATATCGATGATGATTGGCTCCTTGGACATGGAAGAGGGTGAGGCCTCCACATTGTGGGTGCCCTCGTCGTAGTGGTGAGTTGCTTGAGCCGCTCCGGGCACCAACCTGCTGCCTCTCGAGTTGAGGTAAGCACGGGCACGCTGAGAAAACACCTCGTAGTCTTTGTCAAAGGCACCGACGGTGGCCTCGAGGAAACGCCACGAACTGTTGTTTAAAGCAGCAAACCACGTCGCGGCGTCAGCGCGCGAGGCCTCAACGGTGGCCTCAATGGCGAGGTGCTCCTCCAATATCTGGGGGTCGGCACGAATGGCAGTCATCGCGACCTCATCCGCGCGTGCCGCCGCGATTTGCTTCTCCGTTGACAAATGCTCCTTGAGCTCCTAGCTATACTGCGTGCGCCATGGCTTAGGGTGGCGCTTATTTGGGGGAGGGTTGGTGATTTGGGTGGAAGGTGTCGTGCCGGCGGTCGGGGCATGTGGGATGTGGAAGGAGGAGGAGGATGGGGGTCGGGTGTGGATTACCTGCCTGGATCGACGAGGCCGAGCAGCATGAAGGAGGGTTGCTCGCGAGGAGCCGGCACTGCAAGTAAGGTGTGAAGGTTTCAACTTGGAAAGGAAGGCGGAAACAGGGGAAATATGGCTTTTGGTAAGGGGGGGGGGGGGCGGGGAGGTAGATATTTTTGCGGAAGCCGAAAATTTTGGATCGGTGCAGCGAAAAAACTGGCGCGCAAAGTGTCATCAGACACGGTCCCTTATTCAGCACTATGTATGATATGTGAACATCACAAACGATTCATATAGCTTAACCAGTGTGTGATGAGTTTGAACATCAAAAATTTTGGTTCGAATTTCCCTGGTTACAGTGGTCATCCACGTAGTTGCATAATTTGGGTACACAAAGGAGACTACAGCACACCCACACTTCTTAATCGAGCAAGTTCAGCAATTAAACAGAGCTAGATGACCTAAACATTACTCTAACAAATTAAATACCGGCGCTCTTAATTAAACAAAACAAAGAGTACTACTACGGCTGGTGCTCGTCGATCTCCGCCGCCTCCTCCATGTCCAGCTCGCGCCCGACGATCTCCTGGGGAAGGGGCTCCATGGCATCCATCGCACCATACTCGGCAAGCATCTCGCCATCCGCGTCCGCCATTTCTTTGGAAAAGGCCGCCACGAGCTGGGCGTGGGCGGCCGCGATCTGGGCTTGGACGGGCTCCATCGTGGCAAGGTATGTCGCGGAGGAACGGACGGCTGCTCGAACGCTCTCGGCGATTGCCAACTCTTCGGCCGTGGGTTGCCGACCGTTGTCGGAGAAGCTTCGTTCGATTTGTGCGGTGACCGCCATGAGCTGGGCGTGGGCGGCCTCGACATGGTTGTGGGCGGCCTCCATCAGGGCTAAGGCCGCCGCTGCGGAACGGACAACTGCTGTGCCGCTCTCACCAGTTGCTATCCCCGAGGCAGATGTTGCTGCCGCCACCTGAGAAGCAACAACGGCCATCTGGGCTGCCTTGGCCGCCCGGTCGCAGATTGCGGCCACGCTCATGCAGGTTGTTAGCACGCGCATGGCGGGTGCGGCCGCTCTCTCACTGGAGTGGGCCGCCAAAGTTGCCCTTACGACGCGGGTCCACGTCCTCATCTTTCACTGACGATGATTGAATAGTGAAATGATATTTGGGGAGCGAGCTAGTGTGCTGGACACGCCGGCTGTGGACTGTAGCCGACGCACCTTCTCGCATAAGCCATAGGTGTACTATACTCCGACGGTGCTCCAAGATTTTTTGTACTGCATCTCACACGGTTGGTTATAAAAAACTGTGTGCGATCTACTTGATTTTTCATCTTGATTTGAATTACATAATGGGGTCACCACGGCAAAGGAGGGTGTTTGAATTGTTAGAACCTTTATCTGCTGTGAACATGCAACTATAGGTGTGTCGTCAAAAAATTGGAATTATTCAGGGTTCGCTTGGACATTTTTATACATTAACTTGGTTTTCTAGCCATTTCAGGTGCACATTTCAAAATTAAAATTCATGCACATGCTCCGATGCACCAAAATGGGTTGCAAAATCATATATGTGTCCATGGGTTTATGCTTATGTCTCATGCAAGAAATGGGGATGAATTTCAAACACCATGGCACCGTGGCTCTCCGGCAAACGTTGAGGTACTTGCTTTTGTAATTCTAGTAAATACAAAACCCGTCTGAAATTCATGAACCTTGGCATGCTATCATGGAATGGCATCAACATGCTGGGGTAAAAAATATTGTCCCATTTGGGGCAGGTTATGGTATAAGCTTCTCACAAACCAGAGCTTCTCACAAAAAGCCTCATGGTTCCGTTAGGGAAACGTGTCACCTTTCTGGACAAAACGATATTCGTCGCCTCTTCTTGCTTTCAATTTTTTTTCTGGTGTCAACATAGAACAACAGGAGTGTCGTGTTAAATTTTGGAATTTTTTGGGGATCGTTTGGACATTTTTATACGTTAACTTAGTTTTCTAGGCATTTATGTTGCTCCAGTGCATAAAAACGGGTTGAAAAATCAAATGTGTGTCCTTGGTTGCAAGCTTAGGTCACATGCAAGAAATGAGAATGAATGTCAAATACCTTGACACTGTCGCTCGGCCGCTAACATTGAGATACATGGTTTTAAAATTCTAGTAAATCAAAAACTTGTCTGAAATTCATGAAACTTGACATGATATCATGGAACGGCATCGACATGCCGTGGTAAAAATATTGTCCCATTTGGGGCAGGTTTGGGTATAAGTTTCTCGCAAACCAGAGCTTCTCACAACAAGCCTGATGGTTTCAGTAGGGAACATGCCACCTTGGGGGACGAAACGATATCCGTTGCCTCTTCTTACTTTCAATTTTTTTCTCATGTCAACATAGAACAAGAGGAGTGTTGTGTCATTTTTTGGGATTTTTCGGGGTTTGCTTGGACATTTTTATACATTAACTGAGTTTTCTATGCATTTATGTGCATAATTCAATTTTGAACTACATGCACATGCTCCAGTGCATATAAATGGGTTCAAAATTGAAATGTGTGTCCTTGGTTGCATGCTTAAGTCCCATGCAAGAAATGAGAATGAATGTCAAACACCTTGCCACCGTCGCTCGGCCGCTAACATTGAGATACATGGTTTTTAAATTCTAGAAAATCGAAAACGCGTCTGAAATTTATGAAACTTGACATGCTAGCATGGAACGACATCAACATGCCGTGGTAAAAATATTGTCCCATTTGGGGTAGGTTGGGGTATAAGCTTCTCACAAACCAGAGCTTCCCACAACAAGCCTCATGGTTACGGTAGGGAACGTTTCACCTTTCCGGACGAAATAATATCCGTTGCCTCTTCTTGATTTCAATTTTTTTTTCTAGTGTCAACATAGAACAATAGGAGTGTTGTGTTAAATTTAGGAATTTTTCGGGGTTCGTTTGGACATTTTTATACATTAACTGAGTTTTCTATGCATTTATGTGCATAATTCAAATTTGAACTACACGCACATGCTCCAGTGCATGTAAATTGGTTTAAAAATCAAATATGTGTCCTTGGTTGCATGCTTAGGTCCCATGCAAGAAATGGGAATGAATGTCAAACACCTTGCCACCGTCGCTTGGCCGCAAACATTGAGATACATGGTTTTTAAATTCTAGTAAATCCAAAACTCTTCTGTAGTTCATGAAACTTGACATGCTATCATTAAGCGGCATCAACATGCTGTGGTAAAAAATTTGTCCCATTTGGGGCAAGTTTGGGTATAAGCTTCTTGCAAATCAGAGCTTCTCACAACAAGCCTGATGGTTTCGGTAGGGAACGTGCCACCTTTGGGGACGAAATGATATCCGTTGCCTCTTCTTGCTTTCAAAATTTTTCTAGTGTCAACATAGAACAACAGGAGTGTTGTGTCAATTTTTGGGATTTTTTGGGGTTCGCTTGGACATTTTTATACATTAACTGGGTTTTCTAGGCATTTGATGTGCATAATTCAAATTTGAACCACATGCACAAGCTCCAGTGCAGAAAAATGGGTTGACATATCAAATGTGTGTCGTTGGGTGCATGCTTAGGTCCCATGCAAGAAATGGGAATGAATTTCAAACACCAGGACATTGTTGATTGCCGGCAAAACGTTGAGATACTTTGTTTTTAAATTCTAGTAAATCCAAAACTCTTCTGAAATTCATGAAACTTGGCATGCTATCATGGAATGGCACCCGACATGCTGTGGTATTTTTCGTGTCCATTTTGAGAGAAGGCGCACTCGAATAACAGTCAACAAAGGCATTTTGAAACAAATAGCTGCCACTTTAACATCTGAAACCTTTGTATAATTTAAATCGTGTGCGTTCTGTTAACCATTCGCGTGACGCCACGTGTCTCTCTTTTAATGGCTATAGGAGGTGCCGTGCGGACAGCTACTTGACTGAACAGGAGGCGTGCGAGCGTAATCCAGTGCACAGGCTGACCGAGAGGCGTGCAAGCTGTCCTCCAATGCGCAGGCTCACCAGGAAGCGTGCGAGTTGCACGCTGCGCAGGCTCACTGGGAAGCGAGCCCTTTGACTTCCATGGCCGCCCGCCTTGCTCGCATCCTCTCCATTAATGGCGCCCAAGCCATTGTTTAATACGGGCGGCCTCAGTGTTCGCCTCCCATTCCCCTCCCTTCCGCAGACCTCCACCAATGCCATGGCGCAGAAGGATCATCTGCCACTATTCTTCCAGTTTGGTGAAGTCGACTCCGAGCCGGAGGAGATAGAAAATATGGAGGAATGGGGACTCATGGACATGGCCCTAAACGAGCTGGCCGCGGCGGTTGATGCCCTCGCGCCCGTCCCAACTCCCATCCCCACGCCCGTGCCAGCGACCATCCCCGTAGCATTGACGGGCTGGTCGTCGAGCACTATGGCAGAGCTGGAAGCCGCTGGCGTGAGCGAGGTCTCCGCGGAACCGCACGAGCTCGTGTACATGCCAGCGCTAGCGCCCGTGCCCGTGCACGCCCATGCACCCACCGCGGCGCCGGTCCCCGTGCATTTGCCTGCACTCGCCGCGCCCGTGCCCGTACGCGCGCCCCCTCAGCGGCATGGGACGCCACCGTCGACTGCTACCTCACAGCGCCGCGAGTTGCCGTCCTCCCGCGCCCCGCCCGTCGATCGCGCGACGACATGATGCTTGATTTCCAAGCGAAGAACATTCTGTGCTGCCTTGAAGACTTCAACAACGGCGTCCCGGAGGACGACAACGACAATGCCGGTGTGGCACGCCGCCTCCACCGCCGCCGGAATTAGTTTTTTTTGGGGGGTTTAATACTGTATCAGTGTATCTCATTCATATGAATATAAATTCACAGTGTGACTGAATGGAAGATATGGTCTGAACGAACTTGCGTTTTTCTCTCTGAGTGTCAGACTTATCAAACGATTTTCTTTAAAAACAATGTAAATGGTTTTTAAATATAAAACACTCATCGCAAACGTTTTAGATAGAACACCCGTATGCAAACCAACAGCTTCCCCTGGAATCCAAGGGAAAATGTGTCGAGCAGGATTTGTGCAGCTCTTGATCGCAAATGTTTAAGATAGAACACCCGTATGCAAAGTGAGAGCTATGGTCTTCCCCAGTAAGCCAAGGGAAAATTCGCAGCGCTGTATTTATGCATCTCTTTAACGCAAATGGTCCAGATTGAATATGGTATGCAAAGCCAGACTTCGGCGCTAAGCCAAGAGAAAATGTGTCGACCAGGATTTGTACATCCCTTCAACGCAAACTGTTGTTTTGGATGACCTGTGTGCAAGCACGTACAGACAATTTGGTAAGATTTGCATCTGTCATATTGGGTATATTGCCATTTGCCAAACTGGAAAGATTGACATTTGTTGGTGTGACACCCCCGGCTCGATCATGCACTAACCATACACGCAAATGCACACGATCAAGCCTAAGGACTCACTTGAAGATATCACAACACAGCTCTAAAACATAAATAAAGTCATACAAGCTTTATATTACAAGCCAGGGGCCTCGAGGGCTCGAATACATAAGCTCGCTTACAAGCGTCAGCGGAAGCATCAGATATCTGAGTACTGATATGAAATAGAAACAGATAACCCTTTAGAAAGGCGGGGCAAAACAAAAGCTATGATCGAAAGGCGCAGGCCTCCTGCCTGGGACCCTCCGATCCTACTCCTGGTCGTTGGCCAGCTCGTAGAAGTAACCACCTTCGAGGTGGTAGCAGTAGTCATCGACGGGGCAGCTATCTCAGGGGCTCCGTCATATGGTCACGACAAACTGATATGGGGAGAAAAAGAAAGCAAAGCAACCGTGAGTACTCTGAAGTACTCAGCAAGCAAGGATCTACACTACATATGCAACATTATCAAAGGAAGGCTGTATATGTGGACTGGGCTGTAGAAATGCCAGAACAGAGAGAAGGCCTAGTCCTATCAAAGACTAGCATCTTCAGCGGTCTTGCAGCAATAGAAGAGAGTAGATCAGTACAAAATGTAATAGAGGTTGTGTCAAGTAACAGCCTCGCCCAGAGATCCTTCCTCGACTCCCTGCGAGAAAGCGATCCCGGAGCCATCATATCCAGTTATCATCACAGGTATCTAGTTCTAGTTGTATCGATCGGGATACAACTCCGAGTGTCCTTTACCATAGGACCGGCTATCGATAGATGTTTTCTTCCCTGCAGGGGTGCACCAACTTACCCACCACGCTCTCTTAACTCCGGCCGGACACACTTTTCTGGGTCATGCCCGGCCACGGCCAAACGACACACCGCAGCCCTACCTAGAGCTCAGCAGAGAGGTCCTCGCCGGTCTATCTCCTAAGCACTCAGGGGTCTTGGGCCATCGCCCTGTGCACTCCGGGTCGTTGCGAGCAGGGTGGATACCAGCACCACCTCGAATGGCCGGCACGATCCGACCGTGCCGCACTGCTGAACTGGACATCTGACAGAGCTTTCGGCTGATGCTACGATGCAGAGTGCCCATAACTATTCCCACGTGATGGTTAGTGCTATCAGGCCGTAGGCCTACTCGGCTCAGATATCCAAATCTTTAGAGGACTTGCTGCAAGGCCTAAGAATGCCCGGCCGCGCCTCGTATTTATCTCACGGGTAACCTCCCATCATTCGCGGGTACCCCTCAGGGTCGACCAGCCTTTCCAAGTACCAGTCGTAAAGTCCAAGTATCCGTGTGTCCATAACACCAAAGGGGAACCCTGAGGAATCACCCTTGATGGAATTCCACCTGATGTCATCGTCAAGGTGAACTAAGGAGGAATCACCCTCGAGGTTCACTCTTGAGGAGTTGCATGACAACGTCGTTACCGGGAGTGGAGAAAGAGGAATCACCCTCGATGACCACATCCGATGAACTAACCTACAAGGTTAACATCAGAAGTGCTGACGAGGTACCACCCTCGGCACTCGATGGTAACCCTATAGTGTCGTACAGCTAGGGGGTGATGTGCGGTGCCGGGGCCTGGTCTTCAATCCCGTTGATCGGGTCTTCTGATAATCCAGCGGGGCAGTTGGGACAAGTGGGGTCACTGTTGGGTCTCTAACCAGCCTATACTAAGCAGTTTGCAATAGGCAGGTAAGGTAACAATAAGCAGGTTACAAAAGCAGGCTATGCATCAGAATAGGAGCAATCAATTACAGTAGCAAAAACTAATGCAAGCATGAGAAAATAGAATGGGCGATATCGGGATGATCAAAGGGGGGGCTTGCCTGGTTGCTCGGTGGCAAAGGCAAGGTCGTCATGGGTCGTCGATCTCTGAAGCTGTGTCGGTACCGGGCTCTATCAAGAGAGAAGAGGGGGAGAAAACAGATAAATACAAGGCAGACAAGGTAACACAGAGCTTGCTATGCTAACGTGCAGTGCAGGGTTGCCTAAAAGCATGTCTAAGGCATATTAGTTATTTTAGGATTTAAGTTGGATTTATTAACCGGTGTATGTGCACTATTCACCTAACAGAAACGGGCAAAAAGTTACGGGTTCACCTCCGTAGAGGGTCCCGACAAGGAAATAGATGGCACGGTTGGATTTGTCTCGTCGTTCTGAGCAACTTTCATGTATAAAGTTTTTTGATATGAGCTACGGTTTAATTTCCATGAATTTTCAAAGATTTAAACTATTTTTTGAAATTTCTGGATTAATTTTAATTCAAATTATTAAATAGCTAAATTGCTTCGGGTACCCATCTGAGTGCACACAAAAATGCACCCAGAGGCTGACAGTGGGCCCAGTCAACTACACAGTCAGCAATGGACTGGGTCAACGTTGACTGGACAGTTGGTCCAATGGGACCCACCTATCATTCACTGGGTCCAGCCCAGTCGGCTGGTTGACTGGTCAACTGGGTCCAGTGGGACCCAGTGGTCAGTCTCTGTTAGTTCTAATAGGGGTTTTAAATTAACCTAATTAGCTAATCAGCGGGGTGGGGCCCAAATGTTAGTGAGAGTTAGCAATTTAGTTAATTAACCCTAACACTAATCGCTACAGTAAATGGGCCCCACCTGTTAGTGAGTGTTTTGGGGCTAGTTAGCGGCTAAACAGCCTGGCGAGTGGGCCCAGCCGGCGTCTCCGCGGTGGCGCGCCGGCGGCGACGTTACGACGACCACAGACCCGGCGGAGTGGCATGGAAATGGCCTCCCGGCCACCATTTGGCGCAGGGAAGGGCTCGTTCGAATGAGCGAAGCGAGCCGCATCGAACGGTGCTAGTCTTGCGAGCTAGGGTGGTCAGGTTCGTCAGCGGCGAGCTCGCGGGCGGCGCCGGAGTTCGGGTGAGGTCGAGAAGGGAGCTAGGGGGCTCGGGAGGACGAGCGGATAGGCTCGGTGGGCTCCTGGCAGTGCCCTGAGCAGGATGCCGTGCTCGGATGCGAGCTCGGCCGGCTGTGGCCATGAAGGTGAAGCAAGGCGGCGGCGACGAGCGGCGGCAACGGCGGAAGGTAGCTAGGGGCGAGCGAGACGGCGCCGAGAGGGGGAAGGGAAGAACAGGAGCTCACCAGGGGGCGCATGAAAGGCCCGGTGAGGTCACGGAGCGCAGGGGGGCAGCGAATCGAGGCGGCGGTGCTCGCCGATGCCGAAGGGGAAGAAGAGGTCGGGGCGGTGTTGCGGTAGCCTCCGGCTTGCTCTGCTGCCCGCAACTGAAGGAGTCGAGCACAGCGGTCCTCCTGGACATCGCTGTGCGGCGTGAGGTGCTCGGTGGCCGCGGTGGTGGCGAGCGACGGCGATGGCTCTGATCCAGATCGAAAAAGAGATGACCAAGGGAGAAAGGAAGAGAGAGGGGGGGTTGCTCTGGCGTGCTAGGGTTCACCACGGTGCGGAGGGGATCCTTATCCTCGCAGGAAAACGGCGGATGGGCGACGCGTGCGGTGTCGGCGACGTGTCGACGGGCGCGGCCGACAGCGCGGGGAGGAAGGGGACGAGCGCTAGATGGGTTGGGCCCAAATCTGTAGCAGCAGGCCTAAGTGCACAGTAGCGAATAGGCCCTTTTCTATTTTCCTTTTTCTGTTTTCTTTTCTACTATGTTTAGCTAATTGTTTGGGTACTTAATGATTTTTGTAAAATGCGTGACCTAGCTCATAATTCCCATTGCAATATATCCTGTCACCAAAAACTAGTTTGGGGTAAATACTATTTCAAATTTATTTTGGATTAATTAAAAGGTAATTAAATGTTATTTTCAGCCACTGTTTGAGGTTGTTGGAGTTACTTAGTTAATGTTGGTTACCATTTTGTAATTGCCTATGAATTATTTGCTATTTATTGAACATTTTAGTTTCTGATTTGAACAAATTTTATTTTCCACTTTAATTGTGAAAATCCATTTGAATTGGAATTTGAAAAGAGATATGATACTAATGATGATTAAGCTCTATTGAACATGATGACTTGGAATTATCAGAGGGTGATCACTGTAGTGTGGAGCTGGGGATGTTACAAATCTCCTCCACTACAAGAAATCTCGTCCCGAGATTTAAGTAGGGAAGTAAGAGGTGACTTCGGGAGATCTGACCCTCGTAGGGTCGATTATCTGATGAACAATTTAGAGAATGTGGCAGAAGTATCTCTCGAGTTGAACTGAGGAAACATCGAGAGCAAAGTATGAAGGTACAATAGGAAGTTTCAAGCGAATGGACAAGCGATCGATACCTGAACAGAGTGTGAGAAGGGGGTTCAGAGCATCAGGAATAGATCATCTTTCAGAGGGTGGCTCATGACATGATACGAAGCCAAATGCAAGAATATTTCAGAATCAAGGTTGTTCAGGAGAGTCAGGTTCCGATCGTGTGGAACTGTGGGGGGGTGTCGATCGAGAGTAGGGAGGATGGTGTCATCTTACCGGACACGACAACAAGGTATGTCAGAGGGTAGTCTGTCAGTTATGTCGGTGACAACATCGGTACCAAGGGCGAGGGACGAAGAGAACCATTTTCCTGCTCGTTAAAACGGGGCGGACCAATAGGCAAAGTTCTCGTCCATCGGGGGTTACCGGAATGTCATCAACAATAGTATCAGGGTCTCACTGACAAGGTTGTACATCGGGGTGTTTTATAAGCAGGGAATTATTTCTGCTTATATCATATAGATCAAAAGAAAGATTAACAAATCAATGGAAAGGAAAATGTGATTATCAGGATTAATTAGACCAAAGGAAAGGAAAATGTGTTTGCACACAAGAATTGAGGGTATATCCTTCCCAAGGAAAAGCGGAGCATGATATACATGATAGGACAGCAAGTTCAAAAGTATTTAGACAAAGGGGCGAGGGAAGAATCATGATATTACCCACACCATGGTGTTTGGATAATAGATCAAGAAACATGTAGCATTGCGCTTCCACTGTTCTCAATGATATTCGGAGTATCATAGGCATGCTTCGAGGTAGCAGTAACATGGTGTTTCAAGCAAAGATTGCATTCGAACATCACCAGAAGTGCAAAGGAACAATTTCAAGAGTAGTAGGGAAAACAAGGTGTAAGCAAAACAATATGATGAAGATAGTTTGACACAAGCTTAGCCCATTGTCGAAAAAGTGCACCGGGAAGGAGGAGCAGGTAGCACAGATAAGATTAGCATGATAATTATATAGCCGATCGGGCTAGGAATGATGTGATGGGGTATCATTCCAATAAGAATTCACAAGAGGTAGTGCAATGACAGGATGACATGGGGCAATATGAAGGTAGATCAGAATAGAGGTTGGACAGGTGAAATGATCTGCAGAGGACAAGTATTTTAACTTGTCCAGGAAATGGAATCAAGAAGAAAATATGGCCGGAACCACGATTGCAAAGTATCAATTCTCAGATCCAAGATGAATTTGTACCAAGGAAATAATTATTTTTACGAGCAGCTTCCATGATAAGTTCTACATCGGGTCCATGGGCATGAAGACAAAGGTTCAAGGTCAACTCCCACTTCTTCAATGCATAACCTTTCATTCACTCCTCGTTTTCGAAGAAATTGTAGTGCTGAAGATTTATCTGGTGAAGCACCAGAAGAGTATGACTCACATAACTTTTGAGTTCATACGGATTAGGGAAAGCATAGGTTCAACCCATTGGAGCATCTTAGGAACATATACCACAACTTCAGGAGTAAATAACACAAGCTCGCCAGCAGAGCAAGGTTGACAAGGCCGAGAATACAATTTACCAAAGGCAATATGTATCGGGGAAAAGCGCACAAAATTTTGAATATGAAGGACACTGCCGGATAATAATCCAACAAAGGATTCAGCGGTCCTTAATGGATCTGATGTGAGTATCAGTACTCAATCATAAGAAGGAAAGAATGCAAAGGCATCAGATTATAGGAACAGCTGAATAATTCACCGTTCAAGTTGAAGGTAACTAGATGGACAATCAATTGCAACATGATTGGCCGAGATCCAATTCATGTCCAGAATGATGTCTGAGCAGGAAGGCCAAATTTCAGGGTTCGACTGATGATTGCGATCATTTGCAGCATAATGAATCAATAGGCTCAGGATGACAATGACAAAGGATGTTAATGAATATTGCTGGACATATGGATTTAACCATAATGCGGGCAGACAAGACTTTTGGGAGCACTAGGCTGCAGAGGATCTTCAGGAGATCGAATTGCATTTGGAAGAATTTTGTGAGACATATGAACAACTGGGGATGAACGAATCCTCGATAAGTGTGAGGAATTATTCGTAGGGGTATTCAGGTGGAAAAGAGCTGCAAGGCAGATGGAAAAAGGATTCTCGAAAGTTAGAGAATACTTTCGGGTATCTTGTAATAACAAGAACAACTAGGGATGGAAGTATGAACGGTGAGGGTACGCAGTTATCCATAAGGATTCAACGGTGTTAAGGGATTGCAAAAGGAATGAACACAAGTTCTCGGGAGAAGATCGGAGAGTATCTTCGACGTCTTCTGGTGAAGCAGGCAACCATCCGGAATGAAGGGGCTCTCCGGGGAAGTCGTTACGAGAACCTAATGTAGTTAGTAAATTCATTTAAGCCGAATAGAAGAGAGATCAGAGTCCCAGAGTATAGACGAGTCATAAAAGATCCTAATACCACCCAATTGGCGACGAGGGCCCGTAAGCCACACAACAAAGTTAGTAAAACAATTTTGACAACTAGACTCAATTTCAGCCAAGGAGTTGGAAAGGGGGATCCTACAGGCAGTTGGCTCTGATACCAAACTGTGACGCCCCCGGCTCGATCGTGCACTAACCATACACGCAAATGCACAAGATCAAGCCTAAGGACTCACTTGAAGATATCACAACACAACTCTAAAACATAAATAAAGTCATACAAGCTTTATATTACAAGCCAGAGGGCTCGAATACATAAGCTCGCTTACAAGCGTCAGCAGAAGCATCAGATATCTGAGTACAGATATGAAACAAAAACAGATAAGCCTTTAGAAAGGCGGGGCAAAACAAAAGCTACGATCGAAAGGCGCAGGCCTCCTGCCTGGGACCCTCCGATCCTACTCCTGGTCGTCGGCCAGCTCGTAGAAGTAACCACCCTCGAGGTGGTAGCAGTAGTCGTCGGCGGGGCAGCAGTCTCAGGGGCTCCGTCATATGGTCACGACAAACTGATATGGGGAGAAAAAGAAAGCAAAGCAACCGTGAGTACTCCAAAGTACTCAGCAAGCAATGATCTACACTACATATGCAACATTATCAAAGGAAGGCTGTATATGTGGACTGGGCTGCAGAAATGCCAGAATAGAGAGAAGGCCTAGTCCTATCAAAGACTAGCATCTTCAGCGGTCTTGCAGCAATAGAAGAGAGTAGATCAGTACAAAATGTAATGGTGGTTGTGTCAAGTAACAGCCTCGCCCGGAGATCCTTCCTCGACTCCCTGCGAGAAAGCGATCCCAGAGCCATCATATCCAGTTATCATCACAGGTATCCAGTTCTAGTTGTATCGATCGGGATACAACTCCGAGTGTCCTTTACCGTAGGACCGGCTATCGATAGATGTTTTCTTCCCCGCAGGGGTGCACAAACTTACCCACCACGCTCGCTTAACTCCGGCCGGACACACTTTTCTGGGTCATGCCCGGCCTCAGCCAAACGACACACCGCAGCCCTACCTAGAGCTCAGCAGAGAGGTCCCCGCCGGTCTACCTCCTAAGCACTTAGGGGTCTTGGGCCATCGCCCTGTGCACTCTGGGTCGTTGCGAGCAAGGTGGATACCAGCACCGCCTCGAATGGCCGGCACGATTCGACCGTGCCGCACTCCTGAACTTGACGTCTGACAGAGCTTTCGGCTAATGCTACGATGCAGAGTGCCCATAACTATTCCCACGTGATGGTTAGTGCTATCAGGCCGTAGGCCTGCTCGGATCAGATATCCAAATCGTTAGAGGACTAGGGGCTTGTGGTAACGAGCAGAGACTCATGATCGATGTGACCCCATCGCCCGATCTCGAGGACTTGCTGCAAGGGCTAAGAATGCCCGGCCGCGCCTCGTATTTATCTCACGGGTAACCTCCCATCATTCACGGGTACCCCTCAGGGTCGACCCGCCTTTCCATCTACCAATCGTAAAGTCCAAGTATCCGTGTGTCCATAACACCAAAGGGGAACCCTGAGGAATCCCCCTCGATGGAATTCCACCTGATGTCATCGTCAAGGTGAACTAAGGAGGAATCACCCTCGAGGTCCACTCTTGAGGAGTTGCATGACAACGTCGTTACCGGGAGTGGAGAAAGAGGAATCACCCTCGATGACCACATCCGATGAACTAACCTACAAGGTTAACATCAGAAGTGCTGACGAGGTACCACCCTCGGCACTCGATGGTAACCCTGTAGTGTCGTACAGCTAGGGGGTGATGTGCGGTGCCGGGGCCTGGTCTTCAATCCCGTTGATTGGGTCTTCTGATAATCCAGCGGGGCAGTTGGGACAAGTGGGGTCACTGTTGGGTCTCTAACCAGCCTATACTAAGCAGTTTGCAATAGGCAGGTAAGGTAACAATAAGCAGGTTACAAAAGCAGGCTATGCATCAGAATAGGAGCAATCAATTACAGTAGCAAAAACTAATGCAAGCATGAGAAAATAGAATGGGCGATATCGGGATGATCAAAGGGGGGGGGGCTTGCCTGGTTGGTCGGCGGCAAAGGCAAGGTCGTCAGGGGTCGTCGATCTCCGGAGCTGCATCGGTACCGGGCTGTATCGAGAGAGAAGAGGGGGAGAAAATAGATAAATACAAGGCAGACAAGGTAACCCAAAGCTTGCTATGCTAACGTGCAGTGCAGGGTTGCCTAAAAGCATGTCTAAGGCATATTAGTTATTTTAGGATTTAAGTTGGATTTATTAACCAGTGTATATGCACTATTCACCTAACGGAAATGGGCAAAAAGTTACGGGTTCACCTCCGTAGAGGGTCCTGACACAGAAACAGATGGCACTGTTGGATTCGTCTTGTCGTTCTGAGCAACTTTCATGTATAAAGTTTTTCGGTCCGAGCTACGGTTTAATTTCTATGAATTTTCAAAGATTTAAACTATTTTTTGAAATTTCTAGATTAATTTTAATTTGAATTATTAAATAGCTAAATTGCTTCGGGTACCCAACTGAGTGCACACAAAAATGCACCCAGAGGCTGACAGTGGGCCCAGTCAACTGCACAGTCAGCAGTGGACTGGGTCAACGTTGACTGGACAGTGGGTCCAGTGGGACCCACCTGTCATTGACTAGGTCCAGCCCAGTCGGCTGGTTGACTGGTCAACTGGGTCCAGTGCGACCCAGTGGTCAGTCTCTGTTAGTTCTAACAGGGGTTTTAAATTAACCTAATTAGCTAATCAGCGGGGTGGGGCCCAAATGTGAGTGAGAGTTAGCAATTTAGTTAATTAACCCTAACACTAATCGCTACAGTAAATGGGCCCCACCTATAAGTGAGTGTTTAGGGGCTAGTTAGCGGCTAAACAGCCTGGCGAGTGGGCCTGGCCGGCGTCTCCGTGGTGGCGCGCCGGCGGCGAGGTTCCGACGACCACAGACACGGCGGAGTGGCGCAGAAATCACCTCCCAGCCACGATTTGGCCTGGGGAAGGGCTCGTTCGAATGAGCGAAGCGAGCCGCATCGAACGGTGCTAGTCTTGCGAGCTGGGGTGGTCAGGTTCGTCGGCAGCGAGCTCGCGGGCGGTGCCGGAGTTCGGGTGAGGTCGAGCAGGGAGCTAGGGGGCTCGGGAGGACGAGCGGATAGGCTCGGTGGGCTCCTGGCATTGCCCTGAGCACGATGCCGTGCTCGGATGCGAGCTCGGCCGGCTGTGGCCATGAGGGTGAAGCAAGGCAGCGGCGATGAGCGTCGGCAACGGCGGAAGGTAGCTAGGGGCGAGCGAGACAGCGCCGAGAGGGGGAAGGGAAGAACGGGAGCTCACAGGGGGGGGCACATGAATGGCCCGGCGAGGTCACGGAACGCAGGGGGCGGCGGTGCTCGCCAGTGCCAAAGGGGAAGAAGAGGTCGGGGCGGCGTTGCGGTAGCCTCCGGCTAGCTCTGCTGCCCGCAACCGAAGGAGTCGAGCACGGCGGTCCTCCTGGACATCGCTGTGCGGCGCGAGGTGCTCGGTGGCCGCGGTGGTGGCAAGCGACCGCGACGGCTCCGATCCAGATCAAAAAAGAGACGAGCGAGGGAGAAAGGAAGAGAGAGGGGGGGTTGCTCTAGCGTGCTAGGGTTCACCATGGCGCGGAGGGGATCCTTATCCTCGCAGGAAAACGGCGGATGGGCGACGCGTGCGGTGCCGGCGACATGTCGACGGGTGCGGCCGACAGCGCGGGGAGGAAGGGGACGAGCGCCAGATGGGCTGGGCCCAAATCTGTAGCAGCAGGCCTAAGTGCACAGTAGCGAATAGGCCCTTTTCTATTTTCCTTTTTCTGTTTTCTTTTCTACTCTGTTTAGCTAATTGTTTGGGTACTTAATGATTTTTGTAAAATGCGTGACCTAGCTCATAATTCCCATTGCAATATATCCTATAACCAAAAACTAGTTTGGGGTAAATACTATTTCATATTTATTTTGGATTAATTAAAAGGTTATTAAATGTTGTTTTCAGCCACTGTTTGAGGTTGTTGGAGTTACTTAGTTAATCCCATTAATGTTGGTTACCATTTTGTAATTGCCTATGAATTATTTGCTATTTATTGAACATTTTAGTTTCTGATTTGAACAACTTTTATTTTCCACTTTAATTTTGAAAATCCATTTGAATTGGAATTTGAAAAGAGATATGATACTAATGATGATTAAGCTCTGTTGAACATGATCACTTGGAATTATCAGAGGGTGATCACTGTAGTGTGGAGCTGGGGATGTTACAGTTGATCTAGTAACATTGCCATTTGTCAAGCTTGTAACACTGCCATTTGTCAAAATATGCAGCTAAAAATCACTAGCACTATCTAATTTTTGCAACTAAAATTCAATAATTAAGCATAGATTTCATTCATAGATTAAGCAGTCGTTCTTTTATACAAACAATTCAACTCGACAGCTGAACATACCAAACTTTTCCCCAATTGTTGCCAACCACGTACTGAAATAGCTAGTTCAACTATATATAATAGCTAAGTTTAAGCACGTTGTACAGTTCCACCACATCTATAGTCAGATGAACTGAACAAAATAGCCCCTAAATACTACTACTACGGAGGGGCTTTGTACTACTTCCGGCAGCCTCTCCTCTGCCGAGCGCACTCAGTAAGAGGCAGAGGAGGAGGAGCCTACCGACGAGCTGGACAACTGCAATACGGTGCCTGCCGCTGCTGCACCTTCAGCGACACTCACCTCGAACGCCCTCTGCCGCTCCAGACGACCCCCCTCGAAGCGGTGGTTCTCCTTGTAGATCTCCTGATTCCTCACCTCTGCAGCGGCGTGTGCTGCGGCCATGGCGGCGGTAAGGCTCTTTGCGTGCTCGACGAGGCGCTCCTCCTCCTCCCGCACGAACTCGATGTAGCGCGCAAGGTCGCTGACGCATGTGCGGGCCTCCACCTCTGCCTCCCGCCTTCGGGCGGTGGAGGCGGAGCGGGTGATGACCCCGGCGGTCAACGGTCAACGGTGGGCTGGCGGCCACTGCGGCCAACGATGGGGTGGCGGCCATGCTACTTCTTGAGCTTGCGTTGGTTTTTCCCTTGAAGAGGAAAGGGTGATGCAGTAAAGTAGGGATAAGTATTTCCCTCTGTTAGAGAACCAAGGTATCAATCCAATAGGAGGCACAAGCAAGTCTTCAATCTATGCACCTACACAAACAATCAAACACTTGCACCCAACGCGATAAAAGGGTTGTCAATCCCTTCATGGTCAATTGCAATGGTGAGGTCTGATAGAGATAGATATAAAAGATTACTAAAACGTAAAATAAATTAAAAGTAAATAAATTTAAGCAAGATATTTTTGGTATTTTTGGTTTATAGACCTGAAAATATATAAAGGACAATAGACCCGGGGGCCATAGGTTTCACTAGAGGCTTCTCTCTTGAAGGAAAATAATACGGTGGGTGAACAAATTACTGTTGAGCAATTGATAGAAAAGGGCAAAGTTATGACGATATCCAAGGCAATGATTATGCATATAGGCTTCACGTCCGTGTCAAGGAGACCGAAACGATTCTGCATCTACTACTATTACTCACTGTTCAAGAAATCTTCCGATTCAGCGATTGATCTTCCGATTTATCGCTAATCTGGGGGTGACCGATAAGATTATGCCTTATCTTCACTATTTATCTTTTGGACCGATTTGTCTCTCTGACAGGCGATTTATCAGGAATCTACCGATAAATCAGACCTATTCATAGCACTATGATTGCAAAAACTATGTTTATTTATGTTTTGTGGACCTTCTTACGCAATATGTACTACTGTCCTATTTTGTTTGTCATTATACGTGGATTCAAAGGCTAGGAATCAAGGTAACACTTCTATCAAATAATGTTTTGGTGTTGAATATAGCGTATTTTAGTGTTGGGAACCTGAGATTTGCAAAAAATATCCGATTAATAGTCGACCGATTAAATCGATTAATCGGCCGATTTTCGATTAATCTCTACTCCCTAGCTGACCGAGACGATAACGATAAGCGATATCCTCAACATTGCTATTACTCCACACATCGACCGACTCCTGCCTGCATCTAGAGTATTAAGTTCAAGAGAACAGAGTAACACATTAAGTAAGATGACATGATGTAGAGGGATAAACTCAAGCAATATGATGAAAACCCCATCTTTTTATCCTTGATGGCAACAATACAATACGTGCCTCGGTACCCCTACTATGTCACTGTGTGAGGACACCGCAAGATTGAACCCAAAACTAAGCACCTCTCCCATTGCAAGAAATACCAATCTAGTTGGCCAAACCAAACCTATAATTCAAAGAGAAATACAAAGATATCAAATCATGCATATAAGAATTCAGAGAAGATTCAAATAATATTCATAGATAATCAGATCATAAATCCACAATTCATCGGATCTCAACAAACACACCGCAAAGAATATTACATCAGGTAGAACTCCAAGAACATCGAGGAGAACATGGTATTGAAGATCATAGAGAGAGAAGAAGCCATCTAGCTACTAGCTATGGACCCGTAGGTCTGAGGTAAACTACTCGCACTTCATCAGAAGGGCAATAGGGTTGATGTAGATGCCCTCCGTGATCGGATCCCCCTCCGACAGATCGTCGGAAAAGACCCCAAGATGGGATCTCACGGGAACAGAGGCTTGCGGCGGCGGAAAAGTATATTCGTGGATGCCTCTCATGGTTTGGGAATATTTGGGAATTTATAGGCCGAAGATTAGGGTTAGAGGAGCTCCGAGGGACCCACAAGGCAGGGGGGCTCCCCCCTGGGGTGCGCCGTGCAGCCTTGCCGTCGCCCCGGGACTCCTTTTCCTTGGTCTCCAAGTCCTACGTGTGTCTTCTGGTCCAAGAAAAATTATCGTAAAGTTTTATTCCGTTTGGACTCCGTTTGATATTCCTTTTCCGCGAAACTAAAAAACAAGGAAAAAACAGAAACTGGCACTGGGCACTAGGTTAATAGGTTAGTCCCAAAAATAATATAAAATAGCATATTAATGCATATAAAACATCCAAAACAGATAATATAATAGCATGGAACAATCAAAAATTATAGATACGTTGGAGACGTATCAAGCATTCCCAAGCTTAATTCCTGCTCGTCCTCGAGTAGGTAAATGATAAAAACATAATTTTTGATGTGGAATGCTACCTAACATATTTATCCATGTAATTTTTTTTATTGTGGCATGAATATTCTGATCCATAAGATTCAAAAAAAATTTAATATTGACATAAAAACAATAATACTTCAAGCATAGTAACAAAGCAATCATGTCTTCTCAAAATAACATGGCCAAAGAAAGTTATCACTACAAAATCATATAGTCTGGCTATGCTCCATATTCATCACACAAAGTATTAAATCATGCACAACCCCGATGACAAGCCAAGCAATTGTTTCATACTTTTGATGTTCTCAAACTTTTTTAACTTTCACGTAATACATGAGCGTGAGCCATGGATATAGCACTATAGCTGGAATAGAATATGGTGCTTGTGGAGAAGACAAAAAGAAGGAGATAGTCTCACATGAACGAGGCGTATCAACTGGCTATGGAGATGCCCATCAATAGATATCAATGTGAGTGAGTAGGGATTGCCATGCAACGGATGCACTAGAGCTATAAGTGTATGACAGCTCAAAAAGAAACTAAGTGGGTGTGCATCCAACTCGCTTGCTCACGAAGACCTAGGGCAATTTGAGGAAGCCCATCATTGGAATATACAAGCCAAGTTCTATAATGAAAAATTCCCACTAGTATATGAAAGTGACAATATAGGAGATTCTCTATCATGAAGATCATGGTGCTACTTTGAAGCACAAGTGTGGAAAAAGGATAGTAGCATTGCCCCTTCTCTCTTTTCTCTCATTTTTTTA
The DNA here is from genome assembly GCA_011799875.1 of Thinopyrum elongatum. Lineage (NCBI taxonomy): Eukaryota > Viridiplantae > Streptophyta > Magnoliopsida > Poales > Poaceae > Thinopyrum > Thinopyrum elongatum. The sequence continues at coordinate 619,104,217 of CM022298.1, read as the reverse complement.
TTTTGGGCTCTTTGGCCTCTCTTTTTTTCTTTCCCTTTTTTTCTTTTTTTATTTTATTTTCGTCCGGAGTCTCATCCCAACTTGTGGGGGAATCATAGTCTCCATCATCCTTTCCTCACATGGGATAATGCTCTAATAATGATGATCATCACACTTTTATTTACTTACAACTCAAGAATTACAACTCGATACTTAGAACAAAATGTGACTCTATATGAATGCCTCTGGCAGTGTACCGGGATGTGCAGTGACTCAAGAGTGACATGTATAAAAAATATGAATGGTGGCTTTGCGACAAATACGATGTCAACTACATGATCATGCAAAGCAATATGACAATGATGAAGTGTGTCATAATAAACGGAACGGTGGAAGTTGCATGGCAATATATCTCGGAATGGCTATGGAAATGCCATAATAGGTAGGTATGGTGGCTGTTTTGAGGAAGGTATATGGTGGGTGTAATGCACCGGCGAAAGTGGCGTGGTACTAGAGAGGCTAGCAATGGTCGAAGGGTGAGAGTGCGTATAATCCATGGACTCAACATTAGTCATAAAGAACTCACGTACTTATTGCAAAAGTCTATTAGCTATCAAAACAAAGTACTACATGCATGCTCCTAGCTAGGGGGATAGATTGGTAGGAAAATACCGTCGCTCGTCCCCGACCGCCACTCATAAGGAAGACAATCAATAAATAAATCATGCTCCGACTTCATCACATAACGGTTCACCATACGTGCATGCTACGGGAATCACAAACTTTAACACAAGTATTTCTACCAATCCACAATTACTCACTAGCATGACTCTAATATCACCATCTTTATATCTCAAAACAATATGCAAGGAATCAAACTTCTCATAGTATTCAATGCACTTAATATGAAAGTTTTTATTATATCCCTCTTGGATGCCCATCATATTAGGACTAAATTCATAACCTAAGCAAATTACCATGCTGTTTAGAGACTCTCAAAATAATATAAGTGAAGTAAGAGAGTTCAACAATTTCTATAAAATAAAGCCACCGCCATGCTCTAAAAAGATAGAAGTGAAGCACTAGAGCATATTGCCTACCTCAAAAGATATAAGTGAAGCACATAGAGTATTCTAATAAATTCATGATTAATGCGTGTCCCTCTCAAAAGGTGTGTACAGAAAGGATGATTGTGGCAAACTAAAAAGAAAAGGCTCACATCATACAAGACGCTCCAAGCAAAACACATATCATGTGGTGAATAAAAATATAGCCTCAAGTAAATTTACTGATGGATTGAAGACAAAAGAGGGGATGCCTTCCGGGGCATCCCCAAGCTTAGGCTCTTGGTTGTCCTTTAATATTACCTTGGGGTGCCTTGGGCATCCCCAAGCTTAGGCTCTTGCCACTCCTTATTCCATAGTCCATCAAATCTTTACCCAAAACTTGAAAACTTCACAACACAAAACTCAACAGAAAACTCATGAGATCCGTTAGTATAAGAAAAATAAATCACCATTTTGGTACTGTTGTGAACTCATTATTTATTTATATTGGTGTAATATCTACTGTATTCCAACTTCTCCATGGTTCATACCCCCACGATACTACCCATAGATTCATCAAAATAAGCAAACAACACATAGAAAACAGAATCTGTCAAAAAGAGAATAGTCTGTGAAGATCGGAATTGTTCTAATACTTCTATAACTCCAAAAATTCTAACAAATTAGGACAACACGGTAATTTTGTATATCAATCTTGTGTAAAACATTCAGAGTTTTTGTCACTTCTGTGAATTATTAAAATTCGGCAACTGGACGCAAAAGTTTCTGTTTTTCAGCAAAATCAAATCAACTATCACCGTAAGCCATCACAAAGGTCTTACTTGGCTCAAACACTAATTAAAACACCAAAACACAATTACTACAGAGGTAATAATGTGTATTTTATTCAAGAACATAAGCGAAACAAAAAACATAAAAATAAAATTGGGTTGCCTCCCAACAAGCGCTATTGTTTAACGCCCCTAGCTAGGCATAATGCAATAGATCTAGGTATTGTCATCTTTGGTATGCAACTCCTGAATTGCACACTTATAACCATTAGGAGATTCTTTGGTTTTATCAATAATCACACTCATAGGTAAGAAATCAAGAAATTCACTCGTGGCAATTGGTTCCTTAATAATATTAATAAAGTTAGGGTGAACACTTATCATCTTAAGATCCTCGTTTCCTTTACTAGAAGATTCACCCTTATTCTTAGGAACATAAATAAATTTAGTAGCTTTAGTAGGAGGAAAATTTGGAGTAGTTTTAACAGAGGCAAAAGCGGATCCCAAGTTGGTAATAATATCTTCTAGCTTGCCAATTCTAGTAGAATCTTGATCTATCTTTTCATTGACTATGGGTTCCTTTTCCCTTAGATTCTTTAAAGTGACTCCCACCTTAGATCCATATTGAGTGATATGATTATGAATCTTTTTATCCAGGTTTTCAACAAGCTCTATGGTAGCAATTTTATTTTCAATAATATCAAGCCTTTGCATCACATGTTCCAAGGTTAAAATTGTTTCATTAACCATGAGAGGTGGTGAGCCTACCAAATCTATCATAGCATTATAAGCATCCAAAGTATGGCTTCCCAAGAAATTTCCCCCGGTGATGGTATCTAGAACATATCTATTCCAAGGAGTAACACCCACATAAAAATTACGGAGGAGAACGGTAGTAGATTGCTTACTAGTAGATCTATTTTGAGCAAGCCAAATTCTATACCAAGCATCTTTTAAATTTTCTCCCTCCTTTTGCTTAAAATTGAGAACCTCACTCTCGCGAGTACTAGCGATGATGGAAAGACTAGCCATGAAAGCAAATCAAACAATCTAGCACACGAGCAACCAAAAAGCAAACGAAAAGACGAACGGAAGAAGGGCGAATAAAAAGGCAAATCTTTTTGTATTTTGCTGAAAATCATTTTAGAAGTGGGGGAGAGGAAAACGAGAGGCAAATGGCAAATAATGTAATGCAAGAGATGAGAGTTTATGATGGGTACTTGGTAGGCTTGATGTAGAACCTCCCCGGCAACGGCGCCAGAAATTCTTCCTGCTACTTCTTGAGCCTTTATTGGTTTTTCCCTTGAAGAGGAAAGGGTGATGCAGCAACGTAGAGATAAGTATTTCCCTCAGTTAGAGAACCAAGGTATCAATCCAGTTGGAGGCACAAGCAAGTCTCCAATCTATGCACCTACACAAACAATTAAACACTTGCACCCAACACGATAAAGGGGTTGTCAATCCCTTCACGGTCAATTGCAATGGTGAGATCTGATAGAGATAGATATAAAAGATTACTAAAACGTAAAATAGAATAAAAGTAAATAAATTGCAGTAAGATATTTTTGGTTTATAGATCTGAAAATATATAAAGGAAAATTGACCCGGGGGCCATAGGTTTCACTAGAGGCTTCTCTCTTGAAGGAAAATAATACGATGGGTGAACAAATTACCATCGAGCAATTGATAGAAAAGCGCAAAGTTATGACGATATCCAAGGCAATGATTATGCATATAGGTATCACGTCCGTGTCAAATAGACCAAAACGATTCTGCATCTACTACTATTACTCCACACATCGACCGACTCCTGCCTGCATCTAGAGTATTAAGTTCAAGAGAACAGAGTAACGCATTAAGTAAGATGACATGATGTAGAGGGATAAACTCAAGCAATATGATGAAAACCCCATCTTTTTATCCTTGATGGCAACAATACAATACGTGCCTCGCTACCCCTACTATGTCACTGGGTGAGGACACCGCAAGATTGAACCCAAAACTAAGCACCTCTCCCATTGCAAGAAATACCAATCTAGTTGGCCAAATGAAACCGATAATTCGAAGAGAAATACAAAGATATCAAATCATGCATATAATAATTCAGAGAAGATTCAAATAATATTCATAGATAATCTGATAATAAATCCACAATTCATCGAATCTCGACAAACACACCACAAAAGAATATTACATCGGATAGAACTCCAAGAACATCGAGGAGAACATGGTATTGAAGATCATAGAGAGAGAACAAGCCATCTAGCTACTAGCTATGGACCCGTAGGTCTGAGATAAACTACTCACGCTTCATCAGAAGGGCAATAGGGTTGATGTAGATGCCCTCTGTGATCGAATCCCCCTTCGGCAGATCGCCGGAAAAGGCCCCAAGATGGGATCTCACGGGAACAGAGGCTTGTGGCGGCGGAAAAGTATTTTCATGGATGCCTCTGATGGTTTGGGAATATTTGTGAATTTATAGGCCGAAGATTAGGGTTAGAGGAGCTTCGAGGGACCCACAAGGCAGGGGCCCCCCCTGGGGCGCGCCCTGCACCCTTGCGGTCACCTCGGGACTCCTTTTCCTTGGTCTCCAAGTCCTACGTGTGTCTTCTCGTCCAAGAAAAATCATCCTAAAGTTTTATTCCGTTTGGACTCCGTTTGATATTCCTTTTCTGCGAAACTCAAAAACAAGGAAAAAATAGAAACTGGCACTGGTCACTGGGTTAATAGGTTAGTCACAAAAATAATATAAAACAGCATATTAATGCATATAAAACATCCAAAACAGATAATATAATAGCATGGAACAATACAAAAATTTAGATACGTTGGAGACGTGTCAGGCCACGACCACCACCTCCCGCCTTCGGGCCACGGTGGCGGAGCGGGTGATGGCCATGGTGGCCGCCAATGGGGTGGCGGCCACGACGGCCACCTCCCGCCTTCGGGCCGCGGCGACGGAGCGGGCGATGGCCCTGGCTTTCGACGGTGGTGTGGAGGCCACGGCGGCCGGCAACAGCTGCCAACGGGCAGCGGCGGCGGAGCGTGTGGTGGGTGTTCCGCGAACACCCAACAGGGACGCCACGCGCACTACACTACGCTGGGGACTGCGCTGCCGCTGCAGTGTAGCCTCCCAGCTGGAGCTGTCCTCTGATGACGCCGGAGTGGCTAAGCGACGACAACGGACCGGTGCCATTGGCGATTGTGGGAGAAGCAGACGAGATGAGCTACAGGGAGGGAGGGGAAAATGCGACGCAGGACTCGCCGGCCATGAGGGTTTATATAGCAGGCCGATAAGCATTGGGATTTTGGGGGATTTCACCGAGTCGGGCGAGAAGCTTGCACGGGAACCTGCGAGGTTGCGCGGGAACGGGCTCACCGACGATTCATTAGCGCCACTTCGAGCCACCGTTTGGCCAAAAGAACGCCCCTGCGTGCTGCGCAAGCTTGCGCTGTAAGCTGTCTGCGGCAGCGGGGTGACAAGACGTGCGAGAGGAGGACGAAAGGACACGTACACATACGGTTAATAAAAAAAAGGTTTGTGATTTAATTACCAACTATCCCTGTCCTGGTTTATAAGTCATCTATGTTTTTTTTTGCCAAATTTTGACTAGAGATTTAACTAATAAAATACGAATGCATGTCGCCAAAGATTATATCATTGGATTTGTATTTGAACATAGTTTCCAATTATATAATTTTTATAACATGCATCAACATTTTGTTGGTTAAATTTAAGATCAAAATATGGCACATAATATAAAGCGGACTAATAGACAAAGACGGAGGTAGTAGCACATGGCCGCTCTCTACGCAGCGTCGTAACTGCCGGCCGGCTTGTAGATGACCATTCCCTGCGTGTTCAACTGCTCTATGTGTGTGGTTGCTCACGGTTGAGGTGGCCGTGGCGCGCTCTGCTCGCGTTCCGCCGCACGCGCTGTGCTCTCGCATCCCTCCGGGAGCTCTGCCCTCGTCCCTCCACGCACGCTGCCAGTGTTTGGGGCCGGCGCACGATCACGTACGTTTGTGCTGCCATTATGCATGCGGTTGCGCCGGGCGCGGCGCCACAATGCAGTTACCCGCTGCAAAAACTGCCATGCGGACGCACCGAGAATCCAGGCCGCCCGGCCCCCATGTATTCCTGCAGCCATTTACCTTCATCTCTCGCGCCACACGACACAATAAGCACACCCACGACGACACATACAGAGAGGACATCCAGCGGTTCCAATGGCGCTCCCCGTGGCTTCAATGGCGCTCCCAGCGGCCGGCGATGACAACGGCGAGCAGTTGACCACGCATCACGTAATGGACACCCACGTGAGGGGGAAGGCCCTCTCGGTGGTGTACACAAACGAGCCGGTCTCGGTGGAGAGCTCCATCCAAACTATGGAGAAGTTGCTTGCTGAGGACAAGTACCAAGTGGTCGGCTTCGACCTCGAGTACACTATCGGTCGTGTCGGGCACGATCAGAAGGTTGCCGTCGCACAGTTGTGCGTGCGACATGACGTCCTCGTCTACCACTACCACCTGGCCACAAGGCCTTGTGAGCGTTTCTCCAGGTTTATCAACAGCTCCGACTACAGTTTCGCTATGGTGGACACCACCAACGATCTAAAAGCACTCAAGGTTTCGGGCTTGAAATGCCAGAATCTTATCAACATCCAGGACCACTACAAGGTCTGGGGCAGCGACAACAACAAACAGAACTCCCTGGTTGACCTCGCCTCGGCCATCATCGACCCCTACTACATGAAGATGAAGGATGAGAGTAAGAAGGACAAGAATGCCTGGCACAGTGTCTGGCATCAGAGACTAGATGAACAACACATCAAGTACGCGGCCAAGGACGCATACACAAGCTACGAGATGTACAGGCGGATCGTTGACATGAGGAAGTGTCTTCTTCCTGCCCCAGACGAGGGATCGAGCCACAGAACAATGGCGGGAGCGTCACAAGAAGTAGATGACTAGACGATCGTTTCTGCTAGTTTAGAATGCATGCAATTGTTTATTGAGGTGTGTGCGAATGATCTGTATAGTCACTTATGTAAATGGATGTTTATTTCAGTTATATATATATATAGGACAACACTATTCTAATCCCAGGATTAGAATAGTTATTTGGATCACAGCATCCCCTATATAGGGCCCGACAGGGCCCTCCCGAACTTCTGAACTGCCGCCGGCCCGACAGGATCCACTGGATCCCGAGACCCCCCGACAGGATCCACCTGATCCCGATCCTGATCCCGAGCCGCCCCAGGCCCCCTCCTCCCCTCGATCCCCCGACCTCCCCAGTGGTCGCCGCCGATCTTTGCCTGATCCGCCGCCTCCCCCCCGTCTACAACTCCTGGTCGGCCGGATCCGCCGCCTCCCCTCCTTCCCCAGATCCTGGCCGGCCGGATCCGCCGCCTCCCCTCCATCTCCAGCTCCTGGCCGACCACCGGCGCGGGCGAGCGAGCGACGGCGGACGCCGGCGCGAGGGAGCCCGCGTCGCCTGGACGCGGCGAAGCCGCCATGGACTTCCGGAAGCCGCATCCTCCTTCCATCAGCGCCCGACGCCTTGGCAGACCAGATGACGGCCTCGGCGCAAGCTACGGCGAATGGCGCGGCCAACGGAGCAACTCCGCGGCGGAGGCGGCATCGGCGGCGCCTCCAGATCCACCAACGGTACATGGACTTCCTCCCTCTTGTTGCCTTCTTCTTCAATCTTGCCTTGCCTGACCTTCTTGCTTCGTGCAGATGAACTTCGCGCCCCCTGCAAGACATGGATTGCCATGGCATTCATCTCCTACCTCCCCGACGAATTGCTCTCAAGGTGGCCTATCAGCTGCTGGGAAAAGGTTGGCCGACCTTCTAGCCAGGGTATGGTTGAACTTCTTCCTTCTGTTTGTTATTTTCTTACAGCCATGTGAAGTTCAGGTGGTGTGTGAGCATCAGTCCAGGCTACAAAAAGCTTTTTTAAAATCTGCCTGCTTACAGCCATGTGAAGTTCAGGTGGTGTGTGAGCATCAGTCCAGGCTACAAACACTAGAAAATCTGCCTGCATTCACATTCACATGTGAAAAAGCCATGTGAAGTTCAACTAGTAAGTGTGTTAGAGTTCAGGTTGGTATGTATCTGGTTCTGTGCAAAAAAATAAAAGGAAAATAGAACATGCATGTGATCTCACATGAAGGTCAGGTTGGTATGCACTAGTAGTTCAACCATTCAAACTCATGAAGGTTCAGGTTTTTTAACTATAGACAGTATTTCCCCTTTGCAAAACAAGAAGTTCAGGTTGTGGAGAGTGCTCAGTTCAGGTACATATAAGTAATCAAATAGTGTAGAATTAACAGGATGTGAGGTTCATTCTGTGAAGGGTGCTCAGTTCAGGTACAAAAGTATTGGCAGATGCTCAGCTCAGTGCATAGTGTGATGCCTGTCATAGGGGAAAAAATATGTACATGAACACCACTTTTATATGAGAAGTTCAGGCTGTGAATAATGCTAAGTTCAGTTACAAAGCTATAGGCAGATGTAACTTGTGTGCTAATAGACATTTTTTTCTTTTATGTCAGCAAGACGAGAGACGCATGAAGAAGCTTAGAAGTTCCCAGCAGCAAGTACACAATCCAAAGCCTGTACGCGTTGCACCACCCCCTCAATGGGTCACACCTCAAACGCACCAACAGCATTACCAACCTGCTCTAGACCAAAAATGGATGACACCCGAAACACATGGAGACTTCCAAGATGCTGGGTCACAGCCCTATCTGCACAACCTTGCGCCTCCACCTAATTGGGTGACGCCGAAAATCCCCCGCGGATTCTTTGTATCCACCAGCAGACTCCCAAGCACGCCGATGGAGGAGGGGGTTAGCTCAAGTCCTGCGTGTAACTCTGGAGGTTATCCTGGTGTGCCTCATCAATGCCAAAGCGAAGCAACTAAACCGGATCCAAGGACAAATCCAACAGGAACACACACACGGAGGAGAGTGCTCTGCACACTACCACCGTTGGATCCTGCTGCTGCTGCTACAAGTCAGAATTGTACGGGACATAAGGTAGATGGATTGCTTCACAAAACAAAAGAGCAAACCAAGACCAGGATCGCAATACCTCCACAACCACCTCAAGCAAAAAGGACGCAAACAAGAGAGAGGCCATCTTCAGCCCTCCTTCCTCCTCGTGATCCACTGCTGCATCCTGCTATGATTACTCCGCCGTGCCCCATCCCAGAGGGACAGCAGCAGACTCCGGTGGAGTTGCGATCATACACGCACGTAAGTGAAACAAAAAATATTTATATACGCATCTTGTATTATCTGCAAAATTTTTGCTCCATCCAGGATTATAAGTTCATAAACTGCATTTTAACGTGCCGTTTGGATTATTTTTTCTTTTTCTGCAGACGCCGGATCTACCGAATTATCTAATACCAAGACTAAAGATGCGATTCCAAGATGTAGAGAAAGCAAGGGAATTTTATAACAGATACGCCAGACACGCTGGTTTTGGAATCAGGAAGATGGGGGGAAATGACAACCACAAGTATTTTGTTTGCGCCTTCCAAGGGATACACACATCTTCTGTTTCAGAGGCTAACAGGAAGCAAAACAAAACATCGCAGAGGACAGGCTGCAATGCAAGAATGAGGGTGAAGGTGCAGGAGGATAACACATGCGTGGCAGTGGACATTGAGTACAATCATAATCACAAACTCATGCAAACTGATGACATGCTGGTATTTTTGCACTCCCACAAGAATTATGACCCCACTATTTTGGAGTACGTAAAGCTCCTGCAGTACCATGATGTCAAGCACACAACAATCATGTCCATGCTATCTGAAAATGAAGATGGAAGCTACTTCCTAAGCATGACCGGACGAGACCTACTAAACCAGTAAGTATTCAAACATCCACATACTGCAATGTAAAATAGCATCCTAGGTCACAACCCTTTGCTAGCAAAAATAACAAATGCAAGTTTGCAGGAAAGCCATGAATGCAAGGAAAGATGATTTGGATGATGTATTGAAACTTGTTTCATTCTTCAAAGACATGAAGGCAATCAATGATGAGTTTTTCTATGACATCCAAGTGGACAAGGACAAGTCAATTAAAAACATTTTCTGGTCCAATGCAAGCTGCCGAGGAGCCTATCAAGACTTTGGCGATTGCGTAACATTTGACACAACTTACAAGACCAACAGATTTCATATGCCTCTGGGAGTGTTTGTTGGAACAAACCATCACTTGCAGTCAACGATATTTGCTGTTGCCCTGATAAGAGACGAAGATGCAAAGTCATTCAAGTGGCTGTTCGATACATTTGTACGGTGCATGAACAACAAGCACCCAACTTGCATTCTAACAGGTGAGTTCAAAAAAAAAACCTCGTCAAGTTTCATCATCTTTTCAGTCTATGGGTCTGTATTGGGTACATTGGTTTTATCTGAAAATAATGTAAAGAATGCAGTTCAACCACTGTTAGCACAGAAGTCCAACTAGCAGTACCAGAAAGCAAAATTATTTGTCACATGTTTAGAAAAAAATTAGTTATGAATGTGAAGTTCAAATACATGAATCTAGAAGTTCAAGGACAAATCTGTAAGAAAAATATATGTAACATGTTCAGAAAAATATAGTTATTTATGTGAAATTCAGGCACTGCTGCCACAGAAGTTCAACAACACTGCTTTAAGAAAAATTTTGAGTGTGACACTACTAGTTAGTCCTACTACTAACTGTGAAGTTCAAGCACTGGTACCACAGAAGTTCAGCAACACTGCTGTAAGAAAAAATACATGTGACATTCTTAGATAGCCATACTGCTAGAAGTGAAGTTCAAGTACTTGTGCAACATAAGTTCACCATCAGTGCAAAAAAGAATCAAGTTTCATTTTTTTTAATTCATGCAGACCAGTGCCCGTCGATGGCGAAAGCTATACCACAATCATTCCCAAACACCGTCCACAAGCTATGCCGTTGGCACATCCTAAAGAAGTACAGGGAATACCTCGCGTTGCTGTACAAAAAGTATAAAAAATTCAAAGAGGAGTTCACAGCTATATTAAACTGGCCGCTGATGCCAATGGAGTTTGAAGATGCCTGGGCTGAACTCGTGCAGAAGTACAACCTGGAGAATGACCAGATGATGATGCAGCTCTGGAGTGATAGGAAGATGTGGATTTCAGCATATTACAAGAACATTTTCTGTGCTAGAATGACTTCCACACAACGAAGCGAGAGCATGAACCATGTGCTCAAGAAAGGGTTTGTCAAGGGGACCCAGAACCTACACAAGTTTGCTAGGCGGGTCAATGCTTGCATACAAACTCGGATGCAGAAGGAGAACGAGAAAACAATGACCAGCATGGTATGATGACAAAAAAAACACCCCCATCATGTTCTGTTTACCTTCAACATGTGCACTTTGAATTTAAAAAAATGAAACCCATGACTCTGCTTCGACTAATATCTTATTTTTTGACATGTGCAGACCAATCCAGTGACAAAAACAACTTACGGCTACGAGGAAGACATGTCTATCAAGTACACGAGAGCCGTGTACACAGAGATGAGGACTAGGATGAGAAAAGCCACGCTATTTCGCGCAAAGCGTACAACAGAGCCCACTAAGTACCTTGTGTACTACCACAACAAGCCTGGCCATGATGATGAAGAAAGATTTTCCTGGTCAAAGCATGAATTCCAGGTTGTAGCTGACCCAGAGAATGAAATATACGAGTGTGAATGCAAGCTCTGGACACACACAGGTGAGCGGAAAAACAAACTCATTAAATAGCTAAACTAGTAGTATCATATCAAAATTTATGAAACTCATTGCTGCCTCACAAACTATGTATTCTGCATTCATCACAAAATGCAGGCCTCTTCTGCCTTCACATCATGAACATACTCGACTACCTGAAGCCTGAAAAATTTCCAAACAAGTATATCCTCAAACAGTACACAAAGACTGCAAAATCACAACCAACCTTTGATACAAGGGACTACAACACAACCGCATCGGATGGTAGCTCAAGACTATCGAAGCAAGACATCTTGCTGTAGCTAAATTTGATGGTTAACAAGAAAGCAATGAGATGTGACCAGCAATATGACAGAGACTACTATGTTCTCAAGAGGCTCGTGGAAGAGCTTGATGCAATACATTCAGCAAATCAAGCAGATGCTGACGAAAGGATGGCTGAAGAGGACGCTGAAATTGAAGATGACCTTCATTATTATGCAGCTAAAATGCTCAACGCCGCCGCTGAAGCCAACCAATGCAAGTAGGGTGATGGCCAATCAATGGAGCAGCGACAGCAAGAGACGATGAAACTGCCGCTGTATTCTGAAACAAAGGGTAGGAAGAAAATTTCTGCAGCAAAGAAAAGTGACAAGAGAGCTCAAATAAAGGCACCACCTGCAGGAAGAGTCGTCGTGCTCGATGAGAATGGAGTGCCACTTGGACACAGGTAATGCAGTGTGTGCAAAAAGGTTGCAGGACACAACAAGCTCACCTGTCCAACACTCTTAGAAAGAAACGATGCCGAGGAGGTCAAGCAACCCAAAGTTCAAAAATAGCAGCCCAAAGTTATAGAACAAAAGAAGGGGCCACACCCACAGAAAGCAAGCAGCAGACTTTGTAGCATATGCAAGGAGTATGAACCACATAATGCAAGAACATGCCCAAAGCGCGCAGATGCTGGAAAGACAAGCAAAAAGCCAAAGAAGAAACAGAAAGCAAAACCTAGAGCCAGCAACAAGAAAGTGGTGGAAGATAAAGAGGAAGACGAAGATGAAGACACCATTGAAGAAGAGGAAGACAAAGAGGAAGAGGAAGAGGACGATGAAGAGGAAGAGGAAGAGGACGATGAAGAGGAAGAGAAAGAGGACGATGAAGAGGAAGAGGTACATGTCAAACAAAAACCACTACCACCAAAGCCTAGGAGGAGCGCAAGGCTCATGAACAGTTAGACTAGGTCAATTAAACAAATGCAAGCTTATGTCATGTCAATGTGCATAATGTTATTCCACTTTTGAAACAGTATTTTAGGAGAAGCTTACTTGAACTTCCATTGTTGAAGTTTCACAGAAATTATGCACTAGAAGTTCAAGTAAGCTTACTGCAGAAGTCCTGGTATAGTATGAGAGGAGGTGCTTGTGATGTATTGCATGAAAGAGCAAGCAGTAATAAAATAAAAAAAATATACATTGTGAAGTTCAAGTAATATTACTGCAGAAGTCCTGGTATATTATGAGAGGAAGTGCTGTGCTGGTGATGTATTCCATGCAAAGTGCAAGCAAGAACAAAAATGAAAAACATACACTATGAAGTTCAAGTAAGGTTACAGTGGAAGTTCTGGTATATTATGGCAGGAGGTGCTGGTGTTGTATTCCATAAAAGAGCAACCAGCAAATAAACATACAGTTTTGAAGTTCAGGTCAGCTTACAGAAGAAGTTCTGGTATATAAAATCGATGTAGGAAAAAAATATGCTTTAAAAATAAAGTTTCACCGTATGAACTAAGGTTAGCAAGCCTAAGACAACGCGTTCAAATGTGAAGTTCTGCTTGGATACGTGCAGAAGTTCATGTACAATGCCGACAAAAGATAAAGAAACGTCAAGAATATTTTTGCACAAAGTTACAGCTGAAATACATTCGCACTTGAAAAAACACAAAAAAACAAATATAGATTCTATGCAAAAGGATACATATTGGTTGGGTTGAAAAATACCAATACATTACACAACACAGAATATCCTATCCATCTGAAACCAGCAGCCCAGCCACATTCTCAAAGCATAAGCTCAACTCTACGATCATATGTTGGGGCCCAAAAATAAACAACACAAAAAAAAACAAGCAGTTCAACCATAACCGAGGGAGAAGTTCAGGTACATCTGTTGGGGCAAAAACATGCAACACATGGAATCTGAAAACGATGCAGTACATTGAAATTCACAAGCCAAATCATTCTTCACACCAAATACATTTGTCCACAAATATCATAAGTAATAGTGTTGCAGCTATACATACACAAATCACTAAAACATTCTTACAACCAAATCTTTACGGAATCGTTCCAATCATTATCAAACCTAAAAATCTATACGAAATCTAATCTACAATGAAACTAATGCTTCGAATTCACGGGCCAAAGGACTGGATCTCTTTAGGGAGCTCTGCACGCACGACTTCATTCTTCTCGCTAAACATTAGAGTGTGCATGAACTCAGCCTTCCAGTCATCTGCAGCAGCCTGCAAACAAAGAAAATGAAACAATGGTTTAGTAACGGATAACTAAAACCACAGCAGGAGCGTCTCAGCAAAAACACACAAGAAAAGTGAAAGGAATGATGAGACAAGAACAAGGACAAAACATACTTCCACATCACCAAAATCTTCAACAATCTCATCGCCATCATATGAAGAGCAGAACTTCACGGCAAAGAAACCACAATCACTATTCTTCTGCTTTGGAACATCGATAAAAGTCGGCCTCTTTGCAATAGTCACCCAGTTAGGCTGCTTGCTCGCTTTGTACGCAGCCTTGCCGTACACCTCCTCGAGCAACCCAACAAATCTCTTGATCTGCCAGAAATAACAAAATAAGATGAAGTCAAAAACATGTTAACCAAAATAGTTAAGTTCAGGTACATAAAAAGCCACACTTGCATAAGATCCAGCTAAACAAATAGCAGAAGTTCAACTTCCAAATCATAGTCAGTTCAAGCAGTATTACCAAAACAGAGACAGCAACATATTTTGTCAACACAAGGCATAATAAACTTCATGTCAAACAAGAGAATATGAAAGGAGGTACAGGCTAAGAAACACTCACGATATTTTGACAGCCTCTGTGGAAACTCGTTCGCGACGTTTCCATATTAGCGTAAGGAAGTGAATCAAGGATGTCAATGCTCCCACGATATCTATTCACCACATACACACTGTAGTGCGCCATTGTGCCAATTGGCTTGAATAGTATCAAAAAAACCTGCCAAGAATGAAAGGACCAGTGAACACAAACTTCAAAGCATATGTATTAAAGAACCGGCATGAACAAAAACTTCTTGACAAACTCAGCAAAATGATGCACATGAAATTAAAAAAAGCAAGAGTTATGAAAACCTAACCAGCTTTGCATTAAGAAGGTCTTCTTCCTTGCGAACAAACATTGGGAGGAGTTTAACAGAATTTTTTACATCGAACTTTGGAACTGTTGGAGAGAAGGAATCATATTCCAGGCAGTACTATGCATTCACAAAAACACAATTAAAACACCTCCCAAACGCCACTACATCAAAACTAAGGCAGAAAAAGGGAGATAGGGGTGCAAAGAAATAAAACCTATATGAAGTAGGGACTGAGTACAACCCTGTCAGCACTAGAGAATATCTCAGAGGTCTCCGGATTATCCTTCCACAAATTTAGGAGATAATCCATTATGTCTCCTTCCATCTGCTGCCCTTCACCAAAAAGAGTATAAAGGACACGTCCTGTGAGGTCAATCACATTGCCAGGGATGCTAAACATGTAGTAGCTTGTCCTGCAGAATACAAAAGGATGGTAAAAATATATTAGAAGTTCAGATACAACAACAAAACAGAAGTTCAGATACTATAACTCAAAGGCAAGGAGACATAAAACAGAAGTTCAGGTACTATAACAACAGAAGTTCAGACAATATAACAACAGAAGTTCAGACACTATAACTCCAAGGCAAGGGAGAAATGAACAGAAGTCCACATACTACAATAACAGAAGTTCAGACAGAGAGTAGCATCTCTGGCAGCAACAAAGTTAAGAAGAAGAAAACTCACTCAGAATACTTCTCCAGACCGTCTTTACTAAGCACATACTGTTTCAACTTCCGGGCCTCGGATAGATGAGGGTAACTATATTTTTTTAGGGGAGCGACAGGAGAATGCCACTTCAAAGGCAATCTTGATGCTCTCTTGGAGGAAGTTATGTTGGCAGACTCAACTGCCGGTTTCCTCCTGGTGATGACAGCATTCTTCCCACCTCTACCAGCAACAGTACTAGCAGCGCATTTAACATTCTTCGGGTAAACAATCTTCTCAAAATCATCCTCGGACGAAATCACTTCTGCTTCGACTGCTTCGACTGCACCAACCTTCCTGGAGTAAGGGGTTTTTGGAGTACCACGAATACCACCAGCCTGCTTCCCCAACTTGGAAGGAATAAGGGTTCGAGGTCTATCATCTTCTATCGGAGATGTACTCATCGATTCCTCCCTAGGCTGGTATTCCTGTGACCCAAGGAATGAGTAGTGGTAATCGGTCAAGTCCAACGGATCCACTGTCAAAAGAAAAGGAAGAGAAAAGATCACCATTAAATATAACTGAAGTTCAGGAACAGCACAATGTGCAGTCCAACTAATAAAGATGACATGGTTACTACACAAGCTGACCTAAAAAAATTAGTTGCATTAAAAAACTAAATGAAGTTCAGGCACAACCAAAGGCACAGTTCAAGATAAACCGATGAACTGGAAAACATTCAACTACAGCTAACAAAACCATAGAAAGGCATCATCTTTGAAGCTCAAGCAGAAAGAAATGCTCATGTCCAAGTAAGCAATGGAAGGAAAGAAATTACTGAAACAAATCACACAAGCAAAATAAAAAAGATAGAAATGAAGTTCATGTACAAGAAAATGCTCCTCTCCTTCTGAAACCAGCAGCCCAGCCAGATCTCAAGCAAAAGTCCAACTTCAAAGAAAAATATGAAGTTCAGGTAGAATAAAAGATGCAGTGCAGGTAAGAAGTCCAAGTTCCAATACTTACATGTGTAGTAGCCAAACAGAGCTTGGAAGTCTGTCTCAAACAGGTTAGAAGAAGCGATTGAGTACAGCCACGTCTTCCTGATATCCGCGATATTTTCATGGGAATAATTTGCAAGAACCCCATCATGATACGAATTAACATTCGTAAGCATGAAGAATCCGCAGTCGATACTGTCATCAAACACAGTAAAAGAACAGTGTTAGAACAGAAAAAGAAAGCAAATGAATAAAACACGTCGCAGCTTAAGTACAACTACAGATAAATAGAAGCGATAAAGAGAAAAAGTGGAACTCATACTTGTTTTGCTGCTGGGGCACATCAATCCAATCCAGAGGGAAATGGTCGATGGTAAGAGGACTGAAGGGTGTCTCCCTGTCGTTGCTGGCATCGCTCCAAAGCTTCTTGATGTTATCGGTCATCCGCCGAAACAGGCGTACCGCACATTCATCTTCTGGTCCATAATAGGAGTCGAGAAGCTGGAACCTTGAATTCTTCATGTCAAGAAATATCGAAACCCAATGACCAACACCACCCATGGAAGCAGGAATCTCAGGCGGGTCAAAAGTGGGGAAAACAACCTGAAGCAACATAAACACACGAATCATTAAAAACTGAGAATTAATATGAAATGGTACAAAGAAAAATGAAACAATATTAACACAGTGGATCTCAGTGCAAAACTAATACAGAGGCAAAGAACAAGATATTGCATACCGAATCATGTGCATCCATGCTATCTGGACCACTCGCCAAGAAGTACTTCCTCACACGGGAATCAAATTGACCTCTGAAAATCTTGTCCTAAAATAATGCAGACAACACCAACATATGAAAAATACATAAATGAGACAAACAAGTTTTAACTAAAATGGTAAGGAACAAAATGGAAAAGAAATCACTATATGGTTGACTTACACAAACCCAATACGGCAGGATGAGTTTATCCGATCCCTGGTACTTCGCACGTAGACAGTAGAGTGCACACTCAGCCACATTGGATGTAACCATTCCGCGAGGACCAAAAGATATTGCGACTTCTTGAACAGAAGCTTCACACTCCTTGTTTTGGAACATAATCATTGATCTAAAAGCCAGCAATAGAAAGAAAAACAAGTTCAGCATCAGGAACTCAGGAGGTTCATAACACATACAAGCACAGAAGTTCAGCTATATCACAACAGGCAGTGCAGTACAAAAAGGCCAGAAGCTCAGCACCAGAGAAGTAAATAAGAAGTTCAGGTACATATAGTAAAGAAGTTCAGGTATGAAACCACAGGCAGTTCGCAAGGGGTACATGGATGATGTAAATATTGACCAGCTGCACTCACCTCTTGGAACGATTATTCTTAAGCCTAGTTACACTGTAATAAAAGTCATCAACCTTCTTTCGGACAACAGCAAGGTTGCTATCTGCTCACCTAAAGAAATAGAAATTAAGAGCAACACTCAAGCACATAGATTCACGACAGTTTCAATTAAGAGCAACATTCAAGCACAACATTCAAACACAAGCACATCTCAGCTGGTACACCAGAAAAGATAAAACCACAGGATCATAAACATCACAACCCATGCATTACAAACCTTCACCCCACATAGAAAACAGGTTCACTTAACTTTATTTACAACCCACACGACAAAGCACAAACCCAGAAGTTCAACTTAGACCACACAGGCAGTTCACAGGGGATATCATGGACTAAACCAAACAACAAAAGGGAGGGGGTGGGGAAAGAAGAGAGAAGCATGCTCCTCTCTTCATGGATCCTTGCCTAGACCAGTGGCAGCACTGGAATGATCAACCTCCTCTCCATAGCTATCGCTTTTAGTCTCATCATCGTCATCTCCAGTAGACATTGCAGCGTCGTCGGGAAGGACAGCAGCAGCAGCTGGGGCAGCTGGAGAATCTGAAACAACAAAAACAGTTGGTTGTGTTTGAACATCATCAACAGCAACTGATGGCTCTGCTGCAGGAGACTTCTCCGGGCTTGCAGCAGCACTACCACCAGTCTCAACAGCAGACTCAACAGGATCTTTCTCCAAAATGATGTCTCCAGTTGTCTTGCCCTGCTCAGCATCAGAAACCTCAGCGCCAATGGACGACTGAGGTTCAGTCAGGTCCACCCCGTCGGAGCAGCCGGTGCCTGAGACGGACTTGTCTGCAACCTTCTCTGGAGGAACACTAACATCATCATTCTGCGGCAAAAGAACAGAAAGTCATTACAAAGGGCCACATAGTGATAAAATGCACAAACAAGTAAAATAAAAAAAATGAGACAAATTGACAAGAAAAATGGTACCTTATTTTCACTGCCATGAACCTCATCAACTAATACATCACTAGCGGGAGCAGGTTCATGCACAGGGGCAGCTTCATGCACAGGAGCAGCTTCATGCGCAGGTAAAACATCCTCCTCAACCCTAGCACCATCATCAACAGCCTACAAAAAAAATCATGTAGAAAACAAATACCTAATCAGCAGAAGTTCACATTGCATAATCAGAGAAGGTCAGCTATCACAACCGACACATAATGGAAGTCCAAATACAGTAAACATAGCAGGTCAGATATCAAACTACTCTAAGATACAAAAGGGAACAAAAAGGGCCAGTCATCGAAGTCATGGAAATTCAGGTGATGTAGCACTTGAAGTTCAGGTTCTATAAATAGAGAAGGTCACCTAGGAAACACTAGTACTAAAAAGAAACAGTTTACGACACATGAAATCAATAACGGTCGCCTATGACTACAAACAGTAATAACTGAAAGCTAACAATGAACATTAGTGCAAAGAAATATCAAAAGCCAACATAAACAAACCTCTTTGGTATGCTCCACGTGGCCTCCTTCACGACCCAAACGAACAGAATCCTGCCTCTGAATCTCTCTCACAACAACACTTGCCTCATCTTCAAAAGGCTTGCAACGAGCATCCTGCATTTCCTTGAACAGCCCAAAGCTAGCACGGAGGTGGGAAGTGCTCTGACGAAGCTCTTCAAGAAATCTAGCTTCCATTGACAAGACCTCCTTCGAAGAATCAGCATCAAAACCGTGTCCGGGAGGAAGAATCCCATCAACGCGACTAAGACGATCAACAGTTGACGGAACACGGGCCAACTCCCCACAAACGGTTTCAAGAAGACCGTCAATCCTAACCAGCGAAACATTGGCAGCTTCAAACAAATTCTCGGAAGACAGGCCACCTGCAGCACTCACACAGGCAGAAGAACCTCCTGGATCTACAGGGGGGCACCAGTATTAACATCCCGGGAGAATTCAATTCTTAGGGAAGTTCCACTCCCTAGGCCGGCGGCACGAGGCATAGTTAGAACAAGACGTTCAATAACCCTAAAGAACACAACCTCAGCCTGTGTCTTCCACTACATACAAAAACAAAAGTCAATGCGTCAGAAAACAAACGAAGGAACATGGGAACAAAAATATAGAAAGCAGTACCAGAAGTTCAAGTTAAACTACTCAGGAAAGAATGATGCATAGAAACACTCACAGGCAGTCTCCCAAACACCCAGTTGGTTGGGTCATCATCACCCTTCTTGACCAAGTCAGCAGCAGCAAGCTCAAGAAGCTTGACCTGATCCATGAAATTGATGCGAGGGGTCCTCAAGTCAATATTAGGCGTCTTGCCAATGATAAGGCAGTCCAGATACATAAGAAGAGGCGCGATGGCACAGCCTGTGACAGCTTTTCCTCTGCTAGTAACTTGCTGATACCTAACAACAGCACTCCAAATATCGTCAACAACTAACTGGCAGTAGTCCATATCTGCCATATCCTCCAACACAAGATTCTCAGCCATTGCTGCCTCCCTGGACACTCGTGTAGACGTTCCAGGGATAACCACCTTCATGAAAACAATCAGGTAAAACACCTGCAGAGCAAGATCATCCTTCATCTCATCCTTCACAAGTTCCGCGAGGATATTCCGCAGATCCTTTGTCTTGATGTCGTCACTCCTAGCGTACCCAAGCTTGCCCTTCAACCTCATAACAGCATCATCGAACCCATCATTCGAGGGCCTAGGAGGGGTACGATTACCTTGAGGGAATCCAAACAGATGGTGAATAGCATCACTTGTAATACACAGAACCTTGTTCGCCTCACCCATGTCCAGGATCATCGTTTTAGGGTCAATCCTCGTGTAGATGTTGCCCATCAAAGGACGAGAAATGTTGGAATCAACCTTCAAGTCAAACACACAACCAAAACCAGCCTTGATAACCCTCGTCTTGTGCCTAGTTTGTAGCATTTTCGCACACGTCTTGACCTCTCCTAGTGAGCAGCGAACCGTCTTGTTAAAACGTTTCGCCTCACCTCCTCCTTGGCCACCTTCTTCGGGCGCTTTGCCTCCTCTCTTCCTCCTCTCAGGCCGCTTCACAAGCTAATACTGAAAAAAAAATGCAATGACAAGGAAAAAAGGCAGAACAATGAGTTACACAAGCTTCACCAAAACTCCACTAATGCCTACATACGTAGTACATTTCAGAAGTCCAACTATGTCTACACAGGCAGTACAACCATGCATGACCAGAAGTAAAGATGCTTTCAACAATGTTGGAAATTTACAAAGCAGAAGTTCAACCATGTACAACAAGGCAGTAATACAACATGTATACCAACAAGTTAAGCTAATTTCTTCATGTATATATCCAGAAGTCCAACTATGTACTCAAAGGCAGTAATACCATAAAAGCAAAGCAGATCGGCTAATTTATTGGTCTATATGGAGCAGAAGGTCAGCTATGTACGCCAAGGCAGTGCTAAAAACACAAAAACTACAGCAATAGCGACAAATGCTCTAAAAACCAGTAAACATGAGACATTCATACCTGATTAGCGGCAGCATCATCATCGTTGTCGTCCTCGTCATCAGCATTGAAATCAGCATCATCCTTGTCCTCTGGATTAACACGAGAACGCTTCTTCACACCCTTGTTGACCTTTGCAGGTGCAACCTTGCGCTTGACGCCGCATTTCTTCCCCTTACCAGATGCATCAGCACCAAGCAAAGAAGGTGTAGGCGCGGCAGTGGCAAGCACACGAGGACTACGGCGTGGCGTACCACCAAGGCCTAGCCCTTCCTCTTCAGCAACTTCTGCAGGCCTTGAAACACGTGGGCTCCTCCGAGGAGTAACTTCACCAACTACTAGCTTCCTCGCAGTGGTCTTCTTGATTTTCTTTTTAAAAGGGACAACCGTGCCATCACTGCCACACGGCACGTCTTCCTCAACCGTGAGCTCAGCCGCATGAACAGATCCAGGAACATCAGAACCTTTCTCAAGGCGGGCCGCCCTCTTCTTCTCAAAATCTTCTTGCTTCTTCCTCTTACGTTGGTCCTCCAGGAGAAGCTGAAGAGGCACATCCTCAAGTTGCGTGACAGGTTCAGTGCCATCAACAGATTGCGACTGCGTCTCTGACATCTGAAGAGAGCACAAAGGATCCGAAACGGAATCACAACCTTTGACTGACGGAGCCCCCTCCTCAGCAGCAGCAGGGGTTTCTGATAAACCCAACTCAGATAAAACATCGTTGATGGTGTTCACGACTTCCTCCTCTGTGGACACATCTGCAAAGAACACAAAAAATCAAAGCAAAAAATAAAAAAAGTCAGGAACAAAAACAAAAACAACCGACATGAACAAGCTAAAAAAACATGGCTCAAGAATTTAAAATGAAAAGAAAAAGGGGTTTCACATACTAGGTGAAGCAAGAGCTGCAGAAGCAAGATCCTCGAGGCTTGAAATATTCTCAAGGCTCGAAGCAACCTCAGCAATCACACTCAAAGGGATTATGGGTGATTTAGCCGCATCAGATATTGGAGCATCAGTATTAACTTCTGAAGCTCCATCTTGATCGCAGGCATTTTTTTCAGAACTATTCAACTCATCACCAACTACAAAAAATGCAAGTAAAAAGGCAGCTGAGTTCTAATCCGCAATCCTACACCAAAGGGACTTCTACTTTTACAACAATGTCCAATACCCAGAAGTTCAACAATACCTAACAAAGCAGTAAACACAACCAACAAACTAAAATGTACATACTAGATATAAAAACAATCTACACCAGAGGGGCTACTACATATAACATGAATGTCCAGAAGTTCAACGATATATAACAAAGCAGTAAAACAAAATGTGCATAACAGAAGTTCAACCAAATTTCATTATAAACAAACAATAATTAAAACCAGAAGTTCAACTATGTGACCCAAGCAAGTACCACACAAAAAAGATGTAGCATGACCACAAATACTATTTCACAGGCAAACTAAATATCAATACCATGAACATGATAACAAAAAAAAACAAAGATATACACTATAAATATGAATCATTTGGGAAGTCCAACAACACTTGGTGACATAGTTTCACCTGCAAATCATCAACTAAAAAGTAAGCAACACTCTACTAACTCAAGCTAAGGGTAAAAAGCATACACATAACCTTTCTTAGAAGTTCACACTAATAAGAATGGCAGTCCAACAAGAAAACTAAGTGAAGATATGGGCAGACATATATAAGAATACTGCTATTTAAAATACAAGATCCAACTACATTAAGATACCTGGAGAAGGTTTGGAAGCCATGACAACACAACCCCACATGAATGAAACTCCAAACCCTAGAACAACCTACTAAAAACAGGGGATAGATTGCATATAGTTAGCAGGTAGAAAATCATACAAGAAATACAAAAAACAACTAAATGAAACCCTAGGATGAAACAACTAGAACATATCAACAAGTATGAAAACATGAACAGTAGCACATATAGGCAAGCACAAACAAAAAAAGAATCCATAAACTAACTAGCATGTGACAGACACAATCTAGACTTCGAAATCAACAATACTAAGACAATTAGATACATCAGATTCACCATCAACCATCACACCACACCCTCTCTTACATGCATCTGAATGCTGAAATCACCAAAGGGGAAATGAAATCCACTCAACTCTGAACGGAGAAATAGCACACACAAGCATCTCATTGTACTATAGGACTACGGGGGAATGGAATCCACCCACCACACGCACAAGAACCCTACCTAATCTCCCACCAAACCATCAGAAGAAGGGGGTATGACGCGGACGTGAGGGCACACAGGAGGCGGACTCGACAGATCTGGTGAAACTAGAAGCAAGCATTAGGGCGGGGCAGCACTTGTACCTCTCTAGACAACCCCCGCACGCACGAATCCGCGCCGGTTCTTCCACTCCCCACGACGCCACGCGCACCTTGCAACCGCGCAGGCAGTTGCCGCCCTCGCTTCAGAGCAGAAGAGAGCGGGCTGGGCGAGGGAGAGTGGGGCGTGGGGGAGAAATAGGAGCGGGGGCGTGCCCCGGTTACTCCAGCATGAGGGCAGGGGACAGGGGTGGAGAAATCGGGGGGAGTTGGAGGCGAGGAAGGCAGCGGAGCGACGGAGAGGGGGGAGAGAGCGAGCGACAGGGGGAGAGGGGTTTTCTGACAGGCAGTGGCGATGGAAGATGCTCACTTAATGCCTCTCTGTCCTGGGAATTGCAGCGCCACTGAATTTACAGTTTTACCCCCCAACAGCTAAAAAAGTAAATACATGTGTAGATAAATGAATGCACCATTTGAATGCATCTATTATAATGAGATAAGATCACACAACAGCACTGCTGATATCCTTAAAAATAAAAAATTGATGGCAAATACACTACCAAGGGAAGAAAAATACATACATAAAGTATGCACCTAAAAATACAAGAGAAAAGAAGTTCAAAAAATAAAGAACAGAAGTTCAAGTACTCTAATAAAAGAAGTAAAGGCATATGAATAAATAAACACTAAGAAACAAAAAGAAGAAGTTCAAGTACAAAAACAGATGAAGTTCATATCTAACTAAAGCACGCACCCTAAACCCTAAACCCTAAGATAGATAGTGGGGTCACGGATGTGACGGACTCGCCTCCGCATGCGACGACGAGGCGTGCCGCGTCGTCGCATGCGGAGGCGAGTCCGTCACATCCGTGACCGCTACCGCATTTGTCAATACCCGCAATGCCGATTTCAAGGTCTACAAATATTTAAATACAAAAAATAACAAACAAAATTATAAATAAGAAGTTCAAGTAGTGAAGATATAGAAGTTCGAGGTTTTGTAAAACCCCAAATTAACATGTTAAAAAACGATTATCATACAGAAGTTCAGGATAGTTATTCAGTGAAGACCAACAACTATTATAAGTACAAAAACATACTAGAAAAAATAAAAAAAATACGCATATCCGTCGGCCAATTCCATGGCTGCTCATGGGACTAAGTCAAAAAAATCCAAACCAATGCAAAGAATGAAAAATAACATAAAAGAAGAAAGAAATACAGAGGACTTGCTGCATTACCTTGCAAAGAAGTAAAAGCAGAAGTTCAGGTATGAACAACATAGAAAGTCCAGCTTCTACGACGACCCTTAGATTATCTGGAAAAAGTGCATGCATACTTGGGCTAATCCCATGATTGCTCATGAGACAAAAGTCTAAAAAGAACATCTGAAGAATTAAAATTACAAAGAAAACCAAACAAAGAAAATATAGAGCACCATGCACCTTCGCCTTGCAAATGTGGAATGCAATCTAGAAAACCAGAAGTTCAACCATTAATAAAATAGAAGTCCAGATCCTACTGAAGATAGTGGATGATCAAAAAACTATACCAAAACATAGACTAAGGGAAAAGAGGAAGCATGTGCCTGTGGTCCAGCTCCACACTTACACACTAGCTACAACAAATTGCAGAAGAAATCTAGTAAGGGTTTTTGATTCCTGGAATGTAATCTGTCCTGGAATATCAATGTCAAAAAGATGGACATGCATTCATGAAAAGTTTCATTGCTGTGACATAAAAAACCAAGAAAGAAACACCTTAGGAATAATAATGTTTAGTGTCGAAGAAACAAAATGCACAAGGCGTAAGTTAACTAATCAAATGTTCTAAATAAGGTAAGTTCAAGTTGTAAAAACACAGAAGTTCGGTGTTTTGAAAAAACATCAAATGAACATGTAGAAAAACAAATTACACAGAAGCAAAAATCTTGTAAGTTCATGTTAAACACATACTGAAGTTCTATCACTGTTCGAAGTATGCAAACATGTTACAAAAAAATTAGTAAGGTATGCATGCATATTTGGGAATAATCCCATAGTTGCCCATGGAACAAACTCAAACCCAAATTAGAAAATTGAAAATTACAAAAAGAAAAGAAAAAAGAAAAAATAGAGCGCGATGGTGCACCGCGTTGCAATGTGGAAACCAGGAAGTTCAATCACTGGTACCATAGAAGTCCAACTACTACCACAGAATGTGGATGATCCAAAAAACTAATCCCGAAGACAGAATAAATATAAAAAAGATGATTTGTGTGTCTATGGACCAGCTTCACATTTACGTATATGAGTACTCTGAAAAACAAAAAAACGTACACAAAATTTTTATAACAACACCAACCGAACAGATCGTATTGCAGCATCACCCAAAAACATGCATTAAAACGAGGGAAGTTCAAGCACAAAAGGTGCAGAAGTCCAACTCTGTAACACAAACAGTAGAATCACTGTACACATTATCGAATTTGGTTTTCAGATTTAATCACTTGGGTGACTACTCCTTCTCAGTCCGCGACCTCGAACGATATCCTATTGCACCCTAACATCAAAATGATAAATCCACCAAGTTGTCTCAACGAAGAACCAAAACCAACACGGGCCGACACGAGACCCAATCGCCCGATTTCAGGGGTGTATTCGCCTGCCCGATCAAATTAACAACGCATGAATGGTCCAATCTCACTACTGCAATCAAATCCGCCCTCTATATTCAAATAAAAACAACAAATCCACAGAAGCCGCGGAACCACTCCCGTGGACGAAGAACACAGAACCCGAAATCAAATCTGTTGAAATTAACGACAAATTGTCCACGAAACTCGTACCTACACCAAATTCCCATCATGTTAGAGGATCTAGAACATCCAGTGAATGCATTAAACTTGTAAACAGACACAAGTTCATCCGCCCCGAGAGTGAATCCGCCAAAATGCAAAATTACGAATCAAAACGAGCATTGAGATGCAGGTATGGGTATCTGGATTACAGTCACATCCTCGAAAACACTACCGACCGGAATAATTCGCGGGGGAAGCCACGGTTGCAAAGATAGCCAGAAGTTCGGGTTCGTACACAGGGAAGTTCAGGCGCGTTACTCGGGAAGTTCAGGTTGTGATCAGAATATTATTCGGATCCCGTGATCAGAATAGTGTTTATGTGTATATATATATATATATATATATATATATATATATATATATATATATATATATATATATATATATGTTATTCTTCTATAGACAGAGCAAATCACACGCCTCATTAGCAGCAATCGTTTGTGTTATTATTGGTTTTCGCACACATTTCTGATTACGGACCTATTTGCCACGTATCACACACATCTTGTTCAGTCGAACTGTTTCTGTTGTCTTGGCTCATCGCAAACAGTTCATCCGAGTGAACTATATGCCCTCCATCGCACACACCTTGATCTGGCTGACCGTTTCTATTGTGTTGCCTAATCGCACACAGTTCATCCTAGTGAACTGTATGTCGTATATCGCACACACCCTCAACTGGCTGCCCATTTCTGTTGTTCTGCCTCATCACAAATGGTTCTACTGGATTAACTGTATGCCACGCATCGCACACGCAACTCTAATCTGAACTGTGTTTGATGTCACCGCCATCGCAAACGTTTTGTATCTTTTTTGATGGTTTTATTACATCACCATTTGTGATTAATGTATCGCACACAGTTTCGTCGAAGGGTCTCTGATTGCACTGTCGCATTTTGACCAACCTGCAGTAGTGAATCTATGCATAGGAGTTGATGCATGTTTTCGTCCTACGTTCTCCGATAGAAATTTTGGAGTGATTCTTTGTCGCATGTTGAGGGATTTCCATATGATTTAATTATGTTATCATTGTTGAGAGAACTTGCACTACTGAAAGTATGAACCCTAGGCCTTGTTTTCAAGCATTGCAATACCGTTTTTGCTCACTTTTGTTACTAGCTACCTTGCTGTTTGTATATTTTCAGATTACAAAAACCTATATCTACTATCCATATTACGCTTGTATCACCATCTCTTCGCCGAACTAGTGCACCTATATACAATTTACCATTGTATTGGGTGTGTTGGGGACACAAGAGACTCTTTGTTATTTGGTTGCAGGGTTGTTTGAGAGAGACCATCTTCATCCTACGCCTCCCACGGATTGATAAACCTTAGGTCATCCACTTGAGAGAAATTTGCTACTGTCCTACAAAACTCTGCGCTTGGAGGCCCAACATGAGTCTACAAGAAGAAGGTTGCGTAGTAGACATCAGCTAGCAAATAGATTGAGAAGCAACCAACCAAGAAACAAAAATTCACATAAACGAGCATTAAGCATAACTAACACCGAATAATGCACAATAAGTAGGATGTAATTTCATTGCATAACTATTGACTTTCGTGCTTGCATAGGGAATCACAAACCTTAACACCAATATTCTTACAAAAGCATAATTACTCACCAACATGGCTCACATATTACTATCATCATATCTCAAAACTATTACAAAGAATCAAGTTTATTTTGTCCAATGATCTTCATGAAAGTTTTTATTATATCCCGCTTGAATATCTGTGACTTTGGGACTAGTTTCATATGTTGCAATTGCTTTTGATAAGCTCAAACAAATTTAAGTGAAGAACATGAGCATAAAAATTTTCATCTCTCAAAATAATATAAGTGAAGCATGAGAGAATTTCTTCAAAAATTTACTAACTCTCAAATAAATCTAAGTGAAGCATGAGTCTTCAAAAATATTAAAGCACACCATGCTCAAAAAGATATAAGTGAAGTACTACAGCAATTCCATAGCTCAAAAAAAATAAGTGAAGAGCATAGAGCAATTCTAACAAATCATATCATAATTTTGGCTCTCTCAAATAGGTGTGTCCAGCAAGGATAATTGTGACAAACTAAAAAGCAAAACAAGCAAAGACACATATAATACAAGACGCTCCAAGCAAAACTCATGATATGTGACGAATAAAAATATAGCTCCAAGTAAAATTACCGATGGTTGTTAGAAGAAAGAGGGGATGCCTTCCGGGTCCTCCCCAAGCTTAGTTGCTTGGTTCTCCTTGAATATTATCTTGGGGAGCCATGGGAATCCCCAAGATTAGGCTCTTTTCACTCCTTATTCCTTCATCCATCATGATCTCACCCAAACACTACTAGGGAAAAGCCTAGTAGTAGCGCGGGTTAAATAGCTAGTAGTAGCGCGGGTGCCCGCGCTACTACTACGGCACTACAGCTAACTTGTAGTAGTAGCGCGGGTGCGCCCGCGCTACTACTATGTCTGTTAGTAGTAGCGAGGGTGCCACCCGCGCTACTACTATTAATTTCAAAAACAAAACAAAAATCTCGATCCCGTTCGTGCTGTCAATGGCAGCAATGGTTCGATCTAATGACGGCAGGGGTCCCCGGACCTGCGGAAGGGCAGCGGCACACCAGATCCAGCGTCGGCTGCTGTAGAGGGCCCGGATCCATGGCGGAGCAAGGCGGCGGCGTGGGGCTCCTCTTCGTAGCCAAGGCAGCGAGCTCCTGGTCATCCATGGCGATGACCTACACGGACAAGGACATGGGAGGGTGAGTCAAACCAAAGGGAGAGAGAGAAAAAAAAAGGGAGAGAGGAAGGAGACGGACGTAGCAGCGGGGTTGGTCGCCGGTGGTGAGGTGCTCCGGCATGGTGGCATGGAGATGCGGGGAAGACCGGCGAGCTCCGGGACGCCGGCGGCGCGAGGCGGCGGCCTCTTTTGGTGCCATGAAGGAGGAGGCGCGCATGTGTAGGAGGTCCATGTGAGAGCCTATGGAGAGAGAGAAGGGGGGGGAGTGACGGGGGAGAGGAAGGATTTGGGGGAGGAGATGGGGATTTCAGGGCTCTTCAAAAACCATGTAGTTAGTAGCAGCGTGGGTTTATACCCCTCGCTACTACTATCAACTTAGTAGTAGTGCGGGTTTATACCCCTCGCTACTACTATGGCATGTCCCGGGAGGGCACGGTAGAGACCGCTTAGTAGTAGCGAGGGGTAAAAACCCGCGCTACTACTATCAACTTAGTAGTAGCGAGTGGTAAAAACCTACGCTACTAGTAAGTAGCAGTAGCGAGGCGTATAAACCCGCGCTACTAGTAAGCGTCTGCCTATAAGCTTTTCCCTAGTAGTGAAAACTTGAAAACCAATTCAATCACACAAAACTTAACAAACCTTCATGAGATCCGTTAGTATAATAAAGCAAATCACCACTCTAAGTACTGTTGCAAACCCATTCATATTTTATTATTGCAGTATACCTACTATATTCTAACTTTTCCATGGCTTATACCCTCCAATATAGTCCATAGATTCATCAAAATAAGCACACAATGCAAAGAAAATAGAATCTATCAAAAACAGAACAGTCTGTAGTAATCTGGACTTTGTCCATACTTTTGTAACTCTAAAAATTCTGAAAAATCAGAAAAACGTAGGAAATTTGTATATAAATCTTGTGTAAAAAATTCAGAATTTTTCGTCGCTCCACCAGAGCACATCAATTATGCTACTGGACGCAAAAGTTTCCGTTTTGCAACAGGATCAAAGCAACTATCACCCAACATGATCCCAAAGGCTTTACTTGGCACAAACACTAATTAAAACATAAAAAACACAATCATAACAGTAGCATAATTGTGCAAACACTCAAGAATAGAAAGAATAAGATAAAAATAAATTTTATTCATTAGGTTGCCTCCCAACAAGCCCTATCATTTTATGCCCCTAGCTAGGCATAATGCATAGATGCAAGTATTGTCATCTTTAGTTTCCAACTCCTGAATCACACAACTATAATTCTTCAAGGATTTAGCATGCATATTTTCAATAACAATACTTCTAGGAATAATATTGAAAGATTCATTCTTGCGAGTAGGATCTTTTATCACTTCAACAAAATTGGGATAAATACTAATCATTTTAAGATCCTCGTTGTTGTTATTAGAAGTGGCAACCTTGTTCTTAGTAATTTGTATAGGCTTGCAAATCTTTATAGGAGTTTTTTCAATAGTTTTAACAGAAGAAAAGGCCATGCTTAAGTTACTAAAAAATTTCTTCCAACTTATCAATTCGAGAGGGGCTTTCTTCTATATTTTCGTTGACTACAGTTTCCTTTTCCCTTAGTAATTTAAAAGCATCTCCCGATTTTATTAGCAAGATTATGCATCCTTTTATCCAAATTTTCAATTTGTTCTTTGGTGATCATCTTCTTTTCAATAGCATCTAACCTTTGCATAACATGTTCAAGAGTTAAGACTGTTTCATTAATAATGATAGGTGGTGTACCCACTAGATCTCCCATGGCACTAAAAGCATCCAAAGATGGACACATCAAGAAATTCCCACCGGTAATCGTATCAAGGACGAATCTATACCAAGTGGTAATGCCCACATAAAAACTGCGAAGAAGAACAATGGTAGATTGCTTACGGATAGATCTATTATGAGCATTGCAAATCCTATACCAAGCATCTTTTAGATTCTCCCCTCCCCTTTGTTTAAAATTAAGAACCTCGTTTTCGGGAGTACACGCAATAGAGGAAGAACTAGCCATAATGACAAAGTAGGCAAGCAAGATAAGAGATTTGACGAGAAAAAGGCGAACGAAAAAGAGGGCGAATAAAAAGGCAAATTTTTGTGAAGTGGGGGAGATGAAAACAAGAGGCAAATGGCAAATAATGTAAATTTCAAGGAGATGAGATTTTTGATTAGGAACCTGATAGATGTTGATGATGTCTCCCCGGCAACGGCGCTAGAAATTCCTTTTGATGTCGCTTGAACTACGTCAGTATTTCCCCAAAGAGGAAGGGATGATGCAGCACAGCTACGGTAGGTATTTCCCTCAGTTATGAAACCAAGGTATCAATCCAGTAGGTGAACCAAGCAACACTATGTAAACGGTACCTGCACACAAATAACAAATACTTGCAACCCGACGATTAGGAGAGGTTGTCAATCCCTCAACGGGTAACGGTGCCAGAAATTATCAAGTTGACGGGATAAAAATTATGATAGATTGGATAAATAGAACTCGAATAAACGCGAAATAAAAGAAGTAACAAAAAAGTGCAGCAAGGTATTTTTGGGTTTTTGGAATAATAGACCCATCCGTTAGCTTAGCATATTGATCGTTCAGTTTATTGCTATTGCTTTCTTAATATCAAATACATATTCCTTCGACTATGAGATTATGCAACTCCCGGATACCGGAGGAATACCTTGTGTGCTATCAAATGTCACAACGTAACTAGGTGATCATAAAGATGCTTTACAGGTATCTCCGAAGGTGTTTGTTGTGTTGGCATAGATCGAGATTAGGATTTGTCACTCCGAGTATCGGAGAGGTATCTCTGGGCCCTCTCGGTGATACACACCATAAGAAGCCTTGCAAGCAAAGTGACTAATGAGTTAGTTACAGGATGATGTATTAAGGACGAATAAAGAGACTTGCCGGTAATGAGATTGAACTAGGTATGAAGATACGGCCGATCGAATCTCGGGCAAGTAACATACCGATGGACAAAGGGAATTACGTATGTTGTCATAACAGTTCGACCGATAAAGATCTTCGTAGAATATGTTGGAGCCAATATGAGCATCCAGGTTCCGCTATTGGTTATTGACCGGAGAGGTGTCTCAGTCATGTCTACATAGTTTTCGAACCCGTAGGGTCCACACGCTTAACGTTCGTTGACGATATAGTATTATATGAGTTATGTGATTTGGTGACCGAATGTTGTTCGGAGTCCCGGATGAGATCACGGACATAACGAGGAGTCTCAAAATGATCGAGAGGTAAAGATTGATATATAGGACGATGGTATTAGGACACTGGAAGTGTTTCGGGGGTCACCGGGTACTTATCGGGTCACCGGAAGGGGTTCCGGGCACCCCCGGGAAGTGTATGGGCCTTATGGGCCAAAGGAGGGGATAGACCAGCCCACAAGGGGGCTGGTGTGCCCCTTCCCTTGGCCGGCCGGCCCTAGGGGAAGGAAAGGGGAGGGGTGGCCCCTCCTGCCTTTCCCTCCTCAGGAGAGAAAGTAAAAGGGGAGGGCGCCTGATACGTCTCCAACGTATCTATAATTTTTGCTTGTTCCATGCTATTATATTATCATTCTTGGATGTTTTACAATCATTTTATAGCAACTTTATATCATTTTTTGGGACTAACGTATTGACATAGTACCCAGTGCCAGTTCCTGTTTTTTACTTCGCAGAAAATCAATACCAAACGGAGTCCAAACGCAGCGAAACTTTTTGGAGATTTTTTATGGACCAAAAGGAACAACTTGGGCCGAAGAAGTACCAGAGGGGTGCCCCGACGGGGGGCACAACCCACCTGGACGCGCCTGGGGGCCCAGGCGCGCCCTGGTGGGTTGTGCCCACCTCGGTGGCCTCCCGCACCGCCTCTTTGCTCTATAAATACCCCAATATTCCAAAAACCCTAGGGGAGTCAACGAAACACAATTCCAGCCACCGCAAGTTCCAGAAACACCAGATCCAATCTAGACACCATCACGGAGGGGTTCATCATCCTCATTGATGCCTCTCCGATGATGCGTGAGTAGTTCATTGTAGACCTCCGGGTCCGTAGTTAGTAGCTAGATGGCTTCCTCTCTCTCTCTCTTGTGATTCTCAATACAATGGTCTCTTGGAGATCTATTTGATGTAACTCTTTTTGCGGTGTGTTTGTTGGGATCCGATGAACTTTGAGTTTATGATCAGATCTATTTTTATCCATGAAAGTTATTTGAGTTTCTTTGATCTCTTATATGCATGATTACTTATAGCCTCGTATTTCTTCTTTGAATCTTTGGTTTAGTTAGGCCAACTAGATCGATTTTTCTTGCCATGGGAAGAGGTGCTTTGTGATGGGTTCGATCTTACGGTGCTCAATCCCAGTGACAAAAGGGCACATGACACGTATGTATCGTTTCTATTAAGGATAACAAGGTGGGGTCTATTCCTACATGAATAGATCTTGTCTACATCATGTCATCGTTCTTATTGCATTACTCCGTTTCTCCATGAACTTAATACACTAGATGCATGCTAGATAGCGGTCGATGTATGGAGTAATAGTAGTGGATGCAGGCAGGAGTCGATCTACTAATCTTGGACGTGATGCCTATATAATGATCATTGCCTGGATATCATCATGATTATTTGAAGTTCTATCAATTGCCCAACAGTAATTTGTTTACCCACCGTATGCTATTTTTCTCGAGAGAAGCCACTAGTGAAATCTACGGCCCCCGGGTCTATTCTTCATCATATTTGCTTTCCGATCTATTATTTGCCACTTTTATTTTCAGATCTATTATTCCAAAAACCCAAAAATACCTTGCTGCACTTTTTTGTTACTTCTTTTATTTCGCGTTTATTCGAGATCTATTTATCCAATCTATCATAATTTTTATCCCGTCAACTTGATAATTTCTGGCACCGTTACCCGTTGAGGGATTGACAACCTCTCCTAATCGTCGGGTTGCAAGTATTTGTTATTTGTGTGCAGGTACCGTTTACATAGTGTTGCTTGGTTCACCTACTGGATTGATACCTTGGTTTCATAACTGAGGGAAATACCTACCGTAGCTGTGCTGCATCATCCCTTCCTCTTTGGGGAAATACTGACGTAGTTCAAGCGACATCAAAAGGAATTTCTAGTGCCGTTGCCGGGGAGACATCATCAACATCTATCAGGTTCTTAATCACAAATCTCATCTCCTTGCAATTTACGTTATTTTCCATTTGCCTCTCGTTTTCATCTCCCCCACTTCACAAAAATTTGCCGTTTTATTTTCCCTCTTTTTCGTTCGCGGTTTTCTCGTCAGATTTGTTTTTGTGTGCAATCTTGTTTGCGTAGTCACGATGACTCAAGAAAACACCAAGTTGTGTGATTTTTCCAATACCAATAATAATGATTTTATTAGCACTCCGATTGCTCCTCCTGCCACTAGTGTGGAATCTTGTGAGATCAATGCCGCTTTGTTGAATCTTGTTATGAAAGATCAGTTTTCCGGTACTCCTAATGAGGATGCCACGTCCCATCTTAACACATTCGTAGAATTATGCGATATGCAAAAGAAAAAAGATGTGGACAATGATATTGCGAGGTTGAAATTATTTCCGTTTTCTTTGCGAGATCATGCAAACATTTGGTTTTCTTCTTTGCCTCGCAATAGTATCGATTCTTGGGATAAGTGCAAGGATGCTTTTATTACTAAGTAGTTTTCGCCCGCGAAAATTATTTCCCTTAGAACTCAGATCATGAATTTTAAGCAACTTGAGCATGAACATGTTGCACAATCTTGGGAAACAATGAAATTGATGCTAAGAAATTGTCCTACTCATGGTTTAAATCTTTGGATGATCATACAAAAAAATTATGCGGGATTGAATTTTGTCTCTAGAAATCTTTTAGATTCCGCCACGGGTGGTACTTTTATGGAAATTACTTTGGGTGAAGTGATGTCTA
Organism: Thinopyrum elongatum; assembly: GCA_011799875.1. NCBI lineage: Eukaryota > Viridiplantae > Streptophyta > Magnoliopsida > Poales > Poaceae > Thinopyrum > Thinopyrum elongatum. Next base: position 619,068,931 of record CM022298.1, on the reverse strand, counting down.
CTACACAACTTTTTCTTGTAGACTCGTGTTGGGCCTCCAAGCGCCGAGTTTTGTAGGACAGTAGCAAATTTCCCTCAAGTGGATGACCTAAGGTTTATCAATCCATGGGAGGTGTAGGATGAAGATGGTCTCTCTCAAACAACCCTGCAACCAAATAATAAAAAGTCTCTTGTGTCCCCAACACACCAAATACAATGGTAATTTGTATAGGTGCACTAGTTCGGCGAAGAGATGTTGATACAAGTGTAATACGGATAGTAGATATTGATTTTTGTAATAGTAACAATAAAAAACAGCAAGGTAGCAATTGATAAAACGGAGTTCATACTAAAGTAACACCAAGTTATTCTTTCCGATCGATCTATCAAGAGTTCATACTAAAATAACACCAAGTTATTCGTTCCGATCGATCTATCAAGAGTTCGTACTAAAATAACACCAAAGAAAATTCAGATTCATAATACTCAATCCAACACAAAGAACCTCAAAGAGTGCCCCAAGATTTCTACCAGAGAAACAAAAATACGAGAACGTGCATCAACCCCTATGCATAGATTACTGATAACCCACAACTATAGGGGATCACAACAGTTTTCAAGGGTAGAGTATTCAACCCAAATTTATAGATTCGACACAAGGGGAGCCAAAGAATATTTGTAAGTATTAGCAGCTGAGTTGTCAATTCAACCACACCTGGACATTAATTATCTGCAGCAAAGTGATCAGTAGCAAAGTAGTATGATAGTTTTGATAGTAGTAGCAACAGCAATAGTAACGGTAACAGTGATAGTAGTGATTTTGTAGCAAGTGCAACAGTAACAGTAGCAGTAGTAACTTGGCAAGAACAATATGTAGGAAAATTGTAGGCATTGGATCGGTAATTCGTTGGATGATATTCATCATGTGACAGTCATAACCTAGGGCAATACGGCACTAGCTCCAGTTCATAAATATAATGTAGGCATGTATTCCGTAAATAGTCATCCGTGCTTATGGAAAGAACTTGCATGACATCTTTTTTCCTACCCTCCCATGGCAGCGGGGTCCTATTGGAAACTAAGGGATATTAAGGCCTCCTTTTAATAGAGAACCGGAACAAAGCATTAACCCACGGTGAATACATGAACTCCTCAAACTACGGTCATCACCGGGAAGTGTCCCGACTATTGTCACTCCGGGGTTGCTGGATCATAACACGTAGTAGGTGACTATAACTTGCAAGATCGGATCTAGAACATAGCTATAATGGTGATAAAATAAATGGTTCAGATCTGAAATCATGGCACCCGGGCCCAAGGTGACAAGCATTAAGCATGGCAAAGTCATAGCAACATCAATCTCAGAACATAATGGATACTAGGGATCAAGCCCTAACAAAACTAACTCGATTACATGATGAATCTCATCCAACTCCTCACCGACCAGCGAGCCTACGAAGGAATTGCTCACTCCGGGTGGGGAGCATCATGGAATTGGCGATGGAGAAGGGTTGGTGATGACGAAGATCGACGATCCCCCTCTTCGGAGCCCCAAACGGACTCCAAATCTGGCCTCCCGATGAAGAACAGGAGGTGGCGGCGGCTCCGTCTCGCGGAACGTGATAATTCTTTCTCCCTGATTTTTTCTGGAAATATGTGATTTTATAGCATCGGTTTCACGGTCTGCGGGGCCACCAGGTGGGGACAACCCACCTGGGCACGCTGGAGGGGGTGGCGCGCCCTGGTGGGTTGTGCCCACCCAGGTGCCCCCCTCCGGTGGTTCTTGGCTCCAGAAATTCTCTTTTATTGTATAAAAAATCCTCGCAAAGTTTCGTTCCATTCTGAGAACTTTTATTTCTGCACAAAAACAACACCATGGTAGTTCTGCTGAAAACAGCATTAGTCCGGGTTAGTTTCATTCAAATCATGCAAATTAGAGTCCAAAACAAGAGGAAAAGCATTAGGAAAAGTAGATACGACGGAGATGTATCAACTCCCCCAAGCTTAAACCTTTGCTTGTCCTCAAGCAATTCATTTGATAAACTGAAAGTGAAAAAGAAAAACTTTTACGAACTCTTTTGCTCTTGTTTGCATAAATAAGCTTAAACAGCACTCGGGTTTTCAGCCAATATTATAACTAACTATGTCGACAATAACTCTTAAAAATTATATTAACTCATATCTATGACATAATCAACTAGCGAGCAATAATGAGATATCTCAAACAGCAACACGTTGTCAAAACAACCATGATATAATATGACAATAGTGGTATCTCGCTAGCCCTTTCTGAGACCGCAAAACATAAATGCAGAGCACCTCCAAAGTTCAAGCAGCGACTAAACATTGTAATTCATGGTAGGAAAGATCCAGTCATGATGCACCCAACATTAGCTACACACAATGCATAAGCATGACAGCAGTGCTCTCAGCTTCTGGCGCTTATTTGAGAAGGTGATGACACAACATAAAAGTAAATAGATAGTCCCTTCGCAGAGGGAAGCAGTGATTTGCAGAAGTGCCAGAGCTCAAGTTTTTAAAATAGAGGTTAAATAAAATTTTGAGGCAAGCACCCTTCTTGTTTACTTCGCGACCATCAGTTATCAGTATCTTCCATGCTAAACACATTAGTGGCGGTTCCCAAGCGATAAAAGTAAAGATTTATTCCCCCTCCACCAACAAACACACTCCACGGCTAGCTGAATCCACGGGTACTGTCCATACCAACATCAGTCCTGGGGGAGTTTGTTTAATTATTTGCAATTTTTGAATCCGGGACTAGGAATCCCTATTACCGCCCCTTTCTCGTGCAATGGTGAGTGAATAAACACTCATCCTGAGAATAACCCGCTAAGCATGGAAGATACTGACTACCTCCTGTCGCTCTATGAACAATCCAGGCACACAAAAAGGATATTTATTTGAAGTTTTTAGAGGTGGCACATGCAAATTTACTTAGGACGGCAAGGTAATACCGCATATAGGTAGGTTTCATGGACTCATCTGGAATAACTTGGGTTCAAGGTTTTTGATGTACAAGCAGAATTCCCACTTAGTACAGGCGAAGGCTAGCAAATAGGTTGAGAAGCGGCCAGCTAGAGAGCAACAACGGTCATGAACATGCATTATGCATAAGTAACATTGGATACTAGCATGAGTAGGATATGAACAGCATGAACATAAATATCATAGAGGCTATGTTGGTTTTGATTCAACTACATGCATGAACATGTGCCAAGTCAAGCCACTCGAACATTCAGAGGAGGATACCATATCATCATACTACATCACAATCATTTTAACGCAATGTTGACATCCAAGATAAATCATTATCCACTCCTAGCTACTTTTGCATGGCATGAGAAACTATAATCTCTCATTGTCATTGCAAACATGTTTAATCATAATGGGCTGAATCATGGATACTAGGTTAAACATATTTACAAAAATAGAACAAGTCAAGATCATACCCATTTCTCTCTCCCACGGCCAGTTCATCGAATATCGTCATTATTGCCTTTCACTTGCACGACCGAACGATGTGAAAATGATAATAGTGCAAGAGTGCCGTGAACTAAGCTGGAATCTGCAAACATTTTATTCAAAAGGAGAAGACAAGGGAAATTGGGCTCTTTGTTAGATTAACAATAATGCATATGAGAGCCACTCAACATTTTCATCGTGGTCTTCTCCTTGGTATGACTCAATAAAAGAAAAGAAGTTCGGAGAAACACACTGAAATATTTTTGGAGTTTTTGGTTTTTCGTAAACAAGCAAATAAAAAGGGAAAAACAAAAATGAGAAAACTATTTACACGGGAAAGCTCCCAACAAGCAAAAGAAGAACAAGGAAATCTTTTTGAGTTTTCTTTTTAGTACTACAACAATTTAAACTAGGAAAAAAATCAAAAAGAAGCAAGAAATATATTTTTTGGATTTTCTCAAAGTTTTTCAAACACACAAGAAGAAAGCAAGAAAATAATTCTAACATGGATAATACAATGAAAAAGTGTGGACACCGACAACTGAAATGAAATGTGTAAACATGAATGTAATGTCGGTGGAAATACGTACTCCCCCAAGCTTAGGCTTTTGGCCTAACTTGGTAATCTTCAGTAGCCTGCATAATGGTCGGAGTGATAACTCACGGAGGCTCTTGGTGCAGATGCAGCCTGCCGTGCGGCCACCACTGCCGCGTTATGAGCTCGGGCCTCGCTCTCAAGAACATAATATCTTCCCCTACTGTGAACATTAAAGAGAGCAGGTGCAGGCAAATATGTGTCCACACCAGAATCCTTATTAAACAGCAATTTATAAGTGAAATTATGGGGTTCACCTCTAAGGATCTTATGACGTTTCATAGCTTCAAAATCTAGGTACAGCGTGGGTAAAATAGGATCATAGAGCAAAGGTGAAATCCCCCGCTCTCTTGCTAAGCGTGTGGCATAAATTCCACCATAAAAATATCCACTACCAGCGTTGTGTTGCAACCTACGTGCAACAATCGCTCCAAGATTATAACTTTTGTCACCGGTGAGAGCGGTGCGAATGAGGCTCAAGGCTGGAACACAAAGTGTACTGCAATCTTGTTTGCCGACAATGCATTTTCCATTGAATAATGCGAAATACTGGATTGCGGGAAAATGAATGCTCTTTATTCTACCTTGAGTCACTCCCCTATTTTCACCATGACAAAGACTAGTCAAGAATATCTCAAACTCAGACCTTGGTGGTTCATCAAGCGAACCCCAAAATGGGATTTTACAGTGGTGAGCAAATCTCTCTAAAGAAATGGTAAATGGATTTTCATATAAATTAAATGACACCCTAGACTCACGGGGATGGAATTTAAATCCTTTGACAAATGATTCACTGAGAGTGAGGTGTTGGTTGCACTTATCTGAAATGTAAGGACCGAGCTCGGCATTGTGAACATATTGCTCAAATTCTTCCTTAATGCCCACACTCACCATATATTCATCGCATGGCCATAAGCATGTTTTGGTGGCGGCATCTCGTATAGAACTTTCACTTGGCTCAACATAAGACCGACGAGCAGAGCTGCTACTAGAAGATGCCTCCGAGGACCTCCGCCTCGAAGAACTCCTTCCAAAGAAGTTCATAATATTCGGGCACAATTTTCTGAAAATTTTTGTGTCACAAATTTTCGTCAACAAAACTTTGTAAGATTGAAAACAATTATTCATAGAGAAGCATAGAGGCCATAACAAGCATTCAAACTACTTAAAACTCTAAGAATTCAACATGCAAGCTCATCTACAGTAGCACCAAGAGTAGCTAATTATTCAAAATATAAACAACTAAAGCAAAAACTAATTGGACACACGGAGGAGTCACATACCAAGCAACAATCCCCCGAAATAGTTTCGGAAACGGAGCTTCGAGCAAAGAGATCGAAATCCGCGGGTTTGAGAGCAAGAACACAAGAGCAAGAGCAATGGTGAATTTTTTCTGGTGGTAGGTGATGATGTGGGATGAAGAGATAAGTGAGGGGGGCCACGTGGGGACCACAACCCACCAGGGCGCGCCTGGGGGTCCTGGCACGCCCAGGTGGGTTGTGCCCACCTGGTGCACCTCCCTCTGATATTATTTGCACCAAAAATTCTTAAATATTCAGAAAAAAATCGTATTAAATTTTCAGAGCATTCTGAGAACTTTTATTTTTGGGTCATTTTTTATTGCACGAAAAACTCAGAAAACAGACAAAACATGGCATTTTATTTTATTTAACTAATAAAAATAGAAAACTAAAGGTAGGGACAGAAGGTAGTGCTCACTAAATTCATCAACTTCATACCTCTCAAAAATGATCCATTAATAAGGTTGATCAATTCTTATTAACAACCACTTTCGATTAGCATGAAACCGAAGAACTTTCGCAAATCACTAAGTTACCTCAACGGGGATATGAATATCCCCAACAATAAGCATTTCATATTTCTTTTTAATAGTAGGTAGAGGTAGTTGAAAACTTCTAATAGTGATTGTCGGAGATTTTTCAATAACATTAATACCATTCACTTGGAATTGTTTCTTCGGAAAGTGCATCGTATGCTCATTACCATTGATATGAAAAGTGACCTTGCTTTTATTGCAATCAATAACAGCCCCTGCAGTATTCAAAAAGGGTCTACCAAGGATAATCGACATGTTGTCGTCCTCGGGCATCTCAAGTATAACAAAGTCAGTCAAAATAGTAACATTAGCAACAACAACGGGCACATCCTCACAAATACCGATAGGTATGGCAGTTGATTTGTCAGCCATTTGCAAAGATATTTCAGTAGGTGTGAGTTTATTCAAGTCAAGTCTTTTATATAAAGAGAAAGGCATAACACTAACACCAGCTCCTAAATCACACAAAGCAGTTTTCACATAATTTCTTTTGATGGAGCAAGGTATAGTTGGTATTCCCGGATCTCCAAGTTTTTTAGGTACTCCTTCTTTAAAGGTATAATTAGCAAGCATAGTGGAGATTTCAGCTTCCGGTATTTTTCTCTTATTGGTGATGATGTCTTTCATGTACTTTGCATAAGGAGGCATTTTAAGGATATCAGTCAAGCGAGTACGCAGAAAGACTGGCCTCAGCATTTCAGCAAAGCGTTCAAATTCTTCATCATCTTTCTTTTTAGTTGACTTAGGTGGAAAGGGCATAGGTTTTTGAACCCATGGTTCTCTTTCCTTACCGTGTTTTATAGCAACGAAGTCTCTTTTATCATATCTTTTATTCTTAGGTTGTGGGTTATCAAGATCAACTGCTGGTTCTATCTCAACATCATTTTCTGGTCCTTTATTATTTGGTTGGGTATCTTCATGAACCTCATCATTATCTTTTTCATTATCATAAGGTGAGTGTTCACTACCAGATTGAGTTTCAGCATCAGAGATAGATACTTCATTATCATTATCAGGAGGTTTTTCTACTTCAGGTTCACTAAAGGCATGCAAAGTCCTATTGTTTTTCTTTTTCTTTTTCTTTTTAGGAGGACTACGGGCATCAGTGTCAACTCTTTGAGAGTCTTGTTCAATTCTTTTTGGGTGTCCCTCAGGATAAAGTGGTTCCTGAGTCATTCTACCTCCTCTAGTCATTACTCTAACAGCATGATCATTGATATTATAATTCATTTCATCAAGCAGTTCTCTTTGAGATTTAGCAACTTGTTCCAACTGAGTTTGAACCATAGAGGCATGCTTCCCTACACCTCTAACAAGTCACTCAAGCGAGCAATCATATCAGAATTATATTTCAATTGTTTCATAACATTTGCATTGAAGTGATCTTGTTTTCTAATATAGTTTTCAAACTCATAAAGGCATTGGCTAGGGTGCATATTGTGAGGATTATCATTATCATTGAATTTCATTAGAGACTTTACCTCTACCACCTTAGGTGGTGGTGGTGTATCAAGCCCTTGTATTTCTTCAATAGGAGGTAAATTTTTAACATCCTCAGCTTTAATACCCTTTTCCTTTATAGATTTGTTTGCCTCTTGCATATCTTCAGGACTGAGATATAGGATACCCCTCTTCTTCAGAGTGGGTTTAGGCGGTGTTTCAGGAGGAGTCCAATCATCATAATTTTTCAATATGTTATTCAATAGTTCTTCGGCTTGTCCAATAGTTCGTTCCCTGAAAACACAACCAGCACAACTATCTAGGAAGTCCCTAGAAGCATCGGTTAGTCCATTATAGAAGATATCAAGTATTTCATTTTTCTTAAGAGGATGATCAGGCAAAGCATTAAGCAATTGGAGAAGCCTCCCCCAAGCTTGTGGGAGACTCTCTTCTTAATTTGCGCAAAGTTAAATATTTCCTGTAAGGCAGCTTGTTTCTTATGAGCAGGAAAATATTTTTCAGAGAAGTAATAAATCATATCCTGGGGACTACGCACACAACCAGGAGCAAGAATATTGTACCAAGCTTTAGCATCACCCTTTAATGAGAACGGAAATAATTTGAGAATATAGTAATAGCAAATTTTCTCATCATGAGCAAAAAGGGTGGCTATGTTGTTTAACTTAGTAAGATGTGCCACAACAGTTTCAGTTTCATAACCATGGAAAGGATCAGATTCAACCAAAGTAATTAACTCTGGGTCGACAGAGAATTCATAATCCTTATCATCAATAAATATAGGTGAAGTAGCAAACTTAGGATCATATTTCATTCTAGCATTCAAAGACTTTTCTTTGTACTTGCATAATAATTTCTCCAGATCATCTCTATCCTTACAAGCAAGAATATCTCTAGTTGCCTCCTCACCCATAACATAGCCTTCCAGTACCTTTGGCAATTCATATCTAGGAGGGCTAGTTCTAGCAGGTGTTTCAAGATTTTCAGTTTCAAGCTCATCATCAATTTCAACAATATCATGTTGTCTTACTCTAGCAATTTGTTCATCAAGAAATTCACCTAGTGGCACATCATCATCAAGCAAGGTACTGGCATCATCATAAGCATTCATAGAAGAAGTAGCATCATCAATAACTTGCGACATATTAGAATTAATAGCATGTGGTGGTGTTGCATGTCTACTTATAACAGAAGGTGAATCTAAAGCGGAGCTAGATGGCAGTTCCTTACCTCCCCTCGTCTTAGAGGGAAAAATCTTAGTCTTAGCATCCTTCAGATTCTTCATAGTGATAATTTGGTAATAATCCCAAGTGACTCAACAAATATAGCTATGCATCCCCGGCAACGGCGCCAGAAAAAGGTCTTGATAACCCACAAGTATAGGGGATCGCAACAGTTTTCGAGGGTAGAGTATTCAACCCAAATTTATAGATTCGACACAAGGGGAGCCAAAGAATATTTGTAAGTATTAGCAGCTAAGTTGTCAATTCAATCACACCTGCAGATTAATTATCTGCAGCAAAGTGATCAGTAGCAAAGTAGTATGATAGTTTTGGTAGTAGTAGCAACAGCAATAGTAATGGTAACAGTGATAGCAGTGATTTTGTAGCAAGTGCAACAGTAACAGTAGCAGTAGTAACTTAGCAAGAACAATACGTAGGAAAATCGTAGGCATTGGATCGGTAATTCGTTGGATGATATTCATCATGTGACAGTCATAACCTAGGGCGATACGACACTAGCTCCAGTTCATAAATATAATGTAGGCATGTATTCTGTAAATAGTCATACGTGCTTATGGAAAGAACTTGCATGACATCTTTTGTCCTACCCTCCCGTGGCAGCGGGGTCCTATTGGAAACTAAGGGATATTAAGGCCTCCTTTTAATAGAGAACCGGAACAAAGCATTAACACATGGTGAATACATGAACTCCTCAAACTACGGTCATCACCGAGAAGTGTCCCGACTATTGTCACTCCGGCGTTGCCGGATCATAACACGTAGTAGGTGACTATAACTTGCAAGATCGGATCTAGAACATAGATATAATGGTGATAACATAAACGGTTCAGATCTGAAATCATGGCACCCGGGCCCAAGGTGACAAGCATTAAGCATGGCAAGGTCATAGCAACATCAATCTCAGAACATAATGGATACTAGGGATCAGGCCCTAACAAAACTAACTCGATTACATGATGAATCTCATCCAACTCCTCACCGACCAGCGAGCCTATGAAGGAATTACTCACTCCCGGTGGGTAGCATCATGGAATTGGCAATGGAGAAAGGTTGGTGATGACGAAGATCGAAGATCCGCCTCTCCGGAGCCCCAAACGGACTCCAGATCTGGCCTCCCGATGAAGAACAGGAGGTGGCGGCGGCTCCATCTCGTGGAACGCGATAATTCTTTCTCCCTGATTTTGTTCTGGAAATATGTGATTTTATAGCGTCGGTTTCAGGGTCTGCAGGGCCACCAGGTGGGGACAACCCACCTGGGCGCGCCTGGAGGGGGTGGCGCGCCCTGGTGGGTTGTGCCCACCCAGGTGCCCCCCTCCGATGGTTCTTGGGTCTAGAAATTCTCTTTTATTGTATAAAAAATCCTTGCAAAGTTTCATTCCATTCCGAGAACTTGTATTTCTGCACAAAAACAACACCATGGTAGTTCTGCTGAAAACAGCGTCAGTCCGGGTTAGTTTCATTCAAATCATGGAAATTAGAGTCCAAACAAGAGGAAAAGCGTTAGGAAAAGTAGATGCAACGGAGACGTATCAATTACCCCAATGTCACCTCGAGAATCCGTGAGTTGAGTGCCAAAACATATCTCAAGTGAATCAATATAAAACCCCATTGTTACCACGGGTATTCATATGCAAGACATATATCAAGTGCTCTCAAATCCATAAAAGTATTCAATCCAATAAAACGAAATCTCAAAGGGAAAACTCAATTCATCACAACAAGATAGAGAGGGGAAAACACCATATGATCCAACTATATTAACAAAGCCAGCGATACATCAAGATCATGCCATCTCAAGAACACGAGAGAGAGAGATTAAACACATAGCTACTGGTACAAACCCTCAGCCCCGAGGGTGGACTACTCCCTCCTCATCATGGTGGCCGCCGGGATGATGAAGATGGCCACTGGTGATGATTTACCCTTTCGGTAGGGTGCCGGAACGGGGTCTAGATTGGTTTTTCGTGGCTACAGAGGCCTGCGGCGGCGGAACTTCTGATCTAGGGTTACCCCAAGGGTTTTTGGAATATTTGGGTATTTATAGGGCGAAGAGGCAGTACGGGAGGCCACCGAGGTGGGCACAACCCACCAGGGCACGCCTGGGCCCCCAAGCGCGCCCAGGTGGGTTGTGCCCCCCTCGGGGCACCCCTCTAGTACTTCCTTGGCCCAATTTGTGTCTTCTGGTCCAGAAAAAATCACCAAAAAGTTTCGCTGCGTTTGGACTCCATTTGGTATTGATTTTCTGCGAAGTAAAAAACAAGCAAAAAACAGCAACTGGCACTGGGCACTATGTCAATAGGTTAGTCCCAAAAATGATATAAAGTTGCTATAAAATGATTGTAAAACATCCAAGATTGATAATATAACAACATGGAACAAGCAAAAATTATAGATACGTTGGAGACGTATCAGCATCCCCAAGCTTAATTCCTGCTCGTCCTCGAGTAGGTAAATGATAAAAACAGAATTTTTGATGTGGAATGCTGCCTAACATGTTCATCGCATAATCTTTTCTTTGTAACATGGACATTTGAACTTTTATATGATTCAAAGCAATAGTCTAGTTTTGACATGAAGATTTCAATACTCAACCATATCAACAAGGAACCATGTCTTTCAAAATATCAACACTAAAGCAAGTTATCCCTAGCCCATTATGCTCAATCATTGATCCATTCATGAAACACACTCGCATATTAGCTACACCCAATGCTCAAGTACGATCATAGTGCCCCTTAGTTGGTGCTTTATAAGAGAAGATGGAGACTCAAAATAAAATTGCATAAAGTAAAAAGAAAGGCCCTTCGCAGAAGGAAGTAGGGATTTGTAGAGGTGCCAGAGCTCAAAGCGAAAAATTAAGAGATAAAACATTTTGTGTGGCATGCCTTTCCTGTTAACAAAAACAATCGAGTAGTTCCCAATACTTTCCATGCTAGATATATCATAGGCGGTTCCCAAACAGAAAATAAAGTTTATTCCTTTTTCCACCATACTTTCACATTCCACGCCTAACCGAATCCACGGGTGCCGTCCATACCAACACTTTCCAAGGAATTTGTTATTTGACAACATAAAGTAAATTCATTTTTCATTTCGGGACTGGGCATCCCTAATACCTTTGCCGTACTCTTGTGCAATGTCAAGTGAATAAGTATTCATCTTGAGAATAACACATCTAGCATGGAAAAATATTAGCCACCCCCTACCGTTTCATGAGCGGTACGAGCACACAAAAGAGAAATTTATTTTGAAAATTTGAGATGGCACATACAAATTTGCTTAGAACGGCACGGAAATACCGCATATAGGTAGGTATAGTGGACTCATATGGCAAAACTGGTTTAAAGATTTTGGATGCACAAGTAGTGATCATACTTAGTGCAAATGAAGGCTAGCAAAAGATTGAGAAGCATCCAACCAAGAAACAAAAAATCTCATAAGCGAGCATTAAGCATAACTAACACCGAATAATGCACCACAAGTAGGATATAATTTCATTGCATAACTATTAACTTTCGTGCTTGCATAGGGAATCACAAACCTTAACATCAATATTCTTACTAAAGCATAATTACTCATCAACATGACTCACATATTATATCATCATATCGCAAAACTATTACAAGGAATCAAGTTTATTTTGTCCAATGATCTTCATGAATTTTTTTATTATATCCCTCTTGAATATCTATCACTTTGGGACTAGTTTAATGTGTTGCTTTTGATAGCTCATACAAATCTAAGTGAAGAACATGAGCATAAAAATTTTTGTCTCTCAAAATAATATAAGTGAAGCATGAGATAAGTTCTTCAAAAATAATAAAGCACACCGTGCTCAAAAATATATAAGTGAAGCACTAGAGCAAATGACAAACTACTCCAAAAAGATATAAGTGAAGATCATGCGAGTAGTTAAGTAAATGGGTAGCTATGTGAGGACTCTCTCTTATTTAAAACTTTTAGATCTAAGTGTTTTATTAAAACAGCAAGCAAAACAAAATAAAATGACATTCTAAGAATATCACACATCATGTGAAGAACCAAAAACTTAGGCTCAACCGAGGCTAACCGATAATTGTTGATGAAGAAAGGTGGGATGCCTACCGGGGCATCCCCAAGCTTAGATGCTTGAGACTTCTTGGAATATTAACTTGGGATGCCTTGGGCATCTCCAAGCTTGAGCTCTTGTATCTTCTTCATTCCTCTCAAATCACGGTTTCCCTAATTCTTAAAAAGTTCATCCACACAAAACTCAACAAGAACTCATGAGATAAGTTAGTATAAATCAATGCAAAACCTTACCATTCTCTACTGTAGCAAATCACTAAAATATTATTCAACATTGCATACTAAATTCCTCTGCATATTTAATACTCCTATCCTCAAATAGAATCATTAAACAAGCAAACATATGCAAACAATGCGAATATAACAGCAATCTGTCTAAACAGGACAGTCTGTAAAGAGTGCAATTGTACTCATACTTACCTAACTCCAAAAAATCTGAAAATTTACCACACTGTATAAAACTTATTATAGCTTATTGTGCAAAAAATTTCAACATTTTATCACATTCTTACTTTTCTAGAGAATTTTCGCAACAGCGATAAACTTTCTGTTTTGAAACAGCAACTCATATACTTGCAAAATAAGCATGGTGAAGGCTATCCTTGCCACTTTTATTGAAATAAAAGATGAAAAAAATTATTCTAAATAACAGAAAGCAAATCCTAATAAAATAAAATGACTCTCCAAGCAAAACTCATATCACGTGACGAATGAAAATATAGCTCCAAGTGAGGTTACCGATAATGTTGAAGACAAAAGAGGGGATGCCTTCCGGGGCATCCCCAAGCTTAGTTGCTTGGATATTCCTTGAATATTGCCTTGGGGGTGCCTTGGGCATCCCCAAGCTTAGGGTCTTGTCACTCCTTATTTTCCTCATATCGATATCTCACCCAAAACTTGAAAACTTCAATCACACAAAACTTAACGGAACTTCGTGAGATGTGTTAGTATGAAAAAGAAAAATCATTCACTTTGGTACTGTCAAATACAAGATTCATAAATGTTCTCACATAATGCCTACTGTACTCTACAATTTCCACAATTTATATTAAGCAATATAAGCCATAAAAACCATAAAACAAGCAAACTATGCATTGAAAACAGAATCTGTCAAAAACAGAACAGCACGTAAAGATCTGAATTAAGGTCATACTTATGTACCTCCGAAATTCTAAAAATTTAGGACAACGTAGGAAATTTGTATACCAAACAACTGTAAAAAATTCAGAGTTTTTTGACGCTCCAGTGAATTTAAACAATACTGTTACTGGTCGCAAAAGTTTCTGTTTTTGCACAGAATCAAGTCAACTATCATCCACACTATCCCAAAGGCTTTACTTGGAACTTTATTGAAACAAAAGCTATAAACATGATTACTACAGTATCTTAATCATGTGAACACACAAAAACAGAAGGTGAAAGTATTGGGTTGTCTCCCAACAAGCACTTTTCTTTAATGCCTTTTAGCTAGGCATGATGATTTCAATGATGCTCACGTAAAAGATAAGAATTGAAACATAAAGAGAGCATCATGAAGCATATGACTAGCACATTTAAGTCTAACCCACTTCCTATGCATAGGTATTTTGTGAGAAAACAATTTATGGGAACAAGAATCAACTAGCATAGGATGGCAAAACAAGCAAAACTTCAAGATTTTCAACACATAGAGAGGAAACTTGATATTATTGCAATACCTACAAGCATATGTTCCTCTCTCATAATAATTTTCAGTAGCATCATGAATGAATTCAACAATATAACCATCACATAAAGAATTCTTTTCATGATACATAAGCATAGAAATTTTATTACTCTCCACATAGGCAAATTTGTTCTCATGAATAGTAGTGGGAGCAAACTCAACAAAATAACTATCATGTGATTGGAAATTAAAATCATGATGACAAGTTTCATGGTTATCATTATTCTTTATAGCATACATGTCATCACCATAATCATCATAGATAGGAGGCATTTTTTCATCATAATAAATTTTCTCATCAAAACTTGGGGGACTAAAAGTATCATCTTCATCAAACATAGCATCCCCAAGCTTATGGCTTTGCATATTATTAGCATCATGGATATTCAAAGAGTTCATACCAACAACATTGCAATCATGCTCATCATTGAAAGATTTATTGTCAAACATTTTATAGAATTCTTCCTCTATTAATGGAGCACAATTTTCCTTTCCATCATTTTCACGAAAGACATTATAAAGATGAACAATATGATGCAACCTCAATTCCATTTTTTTGTAGTTTTCTTTTTATAAACCAAACTAGTGATAAAACAAGAAACTAAAAGATTCAATTGCAAGATCTAAAGATATACCTTCAAGCACTCACCTCCTCGGCAACAACGCCAGAAAAGAGCTTGATGTCTACTACACAACTGGTTCTTGTAGACTCGTGTTGGGCCTCCAAGCGCAGAGTTTTGTAGGACAGTAGCAAATTTCCCTCAAGTGGATCACCTAAGGTTTATCAATCCATGGGAGGTGTAGGATGAAGATGGTCTCTCTCAAACAACCCTACAACCAAATAATAAAAAGTCTCTTGTGTCCCCAACACACCAAATGCAATGGTAATTTGTATAGGTGCACTAGTTCGGCGAAGAGATGGTGATACAAGTGTAATATGGATAGTAGATATTGATTTTTGTAATAGTAACAATAAAAAACAGCAAGGTAGCAATTGATAAAATGGAGCACAAACGGTATTGCAATGCTTGAAAATGAGGCCTATGGTCCGTACTTTCGCTAGTGCAATCTCTCAACAATGCTAATATAATTGGATCATATCACCATCCGTCAAAGTGCGATGAAGAATCACTCCAAAGTTCCTATCTAGCGGAGATCATAAGAAGAAATTGTTTATAGCTATTCTTTCCGATCGATCTATCCAAGAGTTCGTACTAAAATAACACCAAGTTATTCTTTCCAATCGATCTATCAAGAGTCCGTACTAAAATAACACCAAGTTATTCTTTCCGATCGATCTATCAAGAGTTCGTACTAAAATAACACCAAAGCAAATTCAGATTCATAATACTCAATCCAACACAAAGAACCTCAAAGAGTGCCCCAAGATTTCTACCGGAGAAACAAAAGATGAGAACATGCATCAACCCCTATGCATAGATTACCCCAATGCCACCTTGAGAATCCGCGAGTTGAGTGCCAAAACATATCTCAAGTGAATCAATATAATACCCCATTGTCACCACGGGTATTCATATGCAAGACATATATCAAGTGCTCTCAAATCCATAAAAGTATTCAATCCGATGAAACGAAATCTCAAAGGGAAAACTCAATTCATCACAACAAGATAGAGAGGGGAAAACACCATATGATCCAACTATATTAACAAAGCCCGCGATACATCAAGATCGTGCCATCTCAAGAACACGAGAGAGAGAGAGAGATTAAACACATAGCTACTGGTACAAACCCTCAGCCCCGAGGGTGGATGATATGTCTCCGTCGTATCTATAATTTTTGATTGTTTCATGCCAATATTATACAACTTTTACATATTTTTGGCAACAATTTATATGATTTATTGGACTAACCTATTAATCCAGTGCCCAGTGCCAGTTCCTGTTTGTTGCATGTTTTTTGTTTCGCAGAAAATCCATATCAAACAAAGTCCAAACGCGATAAAAATTTACGCAGAATTATTTTGGAATATATGTGATTTTTGGGAGGTGGAATCAACGGAAACGGGGGCCCACAGCCCCCAAGATACACCAGGGCACGCCCAGGTGTCTTATGCCCTCCTCATAAGGCAGTTGGGGCCATTCTTCTGGCGCAAGAAAGATAATTTATGGAAAAAAATTGTGTGAAAATTTCAGCGCAATCGGAGTTACGGATCTCCGGGAATTTAAGAAACCGTGATGGGCCAGATCTGGGAAACACGAAGCAGAAGAGAACAAAGAGGGAGATCCAATCTCGGAGGGGCTCCCGCCCCTCCTCCGCCATGGAGGCCATGGACCAGAGGGGGAAATCTCATCCCATCTAGGGGGGAGGCCAAGGAAGAAGAAGAAGGAGGGGGGCTCTCTCCCCCTCTCTCCCGGTGGCGCCGGAGTGCCGCCGGGGCTAGGATCGTGACGGCGATCTACATCAACAATCTTGCTACCGTCAACACTAACTTTCTCCCCCTCTATGCAGAAGTGTAACACTCCTTCTCCCTACTGTAATCTCTTCTTAAACATGGTGCTCAACTCCATATATTATTTCCCAATGATCTATGGTTATCCTATGATGTTTGAGTAGATCCGTTTTGTCCTGTGGGTTAATCGTGATCTTGGTTGGTATGATTGTATATTTTATTTATGGTGCTGTCCTACGGTGCCCTCTGTCTCGCGCAAATGTGAGGGATCCTCGCTGTAGGGTGTTGCAACATGTTCATGGTTTGCTTATTGTCGGTGTTGCGGGGGTGACAGCAGCCTAAACGCGGATAAGTGGGTTATGGCATATGGGAGTAAAGAGGACTTGATACTTAATGCTATGGTTGGGTTTCGCGACCTTAATGATATTTAGTAGTTGCGGATGCTTGCTAGGGGTCCAATCATAAGTGCATATGATCCAAGTAGAGAAAGTATGTTAGCTCATGCCTCTCCCTCATATAAAATTACAAGAATGATTACCGGTACTTGTTATCGATTACCTAGGGACAAATGACTTTCTTGTTGACAAAGCTATCCACTTTTATTACCTTGCAATTTATTTGTAGTTTTATTCTCGCAAAGTACTCATAGTTTTATTCTTGCAAAATAGTTTCATACTTGTTCTAGGTAAAGCAAACGTCAAGTGTGCATAGAGTTGTATCGGTGGTCGATAGAACTTGAGGGAATATTTGCTCTACCTTTAGCTCCTCGTTGGGTTCGACACTCTTATTTATCGAAGAAGGCTACAAACGATCCCCTATACTTGTCGGTTATCAGTGGACTACTCCCTCCTCATCATGGTGGCCACTGGGATGATGAAGATGGCTACTGGTGATGATTTCCCCCTCCGGCAGGGTGCCGGAATGGGGTCTAGATTGGTTATTCGTGGCTACAGAGGCCTGCGGCGGCGGAACTTATGATCTAGCGTTACCCCGAGGGTTTTTGGAATATTTGGGAATTTATAGGGCGAAGAGGCGGTGCGGGAGGCCACCGAGGTGGGCACAACCCACCAGGGCACGCCTGGGCCCCCAGGCGCGCCCAGGTGGGTTGTGCCCCCCTCGGGGCACCCCTCTGGTACTTCCTTGGCCCAACTTGTGTCTTCTGGTCCAGAAAAAATCACCAAAAAGTTTTGCTGCGTTTGGACTCCGTTTGGTATTGATTTTCTACGAAGTAAAAAACAAGCAAAAAATAGCAACTGGCACGGCGCACTATGTCAATAGGTTAGTCCCAAAAAATGATATAAACTTGCAATAAAATGATTGTAAAACATCCAAGATTGATAATATAACAACATGGAACAATCAAAAATTATAGATACGCTGGAGACGTATCATGAAGCTACTAAATTGCTTGGTAATATTATGGCAAATTATTCACAATGGCATACCGAAAGAGCTCCTAGTAGTAAAAAGGTTAAGTCGGTTGAAGAAATAAATTCTTTGAGTGAAAAAGTTGATGCTCTTATGAAATTGATTGCTAATAAAAGTGTTCCTATTGATCTTAATGATGTACCTTTGTCTACTTTGATTGAGAAAAATAGTGATGTCATAGATGTGAATTTTGTCTCGCGAAACAATTTTAATAACAATGCTTATAGAGGTAATTTTAATCCTAGACCTTTTCCTGGAAATTCCTCTAATAACTATGGCGGTTCCTATGGTAATCCTTCTTATAATAATAATAGGAACACGTCTGATCTTGAGAATAATATTAAAGAATTTATCAATGCTCAAAAGGTTTTCAATAATACGATAGAGGAAAAGTTTAATAAGATTGATGATATGTCTAGAAGCATTGATAGAATTTCTCATGATGTAGAAAATCTCAAGTTGAAAGCTTTTGTGCCTAAGGTTGAAGAATCAATTAAAGCTTTATATGTTTCTATGGATGAAAGCAAGAAAAGAATCGCTATGCTTAGAACTAGAAGAGAATTTTTAGAAAGAGCGTTTTCTAGTGATTGCTTCCATAAAAATGATGAAGATCTTAAAGTGATTGGTGTTTCTTCTATTGATTCCTTGTTTATTAAAATTAAAATTGTTGATAAAGGGACTGAAGAAGAGTCAACTTTAGCTAGAAGGCGTCCCGATAATTTGGAGGGTGAAAATCTTGTTGAAAAAATTGATAAAGGTGGGTTTGGAGAGGTCAAAACTTTAACTAGCGATGTGCCCACTCTTTTGGATTACAAAGACTGATAGTTGCTCTTTGATTGATTGTATTTCTTTGTTGCAATCCATGATAAATTCACCCCATGCCTATGAACAAAACAAAGCTTTTACTAAACATATTGTTGATGCGATGATGAAAGCTTTTGAAGAAAAATTGGAATTAGAGATCTCAATTCCTAGAAAATTACATGATGTATGGGAACCCACCATCAAAGTCAAGATAAAAAATTATGAGTGTTTTGCTTTATGTTATTTGGGTGCTAGCGTTTCCACAATACTGAAATCTTTATGTGATGTTATTGGTCTTACCAATATTGAAGAGTGTTCTTTGAACTTGCACTTGGCAGATTCCACTATTAAAAAGCCTTTGGAAGAATTAATGATGTTTTTATTCTTGCAAATAGGAATTATGTGCCCATAGATTTTATTGTTCTTGATATTGATTGCAATCCGTCTTGCCCAATTATACTTGGTAGAACGTTTTTACGTACTATTGGTGTCGTGATTGATATGAAAGAAAGCAATATTAAATTTCAATTTCCACTAAGGAAGGCTATGGAACATTTCCCTAGAATAAGAATCAAGCCACCATATGAATCAATCATGAGGGCATCCTATGGATCTAGAAATAAAGATGACAATACTTGAATCTATGCTTTATGCCTAGCTATGGGCGTAAAACGATAGCGCTTGTTGGGAGGCAACCCAATGAATAAAATTTATTTTTGCCTTTTTTATTTTTGTTCTTGAGTGTTTGCACAATTATGCCTCTGTTATGATTGTGTTTTTTATGTTTTAATTAGTGTTTGTGCCAAGTGAAGCCTTTGGGATAGCTTTGGTGATAGTTGATTTGATCTTGTTGAAAAACAGAAACTTTTGCCTCCAGTAAAATAATTTTCAAAAATCACAGAAGAGACGCAAAAATCTGAATTTTTTACACAAGATTTATATACAAATTGCCTCTGTTGTCATGGTTTTTGTAACACCCCCGGTGGTTAACTACAGTAATCACCCTTTTGATAATGACAAGTCATCATGTTTAACACTGCATGATCATCAATTGCATCATAATGCATTTCAACTCCTAAGTCAAATCCAAATTTAAATAAAAGTGGAAAATAAAAGTTGTCCAAACCTGAAAACTAAAATGTGCATCATGTTGCAAATATTCTCATAGCATTTATAAAAATGATTGCAACATTTGTTGGAATTGTAAAAAGACTCGAACAACAAGGAACAGCAGCAACATAACACTGTTTAATCCTTTTTCAATTTAAATAAAATCCAAACAAAAAGATATGGACCCCAAACCAATTTCTAGCAGTGACAGATAATGCACTGTAAATAATGGAGCAAGTCTCATATTTTACAAAAGTCTTTTGGAATAAAGATAAAAGAAAAGCAAAACAGAAAAATAAAAAAAAGGAAAAGCCCCCCCCCCGGGACCAACTGGGCCGTGGCCCAGCTGGCCTACCAGGCACCACCCAGGCCGGCCCACTCCCCACCCCCCCTGGCCTATCCTCCCGCTCGTGGCCGAACCCTCCCCTCTACCAACCCCACCAACACCCCACCCCCCCCCCCCTCTCTCCTTCCCCATCCCTCCCCCTCCCCCCCCTGTTTCCCTTCCCCCCCCCTGCCCGTCCCCCCTCCCCCCCCTCTCTCTTCCCTCCTCCGTCCTTCCTCCTCCTTCCAGTCTCCTCCATCTCGCTATCCCTTCTTCCCATCTCCTACTCCTTCTCCTCTGCCTCCGGTCCCCTCCCCCCTCCTTTCCCCTCCGCCTCCTCTCCTTCTCGTTCCACTGTCCCCTCCTTCCTCCTCGCCTCTCCACGGCCTCGGTGCTTCTATCCCATACAATCGACCTCCTCGCTCCTGTCCCGCCCCCGCCCTCTGTTGAGCCCCCCGAACCGCAACTTCCCCCCCCTCGCCACTGTCACCGCGCGCCGGCCCGCGCCCCGCGCCGTGCCTCCGCTCGTGCGCGCCCTGCAAGCCGCGCGCCCGCCTCCCGCTGCTGCTCCTCCATCCCGACGCCGCACCGCGCCCGGCTGCCGCTCACCCGCGCTCGCTGGTGCCACCCCGCGCCCGAGCACGCGCCGCGCCTGCCGCGCCTGCCGCCGCCGCGCCTGCCGCCGCTCGCGCGCCCGTCGCCGGCCACGCCCGCGTCGCCGCGCGCCACGCCCACGCCCGCGTCCGCGCGCCCGTCGCCCGCGCCTGGTGTGGCCCTATGGGCCACTGACGAAGGGCCCAGCCCCCTGACCCACTGACCAGAGGGGCCCACGCCCCAGAAAAAAATAAAAAATAAAAAATAAAATAAAAAAATAATTAATAATAATAATAAAATTTAATTAATTAATTAACTTAATTAATCCTGTTAATTAACCTAACCTAATTAACCTAATTAACTACTGTTAATTAACCCTAATGACTGCTGACATCAGCATGATGTCATGCTGATGTCATCAGTTACTATTCTGGATAATGTTTAATTTAAATAATAAAAATAAATTCAGAAAATTAATAAAAGCTTTAGAAAATCATATAAAATAATCCGTAACTCAGATCGAAAAACTTTGTACATGAAAGTTGCTCAGAACGACGAGACGAATCTGAATACGCGGTCCGTTCGTCCGTCACGCGTCCCTAACTATCCGAACTTGCAACCGTTCCCCTCTTATCCTCTGTCCGATAATTCCAAAGACCCGGGAAATATCGTCAGATATTCTCCCGCTCCGTCTGTTACGTGTGATGCTGCGTTAGACTACCCCTAGCACCGTGTATCGTATTTGTCATGCTCATATTTGCTTTATATTTATACTGTTTCCTCCCCCTCTTCTCTCTCGATAGAGCCCGGTGCCGACGCAGCTCCGGTGATTGGTTCCAGTACTGACGACCTTGCCTTTGCCCCCGAGCAACCAGGCAAGCCCCCCCCCCTTTGATCATCCCGATATCGCCCATTCTATTTCTCATGCTTGCATTAGAATTGCTGCTGCTGCGGCTGCTTTACCTATTCTGATGCATAGCCTGTTCATTGTAACCTGCTGTTGATAATTACCTACATATCCTAAACTGTTTAGTCTAGGCTGGGTAGAGACCTATCAGTGACCCCACTTATCCCGACTGCCGCGCTGGATCGTCAGAAGACCCGATCAACGGGATTGAAGACCAGGCCCCGACACCGCACATCACCCCCTTTAGTTGTAACGACACTGCAGCGTTACTATCGAGTGCCGAGGGTGAAACCTCTTATAGCACTCCTGATGTTAACTCTGTAGAGAAGCTATTTGGTCGTGGTCATCGAGGGTGATTCCTCCTTCTCCACTTCCGATACGACGCTGTCATGCAACACATCAAGTGTGAACCCAGCGAGGGTGATTCCTCCTACGTTCACCTTGACAGATACATCGGTAGGAATCCAACGAGGGTGATACCTCGGATTCCCTTGATGTTATGGACACACGGATAATTAGACTGTACTGTTGTTACTTGGAAAGGCGGGTCGACCCTGAGGGGTACCCGCGTGTGATGTGAAGACGGGTTGCCTGTATGGTGCCCGAGTGTTGAGTACGAGGCGCGGCCGGGCATTCTTAACCCTTGCCGCAAGTCCTCGAGACGGGGCGACGGGGTCACATCTTTCGTGAGTCTCTGCTCGTTTCCGCAAGCCCCTAGTCCTAACGATTTGGATATTTGATCCGAGCAGGCCTCTGGTCTGATAGCACTAACCATCACGTGGGCATAGTATGGGCGTTCTGCATCGTATGCATCAGCCGAAAGCTCTGTCAGACGTCCAGTTCAGCATGGCGGCACGGTCGGATCGTGTCGGCCACCCGAGGCGATGCTGGTATCCACCCTGTGCGCAACGACCCGGAGGGCGAGGGGCGATGGCCAAGACCCCCTTGCGCTTAGGATGTAGACCGGCGGGGACCTCTCTGCTGAGCTGTAGGTAGGGTTGCGATGTGTCGTTTGGCCGAGGCCGGGCATGACCCAGGAAAGTGTGTCCGGCCGGAGTTAAGCGAGCGTGATGGGTAAGTTGGTGCACCCCTGCAGGGAAGAACATTTCTATCGATAGCCGGTCCTACGGTAAAGGACACTCGGAGTTGTATCCCGATCGATACAACTAGAACTGGATACCTGTGATGAGACCTGGATACTATGGCTCTGGGATTGCTTCTCGCAGGGAGCCGAGAAGGGATCTCAGGACGAGGTTGATGACTGTATGGCTCTGGGATTGTTTTCTCGCAGGGAGTCGAGAAAGGATCTCTGGGTGAGGTTGATATTATTACTGCTACATTATATGGTATTGTTCTACTCTCTCCTATTGCTGCAAGACCGATGAAGATGCTAGTCTTCGATAGGACTAGGCCTTCTCTCTATTCTGGCATTTCTGCAGCCCAGTCCACATATACAGCCTTCTTTTGATAATGTTGCATATGTAGTGTAGATCCTTGCTTGCTGAGTACTTCAGAGTACTCACGGTTGCTTTGCTTTCTTTTTCCCCCACATCAGTTTGTCGTGACCAGAGGACGGAGCCCCTGAGACAGATGCGCCGACGACCGCTACTACTACCCCGAGGATGGTTTTACCTCGAGCTTGCCGTCGACCAGAAGTAGGATTGGAGGGTCCCAGGCAGGAGGCCTTCGCCTTTCGATCGTAGTGTTTTATTTTGCCCCGCCTTTCTAAAGGCCTTTCTGTTTCTATTTCATATCTGTACTCAGATATCTGATGCTTCCGCTGACGCTTGTTCGCAAGCTTATGTATTCGAGCCCTCGAGGCCCCTGGCTTGTAATATAAAGCTTGTATGACTTTATTTATGTTTTAGAGTTGTGTTGTGATATCTTCCCGTGAGTCCTTAGGCTTGATCGTGTGCATTTGCGTGTATGATTAGTGCACGATCGGGCCGGGGGCGTCACAAGTTGGTATCAGAGCCGACTGCCTGTAGGAATCCCCTTTCCAACTCCTTAGCCGAAGTTGAGTCTAGTGGTCCAAAACTGTTTTACTAACTTGGCTGTGTGGCTTACGGGCCCACGTCGCCAATTGGGAGGTATTAGTATCTTTTATTCCTCATCTTTACTCTGGGACTCTGACCTCTCTTCCTTTCGGGTTAACTAAAGTTTACTAACGCCGACACTTAGGATCTCGTAATTCTCGTCCACCCGGAGAGCTGGATATATGTGCGATTTCCCTGACATTGATCTGATTAGTCTGATAATCATTTTCCTTTCCATTGTTTTGTTTAACCTTTCTCTCCGAGATCGGTTATACTTCTCCTTGTCTTTTGACAATCATGAGTTTCCTCTGTTTCAGATGGATCGTTTGTTTCCACCACACCCTGCGACGCAGCTACCAGCTGTTCGAGCAGGGATACATCCAGAGTACATTCTTTATCCACTGGGGCAGATGTCAATCCGTTACAATACCCCAGTACTTCTCCTCCAGATACCCGCAAAGACTTTGTGATCTATTGTGACGCATCCCGTGAAGGATTAGGCTGTATCCTAATGCAAGAGCGTAAAGTGATTGCTTATGGCTCTCGTCAATTGCGCCCACATGAAGAGAATTATCCGGTACATGATCTAGAACTAGCTGCTGTCATCTATGCACTGCAGTTGTGGCGACATTACCTTCTCGGTAATCGTTGCGAGATATACACGGATCATAAAAGTCTGAAGTACTTGTTCACTCAACCTTCTCTAAACCTCCGTCAGCAAAGATGGATGGAGGCCATTGCGGACTATGATTTGGGTATTTCCTATACCCCTGGCAAGGCTAACGTGATGGCTGATGCCTTAAGCCGCAAGTCCTATTGCGACAACCTCATGGTTAGGCGAGCTCAACCTCGTCTTTTTGAAGAACTATGCAAGCTAAATCTGCGTATTGTCCCACAGGGCTCTCTAAATAACCTTGTGATACAACCAGATCTTGAGAAAGCTGTTAAGGATGCGCAAGCTAAAGATGCTGAAGTTGATCTGATGAAGAAAGACCTTCACCTTGTAAAGTACAGGGATTTCTCGCTGTCTGAAGATGGAACCTTGTATTTCAGAAACCGCATTGTGGTACCTCGTTTCGAACTCATGACTGACAAAGTAATGAAGGAGGCACATGACACACCGTTGTCTATTCATCCGGGTAGCACCAAAATGTATCGTGATCTCCGTCAAAGGTACTGGTGGTCTAGAATGAAGCAGGACATTGCTCGTTATGTTGCTGAATGTGATGTGTGTCGTCGCGTTAAAGCAGAACATCAGAAGCCTGCTGGAATTCTGCAACCGTTGCCTATTCCTCTATGGAAATGGGATAAGGTTCAGATGGATTTCATTACAGGACTTCCCAGGTCACAGAAGGGTCACGATGCTATTCTTGTCGTCGTCGACCAACTCTCCAAAGTTGCACACTTCCTGCCTGTCAAGGAGACGATCACTGCTAGTCAGTTAGCAGAGTTGTATATCTCCAGAATTGTTTCACTCCACGGTATTCCGAAGGAGATCAGTTCCGACCGTGGCGGTCTTTTCACTTCCAAATTCTGGGAAAGTTTCCAAACAGCTATGGGAACTCATATTACCTGGAGTTCAGCTTATCACCCCCAATCCCAAGGCCAAGTTGAACGAGTCAATCAAGTGCTTGAAGACATGCTGCGAGCTTGTGTCATATCGTTCGGTAAGAAGTGGGAAGACTCTCTTCCATATGCCGAGTTCTCTTATAACAACAGCTATCAAGCCAGCTTGAAAATGGCCCCCTTCGAAGTTCTATATGGACGTAAGTGTCGAACCCCTCTGAATTGGTCAGAAACTGGGGAACGACCTCTTGTTGGACCGGATATTATTCAACACGCCGAAGAACAAGTTCGTATCGTCCGTGAAAACCTCAAGGCAGCTCAGGACCGCCAGAAGAGCAACTATGATCGCAAACGATGGGGTTTGACTTATCAACCTGGTGATCAAGCTTATCTACGTGTCACCCCTATGAAGGGCACTCACCGTTTTGGAATCAAGGGCAAGTTAGCTCCACGCTACATTGGTCCTTTCCGCATTATTGCTAGACGTGGTCAGGTGGCATATAAATTGGAATTGCCACCGCAATTCTCTCATGTCCACGACGTCTTCCATGTGTCGCAACTTCGTAAATGCTTCAAGGAATCTCCGCACCGAGCTGTGGATCACGAGATGCTTGAATTCCAAGATGATCTATCTTATAAGGAGCATCCGATCCACATTCTCGATCAAGCTGAACGTCGGACCCGTCAGAAGGTTACCAAGTTCCTCAAAGTACAGTGGTCAAATCATACTGAAGATGAAGCCACTTGGGAACGCGAGGATAATCTTCGTGCGGAATACCCCGAACTTTTTCCTTCTACTTCTTAATTCTCGGGACGAGAATTCTTGTTAGTAGAGGAGATTTGTAACACCCCCGGTGGTTAACTACAGTAATCACCCTTTTGATAATGACAAGTCATCATGTTTAACAGTGCATGATCATCATTTGCATCATAATGCATTTCAACTCCTAAGTCAAATCCAAATTTAAATAAAAGTGGAAAATAAAAGTTGTCCAAACCTGAAAACTAAAATGTGCATCATGTTGCAAATATTCTCATAGCATTTATAAAAATGATTGCAACATTTGTTGGAATTGTAAAAGGACTCGAACAACAAGGAACAGCAGCAACATAACACTGTTTAATCCTTTTTCAATTTAAATAAAATCCAAACAAAAAGATATGGACCCCAAACCAATTTAGCAGTGACAGATAATGCACTGAAATAATGGAGCAAGTCTCATATTATACAAAAGTCTTTGGAATAAAGATAAAAGAAAAGCAAACAAAAAAATAAAAAGGAAAAGCCCCCCCCCCCCCCCCCCCCCGGACCAACTGGGCCGTGGCCCCGCTGGCCACCAGGCCACCACCCAGGCCGGCCCATCCCCACCCCGGCCTATACCTCCCGCTCGGGCCGAACCCTAGCCGCTACCCCCACCCCCCTCGCATTCCCCTCCCCCCCCCCAAAAAAAAAAAACTAGCTACGCGTAGCAACCCCAAACCCAATCAAAAAAATAACAAACAACCCACCACAACAGACGCAACAAACACCACCACATACCCCCCTACCCAAACCCAACTACTAAAAGGAAAAGAAAAAGAAGGAAAACCAAAAAAACAAACACCAAAAAACAAACACACAAAAAAACAACCAAACCACAACAACCCCACCAACACACACCACAAAAACACACACACACAAACACCCACACCACACACACCCACACCCCCAACAACCCGGATCTCCTCATGGTAGCGCCGGACGCCGCCGCCGTCGCGCCTCGACGCCCTGCGGCCGCGCCGACGCCGGACCTCGCCGCCGCCCACGCCGCCCGTTGCCGCCCCGCCTCTCCGCTGCACCGCCGGCCTCCTCGCCTCTCCCCGCTCGTCGAGCCCGCCCGAGGCCCCCCCCCCCCGCCATGGGAGCCCCCGGAAAACCGCACTTCCCCCCCCTCGCCACGGTCACCGCACGCCGGCCCGCGCCCCGCGCCGCGCCTCCGCTCGTGCGCGCCCTGCAAGCCGCGCGCCCGCCTCCCGCTGCTGCTCCTCCATCCCGACGCCGCACCGCGCCCGGCTGCCGCTCGCCCGCGCTCGCTGGTGCCACCCCGCGCCCGAGCACGCGCTCGCGTGGCCTCGCGCGCGCCCGCGTTGTGCCCGCGCGCCGCGCCTGCTGCCGCCCGCGCGCCCGTCGCCGGCCACGCCCGCGTCCCCGCGCGCCACGCCCGCGCCCGCGCGCCCGTCGCCCGCGCCTGGTGTGGCCCTATGGGCCACTGACGAAGGGCCCAGCCCCCTGACCCACTGACCAGAGGAGCCCACGCCCCAGAAAAAAATAAAAAATAAAATAAAAAAAATAATTAATAATAATAATAATAAATTTAATTAATTCATTAACTTAATTAATCCTGTTAATTAACCTAACCTAATTAACCTAATTAACTACTGTTAATTAACCCTAATGACTGCTGACATCAGCATGATGTCATGCTGATGTCATCAGTTACTATTCTGGATAATGTTTAATTTAAATAATAAAAATAAATTTAGAAAATTAATAAAAGCTTTAGAAAATCATATAAAATAATCCGTAACTCAGATCGAAAAACTTTGTACATGAAAGTTGCTCAGAACGACGAGACGAATCTGAATACGCGGTCCGTTCGTCCGTCACGCGTCCCTAACTATCCGAACTTGCAACCGTTCCCCTCTTATCCTCTGTCCGATAATTCCAAAGACCCGGGAAATATCGTCAGATATTCTCCCGCTCCGTCTGTTACGTGTGATGCTGCGTTAGACTACCCCTAGCACCGTGTATCGTATTTGTCATGCTCATATTTGCTTTATATTTATATTGTTTCCTCCCCCTCTTCTCTCTCGATAGAGCCCGGTGCCGACGCAGCTCCGGTGATTGGTTCCAGTACTGACGACCTTGCCTTTGCCCCCGAGCAACCAGGCAAGCCCCCCCCCTTTGATCATCCCGATATCGCCCATTCTATTTCTCATGCTTGCATTAGAATTGCTGCTGCTGCGGCTGCTTTACCTATTCTGATGCATAGCCTGTTCATTGTAACCTGCTGTTGATAATTACCTACATATCCTAAACTGTTTAGTCTAGGCTGGGTAGAGACCTATCAGTGACCCCACTTATCCCGACTGCCGCGCTGGATCGTCAGAAGACCCGATCAACGGGATTGAAGACCAGGCCCCGACACCGCACATCACCCCCTTTAGTTGTAACGACACTGCAGCGTTACTATCGAGTGCCGAGGGTGAAACCTCTTATAGCACTCCTGATGTTAACTCTGTAGAGAAGCTATTTGGTCATGGTCATCGAGGGTGATTCCTCCTTCTCCACTTCCGATACGACGCTGTCATGCAACACATCAAGTGTGAACCCAGCGAGGGTGATTCCTCCTACGTTCACCTTGACAGATACATCGGTAGGAATCCAACGAGGGTGATACCTCGGATTCCCTTGATGTTATGGACACACGGATACTTAGACTGTACTGTTGTTACTTGGAAAGGCGGGTCGACCCTGAGGGGTACCCGCGTGTGATGTGAAGACGGGTTGCCCGTATGGTGCCCGAGTGTTGAGTACGAGGCGCGGCCGGGCATTCTTAACCCTTGCCGCAAGTCCTCGAGACGGGGCGACGGGGTCACATCTTTCGTGAGTCTCTGCTCGTTTTCGCAAGCCCCTAGTCCTAACGATTTGGATATTTGATCCGAGCAGGCTTCTGGTCTGATAGCACTAACCATCACGTGGGCATAGTATGGGCGTTCTGCATCGTATGCATCAGCCGAAAGCTCTGTCAGACGTCCAGTTCAGCATGGCGGCACGGTCGGATCGTGTCGGCCACCCGAGGCGATGCTGGTATCCACCCTGTGCGCAACGACCCGGAGGGCGAGGGGCGATGGCCAAGACCCCCTTGCGCTTAGGATGTAGACCGGCGGGGACCTCTCTGCTGAGCTGTAGGTAGGGTTGCGATGTGTCGTTTGGCCGAGGCCGGGCATGACCCAGGAAAGTGTGTCCGGCCGGAGTTAAGCGAGCGTGATGGGTAAGTTGGTGCACCCCTGCAGGGAAGAACATTTCTATCGATAGCCGGTCCTACGGTAAAGGACACTCGGAGTTGTATCCCGATCGATACAACTAGAACTGGATACATGTGATGAGACCTGGATACTATGGCTCTGGGATTGCTTCTCGCAGGGAGCCGAGAAGGGATCTCAGGACGAGGTTGATGACTGTATGGCTCTGGGATTGTTTTCTCGCAGGGAGTCGAGAAAGGATCTCTGGGTGAGGTTGATATTATTACTGCGACATTATATGGTATTGTTCTACTCTCTCCTATTGCTGCAAGACCGATGAAGATGCTAGTCTTCGATAGGACTAGGCCTTCTCTCTATTCTGGCATTTCTGCAGCCCAGTCCACATATACAGCCTTCTTTTCATAATGTTGCATATGTAGTGTAGATCCTTGCTTGCTGAGTACTTCAGAGTACTCACGGTTGCTTTGCTTTCTTTTTCCCCCACATCAGTTTGTCGTGACCAGAGGACGGAGCCCCTGAGACAGATGCGCCAACGATCGCTACTACTACCCCGAGGATGGTTTTACCTCGAGCTTGCCGTCGACCAGGAGTAGGATCGGAGGGTCCCAGGCAGGAGGCCTTCGCCTTTCGATCGTAGTGTTTTATTTTGCCCCGCCTTTCTAAAGGACTTTCTGTTTCTATTTCATATCTGTACTCAGATATCTGATGCTTCCGCTGACGCTTGTTCGCAAGCTTATGTATTCGAGCCCTCGAGGCCCCTGGCTTGTAATATAAAGCTTGTATGACTTTATTTATGTTTTAGAGTTGTGTTGTGATATCTTCCCGTGAGTCCTTAGGCTTGATCGTGTGCATTTGCGTGTATGATTAGTGCACGATCGGGCCGGGGGCATCACAGTTTTCAGAATTTTTGGAGTTACAGAAGTATGAGAACAATTAGTATTTTTACAGACTGTTCTGTTTTTGACAGATTATGTTTTCTTTGCATTGTGTTCTTATTTTGATGAATCTATGGTTTGTATCGAGGGGTATAAGCCATGGTAAAGTTAGAATACAGTATATATAATGCAATAACAAAATTTTATTGGGTTTTATACAGTACTTAAAGTAAAGATTAGTTTTCTTATACTAACGGATCTCACGAAGGTTTTGTTGAGTTTTGTGTGATTGAAGTTTTCAAGTTTTGGGTGAGATCACGATGGATGAAGAAATAAGGAGTAAGAAGAGCCTAAGCTTGGGGATGCCCCATGGAACCCCAAGCCCTTATCCAAAGATAAACAAGCAACTAATCTTATGGATGCCCCTGAGTGGCATCCCCTCTTTCTTCTAACGACCATCGGTATTTTACTTGGAGCTATATTTTTATTCGTCACATATCGTGAGTTTTTCTTGGATCGTCTTGTGTTATATGAGTCTTTGATTGTTTTTCTTTTTAATTTGTGTCATCTATCCTTGCTGAACACACCTTTTTGGGAGAGCCAAAATTATGCTATGATTTGTTAGAATTGCTCTATATGCTTCACTTAAATTTTTTGAGCTATGGAATTGCTCTAGTGCTTCACTTATATCTTTTTTTAGCACGGTGTGCTTTAATATTTTTGAAGAAATGCTCTCATGCTTCACTTAGATTTATTCGGGAGTTAGTAATTTTGAAGAAATTCTCTCATGCGTCACTTATATTATTTTGAGAGAAGAAAATTTTATGCTCATGTTCTTCACTTAGATTTGTTTGAGCTATTAAAAGCAACATATGAAACTAGTCCCAAAGTGATAGATATTCAAGAGGGATATAATAAAAACTTTCATGAAGATCATTGGACAAAATAAACTTGATTCTTTGTAATAGTTTTGCGATATGATGATATAATATATGAGTCATGTTGATGAGTAATTGTGCTTTAGTAAGAATATTGGTGTTAAGGTTTGTGATTCCCTATGCAAGCAAGAAAGTCAATAGTTATGCAATGAAATTACATCCTGCTTGTGGTGCATTATTTGGTGTTAGTTATGCTTAATGCTCGCTTATGAGATTTTTTGTTTCTTGGTTGGATGCTTCTCAATCTTTTTGCTAGCCTTCACTTGTACTAAGTAGGAATACTACTTGTGCATCCAAAATCCTTAAACCCAGTTTTGCCATATGAGTCCTCTATACCTACCTATATGCAGTGTTTTCATGCCGTTCTAAGCAAATTTGTATGTGCCATCTCTAATTTTCAAAATAAATTTCCTTTTTGTGTGCTTGTACCGCTCATGAAACGGTAGGGGGTAGCTGATATTTTTCCATGCTAGATGTGTTATTCTCAAGATGAGTGTTTATTCACTTGTCATTGCACGAGAGTACGGCAAAGGTATTAGGGATGCCCAGTCCCGAAATGAAAAATGAATTTACTTTATGTTGTCAAATAATAAATTCCTTGGAAAGTGTTGGTATGGATGGCACCCGTGGATATGGCTAGCCGTGGAATGTGAAAGTATGGTGGAAAAAGGAATAAACTTTATTTTCTGTTTGGGAACTGCCTATGATATATCTAGCATGGAAAGTATTGGGAACTACTCGATCGTTTTCGTTGACAGGAAAAGCATGCCACCCAAAATGTTTTATCTCTATCTTTTTCGCTTTGAGCTCTGGCACCTCTACAAATCCCTACTTCCCTCTGCGAAGGGCCTTTCTATTTACTTTATGCAATTTTTATTTTTATTTTGAGTCTCCATCTTCTCTTATAAAGCACCAACTAAGGGGCACTATGATCGTACTTGAGCATTGGGTATAGCTAATATGCGAGTGTGTTTCATGAATGGATCAATGATTGAGCATAACGGGCTAGGGATAACTTGCTTTAGTGTTGATATTTTGAAAGACATGGTTGCTTGTTGATATGATTGAGTATTGAAATCTTCATGTCAAAACTAGACTATTGCTTTGAATCATATAAAAGTCCAAATGTCCATGCTACAAGAAAAGAAAATGTGATGAACATGTTAGGCAGCGTTCCACATCAAAAATTCTGTTTTTATCATTTACCTACTCGAGGATGAGTAGGAATTAAGGTTGGGGATGCTGATACGTCTCCAACGTATCTATAATTTTTGCTTGTTCCATGCTGTTATATTATCATTCTTGGATGTTTTACAATCATTTTATAGCAACTTTATATCATTTTTTGGGACTAACCTTTTGACATAGAGCCCAGTGCCAGTTGCTGTTTTTTGCTTGTTTTTTACTTCGCAGAATGTCAGTACCAAATGGAGTCCAAACGCAATGAAACTTTTTGGAGAATTTTTATGGATCTGAAGACACAACATGGGCCAAAGAAGTACCATAGGGGGCTCCGAGGGGAGCACAACCCACCTGGGCGTGCCCTGGTGGGTTGTGCCCACCTCGGCCGCCTCCCGCACCACCTCTTCACTCTATAAATACCCCAATATTCCAAAAACCCTAGGGGAGTCGATGAAACACAATTCCAGCCGCCGCAAGATCCAGAACCACCAGATCCAATCTAGACACCATCACGGAGGGTTCATCATTCTCATTGGTGCCTCTTCGATGATGCGTGAGTAGTTCATTGTAGACCTTCGGGTCCGTAGTTAGTAGCTAGATGGCTTCCTCTCTCTCTTGTGATTCTCAATACAATGGTCGCTTGGAGATCTATTTGATGTAACTCTTTTTGCGGTGTGTTTGTTGGGATCGGATGAACTTTGAGTTTATGATCAGATCTATTTTATCCATGAAAGTTATTTGAGTTTCTTTGATCTCTTATATGCATGATTACTTATAGCCTCATATTTCTTCTTCGAATCTTTGGTTTAGTTAGGCCGACTAGATCGATTTTTCTTGACATGGGAAGATGTGCTTTGTGATGGGTTCGATCTTACGGTGCTCAATCCCAGTGACAGAAGGGGACATGACACGTATGTATCGTTGCTATTAAGGATAACAAGATGGGGTCTATTCCTACATGAATAGATCCTGTCTACATCATGTCATCATTCTTATTGCATTACTCCATTTCTCCATGAACTTAATACACTAGATGCATGCTGGATAGCGGTCGATGTGTGGAGTAATAGTAGTAGATGCAGGCAGGAGTCGGTCTACTAATCTTGGACGTGATGCCTATATAATGATCATTGCCTGGATATCGTCAAGATTATTTGAAGTTCTATCAATTGCCCAACAATAATTTGTTTACCCATCGTATGCTATTTTTCTCGAGAGAAGCCACTAGTGAAATCTACGGCCCCCGGGTCTATTCTTCATCATATTTGCTTTCCGATCTATTATTTGCCACTTTTATTTTCAGATCTATTATTCCAAAAACCCAAAAATACCTTGCTGCACTTTTTTGTTACTTCTTTTATTTCGCGTTTACACTACAAGAAATATGTCAACTTGTGACCTTCTGTCAGTGACCCTGGAAGAATTGGTCATAAATCTACGGCCATTTGAGACCAATTGGTCAAAAGCTGTTCGGAGGGCTCCAAACCCTAAACTATAACGACCATTTTGGTCAGAAAGGTCGTAATTTCCTTACACGAAATGGTCGTAAAGCAAACAACACTGGTCCGCTACCTTATTTCTAGCTGATAACGACCAATATAGATGGTCATAACCTTGTAAATTGTGGTGCATTGCTATGACTAGGCGCCACCTCATCAGTTTTGCCTATGTGTCAATTTTTGCCCTAGGTTGTGAAGCAGCCTATATTTCTGTCATTCCCAAAATTCCCAAAAATTTGGGTATTCTTTACTATCCAAATCATTGCCTCATGACAATATTCAGCTCCATTTGCTTGGTAAATTTTCCTCGGCAAATTTCCAAAGTTTCTGTTCAGCTAGAACCATTGTGAAGGAAGAACTAGCTAGGCATATCCTAATGAGCTCAATTTTTGCGACATTTCTATATTCCCAAATCATATCTCTCCACAAAATTTGAGCCCCATCTAACAATCCATGTGAGCTCACCATCCAATCATTGTTTCTGGTAATATTTTCAGTTTGTGAAGCAACTATATTTTATGTTAATTTATAATTTCTGAAAATTTACCAGGACATGACCCTACCCATATAACCTGCCTCCACCAAATTTTAGCTCATTTAATCTATCCAATTTCCCTCAACATTTTCCCAATTTTCTGTTCAGTGGAGAGCAGTGTGAAGGAAGTACCATTTGTATTTATCCAAATGGTATGAAATTTTTACAGTGCCTTCATATGCCCAAATTATCATCCTCCTCCAAACTTCAGATCAATCCATTCATTCATTTGAGTCCAGCTTCAACATTCATATTTATGTCTAGTGTGGTACTTTGCAAAGCAAGTGACACCTAGGCTCCTCCATTTGAGCTGCAAATTTTCCAAGAAAGTGTCCTTAGTAGATGATCATCCTTGGCCAAACCTCAGGCCCATTGGCCATGTGCATTTTCCCTACCACTAATCAAACACTTGGCTGCGAATTCATGTTTGAGCTTAGTTCAGTCTACTCGTGAGATTCTTCTATTGCCTTCTTCTTCCTAACACCTACCGGGGGAGTGCCCAACCCACTAGACATGCCTAGGCCGCCTAGAACGCGTGGCAACGCCACGGTCACGCGGTGACCACGCGGCGGGCATGCAAGTTTACGCGCTCTGGAGTTGGGGCCCTTGGCCACCATCCAAACCTCAACGTATCACCACCAAACCATGTATTTCTGATTAAATAGATACTTATGTACCTATAAATGATTTTTGGAAAAATTAAAGAGCAAACTATGAGGCAGCTGCAGTTCAAATTTGGCCCGCTTCCTACTGAATCGGTGGAAATTTGTCTTTTTCACCAGAGGTGTATAAAAACTTTTGACACCCAACCATTTTGTCAATTGTACATTAAATATGACCAAATGTATTATAAAAATGATCTGGTCCCATTTTGCAACAAATATATGGTAGGTCCTTCACAAAAAAACTCATTTTGGGCACTCGAAAAATAGAAAATGAATTTTTCGTCCAAAGAAAATGAAAACTTCCTTAGGCAACATTGTTTTCCATTTCAATATGCACCCTTGTGCACAATATGAGATCATTTGAACAAAATATGCCATGAATGTGGCCATAAGATTGATCATTTTCCTTGAAAACCATGAATCTTCACACATGATAGCTCATTTCTGAGAACATTTTTTTAAAGAATTATTGTATTACAAGTTTATTATTTTTCTGGTAACTTGGTCATATATAATGACACAATGCGGAGGTTTTCCAATTTTTTGATTTTTTTTTAATTTTTCATGCCCGTTTCAAAATGCGGTCAAAACCGCGGGCATGACCGTTCCTAGCTAGTGATTGAATCTTGGATTTTTTTTGGTGTTTCTCTGATTAAATAGATACTTATGTACCTAGAAATGATTTTTGGAAAAAATAAAGAGCAAACTATGAGGCAGCCGCAGTTCAAATTTGACCCACTTCCAACTAAATCGGCAGAAATTTATCTTTTTCACGAGAGGTGGATCAAATCTTTTGACACCCAACTATTTGGTCAATTATTCATTAAATATGGACTAATATTTTATAAAAAATGATCTGGTCCAATTTTGCCACAAATATATGATAGATTCTTCAGAAAAAACTCATTTTGGGCACTCAAAAAATGGAAAATGATTTTTTCATCAAAAGAAATTGAAAACTTCCTTAGACAACATTGTTTGCCATTCCAAGATGCACCCTTGTGCACAAGATGAGGTCATTTGAACAAACTATGCCATGAATGTGGCCATAAGATTGATCATTTGGCTTGAA
Source organism: Thinopyrum elongatum (assembly GCA_011799875.1). Lineage (NCBI taxonomy): Eukaryota > Viridiplantae > Streptophyta > Magnoliopsida > Poales > Poaceae > Thinopyrum > Thinopyrum elongatum. Next base: position 619,032,588 of record CM022298.1, on the reverse strand, counting down.
AGCCATTCATCTTCACACATGATAGCTCGTTTCTGAGACCACTTTTTTAAAATAATTACCATATTACAAGTTTATTATTTTTCCTGGTAACTTGGTCACATATAATGACACAATGCGAAGGTTTTCCAATTTTTAATTTTTTTAATTTTTCACGCCCATTTCAAAATGCGGTCAAAACGGCGGGCATGACTGTTCCTAGCTAGTGGTTGAATATTGGAAAACTTTTGGTGTTTCTGTGATTAAATAGATACTTATGAACCTAGAAATGATTTTTTGAAAAAATAAAGAGCAAACTATGAGGCAGCTGTAGTTCAAATTTGACCCGTTTCCTACTGAATCGGCGGAAATTTGTCTTTTTTACCAGAGGTGGATCAAAGCTTTTGACACCCAACCATTTAGTTAATTGTGCATTAAATATGACCTAATTTATTAGAAAATTGATTTGGTCCAATTTTGCAACAAATATATGGTAGGTCCTTAAAAAAACTCATTTTGTGCAATCAAAAAATGGAAAATGAATTTTTCGTCCAAGGAAAATGAAAAATTCCTTAGGCAACATTGTTTGCCATTCCAAGATGCACCCTCATGCACAATATTAGATCATTTGAACAAACTATGCCATGAATGTGGCCATCAGATTGATCATTTGGCTTGAAAGCCATGAATCTTCATACATGATAGCCCATTTCTAAGAACACTTTTTTAAAATAATTACCATATTACAAGTTTATTATTTTTCATGGTAACTTGGTCACATATAATGACACAATGTCAAGGTTTTCTAATTTTTTGATTATTTTTGAATTTTTCATGCCCGTTTCAAAATGCGGTCAAACGGCGTGCACGACCGTTCCTAGCTAGTGGTTGGATCTTGGAAAAAATTTGGTGTTTCCCTGATTAAATAGATACTTATGTACCTAGAAATAATTTTTTAAGAAAATAAAGAGCAAACTATGAGGCAACTGCAGTTCAAATTTGACCCGCTTCCTAATGCATTGGTGGAAATTTGTCTTTTTCACGAGAGGTGGATCAAAGCTTTTGACACCCAACCATTTGGTCAATTTTGCATTAAATATGTCCTAGTATTTTAGAAAATTGATTTGGTCCAATTTTGCAACAAATATATGGTAGGTCCTTCACAAAAAAACTCATTTTGTGCTCTCGAAAAATGGAAAATGAATTTTTCGTGCAAAGAAAACGAAAACTTCCTTAGGAAACATTGTTTGCCATTCCAAGATGCACCCTTGTGCACAATATTAAATCATTTGAACAAACTATGCCATGAATGTGGCCATAAGATTGATCATTTGGCTTGAAAGCCATGAATCTTCATACATGATACCTCATTTCTGAGAACACTTTTTAAAAATAATTACCATATTACAAGTTTATTATTTTTCCTGGTAACTTGGTCACATATAATGACACAATGCGAAGGTTTTCCAATTTTTTGTTTTTTTTTGAATTTTGCATGCCCATTTCAAAATGAGGTCAAAACGGCGGGCATGACCGTTCTGAGCTAGTTGTTGAATCTTGAATTTTTTTTTGGTGTTTCCCTGATTAAATAGATACTTATGTACCTAAAAATGATTTTTGGAAAAAATAAAGAACAAACTATAAGGCAGTTGCAGTTCAAATTTGATCCGTTTCTAGCTGGATCGGCGGAAATTTGTCTTTTTCACGAGAGGTGAATCAAAACTTTGACACCTAACTATTTGGTCAATTGTACATTAAATATGTCCTGATATTTTAGAAAATTGATTTGGTCCAATTTTGCAACAAATATATTGTAGGTCCTTCACAAAAAAAACTCATTTTGAGCATTTGAAAAAGGAAAAATGAATTTTTAGTCAACTACGACCAATTTTTTAGTCAACTATGACCAATTTAGATGTCATGACATCGTACGCGTGTACTGCATTTTGATTGGTCCGTGGGCGTTTCATGCGGATCATGGATGGAACACCGTCGGATGCTCGTGGATCCAACGGCAGTCCTCACCCCAAGCCCACCTAAGCTGAAACCCTAGCTCTCCTGAGTCCTTGTGGACATTTTCCATCCACACCCCCCACCCCCGCCTCCTTTCTTTCTTCCCTCGCTCTCTTCCCCTTCCTCTCTCCGTCCGCGCACGCCATGGCCGCCCGCACGCCCCTCTGCCGCCCACGCCTCACTCCAGCCGGCGTTGACCCGCAGCCCATCTCTCGCTCCCTCTCTCCACCGATCCATCGATCCATGGCATCCCATTTGCACGCCTTTCTCCTCGCGGCATCCCATCAATCCACGGCCAGATCCGCCACCCATCCCGACCCACTCCTCTCCCACACACCCCGATCCATCCCCCCTCATCTCTCACATCGTCGCCGTCTGCTTCTCCTCCGCCGCGCCCCACAGGCGACAGCGGCCACCCCGCCCCATCGCCGTCGAGCAGCGTCGCAGCAAGGCAAGCCCTGCACCTGCACGCATGCCCAGAAGCTCGCCTGATCTCGTGACCACCCTGCTGACTAACTCACGCGAAATGGTGCGCAGGCCACGATGACGCCGGATCTGGCCAAGGAGTACGACTACTGCGTCTACGACTCGGACGTCGCCACCGGCTACGGCGTCGACGCGCCCCTCCTCCTCACCGCCGCGCAGGCCATCATCATGCTCGCCAGCCGGTGCTTCTGCTGCGGCCGCGGGCTCAAGCCGGGGGGCTCGCGCGCCTACACCCTCATGCTCTTCCTCTTCTCATGGTAAACTATTTATTACAGTATGTTTAAGTTAAGTTTCCTTTCCATTCGTTTGCCTTCTGACATTTGTGGCCATTAGTTCAGTTTTCCGCTTCTGCAGCAATTTGAAATCGATTAGATCTAGCCCTGTGGTCTGAATTTACTGATGGCGCTTAAGCCTCAGTTTAGATCTAAAGTGAGGTTGAGGTTGGGGTTCAGATCTGTGTGTGTGTGTGTGTCAATTCTGCTGCTGGTTTGTTTTATGTTGGGTTGGCTATTAATTTCAAGCTAAGAATTATTCCGTACTTTAATACTTTAGATTCGAGTGCCTTCTGAACTGGGTGCCCCCTCATGGTCTAATTTGGTTAGCCTAGAAGGATTCTGTGTTTGTGCTAAATTTAGTAGTAGTTGTTTACAGTTCTGTTATGGAGATGCAGAATTGTGCAGGTACCTTAGATCTGTTATAAGTTTGGTATATAGAATCTCTTGACTGAACCAAATTTTGGCACAGAACTGGTACTGTATTATAGTAGGAGTAGCTCTTATTGAACTGGTACTGCTACCGGTGAGCACCCACCTCCTCCTCCTGCTGCTTCTCATCTCATCTTATCTGCTACTGCTGTATGTCTGTCTACAATGCATCATGGACACAAATTTCAGAAAATCTTGACACCACCATTCTGAATCCTACATCATCATAGCTTTGACTGCACGCTAGATGCTTAGCAATGACCAACTACCCGCCGCCCGGATCACTAGCACCGCCCCATTTTTACTGCCGCGCACCGATGCAGGTGCTTAATCCGCCGAGCCGCCGTGCTTCTGAAACCATGCCGCTTGCCCGTCTACAAACAACATTCAGGGTTTCAAACTGCCACATTTTACAGCTAGCTAGTTCAACCAAGGTAATCTGGCTATGTGGGTAAACTCGCATCGCAATGGTCCGATGAGCTGACATGGTGGCATGGCATGTACTGATGCATTGATTTATCAGCTGACATGGTGGCATGGCATGTACATGCCATGCCACCATGCCAGTGCCTAGTGCCCGCCTACCTGCAGTGCTCTGCTGCTTCTCATCTCTCATCCTCTTACCTGCTGTGGCTGTATGTCATGTGTGCACCATGGACAGAAATTTCAGAGCCAACTGAAAGAAATTCTACTCTTTACTGCAGAACAGTATACATCATAACTTTGTTGGTTGCCTGCTAATTGTGTGCAAACTGCCTATCAATAGCTTATCAAGCACTGCCTGACTGGATCGCATCGCTTTGCTGTCGTCGTTGTGCCGTCAGTGCTCTTTCCTCTCTGTCTGTCTATGACAGTAGGATTCATGCACCAAGCCAAGAACCTGAATCTTTTGTTAGGCTGCTAGTAAACCAGACTGTACTCTTTCCAATTGCAATTTGGGTAGAACCTGCAATTAAGTGCACAGACATATATGGATTATGGTTTAATTCGTATGTATGTTTGTATGTGCATGCTTACGACTTTGACTAAAACTAGTTAATTCATTGTTCTACCTTGAAGGTGACCAGTCCCTAGCTGCGCGCTTTGGTCGGTCCTGCTAATTTCAGTTCCTATGATTTTTAATCTCCATTTTCTGTTTTCCCCAGCTACCAAGACTCTGAGTTTGTGGTGATGGCAGCTGAGATGGAGCCGATCAAAATCTTCCCCCACCCCCTGTTGCTTACTGATGATAACAAGGTAGAAATTCTCTCCGTATGCTGCATCATATATAGTACTGCTAATTAGTTTGTATGATGTTGCTTGTGTGATATGGTTAGACCGATGACTGTATGATGTGTTAAAGATTAACAGAATATATGATATGACTTGTGTGCTGACCTCTAGTATCTTGCTCATCTGTAATGTGTCTGTTATACGCTTGACTTTCTTTGGCCTGCTATTTTTATTTATCAAATGAAAGGACATTCTGTTTGGTAGTGGGCGATTTTGCTCAAAAATAAGTAAATAAATTGTATGTGCATGATAAAATGTTAGATGTCTATTGGTTGCTGTATATGGGCAAGACAAATTGAATCCTGCTGTGTACTTGTCAATTCTAGCTTATATTGGTGTTTTGCGATCCTAAAAAATTATTGAATCCTGCTATGTACTTGTCAATCCTGCTGTGTATTCATATTGTGTCTCTGTTTTCTTGAATGAACGAGTTATCTCATTTTAACTAGCTGGAGAACAAAAAGCATGGTACTAGCTCAATTTGTGTTATCATTCTAAATAAGTTTCCTTTTCTTGAATGGTCTGTTCATAATATATTTGCCTCACTTTTTCTGATTCTTCTCTGCTGATTCATGTAACAGGGCGACCGAGGAAGGCATGTTGCCGTTTTGTTTGTTCCCAACCCTGATTATGGTCGTCCAGCGAGTCCGGCATGTTGTTCATTTGACTATGGTCGTCCAGCGAGTCTGGCATGTTGTCATTTTCTTGTAAAGCACTACTGTATTACACTTGTAGAGCTTGTAAAGTACTATTTTACACATGGTCATATGTATTGGCACGGATAGAGCTTGTTACTGTGATTGCCATTGTATTACATGATCTGGTTGCTCTTATTTGAAGTATCATGTGTGATTTTTGTCTGCTGGTTGAAATATGAAGAATATGAGCCTGATAGATGGGACCCACTTACCAGAACATGACAAATGGGACCCAGTTATCAGAACCTGACAACCGGGACCCATCTGACTAGTGGACCCATTTAATAAAAAAAGAAAATGAAATTGTTTAGACAAAAAGGCCATGGCCCAACAATAAAAAAGGGTACAAATGTTGGGCTTGGCCCATGAAGCCGATCAAAAATTGACAGAAAAAAATATAAAAAGGCTGAATTGTTGGGCTTGGCCCAAGTAAAGAGTCGAACTGGACCGGGCTGATTCTAATCAACGGCCTTTTCATTTGGTCGCAATTTTGCCACGTCGGATCCGACGTGGCCTGGGCAGACAACCAACGACCAAAGCAATTGGTCATTGGTTCAATGACCTTTTGTTTTGGTCGTTGCCTTCAACGACCTTATCACAAAGAAGGTCGTTAATTTCCATTAAAGACGGTCAGCTTTTGACCATCTATTTTTGGTCACAAAAAGGTCGCAAATGAAAAACAATGACCATTCAGCGACCAATAGTGATGGTCGCATTTGACATATTTCTTGTAGTGTTATTCGAGATCTAATTATCCAATCTATCATAATTTTTATCCCGTCAACTTGACAATTTCTAGCACCATTACCCGTTGAGGGATTGACAACCCCTCCTAATCGTCGGGTTGCAAGTATTTGTTATTTGTGTGTAGGTACCGTTTACATAGTGTTGCTTGGTTCTCCTACTGGATTGATACCTTGGTTTCATAACTGAGGGAAATACCTACCATAGCTGTGCTGCCTCATCTCTTCCTCTTGGGGGAAATACCAACATAGTTCAAGTGACATCAGCGCCACCTCCTCCTTCCTTCCTCCCGCACTCCAAATAAGGAAGGGGCACCACTTGGGGGAAGACCCCAAGTAGGATTCGGCATACTTGGGGGCGCCTCCTGGCTGCTCCCTCCACCCCCACCGATATGTATGTGGGAGGGGGCGCCTAGCACAATACACAACATTTGTCTTAGCCGTGTGCGGCGCCCCCCTCCACCGTTTACACCCCCAATCATATTTTCGTAGTGCTTAGGCGAAGCCCTGCAGAGATAACTTCACCATCACCATCACCACGCCGTCGTGCTGTCGGAACTCATCCACTACCTCACCGTCTTGCTGGATCAAGAACGCGGAGGACGTAACTGAGCTGAACGTTGCTGAACGCGGAGGTGCCGTACGTTTGGTACTCAATCGGTTGGATCGCGAAGAAAGTTCGACTACATCAATCGTGTTGTCAAATGCTTCCGCTTACGGTCTATGAGGTACATACACACACTCTCCCCTCTCATTGCTATGCATCTCCTTGATAGATCTTGCGTGTGTGTAGAATCTTTTTTGTTTTCCATGCAACGTTTCCCAACAGTGGCATCATGAGCCAGGCCTATGCGTAGATGATATGCATGAGTAGAACACAAAGAGTTATGGGCGGTGATAGTCATACTACTTACCACCAATGTCTTATTTTGATTCGGCGGTATTGTGGGATGAAGCGGCCCGGACCAACCTTACATGTCCACACACATGAGACCGGTTCCACCGACAGACATGCAACTAGTTTTGCATAAAGGTGGCTGGCGGGTGTCTGTTTCTCCTACTTTAGTTGAATCGAATTTGACTACGGCCGGTCCTTGAAGAAGGTTGAAACAGCAAACTTGATGAAACACCGTTGTGGTTCTTGCGTAGGTAAGAACGGTTCTTAGCCCGTAGCAGCCACGTAAAACTTGCAACAACAAAGTAGAGGACGTCTAACTTGTTTTTGCAGGGCATGTTGTGATGTGATATGGTCAAGACGTGATGTGATATATGTTGATGTATGAGATGATCATGTTTTGTAATATTGACAACCGGCAGGAGCCTTAAGGTTGTCTCTTTATTGTATGAAGTGCAATCGCCATGTAATTGCTTTACTTTATCACTATGCGTTAGCGATAGTTGCAGAAGCAATAGTTGGCGAGACGACCCCGACGCAACGATGGAGATCAAGGTGTCGAGCCGGTGATGATGGAGATCATGACAATGCTTTGGAGATGGAGATCAAAAGCACAAGATGATGATGGCCATATCATGTCACATATTTTGATTGCATGTGATGTTTATCCTTTATGCATCTTATTTTGCTTAGAATGGCGGTAGCATTATAAGATGATCCCTTCACTAAATTTAAAGATAAAAGTGTTCTCCCCGAGTATGCACCATTTCCAAAGTTCATCATTTCGAAGCACCACGTGATGATCGGGTGTGATAGACTCTATGTTCACATACAACGGGTGTAAGACAGTTTTGCACATGCGGAATGTTAATGCTAGGCTCGTCAAGTTTAACCCAAGTATTCTGCATGTGCAAAACTGTCTTACACCCGTTGTATGTGAACGTAGAGTCTATCACACCCGATCATCACGTGGTGCTTCGAAACGATGAAATTTGGCAACGGTGCATACTCGGTGAGAACACTTTTATCTTTAAATTTAGTGAAGGGATCATCTTATAATGCTACCGTCGTTCTAAGCAAAATAAGATGCATAAAGGATAAACATCACATGCAATCAAAATATGTGACATGATATGGCCATCATCATCTTGTGCTTTTGATCTCCATCTCCAAAGCATCGTCATGATCTCCATTGTCACCGGCTCGACACCTTGATCTCCATCGTTGTGTCGGGGTCGTCTCGCCAACTATTGCTTCTGCAACTATTGCTAACGCATAGCGATAAAGTAAAGCAATTACATGGTGCTTGCATTTCATACAATAAAGAGACAACCCTAAGGCTCCTATCGGTTGTCGATATTACAAAACATGATCATCTCATACATCAACATATATCACATCACGTCTTGACCATATCACATCACAACATGCCCTGCAAAAACAAGTTAGACGTCCTCTACTTTGTTGTTGCAAGTTTTACGTGGCTGCTACCGGCTTCTAGCAAGAACCGTTCTTACCTACACAAAAACCACAACGATGATTCATCAAGTTTGCTGTTTTAACCTTCTTCAAGGACCGGCCGTAGTCAAATTCGATTCAACTAAAGTAGGAGAAACAGACACCCGCCAGCCACCTTTATGCAAAACAAGTTGCATGTCAATCGGTGGAACCGGTCTCATGTGCGTGGACATGTAAGGTTGGTCCGGGCCGCTTCATCCCACAATACCGCCGAATCAAAATAAGACGTTGGTGGTAAGCAGTATGACTATCACCGCCCACAACTCTTTGTGTTCTACTCGTGCGTATCATCTACGCATAGACCTGGCTCGGATGCCATTGTTAGGAAATGTTGCATGGAAAACAAAAAATTTCTACGCACACGCAAGATCTATACATGGAGATGCATAGCAACGAGAGGGGAGAGTGTGTCTATGTACCCACGTAGACCGTAAGCGGAAGTGTTTGTTAACGCGGTTGATGTAGTCGAACTTCTTCGCGCTCCAACCGATCAAGTACCGAATGTACGGCACCTCCGCGTTTGATACGTCTCCAATGTATCTATAATTTTTTATTGTTCCATGCTATTATATTATCTGCTTTGGATGTTTTATATGCATTAATATGCTATTTTATATTATTTTTGGGACTAACCTAATAACCCAAAGCCCAGTGCCAGTTTCTGTTTTTTCCTTGTTTTTGAGTTTCGCAGAAAAGGAATATCAAACGGATTCCAAACAGAATAAAACTTTACGATGATTTTTCTTGGACCAGAAGACACACGTAGGACTTGGAGACCAAGGAAAAGGAGTCCCGAGGCGACGGCAAGGGTGCAGGGCGCGCCCCCTGCCTTGTGGGTCCCTCGGAGCTCCTCTAACCCTAATCTTCGGCCTATAAATTCCCAAATATTCCCAAACCATCAAAGGCATCCAAAAAAATACTTTTCCACCGCCGCGAGCCTCTGTTCCCGTGAGATCCCATCTTGGGGCCTTTTTCGGCGATCTGCCGGAGGGGGATTCGATCACGGAGGGCATCTACATCAACCCTATTACCTTTCCGATGAAGCTTGAGTAGTTTACCTTAGACCTACGGGTCCATAGCTAGTAGCTAGATGGCTTCTTCTCTCTCTATGATCTTCAATACCATGTTCTCCTCGATGTTCTTGGAGTTCTATCCGATGTAATATTCTTTTACGGTGTGTTTGTCGAGATCCGATGAATTGTGGTTTTATATTCAGATTATCTATGAATATTATTTGAATCTTCTCTGAATTCTTATATGCATGATTTGATATCTTTGTATTTCTCTTCGAATTATCGGTTTGGTTTGGCCAACGAGATTGGTTCTTCTTGCAATGGGAGAGGTGCTTAGTTTTGGGTTCAATCTTGCGGTGTCCTCACCCAGTGACATAGTAGGGGTAGCGAGGCACGTATTGTATTGTTGCCATCAAGGATAAAAAGATGGGGTTTTCATCATATTGCTTGAGTTTATCCCTCTACATCATGTCATCTTACTTAATGCGTTACTCTATTCTCTTGAACTTAATACTCTAGATGCAGGCATGAGTCGGTCGATGTGTGGAGTAATAGTAGTAGATGCAAAATCGTTTTGGTCTACTTGACACGGATGTAAAGCCTATATGCATAATCATTGCCTTGGATATCGTCATAACTTTGCGCTTTTCTATCAATTGCTCGACAGTAATTTGTTCACCCACCGTATTATTTTCCTTCAAGAGAGAAGCCTCTAGTGAAACATATGGCCCCCGGGTCTATTCTCCCTTATATATTTTCAGATCTATAAACCAAAAATATCTTGCTGCAATTTATTTACTTTTATTTTATTTTACATTTTAGTAATATTTTATATCTATCTCTACCAGATCTCACCATTGCAATTGACCGTGAAGGGATTGACAACCCCTTTATCGCGTTGGGTGCAAGTGTTTGATTGTTTGTGTAGGTGCATAGATTGGAGACTTGCTTGTGCCTCTTACTGGATTGATACCTTGGTTCTCTAACTGAGGGAAATACTTATCTCTACTTTGCTGCATCACCCTTTGCTCTTCAAGGGAAAAACCAACACAAGCTCAAGACGTAGCAGGAAGAATTTCTGGCACCGTTGCCGGGGAGGTTCTACATCAAGCCTACCACGTACCCATCATAAACTCTCATCTCTTGCATTACATTATTTGCCATTTGCCTCTCGTTTTCCTCTCCCCCACTTCTAAAATGATTTTCAGAAAAATACAAAAAGATTTGCCTTTTTATTCGCCCTTCTTCCGTTCGTCTTTTCGTTTGCTTTTTGTTTGCTTGTGTGTTAGATTGCTTGCTTTGATACGATGACTCAAGAGAATACCAAGTTGTGTGATTTTTCCAACACTAATAATAATGATTTTATTAGTACTCCGATTGCTCCCGCCACTAGTGCGGAATCTTATGAAATTAATGCCGCTTTGCTAAACCTTGTTATGAAAGAACAATTTTCAGGCCTTCCTAGTGAAGATGCCGCATCCCATCTAAATACTTTCGTTGAGTTGTGTGATATGCAAAAGAAGAAAGATGTGGATAATGATATTGTTAAATTGAAGCTATTTCCGTTCTCACTATGAGATCGTGCTAAAACTTGGTTTTCATCTTTGCCTAAAAATAGTAGGGATAATTAATTTGGTGCCCTTAGTTGTGTCCCACTCGGAAGGTTTACCCCTAGTTTCCGAAAACACTCGTTCCCGCCCAAACAACTTTGCTCCTCTTATGTTTTTGTCCTTTGACCGTTTGACCGTCATTTTGAAAACTTCATAAAGAATTCATACTAACTCAAAAAAATTCAAATAAGATATCAAAATGTTCAGAAAAACATCACCTATATGTGCATGTTATTTGCATTCGTGAAAAAATTGTTGGCCAATCCCCATCTCAGTTTTAGCTCATATGATCTTACTGTTCATGCTAAGATCATATGAGCTAAAACTGATATGGGGATTGGCCAACAATTTTTTCACGAATGCAAAAAACATGCACATATAGGTGATGTTTTTCTGAACATTTTGATATCTTATTTGAATTTTTCTGAGTTAGTATGAATTTTTTATGAAGTTTTCAAAGTGACGGTCAAACGATCAAAGGGCAAAAGCTTAAGAGGAGCAAAGTGGTTTGGGTAGCACCAAGTGTTTTTGAAAACTAGGGGTAAACCTGCCGAGTGTGACCCAACTAGGGGCATAAAATCAATTATCCCAAAATAGTATTGATTCATGGAATAAGTGTAAAGATGCTTTTATTTCCAAGTATTTTCCGCCCGCTAAGATCATCTCCCTTTGGAACGATATAATGAATTTTAAGCAATTTGATCATGAGCATGTTGCACAATCTTGGGAGAGGATGAAATTGACGATAAGAAATTTTCCTACGCATGGTTTGAGTTTATAGATGATTATACAAAAAATTTATGCGGGATTGAATTTTGCATCTAGAAATCTTTTGGATTTCGCCGCGGGTGGTACTTTTATGGAAATCACATTAGGAGAAGCCACTAAACTCCTAGATAATATTATGGCAAATTACTCTCAATGGCATACCGAAAGATCTTCCACTAGTAAAAAAAGTGCATGCAATTGAAGAAATAAATACTTTGAGTGGAAAGATGGATGAATTAATGAAATTATTTGCTAGTAAGATTGCTCCTATTGATCCCAATGATATGCCTTTGTCTTCTTTGATTGGAAATAATAATGAATCTATGGATGTGAATTTTGTTGGTAGGAACAATTTTGGAAATAACGCGTATAGAGGTAATTTCAACCCTAGGCTGTTTCCTAGTAATGCCTCTAATAATTATGGTAATTCCTACAACAATCCTTATGGAAATTATAATAAGATGCCCTCTCATCTTGAGAACAATATTAAACAATTTATTAGTTCCCAAAAAGTTTTCAATGCTATTGTTGAAGAAAAATTGCTCAAGATTGATGATTTGGCTCGGAAGGTTGATAGAATTTCGCTTGAGATTTATTCTTTGAAAATTAGATATATTCCACCCAGGCATGATATTAACGAGTCTCTAAAAGCTATGAGAATTTCTATTGATGAATGTAAAGAAAGAACCGCTAGGATGCGTGCTAAGCGAGATTGGCTTGTAAAAGCGTGTTCTTCAATTTCTCGTGAAAATAATGATGAAGATCTTAAAGTGATTGATGTGAATCCTATTGAATCTTTGTTTTCTAATATAAATCTTGATAAATATGGGACTAGAGATGAGTCAACTTTAGCTAGAAGGCGTCCCAATGATTCAGAGTTTATAGATCTTGATGCCAAAATTGATAAAAGTGGGATTGGAGAAGTCAAAACTTTAAGTAGCAATGAACCCACTCTTTTGGATTTCAAGGACTTTAACTATGATAATTGTTCTTTGATAGATTGTATTTCCTTGTTGCAATCCATGTTGAATTCTCCTCATGCTTATAATCAAAATAAAGCTTTTACTAAACATATCGCTGATGCTATGATGAAATCTTTTGAAGAAAACCTTGAGTTGGAAGTTTCTATCCCTAGAAAGCTTTATGATGAGTGGGAACCTACTATTAAGATTAAAATTAAAGATTATGAGTGCCATGCTTTGTGTGATTTGGGTGCTAGCGTTTCCACGATTCCGAAAACTTTATGTGATGTGCTAGGTTTCCGTGAATTTGATGATTGTTCTTTAAATTTGCATCTAGCGGATTCCACTATTAAAAAACCTATGGGAAGGATTAATGATGTTCTTATTGTTGCAAATAGGAATTATGTGCCCGTAGATTTCATTGTTCTTGATATAGATTGCAATCCTACATGTCCTATTATTCTTGGTAGACCTTTCCTTAGAACAATTGGTGCAATTATTGATATGAAAGAAGGAAACATTAGATTTCAATTTCCGTTAAGGAAGGGCATGGAACACTTTCCAAGAAAGAAAATTAAGTTACCATATGAATCCATTATGAGAGCTACTTATGGATTGCATACCAAACATGACAATACCTAGATCTATTGCATTATGCCTAGCTAGGGGCGTTAAACAATAGCGCTTGTTGGTAGACAACCCAATTTTTATTTTTATGTTTTTTTGTTTTGCTTCTATTCTTAAATAAAATACAAATTATTACCTCTGCAGTAATTGTGTTTTGGTGTTTTAATTAGTGTTTGAGCCAAGTAAGACCTTTGGGGTGGCTTACGGTGGTAGTTGATTTGATCTTGCTGAAAACAGAAACTTTTTCGTCCAGTTGCAGAATTTTAATAATTCACATATGCGACTAAAAACTCTGAATTGTTTACACAAGATTGATATACAATTTTCCTATGTTTTTCTAATTTTTCAGAATTTTTGGAGTTACAAAAGTATTACAAAATTCGTATCTTCACAGACTGTTCTGTTTTTGACAGATTCTGTTTTCTTTGTGTTGTTTGCTTATTTTGATGAATCTATGGGTAGTATCGGGGGGGGGTATGAACCATGGAGAAGTTGGAATAAAGTAGATATTACACCAATATAAATAAAGAGAGTTCACAATAGTACCAAAGTGGTGATTTATTTTTCTTATACTAACGGATCTCATGAGTTTTCTGTTGAGTTTTGTGTTGTGAAGTTTTCAAGTTTTGGGTAAAGTTTTGATGGACTACGGAATAAGGAGTGGCAAGAGCCTAAGCTAGGGGATGCCCAAGGCACCCCAAGGTAATATTCAAGGACAACCAAGATCCTAAGCTTGGGGATGCCCCGGAAGGCATCCCCTCTTTCGTCTTCAATCCATCGGTAAAATTACTTGAGGCTATATTTTTATTAACCACATGATATGTGTTTTGCTTGGAGCGTCTTGTATTATATGAGTCTTTGGTTTTTAGTTTGCCACAATCCTCCTTGCTGTACACACCTTTTGAGAGGGACACGCATTAATCGTGAATTTATTAGAATACTCTATGTGCTTCACTTATATCTTTTGAGCTAGGCAATATGCTCTAGTGCTTCACTTATATCTTTTTAGAGCACGGCGGTGGCTTAATTTTATAGAAATTGTTGAACTCTCTTGCTTCACTTATATTATTTTGAGAGTCTCTAAACAGCATGGTAATTTGCTTAGGTTATGAATTTAGTCCTAATATGATGGGCATCCAAGAGGGATATAATAAAAACTTTCATATTAAGTGCATTGAATACTATGAGAAGTTTGATTCCTTATGATTGTTTTGAGATATAAAGATGGTGATATTAGAGTCATGCTAGTGAGTAATTGTGGATTGGTAGAAATACTTGTGTTAAAGTTTGTGATTCCTGTAGCATGCACGTATGGTGAACCGTTATGTGATGAAGTCGGAGCATGATTTATTTATTGATTGTCTTCCTTATGAGTGGCGGTCGGGGATGAGCGATGGTCTTTTCCTACCAATCTATCCCCCTAGGAGCATGCGTGTAGTACTTTGTTTCGATATCTAATAGACTTTTGCAATAAGTATGTGAGTTCTTTATGACTAATGTTGAGTCCATGGATTATATGCACTCTCACCCTTCCACCTTTGCTAGCCTCTCTAGTACCGCGCAATTTTCGCCGTTCCATTACACCCACCATATACCTTCCTCAAAACAGCCACCATACCTGCCTATTATGGCATTTCCATAGCCATTCCGAGATATATTGCCATGCAACTTCCACCGTTCCGTTTATTATGACATGCTTCATCATTGTCATATTGCTTTGCATGATCATCTAGTTGACATCGTATTTCTGGCAAAGCCACCATTCATATTTTTTATACATGTCACTCTTGAGTCATTGCACATCCCGGTACACCGCCGGAGGCGTTCATATAGAGTCATATTTTGTTCTAGTATCGAGTTATAATTCTTGAGTTGTAAGTAAATAAAAGTGTGATGATCATCATTATTAGAGCATTGTCCCATGTGAGGAAAGGATGATGAAGACTATGATTCCCCCATAAGTCGGGATGAGACTCCGGACGAAAAATAAAATAAAAAAAAAAGAAAAAAGGAAAAAAAGAGAAAAAAAGAGCCCAAAATAAAAAAATGAGAGAAAAGAAAGAAGGGGCAATGCTATTATCCTTTTTCCACACTTGTGCTTCAAAGTAGCACCATGATCTTCATGATAGAGAGTCTCCTATATTGTCACTTTCATATACTAGTGGGAATTTTTCATTACAGAACTTGGCTTGTATATTCCAATGATGGGCTTCCTCAAATTGCCCTAGGTCTTCGTGAGCAAGCGAGTTGGATGCACACCCACTTAGTTTCTTTTTGAGCTTTCATACACTTATAGCTCAAGTGCATCCGTTGCATGGCAATCCCTACTCACTCACATTGATATCTATTGATGGGCATTTCCATAGCCCGTTGATACGCCTAGTTGATGTGAGACTATCTCCTTTTTGTCTTCTCCACAACCACCATATTCTATTCCACCTATAGTGTTATATCCATGGCTCACGCTCATGTATTGCGTGAAAGTTGAAAAGGTTTGAGAACATCAAAAGTATGAAACAATTGCTTGGCTTGTCATCGGGGTTGTGCATGATTTAATACTTTGTGTGATGAAGCTGGAGCATAGCCAGACTATATGATTTTGTAGGGATAACTTTCTTTGGCCATGTTATTTTGAGAAGACATGATTGCTTTGTTAGTATGCCTGAAGTATTATTGTTTTTATGTCAATATTAAACTTTTGTTTTGAATCTTATGGATCTGAATATTCATGCCACAATAAAGAAAATTACATGGATAAATATGTTAGGTAGCATTCCACATCAAAAATTCTGTTTTTATCATTTACCTACTCGAGGACGAGAAGGAATTAAGCTTGGGGATGCTTGATACGTCTCCAACGTATCTATAATTTTTGATTGTTCCATGC
This sequence comes from Thinopyrum elongatum, assembly GCA_011799875.1. NCBI lineage: Eukaryota > Viridiplantae > Streptophyta > Magnoliopsida > Poales > Poaceae > Thinopyrum > Thinopyrum elongatum. The sequence continues at coordinate 619,016,416 of CM022298.1, read as the reverse complement.
AATTATATTATCTGTTTTGGATGTTTTATATGCATTAATATGCTATTTTATATTATTTTTGGGACTAACCTATTAACCCAGAGCCCAGTGCCAGTTTCTGTTTTTTCCTTGTGTTTGAGTTTCGCAGAAAAGGAATATCAAACGGAGTCCAAACGGAATAAAACTTTACGATGATTTTTCTTGGACAAGAAGACACACGTAGGACTTGGAGACCAAGGAAAAGGAGTCCCAAGGCGACGGCAAGGGTGCAGGGAGCGCCTAGGGGGGCGTGCCCCCTGCCTTGCGGGTCCCTCAGAGCTCCTATAACCCTAATCTTCGCCCTATAAATTTCCAAATATTCCCAAACCATCAGAGGCATCCACGAAAATACTTTTCCATTGCCGCAAGCCTCTGTTCCCGTGAGATCCCATCTTCGGGCCTTTTCCGGCGATCTGCTAGAGGGGGATTCGACCACGGAGGGCATCTACATCAACCCTATTGCCTTTCCGATGAAGCGTGAGTAGTTTACCTCAGACCTACGGGTCCATAGCTAGTAGCTAGATGGCTTATTCTCTCTCTATGATCTTCAATACCATGTTCTCCTCGATGTTCTTGGAGTTCTATCCGATGTAATATTCTTTTGCGGTGTGTTTGTCGAGATCCGATGAATTGTGGATTTACGATCAGATTATCTATGAATATTGTTTGAATCTTCTCTGAATTCTTATATGCATGATTTGATATCTTTGTATTTCTCTTCGAATTATCGGTTTGGTTTGGCCAACTAGATTGGTTCTTCTTGCAATGGGAGAGGTGCTTAGTTTTGGGTTCAATCTTGCGGTGTCCTCACCCAGTGACATAGTAGGGGTAGCGAGGCACGTATTGTATTGTTGCCATCAAGGATAAAAATATGGGGTTTTCATCATATTGCTTGAGTTTATCCCTCTACATCATGTCATCTTACTTAATGCGTTACTCAGGTCTTAATACTCTAGATGTAGGCAGGAGTCGGTCGATGTGTGGAGTAATAGTAGTAGATGCAGAATCGTTTCGGACTACTTGACACGGACATGATGCCTATATGCATAATCATTGCCTTGGATATCGTCATAACTTTGCGCTTTTCTATCAATTGCTTGACAGTAATTTGTTCACCCACCATATTATTTTCCTTCAAGAGAGAAGCCTCTAGTGAAACCTATGGCCCCCGGGTCTATTCTCCCTTATATATTTTCAGATCTATAAACCAAAAATACCAAAAATATCTTGCTACAATTTATTTACTTTTATTTTATCTTACGTTTTAGTAATCTTTTATATCTATCTCTATCAGATCTCACCATTGCAATTGACCGTGAAGGGATTGACAACCCCTTTATCGCGTTGGGTGCAAGTGTTTGATTGTTTGTGTAGGTGCATAGATTGGAGACTTGCTTGTGCCTCCTACTAGATTGATACCTTGGTTATCTAACTGAGGGAAATACTTATCTCTAATTTGCTGCATCACCCTTTCCTCTTCAAGGGAAAAACCAACGCAAGCTCAAGAAGTAGCAGCGTTCTGCACATGTTCAGCTCGGTGACGTCCTCCGCCTTCTTGATCCAGCAAGACAGCGAGGTAGTGGATGTGTTCTGGCAGCACGACGGCGTGGTGACGGTGATGGTGAAGTGATCTCCGCAGGGCTTCGCCTAAGCACTATGAAAATATGACCGAGGGAGTAAACAGTGGAGGGGGGCGCCGCACACGGCTAAGCAATTGTTCTGGGTGTGCTAGGCGCCCCCTCCCACATATATATAGGTGGGGGGAGGGAGGAGGCACACTGGAGGCTCCCCAAGTGGGGCCGAATCCCACTTGGGGTCCTGCCCAAAGCCGCGCGCCCCCTGCCATGTGTAGGTGCGGGGGAAAGGCAGGGGAGGGAGGAGCACCCCCCCTTTCCTTTCTCCCATGAGAAGGGGAAGGCAGGAGGGGCTAGCCCTCTCCCCTTTCCTTCCCTAGGGCCGGCCAGCTAGGGAGAGGGGCACACCAGCCCCCTGTGGGCTGGTCTGTCCCCCATTTGGCCCATTAGGCCCAATACACCTACCGGGGTGTCCGGAACCCCTTCCGGTGACCCGATGACTATCCGGTGCAGCCCGAAACTCTTCTTGTGTCCGAATTGTTGGGGAACGTAGTAATAATTCAAAATTTTCCTACGTGTCACCAAGATCAATCTAGGAGATGCTAGCAACAAGTGAGAGGGAGTGTATCTTCATACCCTTGAAGATCACTAAGCGAAAGCGTTACAAGAACGCGGTTGATGGAGTCGTACTCGCGGCGATTCAAATCGCGGAAGATCCGATTCAAGCGCCGAACGGATGGCGCCTCCGCATTCAACACACGTACAGCCCGGGGACGTCTCCTCCTTCTTGATCCAGCAAGGGGAGAGGAGAAGTTGAGGGAGAACTCCGGCAGCACGACGGCATGGTGGTGGAGCTTGCGGTTCTCCGGCAGGGCTTCGCCAAGCACTACGGAGGAGGAGGAGGTGTTGGAGGGGGAAGGGCTGCGCTAGGGGAAGGGTGCAGCTCCCATGCACCTCCCCACTATATATAGGGGTGGAGGGGGCTGGTTTCTTGCCCTCCAAGTCCATTGGGGCGTTGGCAAAGGTGGGAGGAAAGAAATCCCATCCTTTCCCTTCCCCACCGATTGTTATCTCCCCTTTTTAGGGATCATGACCTTATCCCTTCGGGATATGATCCTATTCCTTCTAAGGGGGGATCTTGGTGCGCCTTGACCAGGGGTGTGGGGCCTTGCCCCCACTACCCACGTTCATGTGGGTCCCCCCATGCAGGTGGGCCCCACTCCAGAACCTTCCGAGTACAATACCGAAAAATCTCGAACATTTTCCGGTGGCCAAAATAGGACTTCCCATATATAAATCTTTACCTCCGGACCATTCCGGAACTCCTTGTGATGTCCGGGATCTCATCCGGGACTCCGAACAACTTTCCCATAACAACTCTAGCATCACGGAACCTTAAGTGTGTAGATCCTACGGGTTCGGGAACCATGCAGACATGACCGAGACACCTCTCCGGCCAATAACAAATAGCGGGATCTGGATACCCATATTGGCTCCCACATGTTCCACGATGATCTCATCGGATGAACCACGATGTCGGGGATTCAATCAATCCCATATACAATTCCCTTTGTCCATCGGTATGTTACTTGCCCGAGATTAGATCATCGGTATCCCTATACCTTGTTCAATCTCGCTACCGGCAAGTCTCTTTACTCGTTCCGTAACGCATGATCCCGTGGCTAACTCCTTAGTCACATTGAGCTCATTATGATGATGCATTACCGAGTGGGCCCAGAGATACCTCTCCGTCATACGGAGTGACAAATCCCAGTCTCGATTCGTGCCAACCCAACAGACACTTTCGGAGATACCTGTAGTGCACCTTTATGGTCACCCAGTTACGTTGTGACGTTTGATACACCCAAAGCATTCCTACGGTATCCGGGAGTTGCATAATCTCATGATCTAAGGAAATGATACTTGACATTAGAAAAGCTCTAGCAAACGAACTACACGATCTTATGCTATGCTTAGGATTGGGTCTTGTCCATCACATCATTCTCCTAATGATGTGATCCCGTTATCAATGACATCCAATGTCCATGGTCAGGAAACCACAACCATATATTGATCAACGAGCTAGTCAACTAGAGGCTCACTAGGGACATGCTGTGGTCTATGTATTCACACATGTATTACGGTTTCCGGTTAATACAATTATAGCATGAACAATAGACAATTATCATGAACAAGGAAATATAATAATAACCATTTTATTATTGCCTCTAGGGCATATTTCCAACAGTCTCCCACTTGCACTAGAGTCAATAATCTAGTTACATTGTGATGAATTGAACACCCATAGAGTTCTGGTGCTGATCTTGTTTTGCTCGTGGAAGAGGTTTAGTCAACGGATCTGCGACATTCAGATCCGTATGTACTTTACAAATATCTATGTCTCCATCTTGAATATATTCACGAATGGAGTTGAAGCGGCGCTTGATGTGCTTAGTCTTCCTGTGAAACCTGGGCTCCTTGGCAATGGCAATAGCTCCAGTGTTGTCACAGAAGAGAGTCATCGGGCCAGACGCATTGGGAATCACTCCTAGGTCGGTGATAAACTCCTTCATCTAGACTCCTTCCTGAGCTGCTTCCGAAGCAGCTATGTACTCCGCTTCACATGTAGATCCCACCACGACGCTTTGCTTGCAACTGCACCAGCTGACTTCCCCACCATTCAAAATGTACACGTATCCGGTTTGTGACTTGGAGTCATCCAGATCTGTGTCAAAGCTAGCATCGACGTAACCCTTTACGATGAGCTCTTCGGCACCTCCATAAACGAGAAACATATCCTTAGTCCTTTTCAGGTACTTCAAGATATTCTTGACCGCTGTCCAGTGTTCCATTCCGGGATCACTTTGGTACCTCCCTACCAAACTTATGGCAAGGTTCACATCAGGTCTGGTACACAGCATGGCATACATAATAGAGCCTATGGCTGAGGCATAGGGGATGACACTCATCTTTTCTCTTTCTTCTGCCGAGGTCGGGCGTTGAGCTGTGCTCAATCTCACACCTTGCAATACAGGCAAGAATCCCTTCTTGGACTGATCCATATTGAACTTCTTCAATATCTTGTCAAGGTATGTGCTTTGTGAAAGACCAATGAGGCGTCTCGATCTATCTCTATAGATCTTGATACCTAATATGTAAGCAGCTTCTCCAAGGTCATTCATTGAAAAACACTTATTCAAGTAGGCCTTTATGCTTTCCAAAAGTTCTATATCATTTCCCATCAACAGTATGTCATCCACATATAATATGAGAAATGCTACAGAGCTCCCACTCACTTTCTTGTAAATACAGGCTTCTCCATAAGTCTATATAAACCGAAACGCTTTGATCATTTCATCAAAGCGAATGTTCCAACTCCGAGATGCTTTCTGTATGGCTTGCCGATCATCGGGCAAGTCCGTCAAAGTCCATACTTTGTTTTCATACATGGATCCTATCTCGGATTTCATGGCTTCAAGCCATTTGTTGGAATCTGGGCCCACCATCGCTTCTTCATAGTTCGAAGGTTCACCGTTGTCTAACAACATGATTTCCAGGACAGGGTTGCCGTACCACTCTGGTGCGGAACGTGTCCTCGTGGACCTACGAAGTTCAGTAGCAACTTGACCCAAAGTTTCATGATCATCATCATTAACTTCCTCTCTAGTCGGTGCAGGCACCACAGAAACATCTTCCTGAGCTGCGCTACTCTCCGGTTCAAGAGGGGGTACCTCGTCAAGTTCTACTTTCCTCCCACTTACTTCTTTCGAGAGAAACTCTTTCTCCAGAAAGGATCCATTCTTGGCAACAAAGATCTTGCCTTCGGATCTGAAGTAGAAGGTATACCCAATAGTTTCCTTAGGGTATCCTATGAAGACGCATTTTTCCGATTTGGGTTCGAGCTTTTCAGGTTGAAGTTTCTTGACATAAGCATCGCATCCCCAAACTTTCAGAAACGACAGCTTAGGTTTCTTCCCAAAGCATAATTCATACGGTGTCGTCTCAACGGATTTAGACGGTGCCCTATTTAAAGTGAATGCGGCAGTCTCTAAAGCATAACCCCAAAATGATAGCGGTAGATCGGTAAGAGACATCATAGATCGCACCATATCCAATAGAGTGCGATTACGACGTTCGGACACACCATTACGCTGAGGTGTTCCAGGCGGCGTGAGTTGTGAAACAATTCCACATTTCCTTAAGTGCATGCCAAACTCGTGACTCAAGTATTCTCCTCCACGATCTGATCGTAAGAACTTTATTTTCCTGTCACATTGATTCTCTACCTCGCTCTGAAATTCCTTGAACTTTTCAAAGGTCTCAGACTTGTGTTTCATTAAGTAGGCATACCCATATCTACTTAAGTCATCAGTGAGGGTGAGAACATAACGATAGCCACCGCGAGCCTCAATGCTCATTGGACCGCATACATCAGTATGTATTATTTCCAACAAGTTGGTTGCTCGCTCCATTGTTCCGGAGAACGGAGTCTTGGTCATTTTGCCCATGAGGCATGGTTCGCACGTGTCAAATGATTCATAATCAAGAGACTCCAAAAGTCCATCTGCATGGAGTTTCTTCATGCGTTTGACACCAATGTGACCAAGGCGGCAGTGCCACAAGTATGTGGGACTATCATTATCAACCTTACATCTTTTGGCATTCACACTATGAATATGTGTAACATCACGTTCGAGATTCAATAAAAATAAACCATTGACCAGCGGGGCATGACCATAAAACATATCTCTCATATAAATAGAACAACCATTATTCTCGGATTTAAATGAGTAGCCATCTCGCATTAAACGAGATCCAGATACAATGTTCATGCTCAAAGCTGGCACTAAATAACAATTATTGAGGTTTAAAACTAATCCCGAAGGTAAATGTAGAGGTAGCGTGCCGACGGCGATCACATCAACCTTGGAACCATTCCCGACGCGCATCGTCACCTCGTCCTTCGCCAGTCTCCGCTTATTCCGCAGCTCCTGTTTTGAGTTACAAATGTGAGCAACCGCACCGATATCAAATACCCAGGAGCTACTACGAGCGCTGGTAAGGTACACATCAATAACATGTATATCATATATACCTTTGGCGTTGCCGGCCTTCTTATCCGCTAAATACTTGGGGCAGTTCCGCTTCCAGTGACCATTTCCCTTGAAATAAAAGCACTCGGTCTCAGGCTTGGGTCCATTCTTTGGCTTCTTCCCAGCAACTGACTTACCGAGCGCGGCAACTCCCTTGCCGTCCTTCTTGAAGTTCTTCTTACCCTTGCCTTTCTTGAAACTAGTGGTCTTATTCACCATCAACACTTGATGTTCCTTTTTGATCTCCACCTCCGCTGATTTCAGCATTGAATATAACTCAGGAATGGACTTCTCCATCCCTTGCATATTGTAGTTCATCACAAAGCTCTTGTAGCTAGGTGGAGGCGAATGGAGGATCCTATCAATGACCGAGTCATCTGGAAGATTAACTCCCAGCTGGGACAAGCGGTTGTGCAACCCAGACATTTTGAGTATATGCTCGCTGACAGAGCTGTTTCCTCCATCTTACAACTGTAGAACTTGTCGGAGACTTCATATCTCTCGACCCGAGCATGAGCTTGGAAAACCATTTTCAGCTCTTGGAACATCTCATATGCTCTGTGTTGCTCAAAACGCTTTTGGAGCCCCGGTTCTAAGCTATAAAGCATGCCGCACTGAACCAGGGAGTAATCATCACTACGCGACTGCCAGGCGTTCATAACGTCTTGAGTTCCTGGGAAAATGGGTGCGTCACCTAGCGGTGCTTCAAGGACATATGCTTTCTTGGCAGCTATGAGGATGATCCTCAAGTTACGGACCCAGTCCGTATAGTTGCTACCATCATCTTTCAGCTTGGTTTTCTCTAGGAACACGTTGAAGTTGAGGGCAACATTAGCGTGGGCCATTGGATCTACAAGATAGGTTGTAAAGACAATTTTAGACTAAGTTCATGATAATTAAGTTCATCTGATCAAATTATTTAATGAACTCCCACTCAGATAGACATCCCTCTAGTCATCTAAGTGATACATGATCCATATCGACTAGGCCGTGTCCGATCATCACGTGAGACGGACTAGTCATCAATGGTGAACATCTCCATGTTGATCGCATCTACTATACGACTCATGTTCGACCTTTCAGTCTCTCGTGTTCCGAGGCCATGTCTATACATGCTAGGATCGTCAAGTCAACCTAAGTGTTTCGCGTGTGTAAATCTGGCTTACACCCGTTGTATGCGAACGTTAGAATCTATCACACCCGATCATCACATGGTGCTTCGAAACAACGAACCTTCGCAACGGTGCACACTTAGGGGGAACACATTTCTTGAAATTTTTAGTGAGGGATCATCTTATTTATGCTACCGTCGTTCTAAGCAAATAAGATGTAAACATGATAAACATCACATGCAAATCATAAAGTGACATGATATGGCCAATATCATCTTGCGCTTTTGATCTCCATCTTCGAGGCGCGGCATGATCACCATCGTCACCGGCATGACACCATGATCTCCATCATCGTGTCTTCATGAAGTTGTCTCACCAACTATTACTTCTACTACTATGGCTAACGGTTAGCAATAAAGTAAAGTAATTACATGGCGTTTTCATTGACACGCAGGTCATACAATAAATTAAAACAACTCCTATGGCTCCTGCCGGTTGTCATACTCATCGACATGCAAGTTGTGATTCCTATTACAAGAACATGATCAATCTCATACATCACATATATAATTCATCACATCCTTTTGGCCATATCACATCACATAGCATACCCTGCAAAAACAAGTTAGACGTCCTCTAATTGTTGTTGCATGTTTTACGTGGCTGCTATGGGTTTCTAGCAAGAACATTTCTTACCTACGCAAAAGCCACAACGGTGATATGCCAATTGCTATTTACCCTTCATAAGGACCCTCTTCATCGAATCCGATCCAACTAAAGTGGGAGAGACAGACACCCGTTGGCCACATTATGCAACAAGTGCATGTTAGTCGGTGGAACCTGTCTCACGTAAGCGTACGTGTAAGGTTGGTCCTGGCCGCTTCATCCCACAATGCCACTGAATCAAGATAGGACTAGTAACGGTAAGCAAATTGAAAAAATCATCGCCCACAACTCCTTGTGTTATACTCGTGCATAGAATCTACGCATAGACCTAGCTCATGATGCCACTATTGGGGAACGTAGTAATAATTCAAAATTTTCTTACGTGTCACCAAGATCAATCTAGGAGATGCTAGCAACAAGTGAGAGGGAGTGCATCTTCATACCCTTGAAGATCACTAAGCGGAAGCGTTACAAGACCGCGGTTGATAGAGTCGTACTCGCGGCGATTCAAATCGCGGAAGATCCGATTCAAGCGCCAAACGGACGGCACCTCCGCGTTCAACACACGTACAACCCGGGGACATATCCTCCTTCTTGATCCAGCAAGGGGAGAGGAGAAGTTGAGGGAGAACTCTGGCAGCACGACGGCATGGTGCTGGAGCTTGCGGTTCTCCGGCAGGGCTTCGCCAAGCACTACGGAGGAGGAGGAGGAGGTGTTGGAGGGGGAAGGGCTGCGCCAGGGGAAGGGTGCAGCTCCCATGCACCTCCCCACTATATATAGGAGTGGAGGGGGCTGGTTTCTTGCCCTCCAAGTCCATTGGGGCGTTGGCAAAGGTGGGAGGAAAGAAATCCCATCCTTTCCCTTCCCCACCGATTGTTATCCCCCCTTTTTAGGGATCTTGATCTTATCCCTTCGGGATATGATCTTATTCCTTCTAAGGGGGGATCTTGGTGCGCCTTGACCAGGGGTGTGGGGCCTTGCCCCCACTACCCATGTTCATGTGGGTCCCCCCATGCAGGTGGGCCCCACTCCGGAACCTTCTAGAACCTTCCCGGTACAATACCGAAAAATCCCGAACATTTTCCGGTGGCCAAAATAGGACTTCCCATATATAAATCTTTACCTCCGGACCATTCCGGAACTCCTCGTGACGTCCGGGATCTCATCCGGGACTCCGAACAACTTTCCCATAACAACTCTAGCGTCACGGAACTTTAAGTGTGTAGACCCTACGGGTTCGGGAACCATGCAGACATGACTGAGACACCTCTCCGGCCAATAACCAATAGCGGGATCTGGATACCCATATTGGCTCCCACATGTTCCACGATGATCTCATCGGATGAACCATGATGTCGGGGATTCAATCAATCCCGTATAAAATTCCCTTTGTCCATCGGTATGTTACTTACCCGAGATTCAATCGTCGGTATCCCTATACCTTGTTCAATCTCGTTACCGGCAAGTCTCTTTACTCGTTCCGTAACGCATGATCCCGTGGCTAACTCCTTAGTCACATTGAGCTCATTATGATGATGCATTACCGAGTGGGCCGAGAGATACCTCTCCATCATACGGAGTGACAAATCCCAGTCTCGATTCGTGCCAACCCTACAGACACTTTCGGAGATACCTGTAGTGCACCTTTATGGTCACCCAGTTACGTTGTGACGTTTGATACACCCAAAGCATTCCTACGGTATCCGGGAGTTGCACAATCTCATGGTCTAAGGAAATGATACTTGACATTAGAAAAGCTCTAGCAAACGAACTACACGATCTTGTGCTATGCTTAGGATTGGGTCTTGTCCATCACATCATTCTCCTAATGATGTGATCCCGTTATCAACGACATCCAAAGTCCATGGCCAGGAAACCACAACCATATATTGATCAACGAGCTAGTCAACTAGAGGCTCACTAGGGACATGTTGTGGTCTATGTATTCACACATGTATTACGGTTTCCGGTTAATACAATTATAGCATGAACAATAGACAATTATCATGAACAAGGAAATATAATAATAACCATTTTATTATTGCCTCTAGGGCATATTTCCAACACGAATACCATCGTCCTATATATCAATCTTTACCTCTCGACCATTTCGAGACTCCTCGTCATGTCCGTGATCTCATCCGGGACTCCGAACAACATTCGGTCACCAAATCATATAACTCATATACCACTATATCGTCAACGAATGTTAAGCGTGCGGACCCTACGGGTTTGAGAACTATGTAGACATGACCGAGACACCTCTCTGGTCAATAACCAATAGCGGAACCTAGATTCCCATATTGGCTCCTACATATTCTACGAAGATCTTTATCGGTCAAACCATTATGACAACATACGTAATTCCCTTTGTCCATCGGTATGTTATTTGCCCAAGATTCGATCGTCGGTATCTTCATACCTAGTTCAATCTCGTTACCGGCAAGTCTATTTACTCGTTCCGTAATAGATCATCGTGTAACTAACTCATTAGTCACTTTGCTTGCAAGGCTTCTTATGATGTGTATTACCGTGAGGGCCCAGAGATACCTCTCCGATACTCGGAGTGACAAATCCTAATCTTGATCTATGCCACTCAACAAACACCTACGGGGATACCTGTAGAGCATCTTTATGATCACCCAGTTACATTGTGATGTTTGATAGCACACAAGGTATTCCTTCGGTATCCGGGAGTTGCATAATCTCATAGTCGAAGGAATATGTATTTGACAAGAAGAAAGCAATAGCAATAAACTGAACGATCAAAATGCTAAGCTAACGGATGGGTCTTATCCATCACATCATTCTCCTAATGATGTGATCCCGTTAGCAAATGACAACACATGTCTATGGTTAGGAAACCTTAACCATCTTTGATCAACGAGCTAGTCTAGTAGAGGCTTACTAGGGACACGGTATTTGTTTTTATATTCAGACATGTATTTAAGTTTCCGATCAATACAATTCTAGCATGAATAATAAACATTTATCATGAATAAGGAAATATAAAATAACAACTTTATTATTGCCTCTAGGGCATATTTCCTTCATGGAATACTTGGGTTAAACTTGACGAGCCTAGCATGTACAGACATGGTCTCGGAACACTGGAGACCGAAAGGTCGAACGTGAGTCATATAGTAGATATGATCAACATAGAGATGTTCACCATTGATGACTACCCCATCTCACGTGATGATTGGACATGGGTTAGTTGATTTGGATCATGTATCACTTAGATAACTTGAGGGATGTTTATTTAAGTGGGAGTTCAGTAGTAATTTGATTAATTGAACTTAATTTATCATGAACTTAGTCTTATAGTTTTGCATATCTATGTTGTAGATCAATAGCTCGCGATATAGCTCCCCTATATTTTTGATATGTTCCTAGAGAAAACTAAGTTGAAAGATGATGGTAGCAATAATGTGGACTGGGTCCGTGATCTGAGGATTATCCTCATTGCTGCACAGAAGAATTATGTCCTTGATGCACCGCTAGGTGACAGACCTGTTGCAGGAGCCGATGCAGATGTTATGAATGTTTGACAAGCTCGATATGATGAATACTTGATAGTTTAGTGCGCCATGCTTTACGGCTTAGAATCGGGGCTTCAAAGACGTTTTGAACGCCACGGAACATATGAGATGTTACAAGAGCTGAAATTGGTATTTCAGACTTATGCCCGTGTTGAGAGGTATGAGACCTCTGACAAGTGCTTTGCCTACAAGATGGAGGAGAATATCTCAGCCAGTGAGCATGTACTCAGAATGTCTGGGTACTACAATCGCTTGAATCAAGTGGGAGTTAATCTTCCAGATAAGATAGTGATTGAAAGAGTTCTCTAGTCACTATCACCAAGCTACTAGAACTTCGTGATGAACAATAATATGCAAGGGATGACGAAAACGATTCCTGAGCTCTTCGCGATGCTGAAATCGGTGAATGTAGAAATCAAGAAAGAGCATCAAGTGTTGATGGTTAACAAGACCACTAGTTTCAATAAAAAGGGCGAGGGAAAGAAAGGGAACTTCAAGAAGAATGGCAAGCAAGTTGTCACTCCCGGGAAGAAGCCCAAAGCTAGACCCAAGCCTGAAACTGAGTGTTTCTACTGCAAAGGGAATGGTCACTGGAAGCGGAACTGCCCCAAATACTTGGCGAATAAGAAGGATGGCAAAGTGAACAAAGGTATATTTGATATACATGTTATTGATGTGTAATTTACTAGTGTTCATAGTAACCCCTGGGTATTTGACACCGGTTCAGTTGCTAAAGATTAGTAACTCGAAACAGGAGTTGCAGAATAAACAGAGACTAGTTAAGGGCGAGGTGACGATGTGTGTTGGAAATGATTCCAAGGTTGATAGGATCACCATCGCACACTACCTCTACCTTCAGGATTAGTGTCGAACCTAAATAAATGTTATTTGGTGTTTGCGTTGAGCATGAATATGATCAGATCATGTTTATTGCAATACGGTTATTCATTTAAGTCAGAGAATAATTGTTGTTCTTTACATGAATAAAGCCTTCTATGGTCATAAACCCAATGTGAATGGTTTATTGAATCTCGATCGTAGTGATACACATATTCATAATATTGATGCCAAAAGATGCAAAGTTGATAATGATAGTGCAACATATTTGTGGCACTGTCGTTTAAGTCATATTGGTGTAAAGCGCATGAAGAAACTCCATGCAGATGGACTTTTGGAATCACTTGATTATGAATCATTTGATACTTGCAAACCATGCCTGATGGGCAAGATGACTAAAACTCCATTCTCCGGAACAATGGAGCGACCTAATGACTTATTGAAATAATACATACCGATGTATGCGGTCCGATGAGTGTTGAGGCACGCGGCGGGTATCGTTATTTTTTGACCTTCATAGATGATTTGAGTAGGTATGGGTATATCTACTTGATGAAACACAAGTCTGAAACATTTGAAAAGTTCAAAGAATTTCAGAGTGAAGTGGAGAATCATCGTAACAAGAAAATAAATTTTCTACGATCTGATCGCGGAGGCGAATATTTGAGTTACGAGTTTGGCCTTCATTTAAAACAATGTGGAATTGTTTCACAACTCACGCCACCTGGAACACCACAGCGTAATGGTGTGTTCGAACATCGTAACCGTACTTTATTGGATATGGTGCGTTCTATGATGTCTCTTACCGATTTACCACTATCGTTTTGGGGTTATGCATTAGAGACAGCCGCATTCACGTTAAATAGGGCACCGTCTAAATCCGTTGAGATGACACCGTATGAACTGTGGTTTGGCAAGAAACTTAAGCTGTCGTTTCTTAAAGTTTGGGGTTGCGACACTTATGTCAAAAGGCTTCAGCCTGATAAGCTCGAACCCAAATCAGAGAAGTGCGTCTTCATAGGATACCCTAAGGAAACAATTGGGTACACCTTCTACCACAGATCCGAAGGCCAGATCTTTGTTGCCAAGAATGGGTCCTTTCTAGAGAAGGAGTTTCTCTCAAAAGAAGTGAGTGGGAGGAAAGTAGAACTTGATGAGGTAATTGTACCTTCTCTCGAATTGGAGAGTAGCACATCACAGAAAACTGTTCCAGTGATGCCTACACCAACTAGAGAGGAAGCAAATGATGATGATCATGAAACTTTAGATCAAGCTACTACTGAACCTCGTAGGTCGACCAGAGCACGATCCGCACCAGAGTGGTACGGTAATCCTGTCCTGGAAGTCATGTTACTAGACCAAGGCAAACCTACGAACTATGAAGAAGCTATGATGAGCCCAGATTCCGACAGATGGCTTGAGGCCATGAAATCTGAGATAGGATCCATGTATGAGAACAAAGTGTGGACTTTGGTGGACTTGCCCGATGATCGGCAAGCCATAGAAAATAAATGGATCTTCAAGAAGAAGACTGATGCTAATGGTAATGTTACTGTCTACAAAGATCGACTTGTCGCAAAAGGTTTTCGATAAGTTCAAAGGGTTGACTACGATGAGACTTTCTCACCCGTAGCGATGCTTAAGTCTGTCCGAATCATGTTAGCAATTGTCGCATTTTATAATTATGAAATCTGGCAAATAGACGTCAAAACTACATTCCTTAATGGATTTCTTAAAGAAGAGTTGTATATGGTGCAACCAGAAGGTTTTGTCAATCCTAAAGGTGCTAACAAAGAGTGCAAGCTCCAGCGATCCATCTATGGACTGGTGCAAGCATCTCGGAGTTGGAATATACGCTTTGATGAGGTGATCAAAGCATATGGTTTTATACAGACTTACGGTGAAGCCTGTATTTACAACAAAGTGAGTGGGAGATCTGTAGCATTTCTGATATTATATGTGGATGACCTATTGTTGATTTGAAATGATATAGAATTTCTGGATAGCATAAAAGGATACTTGAATAAGAATTTTTCAATGAAAGACCTCAGTGAAGCTGCTTATATATTGGGCATCAAGATCTATAGAGATAGATCGAGACGCTTAATAGGACTTTCACAAAGCACATACCTTGATAAAGTTTTGAAGAAGTTCAATTTGGATCAGTCAAAGAAAGGGTTCTTGCCTGTGTTACAAGGTGTGAAGTTGAGGAAGACTCAAAGCCCGACCACGGCAGAAGATAGAGAGAGAATGAAAGTTATTCCCTATGGCTCAGCCATAGGTTCTATAAAGTATGCCATGTTGTGTACCAGACCTATTGTGTACCTTGCCATGAGTTTGGCAAGGGGGTAGCAAGGGGGTACAATAGTGATCCAGGAGTAGATCACTAGACAGCGGTCAAAATTATCCTTAGTTACCCAAGAGGACTAAGGAAATATTTCTCGGTTATGAAGGTAATAAAGAGTTCGTCGTAAAGAGTTATGTCGATGCAAGCTTTGACACCAATTCGGATGACTCTGAGTCTCAATCTGGATACATATTGAAAGTGGAGCAATTAGCCAGAGTAGCTCCATGCAGAGTATTGTAGACATAGAAATTTGCAAAATACATACGGATCTGAATGTGACAGACTTGTTGACTAAACTTCTCTCACAAGCAAAACATGATCACACCTTAGTACTCTTTGGGTGTTAATCACATGGCGATGTGAACTAGATTATTAACTCTAGTAAACTCTTTGGGTGTTGGTCACATGGCGATGTGAACTATGGGTGTTAATCACATGGCGATGTGAACTAGATTATTGACTCCAGTGCAAGTGGGAGAATGATGGAGATATGCTCTAGAGGCAATAATAAAATGGTTATTATTATATTTCCTAAATCATGATAAAGGTTTATTATTTATGCTAGAATTGTATTGACCGAAAACTTAAATACATGTGTGGATACATAAACAAATACCGTGTCCCTAGTGAGCCTCTACTAGACTAGCTCGTTGATTAAAGATGGTTAAGGTTTCCGAACCATAGACATGAGTTGTCATTTGATAATGGGATCACATCATTAGGAGAATGATGTGATGGACAAGACCCATCCGTTAGCTTAGCATATTGATCGTTCAGTTTATTGCTATTGCTTTCTTAATATCAAATACATATTCCTTCGACTATGAGATTATGCAACTCCCGGATACCGGAGGAATACCTTGTGTGCTATCAAATGTCACAACGTAATTGGGTGATCATAAAGATGCTCTATAGGTATCTCTGAAGGTGTTTGTTGAGTTGGCATAGATCGAGATTAGAATTTATCACTCCGAGTATCGGAGATGTATCTCTGGGCCCTCTCGTTAATACACACCATAAGAAGCGTTGCAAGCAAAGTGACAAATGAGTTAGTTACAGGATGATGTATTACGGAATAAGTAAAGAGACTTGCCTGGAACAAGATTGAACTAGGTATGAAGATACCGACGATCGAATCTCGGGCAAGTAACATACCGATGAACAAAGGGAATTACGTATGTTGTCATAACGGTTCGACCGATAAAGATCTTCATAGAATATGTAGGAGCCAATATGGGCATCCAGGTTTCGCTATTGGTTATTTACCGGAGAGGTGTCTCGGTCATGTCTACATAGTTATCGAACCCGTAGGGTCAGCACGCTTAACGTTCGTTGACGATATAGTGTTATATGAGTTATATGTTTTGGTGACCGAATGTTGTTCGGAGTCCCGGATAAGATCACGGACATGACGAGGAGTCTCGAAATGGTCGAGAGGTAAAGATTGATATATAGGACGATGGTATTCGGACACCGAAATAGTTTCGGAGTACACCGGGTACTCATCGGATCACCGGAAGGGGTTCCGGGCACCCCTGGCAAGTGTATGGGCCTTATGGGCCAAAGGGGGGACAGACCAGCCCACAAGGGGGCTGGTGCGCTCCTTCCCATGGCTGGCCGGCCCTAGGGGAAGGAAAGGGGAGAGGTGGCCCCTCCTGCCTTTCCCTCCTCAGGAGAGAAAGGAAAAGGGGGGCGCCACCTCCTCCTTCCTCCCCCCCGCACTCCAAATAAGGAAGGGGGGCGCCACTTGGGGGAAGACCCCAAGTAGGATTCGGCCTACTTGGGGCGCCTCCTAGCTTCTCCCTTCATCCCCACCTATATATATGTGGGAGGGGGTGCCTAGCACAATGCACAACATTTGTCTTAGCCGTGTGCGGCGCCTCCTCCACCGTTTACACTTCCGGTCATATTTTCATAGTGCTTAGGCAAAGCCCTGCGGAGATAACTTCACCATTACCATCACCACGCCGTCGTGCTGCCGGAACTCATCCACTACCTCGCTGTCTTGCTGGATCAAGAAGGCGGAGGATGTCACCGAGCTGAACATGTACTGAACGCGGAGGTGCCGTACGTTCGGTACTCGATCGGTTGGATCGCGAAGAAAGTTCGACTACATCGACCGCGTTGTCAAACGCTTCCGCTTACAGTCTACGAGGGTACGTAGACACACTCTCCCCTCTCGTTGCTATGCATATTCTTGATAGATCTTGCATGTGCGTAGAATATTTTTTGTTTTCCATGCACCGTTTTTCAACAACCGCAAGATCGAACCCATCACAAAGCACCTCTTCTCATTGCAAGAAAAATCAATCTAGTTGGCCTAACTAAACCAAAAATTCAGAGAAGAAATACGAGGCTATAAATAATCATGCATAAAAGAAATCAAAGAAGACTCAAATAATATTCATGGATATAGATCTGATCATAAACTCGAACTTCATCGGATCCCAACAAACACACCGCAAAAAGTCGTTACATCAAATAGATCTCCAAGAGACCATTGTATTTAGAATCAACAAGTGAGAAGAAGCCATCTAGCTACTGCCTATGGACCCGTAGTTCTACGATGAACTACTCACGCATCATCGGAGGAGCACCAATGAGGATGATGAACCCCTCCGTGATCGTGGTCCCCTCCGGCAAGGTGCCGGAATAGGGCTCTAGATTGGATCTCGTGGTTCTGAAACTTACGGCGGCTGGAATTGTGTTTCGTCGACTCCCCTAGGGTTTCTGAAATATTTGGGTATTTATAGAGCTGAGAGGCGGTGGAGGGGACCCCCGTGGGCACCACAACCCATCAGGGCACGCCAGGGGCCTTTGGCGCGCCCTGGTGTCTTGTGGGCCCCACGGGCCTCCCCTCAGGCGCTTCCTTGGCTCCCAAGTTGTCTTCTGGTTCAAAAATAATCTTTAAAAAGTTTCGCTGTGTTTGGACTCTGTTTGATAGGGATATTCTGCGAAGTAAAAAAATAAGCAAAAAACTGCAACTGACACTGGACACTACGTCAATAGATTAGTACTAAAAAATAATATAAAGTTGCTATAAAATGATTGTAAAACATTCAAGAACGATAATATAATATCATGGAACAATAAAAAATTACAGATACGTTGGAGACGTATCACACGATGATGCCTTCATCAAGGTAACTGCACAAAACGCCGCCATCGCCCGCCAACGGCTCGGTGTTCACCGGTAACTATGTCTCCCCGACTCGTAGCCGGGACTGGATGAAACCTCGAGATCCGACCACTCAAGCGCAGGCTGGCCACCTCTGACGGAAGAGATGACCATCACCACCGGCTGCACCGGTCAGAACAGATCTAACCGGAGGTGCCGCCGACGCGACCATCAGGCCCTCCACGCCGCTGCCGCCGCCGCCGATCCAAGATCTGAATACCGAGAATACGAACATCAGCTCTGTTTTGACTGTGAGGACGATTGGTTGATGTCTCGTAGACTCGTAGTGCAGTTTTGCATGGCATGCTTCTGCAGACAAGTTTCTTCATGGATGATATTGAAAATGGAGGCTGAGCGGGAGCAGCGGTCGGTGGCGCCGTCCTCTTCGTCGACCTTTCGCATGGACGGCGGCGCAACAGGAGGCCAGGGGCGTGCTGTGGCGCTCATACATGCAGCGGTGCAATGTTGATTAATCGTGAGGGAGACGAAGGCGTACATACGGTGATCGATTAATTTTCATTTTTCCTGCTTGATTGATCGGAGGAACTGAATCGATTGTGGCCTTGAGGACACAAATCTACCCACAGGGAAATTACGAAGCCGTCCTCGATCAAATTCTAAGCCGATCTATATCAAGCATTGGATCTAACTTAATACTACACCTCTAATTTGACTAGTAGAACGCCCGTGCGTTGCTACAGGCTATCCGTCATGTTATCTCCAACACACAGGATGATACCCACCTCATCTTCGCCATGGCGCCCTCTCTTCTTTACACCGTACTTGCTCACGGATCGCCAAGGAGGAGTCCCCCGCCAACCGCCCCGCTATCTGCCCTGATCCCTCATGTTCACACCGATCCGCCACCGCCATCAAGGGGATGAGCCATGCGCCGCCCATGACAAAATTGCCACGTTGTCACATACAGTTGAAGTCGCGCATTACCACGAGACAAAAATATGATGCCCGTTGTTCAACATGCAACTGATAAGCCACTGTTTGTTATTAACTTTTGAAGCAACCAACCAATACATTTATCCTTCTATCCTAATCAAAAAATTGTACGACTCGGTGAAAATATATGAATCCCTCACTTGTGCAATCTGTTGCAAAGTCATCTCTAATGAAATGAAATTTGCCACATTTTCTAAAGTAGAGAAATTATTCTGCTCAGACAGCTGCTAACCCCATCCCGCTCACTCTTAACCCTCACTCTTATCATAAAATCCACCAACTCGTATTCCAAGTGAGATAGTAATCGACATAGTCGTGGCAGGCCAGCAGTACGGGACAAGGGCAACAACTGCCTTCCTATCTTAGTGCTAGTACCACATGGTTCTATACTTGACTCATCCTTTTTCTCGGGCTATACCACGACGGCGCTACGTCAATGCGTTGCCACGAAAAAAGAAAGCTATGAATAGGAATGTTGGCCAAAAGCATGAAAAATCTTAATGTTTCTCTTCTCTTCCCTCTCTCGCGTGCACATACAAATTTATGTATCCGTCAGAGAAGAGCGGGGAAAAAAAGATTGCACTCATTTTAAATCACCTATACCAAAAACTACTTTTAGGTCACCAAATTTACAAATTCTATGCTCCAATAAGCCAAATGAAAGAGAGGGCATACCATGTGGAACCTTGAGTTCCCTTCAACGAAAGTTGGAGCCGTGAGCTAAATAGGAGAACCTAAAGAGATAACATTAAAATGTTCTGAGGTGCCAAGGAAACCATCTGAAACCTAATAAACAAAAATCTAGCTGAAATATAGATACTTGATTAATATTGCATGGATCCAACAATCAAGAAAATATAATAAACAAGAGAAAATTTAAGACTTAGTTTGGCAGTGAAGTACTTATAAAGTTCAAGTATTGGAAAACCACAATATTTTTATGCCTAGCGAACCAATACTTCATTATTGGAAAGAGGTTCAGCCCATTTTTCATATACTTCAAAATAGTCCAGTTTCCTAAATGTTTAACTATATGAAACTACAGCTTTGGCTAAAGCCAAACACCTCAAAGTATTTAATACTTCAAAGGTGTTGAAAACCAAAGTATTCTTGGAATGCTCGAAAGAAACAGAGCTCCCAGACGGGGCCTAAGGCTCACGCCCAATGAAAGAATCAGGTTTTGTGAGGCTCACATGACAACTTAAGCTTATTTTTGCTATTCTAATGTCTGGGAATTGCAAACTTTAAATGTCACTTGACCAAGAAAAGGAAGTTCAAAAACCAGTAGAATGCCCGCACGTAGCCACGGGCCTTTGATTTGTGTTTTCGACTGCACCTATGAATATAATGCATATCTGTCTATCACTCCCTCCCCTTCTCTCTCCCAACCTCTCTATTCGCCATCTACCTCCCGTAAGCACCGCATCATCCTGCGTGAAAACCAATCCATTAGAAGGGTCCAAGTGGTAAGGTTTGACTTAAATAATAAACGTAAAAATCTTATTGCAATTCGGTTAGGTAATTTTGGCATTATTCCTACACATTCACATTCATGGTTAAGTTGCAAAATCCAAATAAGAAACTGAAAGTCATACCCTTCTGTATGTTACACGTCGTTATTTTTAACACCATAGATGACAGAATAGTTGTGTCGTTGTTGCAGTAACAATACACGTACAATGAGTCAAGAAAATATGAATCACTCCATGAATTTATGCAGCAATGCAAATACATCAATGTCATAGCAAGGATAATTCCATGAATTTCTACAATAATAGCCGAAAACTACGATCAGCTCCTTACAATTTATCCTAGCTAGCATTTTGACCACTACCTTAAAATGCAGCAGCATTGATAATGCCCACCACTTCACCAGGGGACTAATTCCCTAAAAAACAATGCGACCTCCATATAGATCATTTCAAACTATAATGAATTCACCTAATTATCAATGAAAAAATACATAGTTATGTACAAAAATGGTCAATAAAAATCTGAACTTCCTATGGAACATCCAAAGATGGAAAAAAAATCAGTGCTCGTGCATCAATGGTGTGCACATTTACCTAACACAGAAGCAGGATGTCTTGCATGACATCTTGCAAGACATGAGCGCACCTTCATATCACTTCATACATAATTATATCAGAGCTACATCCAACCTGATTTTGCAAGTTCAACGCCATGATTTGTAGAACAAACTATATATGTAGTCAACACGTAACATAACAGCGACCTCATAAGGGTTAAGTTTTTCATATAGTGATCTATGTAAGATATATATGAGAGACAACAAAGGCAATGTAATATATCTTATAACCTTTGATTGAATAAGATTCCCACAAACACAAGCCATATATAAAGACCAAAATGACTGAACAGGAGAATAGAGCATACAAATATGAAACAATGGTGCAAGAGCCAAACTTGAAAGCTTGCAGCAGCTGCCCAGTGGAGCAGACATACAAATTCAACGGATAAATTTTAAAGAAACATGGCAAACCTTTAAAACAAACTAAATTTACAGGATAACAGTTATAGAAATAAAGCAAAACACTATAAAATTGTCTCGAATAATTTACAGGATAACAGTTAGTAACTGATATTGTCCAATCAGCCGCAAAATTAGTTGGAAATAACAATAAAGATTTGAAATTTTAATTTCATCATGCGGAGATAGTGAGAACTGAGAATCATACCTAACTGATTTTTTTTCTTTCTCAAAGCACCTATGTATATCAGCACCTTCAAGGACCAGCAGGTCCAGCCCCTCCACGTCTGCTCCCAGCTCTACCAGCGTACCACCACCATCTCCCGAAGCGGCTCTAGTGGCTTCCCTTCCGATCAGGGGCCTCCAGATTGGCGCCCAGCACAAGCAGTGCACATACGGCTGCTACATGGCCGTCCCCGCCACGACGTGCAACAACATCAACCCGTTAGTAATTTTAGAAAGGGGTGCAGTGTTCTATTTTAGGCGCGGCCCTTCTTTAGGTTTGGACCTAATTTCAAATATCTTTTTCTGTGAGTTCATCGGGACACAAAGTTCTTTACGTATTCTAAAAAGAACTATCATGCACACTGTGTTCCAATATTTCTCTAACAGCTAGTATAAAGCACAATTCGTTCCCAAAATGGGAAATAAGAAGTTTTTAATAGCATCCAACTTGCATAAATATAACAACATTCACTATTAAACAATTTATCTTCAGACTCACATGGTCTCAAGGAAAATTTTTGGAAGGCAAATGCTATCTACCAATTGCAAAATCTGTAGATGCTCAGAGGTGTCAAATACATTTCTGTATATGGAAAAAAATTAGTACCTCCAAATTTATAATACACCTCATTGAGTTAGTAACTCTGAGCTTAAATACCATAACTGACAAGAAATTCTTTGGCAAAATAGTATTTTTTGTCGAGTGTATGGTTAAGATGAAAAGCATACTTTTTTCAACAACAAAAAAAATGTAAAACATACTCCATCTTTGCAGCCGATGCTATTTCTATAGTCAAAAAAGAACTTACGTAGTTACACAATTTATTGGCATCTGGGATGGACGGCACGGCTAGGCTAAATCTAATTCCCTCTCAAATATAAAACATGCAAGGTATATTATGAAATAAGAGTGCATTGTGGCCACAACGACTGAATGTTGAAGCCTACACCACCGGTATCTTGCCTGCCTTGTTGTTATACTTATGCACCTCACTTCTTCCCTGAATCTCCCTTGGTGTAAGATGCAGGGGAAACGATATTTCAGCTAGAACCAATAATGCGCAGCAAGTTGGTTAAGAAAACCTACGCCTATCCATTTTATACAGACCGCACATACACTATTGATGTATGATTACTCTACAAACAATCTGAACCTGGAACTAGGATAACCAAACACGTCATTAAGTGAATGCTTAATATACAAACAGATTCTTCAGCAGACTTGTGTAATCCAGATTCGCAGGTTCTATGCCATGTACTTCGGAACTAAAGGAAGGAATGGACATGACTTGTTACAAAATCCTCCTTGAGGTACTATGCAGTGCAAAGTAATGCAACCAAATATAACTCATCAGATGCTGGTCATTTTACCCTATTCTGCTAAACACTGGTACTCTGTAAATTAATCTTATCACTGTGAATTTAGGTTACGAGTTACATACATGTCTTCCATCCAGGAAATATTGTAGAGATCACCTAAGCAGGTAATATACTCAGAAGGAGGCGATGGTTCCATTCCTGGGCAGTATGTACCCCAGCTGCTTTCTTCTGCATTAGATGCTGTTGTGACATAAATATTGAGGTCTGCAGGCATCAAACCCTCAAAAATACTACCACTTTCCCAAGCTTCCACATATATACAGGACAAGGTTACCACAAAAAAGTAACTATGGGCAGCCTTACCATTTTTGCGTAGGTGTTGGATGCATGTTTTTCTTGTAAGACCTTGATAAAATCCGCAGAATAGAAATATGGCAGGTTGGTCATACCTGAAACTTGCAAAGGTCAATACACAAGATGAACAAAACAAACTAATACAACAAAACAACGGATATAACTTCCACACACCAAGGACTCCAGGACCCCGTGATCTGAGTAGTAGATAAATATATGGTCATTTGGTTTCTCCCTCCAGTGACTGCAGTTTTATTGCCCAAGAGAACTGCATAGAAGTTCTTAGCAGTAACTATCTGAAAACTTTCCTGGTAGGACTGAGGAAACAGAGGTACCTCGATGACATCCATGATGCTGTCGTGGTGGTGTTCATCTTGTCATGGATTTTTCTCTGCCGCCCTTGCTGGAAATCCATTGCCGGCTAGACAATTCTCACCCACTACAAGCCACACGGCGTCTCTTCTTCTTGCCCTCTCCTTCTTCAGATCCACTCATTCATCATTTAGGAAAACAGTAGACAAAATTGGATGAACAATCAATGTATATATATGAATTCAACAGTAGCTACGATGGTCACGTACTTTATCTTCTTTTCTTTTCGAGTAGACAACCAATTAATCAAGTTGATGGTTCTCCTCGTCAACTCCTGGTCGTGAAGGAAGAGAGGGGCGCAGCCCACGGTGACGAATCTTGACGAGGCTTGTTGAGGTCGAGGCGGTTGGGCCAGAGCACATCATCGTCCACCGGTAGGAATCAGGTCATCGTCGTCGCCGGGCTGGAGTCGAGCTTGAGGGGAGGGCTTACCGCCTTGTAGGGTTGACGTTGGGGATCTTGAGGGCCGTCTCCATGGCACCGACGTTGGGATTGCATATGACGGGGATCCTGGGCAGGTCGTTGGCGCTGCCTGACCCAGCGAAGTGGCCGGTGATGTCGAAGATCTCGGGAGCCTGGTCGCACGGCAGCAACAGGCACGGCGGGTTCAGAGTCTCGAAGCAGATCATCCCCTTGAAGCGGTCCTCCAGGCCCAGCCTCTTGAGGCTCTCACGGCCGCGATGTCGCGAGGAGGGGCAGTCGCGTGGGCGCTGTGAAGGGAGGTGGCAGGGAGGGCTCCGAAGGATGCGTCGGTGCGTGGGGAGAGGGAGATGGCGCCGCCGCCGAGATCCAGATTTGATCGAGCGTGGGGAGGGGGAGGCTTTGCATGTCGGGAAAAGACGGGAGGTGTGACGGAAAAGAACAGGTAGAAAAAAACCAGTGAGAGGGGTGGTGGGAGGTGGGACGAAAAAAAACCGGTTGAAAATAAACCGTGCGAAAGTGGTGGGACGAAAAAAAATCTGGACGCAATCCTACCTACTGAGACAGTAGGAGTAGAGATAGTATGATGTACCGTAAAAAATCTCTTTTTTTTTTATAGGAGGTTGAACCCCCGGCCTCTGAGAAACCATTTTATTATATTATTCAACAAAGCCTTATACCCCCAACGATCGTGTCATCCCGTGCCACCACCCCCCCCCCCCCCCCCCCCCCCCTCCCCCCCCAACACACACACACACACAATCCCTTGGGCCTTTGTTACTAATGCGAAGCATTAGCCCATCTGCTGATGTACAACCCATTGGGTAAAGGCACAAAATGCACGAACTGGACAGCTTAATCCACGACCTTAGTTAGTTGCAGAACGCAACCACGATTACGCACACACATATCGTCGCATCGTTTCCAAACCGCCGCTGCGATCTACTCCTAGAAGGACGCCTGTTGCGATCGGATCTCTCATCTCTCCATCGTGCGGCTATTGAGTAGCGGAGAAGGGAAGCAGACGTCGCCACGCCGGGACAGGCAGGTGTTGATCCGCGGAGACGTTGCGGGTTGCCAGCAGATCGGGCGCACGGATGCGCAGCAACAACACAAGGGGAGAAGGTAGTTGATTTTCACATCAGATTAGTTCGTGCCTTTAAGAAGTATAGAAGTATAATCGCACAGACTATAGTCATCAAGAATCAATTACATTCCCAATTATTTACTTGTGCTGATGTAAACATGAAGAAGAAGAAGAAGAAGAAGAAGAAGAAGAAGATCATAATTAATTCATTTTTTTTACAAACCAGTAGGTTCAAAAGCTCAGCCATCAAAACCAGGGACAGATTCATGGGATCAAAGGGGCCAGTTAGTAGCAGCACACAGCCACGCGCACACAGATCCATAATCCCTCCGTTTCCAAGTGGCCTGCTGCAATCAAGCGTCACACATGTCGCTTGCCTGCTATTGGATTTTTCCGTGACTTGCATCACAATCAAGAGAAGCGGAGATGGGTAGGGCATGGCCGTGGCCGAGCGCCCGATCCCCACGTACATTGTCAGTAGGCCAACCGCACGAATGTCAACAAAACAAGGAAAAAAAGGTACTCCCTCCGTACATCAATAAAGAAGTGATCTAAACGCTCTTATATTAGTTTACGGAGGGAGTATATTAGTCCTGGTTGGTCCTTCCCAAACTAAACATCTTCTCCTTGTACCATTATTCTTAATTTGCTTCCACAGAATGCCATGCTTTCACCGGTTCTGGCTTTGGCATTGCGTTAAATCAATGAGGTTCATCTCGCCAATTCCAATGAAAATAATGAGATAAGGTAATGTATTATTTACCCACGTTGCATTACTACAAATTATTAGTTCATGAAATTATCCTGTGTTTCTAGTGTTGTGAGTTTATTTTGTCATTTATCAATTTTCTTTAAGTTTTGATCATGTGAATACAATGCGTAGAGAAGAAAGGGCATGTTTACACAATGACATCTCCATTAGGCCAGACCCTAGGATTTTTTTCACAACATAGCCATTGCCCATGAGACTTAGTGTGAAACCTCGCCCCCTATGTCAAAATCTTGGCTCCGTCCCTGCTTATAAGGAAAAACATTGATACACCTGAAGCCACCTTCTTTTTTTGACAAAGGGTGGACTTTTATTAGCTCAAAATGAAGCATCAAGAGGATACAAACATAATGAGCACACACCAGGCCTCTGCATAGGTAGGATGCGTCGGCGACGGAGAAAAAGGACGGTGATTAGGTGGAGAGCGGCGGGATGAAAGAGGAGAGTGGAGGATTTTGCCGTGGAAACAGTACAACCAGCTACAAAAGCACGGGCTCCGTCTTAGTTTTGGATGGGCCTAGGGTGTCGGAGTCTCGTGTCGAATTCTCCCAGGGACCCTCCTCGTTTGGTTCCGATTTACAGAAAAATTATAGTCCGAATAATCGATGGGAGTTCGGAACTCCGGACAGCTGCGTCGTGACGGGATAAGAAGCAAAGGAATGATTGTTTTAGGAGTATTAGGGCATCTCCAACGGCAACCCGTAAAAATCATCCCGCATCCGTCCGCGGACAGGAGGGACCAGTCTGCGGACACGAATGCGGGAGGCAGCCATCCAACCGTAGTCGCATACATCCGGCCAACAATCCGAACCAACCGGGCGAAATTCGATCAAACCGGACGGAATTCATTTAAGTTCGGATATAATTTACATAAAAAGGTCGATATTTCGATTGTTTAACTAAAAAACTTAAGAAAACATAAACCCTATGCTGGATGACCACCTTGTACGCCTGACCGCCCTGCCCTGCCGCACCACCGTCTCCGTCGATGTCATCATCGACGTCGTTGTCCCTCCAGCGACGGTACGGCGCCGGAGGGTCGCGGCAGCCTTGTCCAGCAGCTGCCTACCGCTCACGGAGGAGCCGCTCCACCTCCTACTGCACTGTGAGGAGTGCCGCCACGGCTATTTCTGACATGGCCTTCGGAGCCCGGCCCTGGCGGTAGCCTTTCCGCGGGCGGCGTTGGTGGAGCAGTCGCTAAGCGACCACTCCTCGCTGATCTTGGCGAGATCGCCGTCAAGGCGGCGGCGACGCCTAGTGGCCTCTCCGCGTGGTCATGGAGCGGTCGAGCGCCCACGCGGCGGCTAGGTCTGGGTCGTTGCGGACCAGTCCGGCGCCACGTCGCTCTTGATGAATGCGGAGCGGCGACTGGCATTGCGCCGGTCGTACCACCCCTGCTGCCGAGCCACGCGCTCCGCCTAAGAGACGACAGCCCTCGAGCCCGAGGGACCACCGAGGTAGTGGAGGAGGCGGCCCGGCGCCTTCTTGATCGCGAGCGGCAGCTCCTCCTTGATGGCAAGGCGGTGGCGGCGTAGCGGCGACAACGGCGCATTGATGCGACCGTAGCGGCTGCGTGGCAGGGACGCAGGCTTGTCCTTGACGCGGCATCCGATTTGGACGCCGCGGTGGTGCGGGGGCGAGGCCAGCTCCTCCTTGACGCGACGTCCGATCTGGATGCCGTGGTTGTGCCGGGGTGAGGCTGGCTCGTCCTTCACCGGCAGGAGCATGGATGCCTGCTCGGTCTTGACGTGGTGGTGCGGCGGAGAGGCTGGTTCCTCCTTCACGCGCGCCGGCGATGGCGGCGACGGCCCCATGACACGGAGTGACTGCTCCGTCATTAACTCGATCTGAAGGACAAAATCTTCATCCGTCAGAGCGGCTTCCTTGAGAAGTTGGGGGCGGCTGCGGCGGCGGCGCCTGCTCCTCCTAGTCACCGGAGGAGATGACAATCTCCTCCTTGGCGGAGGAGCCGGCCGTCGTGGATGCTGACGGGCCCGAAGAGCATCTGCGGCGGCGCTAAGAACCGCCGGAGGAGGAGCTTCTTCGTACTCCGCCTGCCAGCGCAGAGCACCACGACTTCGACATTGCCTCAGCTTGGGTCGAAGAGGGAGAGAGGGGCTTGGGCATGAAGGCGGGGGAGGGGAGGGGGTTGGTGCTCGGGGAGGAGGGTGGTGCATCTCTGTGCAACTCCGACGCATGGCTTAAATAGCCGCGGCGAGGACTAGGTGAAGGGTCGGTCAGCAGCTTCAATGTGGCACAACGGCCGGAGTTGGTTCCTCAGGAACCTGCGTCCGCATTGAAGTGGCGGCTGCTGAGAGGTTGCGTCGGTCACCGCCGCCCTCCCTCCCTCCGGTCACATCACGACATCAATGCCGGCCTCTGCGTGCTCTGGGCCAGCATGACTTCGGCGCGGTAAGTGGCGCGTGCATCGAAAGGAATGCACGGGAGGGGCGGGTGATGGATTTTTGGTGGGCCAGGATGGTCAGAAGCAGGCTTGAGATCGGTCCGGACTCCGGCAAACCTCCCCACGTTTGTCTCTGATTTGCTGGAGAAATCGCGTCCGGACTGCTCCGCGGACCGATATAGGTCGGCGTTGGATGACTTCCGTGGTCAAGACACTACGGTCCGGACGGGTTGCAGGAGGTTTACGGATTCGCCTTGGAGATGACCTTAGAGCATCCCTAGCAGACCCTGTAAAAGGGCCGAACCTGTATAATTCCGGCGAGTATACGGGTTCGGCCCGTTTTTCTGGCCAGAACAGACACCGTATCTGCGGCCCGGCCCGTAAAAAATTGACCGTGGCCCGGAAAAAGTCCCTCTCCACCGCTATATATGCGGTTTCACCGCTCGGATACGGGCCAAACCCTATCCGCCTCCGCCGCCGCTTCGCCGCGATTCCCCTCCTTCTCCGCCCCAATTTCTCGCCGCCGACGAGCCTAAAAAAGGCCTAGCGACCCATGGATGGCTACAGGGATGACGAAGAGCGCCGCCACCGCTGCAGATCCGATGCTGCACGGAAGCGGGGGGCGCGGAGGTGGCTCAACCACGGGAGCCGGCCGCCACCGGCGTTCGAACGTCGCGAGCTCGTCGAGTACGAGCGCGAGCTCGCGGTCCGCCACCACGCCTCCTCCGGCTCCTCTGCCACGGGGAGCTCGTCCGCGGGCGCCTCGAGCTCGCGGCTTACTCCGGTCAAGAGAGAGCCGGAGGAGCTTAGGCCGCTAGCCGTCAAGCTCGAGGCCGACGCGCCGCCGCGTCGAGGAGTAATCGCCCCCGAGGATTACCTCCCCCGGGGCAGGAGGAGCACGTAGAGCGCGTCATCATGGAGCGCTCGGCGAGGGAGGAGGAGGAGGCCGACGCGCCGCCGCCGCGAGCTCGAGTACGAGCAGATCTTCCCCCAGACGGGCGTCGCGGCGTCGCAGGCGCACGCGTCCAAGGAGGCGGACCTACGCGTCATGAAGGCCGAGCAGGCCAAGGTCTTCATCGACCTCGACTTCGACGAGGACTAAGCTCCTCCGGCTCCGCCGCGTCGTCGCCGCCGCGAGCTCGTCGATTTTGATAGCGTAGGCTCGGGTATGTTGCACGGCCCACAGATTCCCCCCTAGTAGTACAATGTAGTATAATGATGAACTATGTATAATCAATGTAGTATGATGATGAACTATGTATGATCAATGTCGTTGCAAGTTTCTCTCGTGAATGTTTTTTTTTAATTTTACAGTTTTATATACGGAATCTGATCTGCAGCGCACGAATTCGTCCCGAAAAACAGATCGGCAGCGAATTGTAAACGCATTTTGCGGGTCGGTCGGCATTATAAGGGTCTAGCGCTCTCTTAGGACCAAACCGAGAACAGGTTCTACCCGTGCTGTACTGTCGCGTTGCCAGTTACCGCGCCGGCCTCCCTTGCTCCTCCACCTGCCCCGCCCCGTGAAAAAGGGCCCGAATCCCAAAGACCCCAAAAGCATTCTCCCACAAGCAAAAGATTTCTTTTTCTGCGCAGTACACTGTACTGATCGTCTCTGCCCACCCCCTCCCCTCCCCTTCTCCCATTGCTCGCTCCTGATCTGCTTTCCTCCACACAGCAGAGCACAGCCACCACCGCGGCCTTGACTGTCTCCAAGCGACTCCTCCTCCAAGACAGCCAAGAAGAAACCGACCCCCTTCTTCCCCCCTCCTCGCAAAATGCCGCCCGCTTGTTCGGGTGCTCGCGCGTGACTGAGCGGCCAGGGCGAGAGCGAGGCCAAGAGGGGGGAGACAGGTAGCCCCGGCAGCGCGGCGGCGACATGGGGGAGGTGGATTTGGAGGACGTGGTGCTCTCCTGGTCGGCCCAGGAGATCAACGACGACGACCTCTACAGGGGCAAGGTATGCGCGTCATCCGTCCCGCGGTTGCAGCTGCTACTAGTTCCTGACGATGATTTCTGCGAGCGGGCGCGCGGTTTTGCAAGCTTGAGCATTTTTTCCCCCGAATCTGCGCGTACGGACCCCGGATGTGCGCCAGCTAGGTTTTAAATCCGGTGATTTTTTTCCCGTTCGCGCGCTGTTGTTCGCTGCCTCTTATGCGTAATCCAAGTTGGGTCTGTTGTCTGATGCTCCAACTGATTATTGTATAAGTGCATGCTCTAACCAATGCAACGAAAAGACCGATCTGATAGAAGAGACTAGGCAATACATTTATACGTCAACACTCCCCCTTACGTGTGGCTTACTTAGGCCTAAACGTGGACTGAAAGTGGGCTGCAATTTAATTGCGACAGCCAGGTCTTGAACTCAAGACCTCTTGGCTCTGATACCATGTAGAAGTGCATGCTCTAACCAATGCAACGAAAAGACCGATCTGATAGAAGAGACTAGGCAATACATTTATACGTCAACAATTATTGATGGTGCTCTGCTCTGCTCTGTCTGTGTGTCGTCCGCGCGCAGCGCTCGGGTTTAGAGGGGGTTTCTGTCCACGTGTCATGGAAGCACGATTTTCATGTGCTTAGCAACGCAAATTCAATGCCTTTTGGTTTGCTATAAGTGCTGATTGCCATTTCTGGACTGTATTAACATGATTGCTGCACACTTGCACGCTTGGTGATAGAATGGATACATGTCTGTCAGGAAATTACGTGTTGCTGTTGGTATGTGACTGATTCGGGCTAACTAGATGTCATGCATGATTCTTAATTATGTTACCGGCTGAGTGTAGGTGCTCACTGCTGTTGGCAAGAATGACACTAATTTTTTTGTGACCATGATGTGCCACATCATTTGTCAAGTCCTTGTTAGTCGGCTGTAGCATCATCTTTCCTCTCTCAATCCAGAAAACTCTAGATAATGCGTGGCATAAGCTTTGAATGGCTGTAGGGAGATGGTAGGCATGCAACTTATGTTGTATCCTAATGAGGGAGATACATGCCGCGATGTTGTACCATTTGGTGGCAGAAGTTATATCTTGTATTGCTATGAAAAATATTGTGTCTACGGTTGACTGCGGTAACCTCCTTGTGATATGAGCAGCTTAAGCGCTGTATTGATCATCGCTTCTTCTTCCGGTATTATGAAATTGCAACTGACTCTGCTAGCATTAATTGCATTCTGTGCTCAAGGAACTGTTGGAGAATCTTTTGCTAGCTATAATCATATCTTTCTCATTTATGAATTATGACCTCATTTGTGTTCAGGTTGTGACCATTCCCTGCAACTTCAAGTCACTTGATCACTATCTCGTATCGTTTCGTGTGCCTCTGATTGAAGAAACAAGGTCAGATCTATGCTCACGCCTTCAACTCATCAGTGAAGCACCCTCGTCGAGAATACGTTCCATGGAGGTAGCAGGGAAATCGGGATTATACTTTATGGATGTTGACTTTTGGGATAATGATGCTGGTTTTTCTACTGGGAATTATACTATGAGGAATGGTGACATAATTATTTTGTCTAGCATAAAACCTGAATCTGCAGAGGACCTAAACCACCATGGTGTGACATACTGCTTGGCAATGGTTACTGAGGTTTCTATGGATGATGAATACCATAAGAGCTTCAGAGTCAAAGTTGCAAAGAATATTGGTTTGGAAGAAGACTTAAACAAACTCAAGCATGCAATATTTCTCAACAATATCACGACAAACATGCAGATATGGAAAGCACTTACCTTTGATAGGCACATGGATAACAATTTCACAGTAATCAAGTCCCTCTTAGCCCCCACAAATCTGGCAATATGACATGAATACTTGCATTTTAGTTTTACTAGCTATTTTCATTACCATTATAAATTGGTATGGGATCTAACTTTTTGAGTTCCTCTTTGTTGGCTCTCTTGCAGGGTGAGGATGTTTGTGGTGTCTGTATTAAACAGGATGAGGGCTGTTTGGCTTCTTTCACAGAGCAGCTACTTTCGATTAAGCTTAATCGATCACAGGTGGATGCTATCGAATCTGTCATCTCAGCTGTCCAATGTAGGCATGTGAACCTCATGAAGCTTATATGGGGTCCACCAGGTACTGGAAAGACCAAGACGGTTAGCGCTTTATTGTGGGTTTTGGCGTGTTTGAAATGCAGAACTCTTACTTGTGCTCCCACTAATGTTGTTGTCGTTGGAGTTTGCACATGTTTCCTTCAAAAATTGAGGGATTTCAATGAGCACATTGATGACAATGGTCTATCTTTTTCTCTTGGAGATATCTTGCTATTTGGGAGCAGGTCTAACATGGACATCACCGATGATCTTCAGAAAGTTTTCTTGGATTTTCGTGTTGACGAACTTGTTGAATGCTTTTCATCGTCGTCAGGATGGAACTACAGAATAGCTTCAATGGTATCCTTTTTAGAGGACTGCGCTTCACGGTATGATATGTTTCTCGAGGATGATGGAAAAATTTCCAGTGTGCTTTCTGGACTTCACAAAGAAGCAATTTGATGCGACATCAATAGCTCTGAAAAGATGCATAATGAATTTGTGGGCTCATCTTCCTGGAAGGTGCTTTTCTCATGATAGTGTCATAAATATATCTACGTTGCTTAAGATGCTGAAAAAATTTGGCGCCCTTCTTAGCGACGTAGACTTGACCGATGAGGGCTTGAAAAGGGGCCTTGGTTGTCTGTCAACTGCAAACTCTGTTTGTACAAAGCCTATATCTTCTATTGAGATGGAATTGGATGAAGCAAGGTACACATGCATTAAGTTGCTTAAAGATCTGCTACACTTGCTTAACTTACCCACTGGAGTAGACAAAAACTGGGTCAAGAACTACCGCATATGTAATGCAACACTTCTTTTCTGTACCACCTCTAGCTCTTATCAGTTACATCACATGGATATTGCACCCCTCGATGTATTAATTGTTGATGAGGCTGCTCAAGTGCGGGAGTGTGAATTGGTGATCTCACTACGGCTACATTGGCTAAAATATGTTGTTTTGGTAGGGGATGACTGTCAGCTGAGTGCGATGGTTAAAAGCAAAGTAAGGTTTTGCCTCACCCACTTTATATTGTTTGTTTCATTTCTTAGTCACTGGTGCATTTATCAACAAGATAAAATTGTGATAGTGAAATGACCCAACACTTTTTTCTTGAAAAAGATTGTGAAGGTCATATCTTCCTTTTATGTTCCGTTTGTTATTGATCTGTTTTTGATAATCCTAATTCTTACCTTTAATTGTTTGTCCCCAGGTATGTAAGAAGCTGGATTTGGAACAAGTCTTTTTAAGAGATTGGTTATGCTAAAATTTGAAAAACATTTGCTGAATATACAGTATCGCATGAACCTTGTATCAGCTTATTTCCAAATGCTCAATTTTATGAGAGGAAGATGTTAGATGGTTCCAATGTCCTGTCTTCTAGCTATAATAAGAATTTCGCATGCCTCCCTTTTGGAAGCTACACGTTAATAAATGTCACTGATGGAAGGGAAGACAAAGAGGGCACAGGAAACAGTCGGAGAAACATGGTTGAAGTTGCTATTGTTTTGCACCTAATCCATACCATCTTTAAATGTATGTCTAAGCTGAAATATATCATTTGCTTAACCTTAATATCCTCTCGAGTTATTAATTTTTTTATGAAGTTACTTGGCTAGTATAACATGGTACCCACAAAAAAAAGGCTAATATAACACGGGATCTTTTGAAGCTTACATGGTCTTCCTTTCCTGTACTGCATACATTTTTATTTTGAAAAAGGAGTACATTTAGTAGATAACATGAAGGCTTAAACACTATGTTCTATTAGAGTTGTTATCCACTGCAGGGTCCCACTTAAGCAGTGACATGTCAATGATTTGGTGATGCAGAATCAACTTAAGTTTGCTGAAGAAAATTCTTTCAATAGCCTTGTACAAAATTTGACCACTTAAGATTTTTCTGCAGCTTGGAAAAAGACAGGCCAAGGTTTCAGCATCGGCGTGGTCTCTCCATATAATGCTCAAGTTGATGCAATTAAAACTAGACTTGGCAAAAAATACGATAAATGTGATGGCTTTGATGTGCGGGTGAAGTCCATTGATGGTTTCCAAGGAGAAGAGGATGATATAATAATACTATCAACTGTTAGATCCAATGGGAGAGGAGTTCTTGGATTTCTTGCTGATAACCAAAGAACAAATGTTGCTCTTACTAGAGCAAGGTGTGCATCAATTTTTTTGTGGTCCCTTGTTTTTATTAATGTTCAAAGTATGTAAGACTGATGATATAAATCATCTGATCGATGTTTTATTTCATGCAGGCACTGTCTTTGGATTGTTGGGAATGCTCATACACTGTATAAAAGTGGGACCGAATGGACAGACCTTGTTGCTGATGCAGAAAGACGTAAATGTGTTTTCAGTGCCACTAATGACGCAACCATCTGTAGGTTGGTTTTGCAAGTAAAGCAAGAGCTTGATGAACTTGATGATCTTCTTAATGCTGATTCGGTGGTTTTTAGCAATACCAGATGGAAGGTAAGTACCATGGTTTTAGCCAGTTTGGCTTTAAACATACTTTCATATTTTCTAATATGTCACTGCACTTAATTTACCTAGAATGCGAACCACATGTATGTACATGTGTCTTGTGAGACTCATTCTTGTTGTCAGGGAGTTAGGGTTTACTGAATATACACTTACTTTATAGTGTGATTTTGTGTTGTTCATGAATAGACATGTCTCACCTTCTTGAATCATGTATGTGGTTCGCTTGTCTCTGCTAGGCTGTTTCCTCTGTACGATGCTTTCAGGGACATGTGCTACTTTGTACGATGCTTTGTCAGTTATATGGTTCTTCTCTATAGAGTACATACCATCTTGTGAACCTCCTAGTTTTCTTGAAGAACATACTGTTATTTCATTTTTCTCAGGTTGCGTTTTTTTGTATTTGCAAATTCAACAGGTCATTCTTAGCGACGAGTATAGGAAGTCCTTCACCAAACTCAAATCACCACAGCTCAGGAGGGAAATACTCCAAAAGCTTATCAAACTTGGAGCTGGTTGGAGGACAACAGTTAAGAACCTTGATATACCAGGTGTTTCTCATCTTGCAAAAGTATACAAGGTTAGGGACCTGTATCTCGTATGGAGTATTGACATGGAGAAAACTGAAAGGAAGTATTTCCAGATAATAAAAATTTGGGACCTACTGTCACAGCAAAATGTTGCAAGAACTGTTCAATGTCTCCAGAATTTGTTTTCCATGTACACGGATGATTACCTGGATCACTGCAGGAGAGTGCAGACACAGGGGTATGAGTATTTTGTTGTTAATGGGCTATACTCTGGTCTCTTTGATTTTTCATTAACCTTTGATGCTTGATCAACTTCTTTGTAAATATCGTGCCTAGAAATGAAATGCATGTAGACATTCTTCTAATTTTTGCCTTCCTTTTTGTCGTGATAACAGGAAACTGGAAGTTCCTATGGTTTGGGATGTTGGACATGCTATTATTCGCTATAACATGGATTGCAAAGTTGATGCTCATGAAGTGCATGGTCTCGTGGATACATCATATGCCATGGAAAATTCAAAAGTAAGCGAAAGCTTCTTGCTGATGAAATTCTACTCTTTATCATCTGGAATGGCAAAGCATTTGCTGACAGCTACTGATGGGTCTGAAATCAACATCCCCTTTGAACTGAGTGATGAAGAGCAGGTGATTGTCCAGTTCCCGCTCACTAGTTTTATACTTGGGAGGTCGGGCACCGGAAAAACCACTGTATTGACAATGAAAATGATTCAAAAAGAGCAACTGCCATTGATCGCATCCCAAGGTCTAAATTTGGATGGAGCTGATTTGTCTGCGGCAGATGACAATAGACTTATGCCACTAAAGAATGGAGGAGAATGTTCTGTGAAACAAATATTTATCACTGTGAGCCCAAAGTTATGTTCAGCCATAAAAGATTACATCTACAGACTTAAAAGGTAAGTCTGTTGAATCGGACCCCTGTTTAAAAGTACTACTCCCTCCGTTCCAAATTAGTTGACTTGGATTTATCTAGATACGGATGTATCTAACATTAGTTGACTCAGATTTGTCTAGATACGGATATATCTAGACATGTTTTAGTGTTAGATACATCTGTATCTAGATAAATCCAAGTCAACTAATTTGGAACGGAGGGAGTACATATGTTTACACCATTTTGGAAATGATTTTGATACATCCATTTAAAGTGGACAGAAAGTGTGCATGAGTTGGCTCAACTTTTTTCACTGTACCTTTAAGGGTCATTTGAAGTGCATTTTCTCTTTAAGATACGATTTTGTGGATGGGCGTATAGCCCAGTGGCAAGAGCGTGGCTGTGCGCCTTGGCACGGCAGACCAAAGTTCGATTCCTGTCGGCGGAATTTATTTCACGGATTAAAACTTGATGTCCCATGTAACACCCCATGTATTAAGCTACAGTGATCACCCTTTTGATTATGCCATGTCATCATGATCAACAGTGCTTGATCATCATTAGTATCATATTTCTTTTCAAATTCAAATTCAAATGGAAATTCAAACTAGAAGTGGAAAATAAAAGTTGTCCAACATAGAAACTAAAATGTTCAATAAATAGCAAATATTACAGAGGCTATTCTAAAATTGTAACCAACAATTAATAAATTAATTAGGTGGCTCTAACATTACCAAAACAGCAAGGTTTAATACATTTTATTTAATATAAAATTTGTGTGAACCCCATTTGTCTCCAAACCAATTTTTGGTAGTTGTAGATATTACATAGCATCTAATAGGCCAAGTCACTAATTTTGTAAAAGTCAGTTTGAGGCTGAACTATTTACAAAACAGAAAATAAGAATGAATAAAAAGAAAATACAAAACAGAAAAAAAAGGAAAACAAAACCCCCTGGCCGACTGGCCCAACCAGGCCGGCCCACCCCACAGGCCTACTTAACCCCCCCCCCCCCCCTCCCCACTGCCTCCAAACCCTAGCCCACCCCAAAGGATCTTTCCTCCAAACCATGGGGGAGTCCCGCACCGCCGCCCGCGTCGCCCGGCGCCCCCGACCCGGCGGCCGCCCGTCGCCGCCCCGGTGCCCCGCCGACGGCCGCCCCCGCCGCCACGCCGCCCTCGCCGCCACGCCGGTCTGCCTCGTCTCCCCTCTCCGCCTCCACGCCGATCCCGCCTCGACTCGGCCTCCCCCACGTGAGCTTCCCCCGCCGTCGCCTCTGCTCGCCTCCCCCCTTGCGCCTTGGTCACCGGCCGCAGCACGCGCCCACCACGGGTCCGGGCGCGCGCGTCCGCGCCCTGGCCGCGCCTCCGCCACTTCCCGTCGTCGCCCCCCCTGCCTCGCGCCTCTGGCCGCGCCTGGGCCAAGCCTCGCGTCCGCCCGAGCCCGCCGGCTGGCCCCGCCGTGGCCGGTGCACGCCGCCGCGCCGGGCGACTCGGCTGGTGCCGCGCGCGCGCGTTGACCCCCTCCGCGCCGGACACGTCCGGCCCTATCTGGGCCAGGCCCGGACATTGTCCGGCCTGGTCACTGACCAGTGGGCCTAGTGCCACTGTTAAAAAAAATAGATATAAAATAAATAGTTAAGTTAATAATTAATTAATTAAATTAATTATTTTGTTTAAATTAAACTAAGTAGGTTTAGTTAACCTAATTGTTAATTAACCAGATAAACGGTTAGTTAGTGTTAGTAGTCTATGACATGTGGGTCCCCTTGACCCTGTTGACTGGCCAATGTTGACCCAGTCAACGCTGACTGTACCTTGTTGACTATTGACCGTTGACTAGTTTATTAAATAATTTCAGAAAATCAATAAAACTTTAGAAAATCATATAAAATAAACCGTAACCCGGATGAAAATACTTTCTACATGAAAGTTGCTTAGAACAACGAGACGAATCCGAATATGCAGTCCGTTTGTCCGCCACACGTCCCTAACTAACCGAACATGGAACCATTCCCCTCCGGTTATCTGTCTGACAAATGTCCAGAACCGGGAAAACATTCTCGGATGGATTCCCCCTTCCTCGGTGACGTGCAACCATACGTTAGGACACACCCGGCACTGCATATTGTCATGTCGTACATTGTGTTGCTCATGTTTGCTGTGTATTTATACTGTTTCCTCCCCCTCTTCTCTCTCGTTAGACCCCGACGCAGTTTCCGGTACCGACGCAGCTCAGGAGCCTGACGACACCGTTGACGACCTTGCCTTTGCCAGAGAAACCAGGCAAGCCCCCCCTTTGATCATCCCGATATCGCCCATTCTATTTTCTCATGCTTGCATTAGAATTGCTGCTGCTACTGCTTTAGCTATTCTGATGCATAGCCTGTTTATTGTAACCTGCTGTTGATAATTACCTGCATATCCTAAACTGCTTAGTATAGGCTGGGTAGAGACCTATCAGTGACCCCACTTATTCCGACTGCCCCGCTGGATTATCAGAAGACCCGATCAACGGGATCGAAGACCAGGCCCCGGCACCGCACATCACCCCCCCTTAGTTGTAACGACACTGCAGCGTTACTATCGAGTGCCGAGGGTGATACCTCGTGTAGCACTTCTGATGTTAACTCTGTAGAGTAGCTATTCGGTCGTGGTCATCGAGGGTGATTTCTCCTTCACCGCTTCCGATAACGATGCCGTCGTACGACACCTCAAGTGTGAACCCAGCGAGGGTGATTCCTCCGAGTTCACCTTGACGATTACATCGAGTAGGAATCCAATGAGGGTGATACCTCGAATTCCCCTGATGTTATGGACACACGGATATTTGGACTGTACTATTGATATTTGGAAAGGCGGGTCGACCCTGAGGGGTACCCGCATGTGATGTGAAGGCGGGTTGTCTGTTTGGTGCCCGAGTGATAAATACGAGGCGCGGCCGGGCATACTTACCCTTGCAGCAAGTCCTTGAGACGGGGCGACGGGGTCACATCTTTCATGAGTCTCTGCTCGTTACCGCAAGCCCTAGTCCACTAACGATTTGGATATTTGATCCGAGCAGGCCTCTGGCCTGATAGCACTAACCATCATGTGGGCATAGTATGGGCGTTCTGCATCGTAGCATCAGCCGAAAGCTCTGTCAGACGTCCAGTTCAGCCTCGTGGCCGGGCCAGTACCATCCAGGACTGAGGTGGTGCTCGTCCCGACCCTGCACACACCGACTCGGAGTGCACAGGGTGATGGCCCAGGACCCCTGAGCGCTTAGGATATAGACCGACGGGGACCTCTCTGCTGAGCTGTAGGTAGGGTTGCGATGTATCGTTTGGCCGAGGCCGGGCATGACCCAGGAAAGTGTGTCCGTCCGGAGTTAATCGAGCGTGTTGGGTAAGTTGGTGCACCCCTGCAGGGAAGAACACATCTATCGATAACCGGTCCTACGGTAAAGGACACTCGGAGTTGTATCACGATCGACACAACTAGAACGTGAGATGATACCTGGATATATGGCTCTGGGATTGCTTCTTGCAGGGAGTCGAGAAGAGATCTCAGGACGAGGTTGATGACTGTATGGCTCTGGGATTGCTTTCTCGCAGGGAGTCGAGAAAGGATCTCTGGGTGAGGTTGAGACTTAATGATACTACTATTTTATACGGTACTAATCTACACTCTTCTAATGCTGCAAGACCATTGAAGATGTTAGTTTTCGATAGGACTAGGCCTTCCCTCTATTCTGGCATTTCTGCAGCCCGGTCCACATATACAGCATCCCTTTGATAATGTTGCATATGTAGTGTAGATCCTTGCTTGCTGAGTACTTCGGATGAGTACTCACGGTTACTTTGCTTTCTTTTCCCCCATATCAGTTTGTCGTGACCAGATGACGGAGCCACTGAGACAGCTACCCCGTCGACGATCGACTACCACTACTACCCCGAGGGTGTTTACTGCTTCGATCTTGTCGTCGACCAAGAGTAGGATCGGAGGGTCCCAGGCAGGAGGCCTGCTCCTTTCGATCGTAGTGTTTTCTTTTGCCCTGTCTTCTAAGGGCCTATCTGTGTTTTCTTTTATATCTGTACTCAGATATCTGATGCTTCCGCTGGCGCTTGTATGCGAGCTTATATATTCGAGCCCTCGTGGCCCCTGGCTTGTAATATAAAGCTTGTATGACTTTATTTATGTTTTAGAGTTGTGTTGTGATATCTTCCCGTGAGTCCTTAGGCTTGATCGTGTGCATTTGCGTGTATGATTAGTGCACGATTGAGCCGGGGGCGTCACAAGTTGGTATCAGAGCCGACTGACTGTAGGAACCCCCGTTCCGATTCCTTGGCCGAAGTTGAGTCTAGAAATCAAAAAACTAATTTACTAACTTGGCTGTGTGGCTTACGGGCCCACGTCGCCAATTGGGTGGTATTAGGATCTTTTACTCCTCGACCTTTACTCTGGGACTCTGTTCTCTCTTCTATTCGGGTTAAAATTTTACTAACTCCAACATTAGGTTCTCGTGATCACATCCACCCGGTGTTCTAAAAATTTCCCCCCTTCCTTCAAGATTGCGGGCCAGGTTCTGTTCGCAGGATCCTCTTATCGAGGGCACCCTGTTTTGTCACTTGCAGATTCCTCGCTCCAATAGTTTTCTCCGACGTTGATGTAGCCTTTGCTATGTCCCGTTGTGTACTTCCTTGCCGCGTGCCTGCGCGCCGCCTAGTTGTCTAGCCTTCCCCTTTCAGCTGTCGTATTGCCGGATTGTAATCGAGGCTATGTGTGGCTTTGAATGTCTGGTGCGAATATGCTGAAGCATCTATTGCACTTTCTTCTGTTGTGCGTGTTACTTCATGAATTATTCCATACACTTGCAGTTCTTCTTGCTAAACTACCCCTGTTGATTTGGCAGGATGGCTGACGATCCTCCACCTCCACCTTATATTGCCGCAATGATGCAGCAATTTGAACTGAACCGTCAGGTTATGACCGGGATATTGGCTCAGTTCCCAAACCAGAATGCTCAGCAACAGAATGCTCCAATAACTCTGCCAGAATTTGTGCGCCTCAATCCATCCGTTTTTCGCAACTCCACCAATCCTATGGATGCTGATGATTGGCTTCGTGACATCCTGTTTGAAATGGAGTCAGCTAATGTTGCCCCTGACAGTTACGTCACCTTTGCAACATTCCACTTAAAGGGTCCAGCTGCTCAATGGTGGGAAAGCCACAAGGGTATGTTGCCTGCAGAGACTGTAACCACTTGGCAAGAATTTCAGTCAACTTTTCGTGCACGATACATTCCTCAAGGTCTGATCGACCAGAAGAAGCAGGAGTTCCGCAAACTCTCACAGGGCACAATGACTGTGGATGAATATCAGAGGAAATTCCTTGAATTGTCCCGCTATGCTGAAGATGACGTCTGCACTGACGCCCACAAGCAGGAGAAATTCCGTGAAGGACTACGTACTGATATAAACCTTGCACTTGCTGTCCATGATTGCACATACTTCGCAACGCTTGTCAGCAAATCTTTCCAAGTTGAAACAGCTCTGACTAAATACCAGGAGTCGCTCAAGCGTACTCGAGATGTCGGCTCGTCTTCGGGTCAGCCCGTTCAGAAACGTCGAGTGTGGATTCCGCACAATGTTCATCACCGACCTGCCCCTATACCCAGGCCATCTTATGCTGCACCTCGTCTGCCTCCACCATTAAGACAACTGAACATCGCAAGTGGACAGCCCAATGTTGGTGTTTCTCCCCATAATGATGGTCTGTGCCACCAGTGTGGACAGCCAGGGCACCGTACTATCAACTGCCGTCAGAGTCAGCCTCAACACGCATCACGTCCTTCTGCTGGTTGCAGGAAGAGCCGTCGAAAACATCCTTCCAGAAACGTTGAAACCAGACCACCTGCTAATCAGCTTGTTCATGTTAACCAAGTCAACATTGAAGAAGCTCGACAGGACC
Source organism: Thinopyrum elongatum (assembly GCA_011799875.1). NCBI lineage: Eukaryota > Viridiplantae > Streptophyta > Magnoliopsida > Poales > Poaceae > Thinopyrum > Thinopyrum elongatum. The sequence continues at coordinate 618,973,743 of CM022298.1, read as the reverse complement.
CCAAAATTGTGATGGGCACCCTTCTAGTGAATTCAATCCCAACTTCAGTCCTCTTTGATTCTGGAGCATCGCACTCCTTCATGTCTGAAAGTTTTGCGCGAAGTCATGATATACTTTTCGAGGAGATGTCCACTCCATTCGTAATCCAGTCACCTGGGGCTCATTGGCAAACTACCATGGTAAGCCACGGTAACCACATTGTGATCGGAGGATTGATGTTCCCCGTTTCACTCATTGCTCTCAAGACTTCCAACATAGACATTATTCTGGGTATGGACTGGTTGAAGCCTCATAGAGCTTTGATTGACTGTGCCACTGAATCAGTCCGGCTCACTCACCCTTCTGGCCAGAAAGTACAATACTCAGCTCGAATAGCTCAGGATGCTGAGACTCAAATATATGTTCTGAATGCATTGAACGCCTCACCTCTTGAAGGCATCGAGAACGTTCCAGTTGTTCATGATTTTCAAGATGTCTTTCCAGAAGAACTTCCAGGAATACCGCCAGCTAGAGCTGTCGAGTTTGTCATCGACTTGAAACCTGGCACAACTCCTATTGCGAAGCGTCCTTATAAAATGCCTCCGCACCACCTTCTTGAACTTAAGGAGGAAATCGACAAGTCACTTAAGAAGGGTTTCATCCGCCCTAGTTCCTCTGCTTGGGGAACACCTTCACTCTTTGTTAAGAAGAAGGATGGAACTAACCGATTGGTTCAGGATTATCGGCCCATTAACCAAGCCACAATCCAGAACAAATATCCGCTTCCCCGGATCAATGATTTGTATGATCAACTTGCCGGTTCCTCAGTATTCTCTAAGCTTGATTTGAGATTGGGATACCATCAGATCCGTGTCCGCGAAGAGGATATTCCTAAGACTGCATTTGTTACTCGCTATGGCTCTTATGAGTACACTGTAATGTCATTTGGCTTAACAAATGCTCCAGCCACATTCTCCCGTCTGATGAATTACATCTTCATGGATTACCTCGACAAGTTCGTCGTGGTTTATCTAGATGATATTCTGGTATATTCGAAGAATAAGGAAGAACATGCCGAACACCTCCGTCTTGTATTGGAAAGGCTCCGAGAACACCAGTTGTATGCCAAATACTCCAAATGTGAATTCTGACTTTCTGAAGTAACCTACCTTGGTCATGTGATTTCCAAGGATGGAATTGCTATTAACCCAGAACGAGTTCAGGCTATTCTTGACTGGACTCCCCCGAAGAACGTCAAGCAAGTGAGAAGTTTTCTCGGCCTTGCAAGCTATTGCCGTCGATTTGTCGAGAATTTTTCTAAGATTGCTAAGCCTTTGACTGATCTGCTTCACAAGGGCGTTAAGTTTGAATGGACCGACAAATGTCAAGAAAGTTTCCAAACACTCAAAGACAAGCTAACATCTGCCCCAGTACTTGCTCCACCAGATTCTCGCAAAGATTTTGTGATCTATTGTGACGCATCCCGTGAAGGATTAGGCTGTGTCATAATGCAAGAGCGTAAAGTGATTGCCTATGGCTCTCGTCAGTTGCGCCCACATGAAGAGAATTATCCGGTACATGATCTAGAACTAGCTGCTGTCATCTATGCACTGCAGTTGTGGCGACATTACCTTCTCGGTAATCGTTGCGATATCTACACGGATCATAAAAGTTTGAAGTACTTGTTCACTCAACCATCCCTGAACCTTCGCCAGCAAAGATGGATGGAGGCCATTGCGGACATGATTTGGGTATTTCCTATACCCCTGGCAAGGCTAACGTGATGGCTGATGCCTTAAGCCGCAAGTCCTATTGCGACAACCTCATGGTTAGGCGAGCTCAACCTCATCTTTTTGAAGAACTGCGCAAGCTGAATCTGCGTATTGTTCCACAGGGTTCTCTTAATAACCTTGTGATACAACCAGATCTTGAGAAAGCTGTTAAGAATGCGCAAGCTAAAGATGCTGAAATTGATCTGATGAAGAAAGACCTTCATCTTGTAAAGTACAGGGATTTCTCGCTGTCTGAAGATGGAACCTTGTATTTCAGAAACCGCATTGTCGTACCTCGCTTCGAACTTATGACCGACAAGGTCATGAAGGAGGCACATGATACCCCGCTGTCTATTCATCCGGGTAGCACCAAGATGTATCGTGATCTCCGTCAAAGGTACTGGTGGTCTAAAATGAAGCAGGATATTGCTCGATATGTTGCTGAATGTGATGTGTGTCGTCGCGTTAAAGCAGAACATCAGAAGCCTGCTGGAATTCTGCAACCACTTCCCATTCCACTATGGAAATGGGATAAGGTTCAGATGGATTTCATTACAAGACTTCCCAGGTCACAGAAGGGTCACGATGCTATTCTTGTCGTCGTCGACCAACTTTCTAAAGTTGCACATTTTCTGCCTGTCAAGGAGACGATCACTGCTAGTTTGTTAGCAGAATTATATATCTCCAGAATTGTTTCACTCCACGGCATTCCGAAGGAGATTAGTTCGGACCGTGGCGGTCTTTTCACCTCAAAGTTCTGGGAAAGTTTCCAAAAAGCTATGGGAACTCACATTACCTGGAGTTCAGCTTATCATCCCCAATCCCAAGGCCAAGTCGAACGAGTAAATCAAGTGCTTGAAGACATGCTTCGGGCTTGTGTTATTTCTTTCGGCAAGAAGTGGGAAGAATCTCTCCCGTATGCTGAGTTCTCTTATAACAACAGCTATCAAGCCAGCTTGAAAATGGCCCCCTTCGAAGTACTATATGGACATAAGTGTCGAACCCCTCTGAATTGGTCAGAAACTGGGGAACGACCGCTCGTGGGTCCGGATATTATTCAACACGCCGAAGAACAAGTTCGTATTGTTCGAGAAAATCTCAAGGCCGCTCAGGACCGCCATAAGAGCAACTACGATAGCAAACGATGGGGTTTGACTTATCAACCCGGTGATCAAGCTTATCTGCGTGTCACCCCTATGAAGGGCACTCACCGTTTTGGAATCAAGGGCAAGTTAGCTCCACGCTACATTGGTCATTTCCGCATAATTGCTAGACGTGGTCAGGTGGCATATAAATTGGAGTTGTCGCCGCAATTCTCTCATATCCACGACGTCTTCCATGTGTCGCAACTTCGTAAATGCTTCAAGGAATCTCCGCACCGAGCTGTGGATCACGAGATGCTCGAATTGCAAGATGATCTATCTTATAAGGAGCATCCGATCCGCATTCTCGATGAAGCTGAACGTCGGACCCGTCAAAAGGTTACGAAGTTCCTCAAAGTGCAGTGGTCAAATCATACTGAAGATGAAGCCACTTAGGAACGCGAGGATAATCTTCGTGCGGAATACCCCGAACTTTTTCCTTCTACCTCTTAATTCTCGGGACGAGAATTCTTGTTAGCGGAGGAGATTTGTAACACCCCATGTATTAAGCTACAGTGATCACCCTTTTGATTATGCCATGTCATCATGATCAACAGTGCTTGATCATCATTAGTATCATATCTCTTTTCAAATTCAAATTCAAATGGAAATTCAAACTAAAAGTGGAAAATAAAAGTTGTCCAACATAGAAACTAAAATGTTCAATAAATAGCAAATATTACAGAGGCTATTCTAAAATTGTAACCAACAATTAATAAATTAATTAGGTGGCTCTAACATTACCAAAACAGCAAGGTTTAATACATTTTATTTAATATAAAATTTGTGTGAACCCCATTTGTCTCCAAACCAATTTTTGGTAGTTGTAGATATTACATAGCATCTAATAGGCCAAGTCACTAATTTTGTAAAAGTCAGTTTGAGGCCGAACTATTTACAAAACAGAAAATAAGAATGAATAAAAAGAAAATACAAAACAAAAACAAAAAAAAAGAGGAAAACAAAACCCCCTGGCCTACTGGGCCGACTGGCCCAACCAGGCCAGCCCACCCCACCGGCCTACTTAACCCTCCCCCCCACTGCCTCCAAACCCTAGCCCACCCCACAACCCCTGTTCCACCCGGCCCACCTCTCCCTTCCCCCGATCCAAACTGGATCGGGATCGGGGAGCTCCCGCACCGACGCCCGCATCGCCCTGGCGCGCCCTCGACCCGGCGGCCGCCCGTCGCCGCCCCGGTGCCTCGGCGACGCCGCCCCTGCCGCCACGCCGGTCTGCCTCGTCTCCCCTCTCCGCCTCCACGTCGATCCCGCCCCGACTCGGCCTCCCCCACGTGAGCTTCTCCCGCCGCCGCCTCTGCTCGCCTCCCCCCTTGCGCCTTGGTCACCGGCCGTCGCACGCGCCCATCACGCGCCCGGGCGCGCGCGTCCGCGCCCTGGCCGTGCCTCCGCCACTTCCCGTCGTCGCCCCCCCGGCCTCACGCCTCTGGCCACGCCCGGGCCAAGCCTCGCGTCCGCCCCAGCCAGCCGGCTGGCCTCGCCGTGCCCGCCGTGGCCGGTGCACGCCGCCGCGCCGGGCGCCTCGGCTGGTGCCGCGCGCGCCCGTTGACCCCCCCTCCGCGCCGGACATGTCCGGCCCTATCTGGGCCAGGCCCGGACATTGTCCGGCCTGGTCACTGACCAGTGGGCCTAGTGCCACTGTTAAAAAAAAATAGATATAAAATAAATAGTTAAGTTAATAATTAATTAATTAAATTAATTATTCTGTTTAAATGAAACTAAGTAGGTTTAGTTAACCTAATTGTTAATTAACCAGATAAACTGTTAGTTAGTGTTAGTAGTCTATGACATGTGGGTCCCCTTGACCCTGTTGACTGGTCAATGTTGACCCAATCAACGCTGACTGTACCTTGTTGACTATTGACCGTTGACCAGTTTATTAAATAATTTCAGAAAATCAATAAAACTTTAGAAAATCATATAAAATAAACCGTAACCCGGATGAAAATACTTTCTACATGAAAGTTGCTCAGAACAATGAGACGAATCCGAATACGCAGTCCGTTCGTCCGCCACACGTCCCTAACTAAACGAACATGGAACCGTTCCCCTCCGGTCATCTGTCTGACAAATGTCCAGAACCGGGAAAACATTCCCGGATGGATTCCCCCTTCCTCGGTGACGTGCAACCATACGTTAGGACACACCCCGCACTCCATATTGTCATGTCGTATATTGTGTTGCTCATGTTTGCTGTGTATTTATACTGTTTCCTCCCCTCTTCTCTCTCGTTAGACCCCGACGCAGTTCCCGGTACCGACGCAGCTCAGGAGCCTGACGACACCGTTGACGACCTTGCCTTTGCCAGAGCAACCAGGCAAGCACCCCCTTTGATCATCTCGATATCGCCCATTCTATTTTCTCATGCTTGCATTAGAATTGCTGCTGCTACTGCTTTAGCTATTCTGATGCATAGCCTGTTTATTGTAACCTGCTGTTGATAATTACCTGCATATCCTAAACTGCTTAGTATAGGCTGGGTAGAGACCTATCAGTGACCCCACTTATCCCGACTGCCCCGCTGGATTATCAGAAGACCCGATCAACGGGATCGAAGACCAGGCCCCGGCACCGCACATCACCCCCCTTAGTTGTAACAACACTGCAGCGTTACTATCGAGTGTCGAGGGTGATACCTCGTGTAGCACTTCTGATGTTAACTCTGTAGAGTAGCTATTCGGTCGTGGTCATCGAGGGTGATTCCTCCTTCACCGCTTCCGATAACGACGCCGTCATACGACACCTCAAGTGTGGACCCAGCGAGGGTGATTCCTCCGAGTTCACCTTGACGATTACATCGAGTAGGAATCCAACGAGGGTGATACCTCGGATTCCCCTGATGTTATGGACACACGGATATTTGGACTGTACTATTGATATTTAGAAAGGCGGGTCGACCCTGAGGGGTATCCGCGTGTGATGTGAAGGCGGGTTGCCTGTTTGGTGCCCGAGTGATGAATACGAGGCGCGGCCGGGCATACTTAGCCCTTGCAGCAAGTCCTTGAGACGGGACGACGGGGTCACATCTTTCGTGAGTCTCTGCTCGTTACCGCAAGCCCTAGTCCACTAACGATTTGGATATTTGATCCGAGCAGGCCTCTGGCCTGATAGCACTAACCATCACGTGGGCATAGTATGGGCGTTCTGCATCGTAGCATCAGCCGAAAGCTCTGTCAGATGTCCAGTTCAGCCTCGTGGCCGGGCCGGGCCAGTACCATCCAGGACTGAGGTGGTGCTCGTCCCGACCCTGCACACACCGACCCGGAGTGCACAGGGCGATGGCCCAGGACCCCTGAGCGCTTAGGATATAGACCGACGGGGACCTCTCTGCTGAGCTGTAGGTAGGGTTGCGATGTATCGTTTGGCCGAGGCCGGGCATGACCCAGGAAAGTGTGTTCGGCCGGAGTTAATCGAGCATGTTGGGTAAGTTGGTGCACCCCTGCAGGGAAGAACACATCTATCGATAGCCGGTCCTACGGTAAAGGACACTCGGAGTTGTATCACGATCGACACAACTAGAACGTGAGATGATACCTAGATATATGGCTCTGGGATTGCTTCTCGCAGGGAGTCGAGAAGGGATCTCAGGACGAGGTTGATGACTGTATGGCTCTGGGATTGCTTTCTCGCAGGGAGTCGAGAAAGGATCTCTGGGTGAGGTTGAGACTTAATGATACTACTATTTTATACGGTACTAATCTACACTCTTCTAATGCTGCAAGACCGCTGAAGATGCTAGTCTTCGATAGGACTAGGCCTTCCCTCTATTCTGGCATTTCTACAGCCCGGTCCACATACACAGCCTCCCTTGATAATGTTGCATATGTAGTGTAGATCCTTGCTTGCTGAGTACTTCGGATGAGTACTCACGGTTGCTTTGCTTTCTTTCCCCACATATCAGTTTGTCGTGACCAGATGACGGAGCCACTGAGACAGCTACCCCGCCGACGATCGACTAACACTACTACCCCGAGGGTGTTTACTGCTTCGAACTTGCCGTCGACCAAGAGTAGGATCGGAGGGTCCCAGGCAGGAGGCCTGCGCCTTTTGATCGTAGTGTTTTCTTTTGCCCTGCCTTCTAAGGGCCTATCTGTGTTTTCTTTTATATCTGTACTCAGATATCTGATGCTTCCGCTGATGCTTGTATGCGAGCTTATGTATTCGAGCCCTCGAGGCCCCTGGCTTGTAATATATAGCTTGTATGACTTTATTTATGTTTTAGAGTTGTGTTGTGATATCTTCCCGTGAGTCCTTAGGCTTGATCGTGTGCATTTGCGTGTATGATTAGTGCACGATTGAGCCGGGGGCGTCACATCCCACACCTTCTTCTTAACTAAAAAACGCCACGGGGCTCCTCCCCCATTGGTCTAGTTTTTTTTTACCGAAAAAGGCTTTCGCCCCGCTTTATATATAAAGCCAAAATCAACAACATTTCGAACAGACGCACTCCACCACAACACACGCACACACCTAAGGCGATATACATAGACGCTGAGCGCAGCAACACGACCCCTAGCACTACAAGAGCAATCGGGGGCTCCACCAGTGAACACGCCACCACGAAGATATGAAGCCGCATACGACGAACCATGGGTTCCAAGACGGTGCCTTCAGGAAGGTAACGACACCGGAGCGCCGCCACCGCCCAATCCGAGGAACAAAGTTTCCCCAGGAGCCACACGACAGGCAATGAGAGCCGCGACGACGCCTTCAAGAAGGGAACGAGCTACGCCGCCGCCGGGCCGTCCGAAGATAGAGCAGGTTTTCACCCCGGCCAACACTCACCGCCATCGAACGCCGCACCCCGACTACCACGCCGCCCACACGACCATGGCCACCGGGCAGCACCAAGCGACGGGTTCTACCCATGAGCACCGCACAACCACCACCAGGGCCGCCGCCCCGGCATCCAAGACCTACATACCACCTCACCCAACACCCACCGCTACCCCCACCGAAGAGACGATCGGATCCCGGGGCAAACAAGCCTCCATCGAATCGTCCTGCAGCACCGGGCACGAGACGAGCATGGTCCTACAGCCGGGCGCGAGACGAGCTCGGTTCTGCTGCCGGGCGCGAGATGAGCTCAGTCCTGCAGCCTGAGCGCGAGATGAGCTCAGTCCTGCAGCCTGAGCGCGAGACTAGCGATGGGCCGCAGTAGGGAGAGGGTCATCCCTTCAATGGAAATAGCATCCGGACGACGAGGAGATAGATCAAGGGCCGACACAAGCCACCTACGGACGAGCCGACGCTGGTACATCCCAGCCGTCGCCGCAGCCGACTTGCCAAGCCGCCGTGGAGCCATCCACGACCAGAGCAGCAGCCGCCCCGGGCCATTGCCCAACCCGCGTCGCCCGGCGAGCTCCAGGCGTCGAAGCCGCCGGGCACGCACCCACGCCTCCAGCCGTCACCAAGCACCAACCCTCAAACATCACCCCCAACGCCGGTAGGACGGAAAGGCACCATCTTGAGCTGGAGACCCCCGACCTCCCTCGATCCAGCCCACCGTGGGCCACTGGCAGCACCGCCAGCTACCAGGGAGGCCGGATCCGGCGCCCATCCAGCCAGATCGGGGCAGAAGCTGGGGGGGGGGGGGGGAGGAGTCAGAGACGACGGGTTAAGATATGATTTTCGGAATTATAAAAAACAGTACAAGTACAGAGACCCATGGCTTTGTAAAGGGGAAGACAAATCATGACTACCACTCGCAGGCCATGCTGGGCTGGGCGTGCACTCACATGACTAAAAAAAACTGAGCCATGCTTGGGGCTCTTTTATGAAAATATATATTGCAAGCCGGTTCAGTGATTTCTGTGAAAGATATTCACTTTGCTTATTTTAAGTTTTTATTTATTTCAACCCTATATAGATTTGGCACTGGTGATGTCTCTGATCAGCCAAGCATTCTTCGCATGCATGACGTCATGGATGACCTGGAAGAGTTTACAGAAATTCCTGATGATTTTTGTGATCTACCTCATGAGCACTATCCTCTTACTATAAACATATCGTAAGTTTCTGATGATGCTTGATGGAACATGCCGGACATCATTTTTCGATGTATTTTATGGTGAAATGAAGTCTAGCTTTGAGAGAGGCCATTCAAGATCTCGTGCAGTGCAAACTTTTATTGAATTGAATGAAGTTACCTACGAAAAATTTGCTACTTTCTATTGGTCTCGTTTTAATAAAGACCTAACAAAGAAATTTGATGCGTCCACTGTTTTCACTGAAATAGTCTCTCACATTAAGGGCACATATCAAGCAAGCGGTCCTTATACTGGCAAACTGGGAAGACAAGATTATGTGATGCTCCCAGATAAAAGAATTTCATCTTTGAACAAAGAGAAAAGAAATAAAATTTATGATATATTCCTTGAATATGAAAGTATGAAATGCTCTGCCAGGGAGTTTGATTTGTCAGATTTTGTCAGTAGTCTTCACACTAGTCTTGTATCTGATGGCTACAATGGAGATTTGGTGGATTTTGTTTACATAGATGAGGTACAGGATCTGACCATGACACAAATAGCACTTCTTAAGTATGTCTGCAGGAACATCAAGGAAGGCTTCCTTTTTGCTGGTGACACTGCACAGACTATAGCAAGAGGTATCGATTTCAGGTTTGAAGATATCCGTTCACTTTTTTATACTGCATTCCTCACGGAAAGTGAGGCGTCTAAACAAGGACTTAAACATGGGGAGAAATCCGATCTCTCCGATATGTTCCAATTGTCTCAAAATTTCCGCACACATTGTGGCATCCTCCGTATGGCACAAAGTATCATGAGGCTTCTGTGCTTCTTTTTCCCATCAAGCGTCGACGAGCTTAATCCAGAGACTGGGCTGGTATATGGAGAAGCTCCTGTGCTGCTGGAGTCTGATAATGATGAAAATGCTATTATGAGAATTTTTGGAGAAAACAAAAGTCAACATGGCAATCTGCATGGGTTTGGTGCTGAGCAAGTCATATTAGTTCGTGATGATGCTACCAAAAAACAAATTATTGATGTTGTTGGTAAACAAGCTCTTGTTCTGACTATTGTTGAATGTAAGGGCCTTGAGTTTCAGGTATGGGCCTATAAATTCAGTTTCGTCTTTGTTCATTTTGCAAAATATTTCAATTGTAAAATGCGCTGTTTCAGAATGTTGAGTGTACTTACTTCAGAGGTATTGTGTAGGATGTGTTGTTGTACAACTTTTTTGGTTCGTCGCCTTTAAGAAATAAATGGAGAGTTCTGTATGGCTACATGAAACATAAAGCTATTATAGCACACTCCGTGGAGACCTCTCACCCAGGTTTTGACAGAAGCAAGCATTATCTACTCTGTTCAGAGCTGAAGCAACTCTATGTTGCAATCACACGCACTAGGCAAAGATTGTGGATATGCGAAAATACAGATGATTACTGTCGACCAATGTTTGACTACTGGAAGAAGTTGTGTCTTGTAGAAGTTAGATTACTTGATTCTTCCCTCATTCAGGCCATGCAAACAGGGAGCAGCATTGATGATTGGAGGCTACGGGGAACCAAGGTTAGTGATCTTTACTTGTTTGGTCTGCAAAGCCAATTTTAGTTTATCATGCTATGCATTATGTTGCCTAGTGAGTGCTCTTAATCTTGTTAAATTCATGGGGTTTTTGTTTCTCACAGTTGTTGTATGCACACGTATTTTTTGTTAGGCAGGTCATGGCCACTTATTGTTTTTCTGTACTTGTCTTTTACCATTGTTATTCCATGTCACAAGTTCTCTCTTTTTTTGTAGTTATTCAATGAGGGGCAATTCGAGATGGCTACTATGTGTTTCGAAAAGGCTGGTGATGCACACAGAGAGAAGTGGCAAGAGCTGCTGGACTTGTGGTGACTGCTGACCATGCCATCTCCACATATTTGGAGTTAGGCAAGGCTTCATTGCAAACAGCATCAGAGATTTACGAGTCCATAGGAATGCATGAGAAAGCTGCTACGTGTTATATCAAATTAGGCGACTACAAAAGAGCAGGTCGGACAACTCTTCGTAATTTCCAAGCTGTGTCCATTTGAGATTTCATCATATCGTAACGGTTTACAGATGGCAAGTTGTTTTAAAAGAGTTGCCTTATAAGTAAATGCCATCAAATCTCAAAATATTGTTTTGAAATGGTACCCCTACTTAAATTGCAGATACGCCAATTCTTACCTTTCATACTGAGTGTCACCTCACGCTCTAGAAAACTCTGTCTGACTAAACATTGTGTTCCTTGCATTGCCTTAGGTATGCTCTACATGCAAAACTGTGGTATTTCTAGACTTGAGGATGCTGGTGACTGCTTTGCTAGGTCTGAATGCTGGTCGGAGGCAGCTGAAGTGTTCTTCAAAGCTAAATGTTACACCAAGTGTTTCTCCATGTGCTCAAAAGGAAAACAATTATTCAATCGGGGCTTGCAGTTTCTGCAACAGTTGGAGGAGGAACATTTGCTTGAGGATTCAAAATCCTTGGAGGTTTCTGCAATTAGATCAGAGTATCTAGATAATTGTGCTCAACATTATTTTGAGTGTGGTGACATAAAACGTATGATGCCTTTTGTTAAGGCTTTCAGTTCTATGGATAATGTACAGGCATTAATTCTTGAAGTCTAGGAATCTTCTTGAGGAACTGTTTAGTATAGAGATGAAAAAGGGTAATTTCGTTGAAGCTGCAGGGATAGCAAAGAATAAAGGCGATGTCTTACTAGAGGTGAAAATGCTTGAGAAGGCAGATTTGTTTGAGGATGCAACGCGGCTTCTCCTCCTCCACATCATTGTAAATTCTTTGTGGTTTTAAAATAATAAAGGGTGGCCTCCCAAAAGAAATCCAGAGAAGGAACACTTGCTTGCAGAAGCCAAAGAGATGGCGAAGAAGGTATCTGATTGCTTCTACTGCTTCGTTTGCCTGGAAGCTGATGCACTGTCAGATGTGATTAAGTCTCTTCCCGATTTAACTTGCACTTTGCTTGAGGGCAGAAAATGTGGGAACTTGTTTGTTGAATTTATTGCTCCCTGTTCAATTATTGATGTTCATCTTCAGTCTCGAACCTCTGGATACAATTTAGAGATAGGGCCAGGATCTTAAGATGAAAATAGTTGTAATAATATGCTGGCTTCTAATCAGATGTCACCCCAGACACTGTTTAATTCCTGGAATCACTGGAAGTCGATCATACTCAACGCACTATCTCATCTTCGCCACACTGATGGTCCAGAATTAAATGACTACGCAGTTATGTATGAAGATCTTTTCGCCAAGTACTTTGGATTGAGAAAAGATGGTGAAGTTGACAGATATGCGGTACTTAACATGAATGCAAGTTGGCTTTCTAATGCTGGCATAAGTTCTTTGCAGCAAGATGGCAACAGATGTTTGCTGGATGCCCCTCGGTGTCATTCGTGTGCTCAGTATTTCTGGCTGAATGAGATGTCTTCTGTTGGTTTCAGTGTACTTAAGAAGTTGGAGTCATTTGTTCAAATTTCTCCAAAGCCAGAATCTTTGTATACCCTGGTGAGAACAAACGTTATTATAAATGAGATAGAAATTTTTTGGAAGAACCACAGTTCAGTATGCCAAAAATGAAGTTAAGAAACTTCTTTGTCCTCTGTGAGCGTCGCTTCTTTGAGTTAATTTTTCTTGCGTGGAGAGATGGGACAACAAGGAGCCTCTTGCGTATACTTGACTCGCCAGCCGCATATGGATTGATTGCTGATTCTCTTAGTGCACACCTTCGGCGAACATATAAAAATTTGACTCATGGGCATCTTGGGAGAACAACCATGCTTCTGCTTCATACATCACAACTGGATGATGCGCTACTTTCAAGACTAGTACATTACCTGGACAATAATTCCAGGTGGGCAGATTTTTATCGATGTTTGAAGAGATTTCTTGATACTGGTGTTGATAGACCCCCCTTTTTCGATAAAGGACTTTTCATTGAATAGATATATCGAGGTGATACAATCGTATTGAAAGAAAGCCCGGCCTCTGCATAGCTAGATGCACACAGCCAAAAAGTCCAGAGCACCCTAAAATAAAATAATTCGATACAAATCCAAGCAATAAATCATGACCAGCCTAAGAAGCGGTAGACCCTATCCGTAAATCACACCGCCATCCATGTGGGTAGAAAACCTGCCTGGCCGTACGCTCCAGCCGAGTAGACGCCATCATAAAAAGGTCCCTGTCCTCCGGCTTCTGCAGGATAGACCACGTACGGAGCCAACGTGTACAAACATGGATAACCTGCATAGGAGATGAGACACATTTATTGTTAAAAACCACATCATTCCTGGTAAGCCACATTGCCCAGCATAAGGCCGCCGCTCCCACAAGAATATGTGCAGAAAATTGTTTATCAATACCCCGCAACCAGTTGCCGAACATATTCCGTGCACTACGTGGTGGGTATAAATTCGAAGCTACTTGGACCATGGCCCAAACTGTCCGAGCAAACTTACACTCGAAAAATAAGTGTTTAATAGTCTCGTCATGTTGGCAAAAGACACATGTCTTGGGCCCATGCCAGTTTCGTCGTGCCAGTGATCTTGAACTTTAAGCGTGCTCTTGAGTTCACCTTCAGTCGTGTGATGCGGAGGGATGAACGGGACTATATATCCCCAATATGCTATGTGGGTCTGATGGAGTTCCTTGGTTTCATGGTTTCATCATACCTTCTACAGAAAGGTTGTGTATACTGCACGAAGTCTCTGTTGGTGAATATGCTGGAGTGCCGTACCAGCAAGGTTTACCTTGATACCTGCCTGGCATCTAATTCGAGCCCAGATTACGATCTTAATCGCTTGGCATTCTCATCATGGCGTTTCATATTTGAGGCAATTGTGACTGTTGACAGAGAAGGATATGCTCTGGGAATGGGTACAGAAGACATCAAGTCCTAGTTCATACTCTGAGGTCCTCCGGAGACTAGTGGTCACACTTTATCCTCTGATCCTAACTCATGAGCTTGTGTTCAAAAAAGGAACCCTGACTCATGATCTGCACAATTGCTATGATCTCACAAGCACTCTTCAACAGTGCAGATTCTTTGTGGATTTACCTTTGGAGTTTTCTGAGAAGATGGTCCGTGCTTTGCAAATAAGGCCTCGCACGCCAAGCAACTTCACAAGAGTGCTTGCTGATGCACTGGACGCAGTCGGAGATCGTATGGTAGTTATAGTGGGCTCACGCAAAGCCCGAGCAGTCTGCCCAAACTTAAATGCCTACATGATTAGCAAGGAGGAATTGTATGATGTTCTGAAGATAATGGCTCTTCTTCGTTCCGACGAGCCAAGCTGTGTAAAGCAAGAGGCTGCACTGCCAGAAAATTCTGATGGTAACAAAAACATTCGTAAGGCTGTACAAGATACTAATAAGGTGGAGAGTACAGGTGAAATATCTTTTAGTGATGAGAATGCTCCCTTCTGGGATATGTTTGAGAGGTTTCAAGTCAAGAAGCAAGGCCAGGTGGGCTTCATATGTTACAATGCTTGTTTTGTTATTTTCCACTGTCGCATTGCTTCGCAACTGCCAAGTTATTCTAAAAGCTGATTTTCTGCAGAAAGATGCAAGATTCTTTGTCCAATTCCTTAGGAGTACCCTTTCATGGCTGGCGCAAACAGGCTTCCAAGAAAAGATTGATGCACAATTGTTGGAAGAGGTCAGGCACATCTGCGGTCAGTTTGAAGAGCGTTCTACCAGGTAAGCCAATGTTGAATTAGCACCAGCTCCGTGTTAGAATACGTATAGGACTAGAGATAGACTAGGATTCTACATATCATCTTGTACTCCAAGTCATAGCCTTCTTAAGTCTTGTACATCTATATAATCCCCATGAGAGTCACATCAATACAACACAAAATATTCAGCCATCCTATAATTTCACATGGTATTAGAGCGGTTAGTCTCACGACGCCGATCCTAGGCCTCCCCACCACTTCCGCAGCGCGCCATCCCCAGGGAGATTAATCTCCTCTCCCTAGTGGCGCGGCACCCGATCAATTAAAGATTAGATCGGTCTTGTAGTTTAGATTCAATTTCGAGTTCCCTATCATTAGATCCATAGATCAATACTCTGCTAGATTAGTTTCCAATAGCCACAAATAAATCTCGACGACCCTCAAATTCCGGTGAAAAGCAGTGCAAGATTGGGCGGCGATCATGGTGCCACGGTCATCTCCATCGCGCTCCGCCGCAAGTGGCCGGCTTCAAGATCCAAACTACACCAGCGAGCCACATCGAGAACTCCATCGACAACAACAACAAAAAAAAGCAACGACAGATCGCTGGGCACGCGGCGGACACGTACGTACGCGCTGGAGCAAGCATGGGCGCTGGCATTCCAAAGTCACAGGCATGGCCGGGCGCTGGAGCAGCCGGCCGATACAACCGCTCGGCACGCGTGGCCCAGGCAGTCCGGTGGAGCGGCGCCACGCGCTCACGCGGCCAAGCTCTCCACACCAATCGCGCCGTCTCCAACTCCGCTCAAACACAACGACGCGCCGTGATCGCGGGAGGGATCCGAATTTTCCGCATGGCTCGACTCCACGATGCGTGTGACTGCACCGAGCCCAGCCAACCTGCCGCGACGACAACCAACGCCATGCACGCTCGGGCTCTACATGCCAAACTGACCAGCCACACGTACGAACGACACCGCGGGTGGATCGGATGGTTACAAGATGCATGCGTGATGCCTCATTATGTGAGGTACAGCAGCCTGTGAGTCTTCTACGCCTTCATCTGCTTCACAAGATGCGCGTCTTTCCCGGACCGGCACGACTGCACTGTCAGGCTCTGAACCTGCATCTTCAGTTAACACAACTGCATATTCAGTCAAGGGTAGCAACGCAGGCAAAGTACCGCTTCAGTCCAATCGAACGGTTCACAGTGGCTCCTGCGTTACGACTCGTCACCACCGTTGGATGCATTTACCGTCATTACTGTATTTCCTCTTTTACCTTTCACTGCTAGCGATAGAGCTCAGCCTATGTAACAGCCGGGTTGTGGCTGACGACTCTTCCATTGAGAATTCCCCAATTGCCAAGTATGGGCTAGAACCCTACACACTACAGACTCTGTTATTGCTATAATACATCTCAGATCCTGAGCGATTGCTTGATTTACTCCATATATTTGTCCATATAGAGTGATAGATTACTCGGGCCTGACAAATTGGTACTCAGAGCCAGGTTCTTCCTCGGCGGCGTGGCGTGGATGGGTTGTTCCCGGCGTTGGAGGTAAAATCCCACCCTATTCCCACCCTTTTGCGGCGGCGGCGGCGGTTGACTAGCGGTGGCGCGGCGGCGGTGTTGGCTAGCGGCGGCGCTGGTGGTGGTGATTTGCTCGGACGCAGATCGGCAGCGCGGATCGGTTGCCGCAGAACAACTCTGCGGTGGTAAAATTCCGAGTCCATCACCGGTTCGTGCGTCAGGGAGGCGAGGACCGTGGCGGCGGCAGGATCGGCCATCAGATTCGGGTTGCCGGCGTAGTCGGTGGTAAAATTCCTCTTCTGATAGGCAGATCACGGCGATGGGGCGCGTCAAGGCAATTGATGATGCAGATCTTCAGGAAGTTTTGGCGCTGCGTGATGATTTTGGCATTCTTCAGAAAGACAGTGCACAAATGCAAACTCAGGTGTCCAAGCTGCAAGAGGAGGTACAGTCCATTAGCTTGAAGCAGGGCGAAATTTCAGTCACAGTGGGTACAGTGGAGCAGGTAGTGTTGGATCTGAGCAAACAACTATCAGCAATCAGCAATGTTCTGCAAACATTGGTCAAGCCAACTCAGCAGACATCACAGCAGGATAATCCTTCCAGTTCTACTCAAGTACCCAAATCTCCGACTCTGCGTCACGAACCAACACAAGAACAAGTGGACAGAGTGGAGCAATTGAAGCAACAGTTAGCTGCTGAAAAAGAAAGGTCTAAACAGTTAGAGGATCTCCAATTGCATAATCTGCCACCTATCAGAACTAATAGGCCAATAGTACCTCCTGGTTATGCAAATCAGAGGGCAGAAACTGCTGGTGTTGTTGGAACACCTGTCAATGTAGGACACAACGTGCACACTCCTGCATTCAATCAGTTTTACCAACAAAACAGAGACAGACAGTTATGGAAAGGGTACCATAGAACATATGAACAAGATATGCAAGCCCAGTTTATGAAATCCTTAACAAAAGGTCCTAAACTAGATTTTCCTAGATTTTCAGGAGAAGATCCAGTGGGTTGGATTAGGCAATGTAACAAATACTTTCAAATGTCTGCTGCACCTGAAGAGTACAAAGTCTCTCTGGCCCAAATGTATGTCATTGATGAAGCTGATGTATGGCTAAGAAGATCTGGTTTATTGAAGAAGCAATTATCTTGGAAACAATTTGGCGCTGAAGTCGTAAAGAGATTTTCAGAGCAAGGCTCTTATGACTTGACTGAGAAATTCAACTCTCTGAAACAAGCAAACAGTACAGTTTCTGAATACACAAAAAACTTTGAGGATCTCATGGCAGATGTAATGGAAGAAAACCTTGAGTTGGGGGAATCATGGTTTGTTACATGTTATGTTAATGGACTGAGAGAAGGGATCAAATTCCAGCTTCGACCTCTGAGACCTCAAACATTGACTGATGCATACTGCTTAGCTAGAGATGTGGAACGTTGCCACCCACCTCAATCTGTAGCAACTAAGAAGCAAGGGGTTGCTTATACAAATTATTATCAGAAGCAGAATGTCAACTTTCAGCCAAAGCAGTCTGTAGTCACTCCACAACAGCAACAATTACCAGTCAGACGACCTGAAACAACTGTTGCTAGTAACCAGCAATTCAGGAAACCTGGAGAGTGTTGGAGATGTGGTGACAAATGGATACATGGTCATAAGTGCAAGCTCATCCCCAATGTCCATCTACTGCAACAAGAATTTGAAGATCAACAAGCAAGTATACAAGAGGACATACCACAACAACAGGAGGAAATTAGTGAAGAACGAGAACATGCAATGTTCATTTCTGCTCATGCTATGGGTCAACAGCTAGCAGTTCCAACACCAACTATAATAATCCACATAAATGGAAAGAGAGCTATAGCCCTATTGGATACAGGCAGCACTACTTTCATGAGCCAAGAATTTGGTGTCAAATCACAGTGTCACTTATTACCTGTCAAGCCAAGAGTCATAGCTGTAGCTGGAGGAGGCAAATTACTGTCTAATGCTGTAGCTCCTGACTGTGAGTTCCACATTGCAAAACTTAAAGTCATCCATAATTTCAGAGTGTTGCCTCTACCAAGTCATGACATTATTTTGGGTTATGATTGGTTTGGACTGGTGAGCCCTATAGCTTTCAATGTTCCTGAAAAAACATTTAGTTTTACCTTGCAAGGGAAACAGACTGTTACTACTGCTATTTTCAGTAATTTAGAAACAGTCAAAGAAGCTCCAGCTGAGGAAGTGAGCAGAATGTTGGACAAAGGAGCAAAAGGATTTTTGTTACTGTTATGACCGGGCAGACTTATGCCCGTAGGAGGTCCACTGGGCAGGTTTAGTTAGGGGCTTAGCCCTCAAGTTATCTATTTTATTTCCATCGTGGTTATATATACTAGTTGTAAAACTCTTTGAGACTTAAGCAATAAGAATAATTCTATTGCCCGGCTCCCAGAGGAGCCGGACCCAAACCCTAGCCGCCTCCTACTCCTTGCGCCGCCGCCTCTTCCCTCGCGCACGACGGCGCCTTGCCGCCGGCGACCGCGAGCTCCGCCACGTCCAACACCCTCCTTCCCCTACAACCTACGCCCTAGACCTGGTAGGGTCCTAGCTCCTACCAATTTGGTATCAGGTAGCTTGGGTCCGATCATGTCTGCACCACCTCCCAACCCGCTGCTGCCCACCTCGCCTCTGTCCACCACCGCCGCATCACCATCCCTCTCCACTACGCCGCTCGACCTCCCCACCGTGCCGCTCAGCTCCACCGCGGGGCCCTCCATCGGCCAGTCACCGCCCTTCATCGCGCCGACCGCCGCCGTCTACTCCCCGGCGGAGATCACCGGGGTCCTCAACGATCTCGTCACCGCCGTACAAGGGATACAGCTCTACCTGGCCGGCCCCTACGGGCCGCCGCCGCCGGCCGCCGCGACCGGGCCAGCCGCCCTGCCGTGGTATTCGGCACCCGCGGCGCCGACCGGGCCTCTACACCACCACTGGCCGATTCAGCCGCTGCCCGCCGTCGCGCCCCAATGGCCGCAGTGGCCGGCGCCGGCCCTCGCCGCGCCCCCCACGCCACCCGGGTCCTTCCCGCCGTAGCCGACGCTGTCGGCCCCGCCGCTGCCCAGCACAGGGCCCGGGTCCACCACGCAGGGAGGCGTACCGATCCAGCAAGTACGCTTCCCGCCGTCGCCGTCTCCAATTCCGGCCTGGCTGACCGGAACAGCACCGCCGCCCGTCTACACGGCGGCTGGAGACCCGCCGGCGCCCACGCTGCAGTACGGCGACCCATCTGGCTCTGTGAGTCACTACACGGGTCGCGCCCATCCTGACCGGGCGCCCCAATCCTCGCTGCTCTGCACCTTCGAGCCAGTCGGCCACGGCACTCCTGCCCAGACACCGCCGCGGTTCGCCAAACTTGACTTCGCCACTTATGACGGCACAGAGGACCCCCTCAACTGGCTCAACCAGTGCGAGCAGTTCTTTCGCGGGCAGCGCACCCTTGCATCGGAGCGTACCTGGCTCGCCTCTTACCACCTCCGCGGCACGGCACAAACATGGTACTACGCCCTCGAGCAGGACGAGGGCAGCATGCCCCCTTGGGAGCGCTTCCGCGAGCTCTGCCTCCTTCCTTTTGGGCCACCGATCCGCGGGAGCCGCCTGGCAGAGCTAGGCCGCCTTCCCTTCACCTCCACGGTGCAGGACTTCGCCGACCGTTTCCAGGCCCTGGCATGACACGCGTCGGGCGTGACGGCGCAGCAGCGGGCCGACCTCTTCGTTGGTGGACTTCCGGATCACATCCGCGTAGACGTGGAGCTTCGGGGACCCCAGGATCTCCAGACGGCCATGTATTACGCCCGCTCCTTCGAGTGTCGCGCCCAGGCCATGCAGCAGGCAGCCCCGGCTCGAGGAGGCCGACAGGCCGGCCGGCAGCCCCCTGCGCAGGGCCGGCCACCCCCGGCCGCTCCGGTGACTACCACCCCGGCCGCGACGCGGCCCTTCCGTCGTCTCTCTCAGGCGGAGCAGCTGGAGCGCCGGCGCCAGGGGCTTTGCTATAACTGCGATGAGCCCTATGCGCCGGGCCATGTCTGCCCGCGCCTCTTCTACTTGGAGACGGCCGACTACATCGAGGAGGACGCCCCGAACCGATGGGCTCGACGCGCTACCGCCCCGGCGGCTGCCGAGGCCGCACCCGCGGCTGCCCGGCGACGGCACTCGTGGTCTCGCTCCATGCGCTTGCCGGCATCCGCGACGAGCGGACCATGCTCTTGCCGGTGATGATACACGGCGAGCGCCTGGTGGCCCTCTTGGATACGGGCTCCACTCATAACTTCCTGCCCGAGGCTACCATGCGCCGCTTAGCGCTTCAGCCGACGGGCGGGGAACAACTTCGGGTCACGATGGCCAACGGCGATCGTCTCCGGTGTCATGGGCTGGCGCGGAACGTGCCCATCACCATCGGCGACGAGCACTTCACCATCACGTGCGCAGGCATCGACTTGGGCTGCTTCGACTTCATCCTTGGTGTCGACTTCCTGCGGACCCTCGGTCCCATCCTCTGGGACTTCGATGCCCTGACGATGACCTTCTGGCGCCTCGGCCGCCGCGTCAGGTGGGAGGGCGTTGGGGGCGCCTCACCGGCGATGCCGCAGCTTCAGCTGGCGGTGACCACCACCGAGGCCGAGCACCCACTGCTGGATCACCTCCTGCAGCAGCACGGCGACCTCTTCGACGAGCCGCGGGGCCTTCCACCAGCCCGGGTGTATGATCACTGCATTCATCTCCTGCCGGGCTCGGCGTCGGTGGCAGTCCGGCCATACCGCTATCCGCAGCTGCAGAAGGACGAGTTGGAGCGGCAGTGCGCGCTCATGCTCGCCGCGGACATCATCCGGATCTCCACATCACCGTTCTCCGCGCCGGTACTCCTCGTCCGCAAGTCGGACGTCACGTGGCGCTTCTGCATCGACTACCGCGCCCTTAATGCCTTGACACTTAAGGACAAGTTTCCTATCCCGGTGGTCGATGAGCTCCTGGATGAGCTACATGGGGCGCGCTTCTTCACCAAGCTCGATCTCCGGTCGGGTTACCACCAGGTGCGCATGCACCCGGATGATATCGCCAAGACGGCATTTCGGACTCATCACGGCCACTTCGAGTTCTTGGTCATGCCGTTTGGTCTCTCGAATGCACCGGCGACTTTTCAGGCTCTGATGAACGACGTCCTCCGCCCCTACTTGCGCCGATTTGTGCTCGTTTTCTTTGATGATATTCTTATCTACAGCGCCTCGTGGGCGGAGCACCTTCAGCACGTCGCCATCGTCTTCAATGAGCTTCGAGCGCATCATCTTCATCTTAAGCGCTCGAAGTGCTCGTTCGGGACGCCTTCCGTCGCCTATCTCGGACACGTCATCTCGGCCGAGGGGGTGGCCATGGATGCCGACAAGGTGGCGGCAGTCGCCGCCTGGCCGACCCCGCATTCACCGCGGGCTCTTCGTGGGTTTCTGGGCCTCACGGGGTACTACCGGAAATTTATCCGGGAGTTTGGCCTCATCGCATCTCCACTCACGCGCCTGCTACGTCGCGATGCCTTTGCCTGGGACGAGGAGGCAACCGTGGTGTTCGAGGCCCTCAAGGGGGCCCTCACGACAGGCCCCGTCCTTCAGATGCCGGACTTCGACCGGCCGTTCGTCGTGGACTGCGACGCCTCCGGTGCGGGGTTCGGCGCCGTCCTTCATCAGGGCGATGGGCCGCTTGCCTTCTTCAGCAGGCCCTTCGCCGCGCGCCATTTTAAGCTCGCGGCTTATGAGCGAGAGCTCATTGGCTTGGTACAGGCGGTGCGCCATTGGCGACCTATCTGTGGGATCGGTCTTTCCGGATTCGCACGGACCACTACAGCCTCAAGTTCTTGTTGGACCAGAGGCTCTCGACCGTGCCACAGCACCAGTGGATCAGCAAGCTCTTCGGCTTCGACTTCACCGTCGAGTATCGACCAGGCTGCCTTAACACCTTGGCCGACGCCCTGTCTCGCCGCTACGCCGACCACGACCCCGCCGTCGGCGACTCCGAGGGGGCAGCACTCTGCATCCGCTCTGGACCTACTTTCGCCCTCTTCACCGACATCCGCCGGGCGACAGCGGCCGCGCCAGACGCTCTCCTCCTTCAGCAGCAGCTGGCCGCGGGTGAGCTGGAGGAGCCATGGCGCCTAGCCGACGGGTTGCTCCTTCATGGGCGGCGGGTCTTCGTACCGGCGCACGACGATCTCCGTCACCAGGTGTTCTTGCTGGCCCACTCGGCGGGCCATGAGGGTGTGCAGAAAACCCTCCATCGTCTCCGCGCCGACTTCTACATCCCAGGTGATCGGGCCCTGGTCCGCGACTGGGTACGGTCTTGTGTGACGTGCCAGCGTAACAAGACGGAGACACTACGGTCGGCTGGTCTGCTTCAGCCCTTGGAGGTGCCGTCTCAGGTCTGGGCGGATATCTCCATGGACTTCATTGAGGGCCTCCCCAAGGTGGGCGGCAAATCGGTCATTCTCACGGTGGTCGACTGTGACGCCCCCGGCTTAATCGTGCACTAATCATACACGCAAATGCACACGATCAAGCCTAAGGACTCACTTGAAGATATCACAACACAACTCTAAAACTTAAATAAAGTCATACAAGCTTTATATTACAAGCCAGGGCCTCGAGGGCTCGAATACATAGCTCGATGGCATACAAGCGTCAGCGGAAGCATCAGATATCTGTGTACAGATATAAAAGATAAAACAGTGATGACTTAAAAAGGCGGGGCAAAACAAAACACTACGATCGAAAGGCGTAGGCCTCCTGCCTAGGACCCTCCGAACCTACTCCTGGTCGTCGGCCAGCTCATAGAGGTAACCACTCTCGAGGTGGTAGTAGTAGTCGTCGGAGGTGCGGCTGTCTCAGGGCTCTGTCATCTGGTCACGACAAACTGATATGGGGAGAAAAGAAAGCAAAGCAACCGTGAGTACTCCAAAGTACTCAGCAAGCAAGGATCTACACTACATATGCAACATTATCAAAGGAAGGCTGTATATGTGGACTGGGCTGTAGAAATGCCAGAATAGAGAGGAGGCCTAGTCTTATCGAAGACTAGCATCTTCAGCAACTTCAAGCATCTTCAACGATCTTGCAGCATTAGAAGAGTACAATATAGCATAATGTAAAGTAGTAGTAGTAACAAGTAACCGTCTCGCCCAGAGATCCTTTCTCGACTCCCTGCGAGAAAGCGATCCCGGAGCCACATATCCAGGTACCATCTCAAGTTCTAGCTGTATTGATCGGGATACAACTCCGAGTGTCCTTTACCGTAGGACCGGCTATCGATAGATGTGTTCTTCCCTGCAGGGGTGCACCAACTTACCCACCACGCTCGCTTAACTCCGGCCGGACACACTTTCCTGGGTCATGCCCGGCCTCGGTCAAACGACACACCACAACCCTACCTATAGCTCAGCAGAGAGGTCCCCGCCGGTCTACCTCCTAAGCGCAAGGGGGTCTTGGGCCATCGCCCCTCGCCCTCCGGGTCATTGCGCACACGCGGATCCAGGTACCACCCCTCAGGATGGCGCCAGCCCAGCCGTGCCGCGATGCTGAACTGGACGTCTGACAGAGCTTTCGGCTGATGCTACGATGCAGAGTGCCCATAACTCTTCCCACATGATGGTTAGTGCTATCCGACCATAGGCCGGCTCGGATCAAATATCAAAATCGTTAGAGGTCTAGGGGCTTGCGGTAACGAGTAGAGACTCACGATCGATGTGACCCCGTCGCCCCGTCTCGAGGTGATGTGACCATATATGCCAAGACTACTGTCACTCGTCCAAGAAATATTAAAGTTACACCGATGCATGAGAAGTAGACCGTGACAGTTCCAAAAGGGAAAGAAGCTGGTACTTTAGGAGCTTTTTCATATATACAGATTGGTTCTATGATACTTCAGATTCCTCCACCGCAAGATGAAGTTAAACCAAATTTTAGGACTCCACCGAAGAAGCTGTGATCTGATCGGGCACAAGAAATACCTAGTTTTATTAGCTTGGTATTATAGTAGAGTCCAAAGGTTGCACTAGTACTAGTTACGTATACGTTTTAAGTCTAGGTTAGTTGGAAGGTGATCAGCGTTGCGGGAGTATTAATTAGTCAAATCTTATTTTGTTTGGATAGGAGAGTCCGTTTCAGATTCGCTTGCATTGAGTCGGTTGAGAAGTGTCTGCGCGCACGTTATAAAAACAGGGATACGCCGTGTAAAGCAGGTTAAGTCTTGTTTCATCGTGAGTTCAATAATAGTCAGAAAACGTC
Source organism: Thinopyrum elongatum (assembly GCA_011799875.1). Classification (NCBI taxonomy): domain Eukaryota; kingdom Viridiplantae; phylum Streptophyta; class Magnoliopsida; order Poales; family Poaceae; genus Thinopyrum; species Thinopyrum elongatum. The sequence goes on along the minus strand of CM022298.1, from coordinate 618,949,300 downwards.
CCATGTCGAGGGACACCAAATATTGTCTTCATTGCTGATCCATTGGGATTTTGTTGTTGCTGCACATGGAGTCGATCTAATCTACTCAACGCTAGTTTCTGATCTTACGGTCTTGCATCTTTGCTCGATCGGAATTTCTTGTGCTGCTGCCAGTATCGTGAAAGATCGGGCCGACGAACGACTCGCATCTAGTCGGGTCCTTATAAAGTGGTCCTTATACCACTTGATAGAGGCGGGGGTGTCCCAATCTTTCGATGAGATGGTAACTATCGATTTGGTGGAGCCGAATTGACGATCCGACTACAAACGTGCACGACGTTGCGCCTTAGCAATCGCTAAACCAATCTCCTGAGGTTACTGACGATGCTAGAAGCACGACCAGCCTGACCACGAAGGTCTATTCCTGCATGCAATCGAAGAACAAGCAAGAATATGATAATGCAATCTGAATATTGCGAATATAGATGAAGAATTGATAATGGTGGGGATCCGAAAGCGGTCTTGGTCTGGTCGTTGGACACAAACAAAGTACACGAAGTTGCAATGGCTAACTTTTAACTAAACAAATTCCAAGCAAAAAGCTACTAGATGGATCTACTTATATAGGAGCAAGGGGTGGCGGCCAAGGAGGTGGGAGTACGTCCCAAGGCAGCCTAAAACTAACCCTAGGTCGTACAAGGCCAATGGGCCCAAGTGGAGGTGATGCAACACCTTTGGACTTGTAGTTTGACTCGGATTCTGCTACAGCGTCAGATTGTTTCGACGACAACTCAACGCTCCGGATGAATTTGAAGGTGAAACCAATTGGGTTAAAAAGAGCACGAAATTTACTTTCCAACAAAAAAAGAATCACCCAATTCAGAGTCCGTATGAAATAGTTCTTGGCATTTTGAGTCAGGTATGTCTGTGCAGTCCGAATTTGAATCCAGAACGTGAGAGACTTGGACTCTATCTTCTCTTGGCCCAAAAGTGACGTGAAAGGACTTTTTGAACAGCACATAAACTTCTCTTGTTCCCTTATGTTCATATGTGGATTGTACAAATGTCCCATACACCTGCAATTAGACATGGCACAAAAGTTTGTGAAGTATTTTTGTCTTGGATGACATAAATAAATTATTGCATAGTTTGCATTAGAAATCACCTCACAAATATACATGTATGCAATATTTTTGGTCGTATCCAAGGTAGTCATGTCCTCATCATCCTCCCCTTCTTGAAAACAAAGCCGTCCTCGGCGTTGCTTAATCTGAAATGTGGCTAACAAAAGAGATAAGGTGTACATGTTGTATATGTATATGTCATCCATTTTTACTTCCCTTGATTTTTGCACATATGACACATGTATACATGAGTAACTTTCATAGTTCATAAAATGTAAAGCCAAAATATTATCACGAGTATTAGAAGACATGAAGATATTGCAACTCAATTTGCACATATAAGTGAAGCTCTTATTCATATCAAAGAATTGACAATGTTCATCATTAAACCATCCCAACATTGGTGAATAAACCTTACTTGCATCAAATTTACATGCTACAACATGCTTAAATAAGAAAACATGCAATAAGTCATTTGACACAAAATCATCACCAAGATTAGAGGTCATATCAAAATGATTAAACATTGTTTCTTTTGCATCAACAGTTAATTCATTGGGTGTACTCAAAATTGCTGATACTTCAACTCTTTGATCACATGACGCATTCATGACTGTAACACAATTCTCTAAAATAGCTGGTGTGCTCAAATCAATAGGTAACACAACACATGATGTATTCAAGTTAACTAGGCATGCATCATTCTCATGTGAAAGTTGAAAATCTGTACCTTTGTCATTACCTCTTATGATCAACTCAGACGATGTAGGCACTCTTGGAGGTGATGTGTCACATGATGGAGATGATGTAGTCCTCGCAACAACGGATGTGGTTGTCATAGTACGCCTACTAGTTGAAGAAACATCTGTATCAACACTTGGAATGTGCACCGTGCGCTTGTTCTCCTTGTGGCCGACATGTCATTTTATTTCCTGTTCAGCTTTGCAAGCAAGACGAAACAAATGGTCCATAGGATAACACTCTTCATGAATTAGAATCTCTTGAATATCACAGTTTAATCCTCCCCAAAATCTATCCAAAATATCTTCTTCACTTTCTTCTAAAAATGAGTGCAATAATGTAGTTTGTAAATCATCATAGTATTTTGTTACCGTGTCAGTGCCTTGTTTTAAATGTTGTAATTTTTTAATCATGCCACGAGTATAATAAACATCAACGAATCTATCTCTCATGACAAGTTTTAAATCATCCCAAGTAGTAGGTATAAGATCAGGGTTTAACCGACAATATTCACTCCACCAAACTAAAGCAAAGGTACTAAAAGTACTAACCGCAGCTTGAAATTTTCCACGCTCATCAAAATTATGGGAAGCAAACATAGCATTTATTTCGTACTCCCATTCAATATATAAATCAGGCCTAAAACGACCAGTAAATGGTGGCATGGAAACTTTAACCTGATTATGTGCATTCTGATGTAATTGCTCCTCTTGTGGCGGTTGTTGTATTTTCTTAGGTGATGGCAAATCTCCCACGATCGATGAAGCCCAAGAACTAACAACTCCGGAACCTGCCATGATTAGTAGAAACAACAAAAAAAAATCGAGAATAATGTTCCTATGAACTACTAGGATGTGGTGGTAAAGCGCTCACAGTAAAGCAAATATCAATATCTTACAAGTTCTTACCATGCAACAGGTGGTGACGGGCACCCAGCGGTGTCAAATAACTCCGAAGATTGAGTAAAGCGATTGCCAGGTGAACGTATATATACACGGTGTAGAAATATGTGGAGCTGGGTTGGCTATATATGGTAGCAAAAGATTAGCAATAATCAATTCAGAGATGCAATGTTGAATAAACGCTCAACGACGGTACTGTGCTGGTCCTAAGCTAGATCGGACTAGAGACGCAAGCCTAGAACACTAATGAGGTCACGGCGTAGCACAACTAGCATCAATAAAGGATATGAAGTAGCTCTGGACAGCAAGATATAAGTGAAGATCACAATGGCAGTAAAGATAATGATGAGAAACAACTACCAAGTAGCATATACCAACAATTCTCTCTCCAACTTTACTCTATAAAAGTTTGTGCCAATTTTATGATAATTTTTCTCAAGAAAGGCACTGACTCAAGCTTTCAAATGCAAAAAGAATCACTCAATTCTGAGTTGATATGAGGAGTCAAAAAATTCTAAAACTGGCCTGAAAAACTGGAACAAGCTGTGTTCGCGAACTTCGGAGGGCAAAAAGACCTATTTAGAAGCTGATTTTGAGGTGTCAAATATTGAACTTGCTTCTGCAACTATTTAGATGCGGCTCATCGCTAGCTTTAATTTTAGTACTCACGGAGCCAAAACAGACTTCGTATGAAAAAGATATGCCTGTTTTACTGAACATTGCACAAAACAGATTCCAATCCGAATTCAGCTACGAGATTGAGTCTAGATAGATCCGAATTTTGTTTTTTTTTTCTTCTCTCTTTTTTTTACCACACTTTTTCTTTTCTTTTTCTTTCTCTCTTTTTTTTCTCTGACTTTTTTTCCTTTTTTTTCTCTCTTTTTTTTCTCTGTCTTTTTTTTCCTCTCTCCCTCTTTTCAAAACAACTAGTTAAGATGCAGATTGGATCAAGCAAAGATGTGAACGACCTCAACTATGATTATCACAATGAACGGTGGGTAGCACGTGGTGGAAATTGATGGATGGGATGGTGGACAGCGGAAGGAATAACGATGCAGCGGCGGCGTGACTAATGTGAACAGAACTCGAAACTCTAAATGAACTAGACTTTTGATAGAGGCGAGGGTGTCCCGATCTTTCGATGAGATGGTAACTATCGATTTGGTGGAGCCGACTTTGATGATCCGACTACAAACGTGCACGACGTTGCGCCTTAGCAATCGCTAAACCAATCTCCTGAGGTTACTGACGATCCTGGAAGCACGATCAGCCTGACCACGAATGTCTATTCCTGCACGCAATCGAAGAACAAGCAAGAATATGATAATGCAATCTCAATATTGCGAATATAGACGAAGTATTGATAATGGTGGGGACCCGAAAGCGGTCTTGGTCTGGTCGTTGGACACAAACGAAGTACACGAAGTTGCAATGGCTAACTTTTAACTAAACAAATCCCATGGAAAAATCTACTAGATGGATCTACTTATATAGGAGTAAGGGGTGGCGCCAAGGAGGTGGGAGGACGTCCCAAGGCAGCCTAAAACTAACCATAGGTCGTACAAGGCTCATGGACCCAAGTGGAGGTGATGCAACACCTTTGGACTTATAGTTTGACTCGGATTCTGCTGCAGCGTCAGATTGTTTCATTGATAACTCAACGCCCCGGACGAATTTTAAGGTGAATCCAATTGGGTTGGAAAGAGCACGAAATCTACTTTCCAACAAAAAAAGAATCACCCAATTCGGAGTCCGTATGAAAAAGTTCTAGGCGTTTTGAGTAAGGTATGTCTGTGCAGTCCGAATCTGAATCCAGAACGGGAGAGACTTGGACTCTATCTTCTCTTGGCCCAAAAGTGACGTGAGAGGACTTTTTGAACAGCACCTAAACTTCTCTATTTCCCTTATCTTCATATGTGAATTATACAAATGTCCCATACACTTACAATTAGACATGGCACAAAAGTTTGTGAAGTATTTTTGTCGTGGATGACACAAATAAATTATTGCATAGTTTGCATTAGAAATCACCTCACAAATATACATGTATGCAATATTTTTGGTCGTATCCAAGGTAGTGATGTCCTCATCATCCTCCCCTTCTTGAAAACAAAGCCGTCCTCGGCATTGCTTAATCTGAAATGTGGCTAACAAAAGAGACAAGGTGTACATGTTGTATATGTATATGTCACCCATTTTTACTTCCTTTGGTTTTTGCACATATGACACATGTATACATGAGTAAATTTCATAGTTCATAAAATATAATAAAGCCAAAATATTATCACAAGATGTAGAAGGCATGAAAATATTGCAACTCAGTTTGCACATATAAGTGAAGCTCTTATTCATATCAAAAGATTGACAATGTTCATCATTAAACCATCCCAACATTGGTGAATAAACCTTACTTGCATCAAATTTATATGCTACAACATGCTTAAATAAGCAAACATGCAATAAGTCATTTGACACAGAATCATCACCAATATTAGAGGTCATATCAAAATGATTAAACATTGGTTCTTTTGCATCAACAGTTAATTCAATGGGTGCACTCAAAATTGTTGGTATTTCAGTTGTTTGATCACATGATGCATTCATGACAGTAACACGATTCTCTAAAATATTCAAAATCAATAGGTAACTCAACACATGATGTATTCAAGTTAACTAGGCATGCATCATTCTCATGTGAAAGTGGAAAATATGTACCTTTGTCATTACCTCTTATGATCAACTCAGATGATGTAGGCACTCTCGGTGGTGATGTGTCACATGGTGGAGATGATGTAGTCATCGCAACAACGGATGTGGTTGTCATAGTACGCCTAGTAGTTGAAGAAACATCTGTATCAACACTTGGAATGTGCACCGTGCGCTTGTTCTCCTTGTGGGCAACACGTCGTTTTATTTCCTGTTCAATTTTGCAAGCAAGACGAAACAAATGGTCCATAGGATAACACTCTTCATGAATTAGTATCTCTTGAATATCACGGTTTAATCCTCCCCAAAATCTATCCATAAAATCTTCTTCACTTTCTTCTAAAAATGAGTGCAACAAGGTAGTTTGTAAATCATCATAATATTTTGTTACGGTGTCACTACCTTGTTTTAAATGTTGTAGTTTTTTAATCATGCCACAAGTATAATGAACATCTACGAATCTATCTCTCATGACATATTTTAAACCATCCCAAGTAGTAGGTATATAATCAGGGTTTAACCGACAGTATTCACTCCACCAAACTAAAGCAAAGCTACTGAAAGTACTAACCGCGGCTTGAAATTTTCCACGCTCATCAAAATTATGGGAAGCAAATATAGCATTAATTTCGTACTCCCATTCAATATATAAATCAGGCCTAAAACGACCAGTAAATGGTGGCATGGAAACATTAACCTGATTATGTGCATTCTGATGTTGTTGCTCCTCTTGTGACTTGGTGGATGCTTTTGCTTTACCAACCTGGAAGCACCCACAACCACACTGTGTCGAATGGTTATATCAGTCGGGCAAACTGAAAGTTACTCACAAGGTGCGCATCAATTTTTCGGTTGGCAATTATATCGATACAATTATCTGTGATGTGCTGCCAATGGATGCATGCCATTTGTTGTTGGGGAGGCCATGGCAATATGATCATCGAGCTACACACGAGGGGAGTTCTAACACTTATTCTTTTTGGGACTCTGGAAGGCGACGTATGTTACAGCCGATGTTCGCTAGTGCAATCAAGAACGATGTCTGTAAGATCCCTAAAGCTATCTTGAAGCCAAGGATGGCTTCATTTCAAGAGGAGGAGGATAATTGATGGTGGTAGCTTTACAAATGTCATTAGCAAAGATCTTGTGCAGGCATTGGGTTTGTCCATGTGGCGCCACCCGCAACCGCACCACGTGGAGTGGCTATACAACTCCGGAAAATTAAAGATCACACATAAGGTACGTGTGAAGTTTACAGTTGGAGATTATGTTGATAAGGTGGACTATGATGTTGTGCCGATGGACGCGTGTCAGTTGCTATTGGGAAGACCATGGCAGTTTGATCACGATGCGGTTCATGCTGGAAGATCCAACACATACACATTTATGCATGATGGAAGGAAGCATATGCTGAAACCAATGGCGGACAACGCAATCAACATAGAGCTACAAATTCCGGAGAAGGCGGAGCAGAAAATTGACACGAAACCAGGGATGGTTTCGCTTCAAGGGGGAGAGGATGATCAGGCCATAAGAAGATGCAATACAGTGCCACATAAAATTCATCGAGGAGCCGACAGAAAAATGCGAGTATTGTGCGGTCCAGAAATAAGAGATAAAAATAAATGTACAGGTGGGAGAGTAGTTTACTATAGCATTGTCCAAGCAAAAAAGAATCGAGACCCAGAACCGGAGGAAATAACCCCCACGTTCAGAACTCCACCGCAAGGAATCAAAATTGGGTCATTTCAGTTCCCATGGAATAAAGAAAAGGAAGGCACGTTACATGCTATAGATAAATGCATGCATGTGTAATTAAAAAGGATTTTCTATTAGGAAGTTTCCTAGTGTAGTTACATTCCTTCGGTTAGTTAGGATTCCTATTTACTTTCCTAGTCCTAGTCATGCACGATTTGGTTTCCCGAGATATTCACGTTAGTTATTTGGCTTGTTGGAAGGGACGTGCGTTGGCCATATAACGGCCAGGCTATGGCCATTGTATGAGATCAGTTTTGAGTTTATTCGTGAGTTATGGACAACACAGTAAAACATCCGAGTTTCGGGCGATCATATCTTATGTATCATCTATGATTTTCCCATCGTGGAAATTTACTAGCGACGGAGGGTTGATCATCACATCGACACCTACGTGCTGATCCAAGGGGGTCATTATTTTTATTCGTGTATTTTTGTACGCGGGTGAAAATTATTCTTGGAGGTTGCGAGGAGGAACAGGGGGACGAACTGTTGATCAAGCATCGCTGTGAAAGTTCGGGCCAAATCAGCGGCACGTCCGATGTCGTGTCTCATCACGAGGACTTGCTGCAAGGGCTAAGAATGCTTGGCCGCGCCTCGTAGAATAACTCACGGGTAACTATCCATCATTCGCGGGTACCCCTCAGGGTCGACCCGCCTTTTCAAGTATTAGTATCAACAGTAATGCAAGGCATCCGTGTGGTCACCGTATTAAGGGGAATCCGAGGCATCACCCTCGTTGGACTCCCACCTGATGTAACATCAAGATGGCCGTAGGAGGCATCACCCTCGAGGTCCGCACGTGGGGTGTTGCATGTCTTCGTCGTTATCGGGGGTGGTGTAGGAGGAACCACCCTCGCTTACCACGACCGATTAACTAACCTACAAGGTTATCATCAGAAGTGCTAACGAGGTACCACCCTCGGCACTCGATGGTAACCCAGTAGTGTCGAGCAACTAAGGGGAAAGTGAGGTGCGGTGCCGGGGTCTGGTCTTTGATCCCGTTGATCGGGTCTTCTGAGAATCCAGCAGGGCAGTCAGGACAAGTGGGGAGTCTCTGATGGGTCTCTACCCAGTCTATTCTAAACAGTTTAGGATAACAGTAAGGTATCAACAGCAGGTTATAATAAACAGGCTATGCAGTAGATATAGGATAACAGTAACAGTAGCAAATTCTAATGCAAGCAGGAGATATTAGAATGGGCGATATCGGAATGCTCAAGGGGGGGCTTGCCTGGTTGCTCGGCGGCAAAGGCAGAATCGTCAGTAATGTAGCCAATCACCGGAGCTGCGTCGATCTCGGAGGCTACGTCGGTACCGAGCTCTATCGAGAGAGAAGAGGGGGAGAAAACAGATAAATATAAGGTAGACAAAGCAACACAGAGCTTGCTAGGCTAACGTGCAGTGCAGAGTTGCCTAAAAGCATGTCTAAGTCATATTAGTTATTTTAGGATCGAAGTTGGATCCAGTAACCGGTTTATATGCACTATTCACCTACCGGAATCGGATGAAAAGTTATGGGTTCACCTATGTAGAGGGTCCCGTCACGGAAACAGACGGCGCGGTTAGCTTCGTCTCGTCGTTCTGATCAACTTTCATGTACAAAGTTTTTCGATCCGAGCTACGGTTCATTTTCTACGATTTTCTAAAGATTTTAACATTTTCTGGAATTTCTGGAATTAGATTAATTCGAAAAATGCACAGGAAAACACTGGGTGCACCCGGTGCACTGCACCCAGAGTGCACCAGAGGGGCTGATAGGTGGGACCAGCCAGCTGAGTCAGCTGTGTATAGTCAGCAGTTGACCCAGTCAGCGTTGACTTGTCAACAGGGTCAGCGGGGCCCACATGTCATCGACTGGGGCCAGCCCAGTCAGCAGTTTGACTGGTCAACTGGGTCCAGTGGGACACAGCTGTCAGCCACTGTTAGTTAAACAGGATTTTAAACTAATCTAACTAGCTAATTAGTGAGATGGGGCCCAATTGTCAGTGACACAGTAGTTAATAGGTTAGCTTAATTTAATCTGAATTGCTACATTGTTGGACCCACCAGTCAGTGAGTGCTTAGGGCTGGGATTAGCCGCAGGGGTCGACACGTGGCCCACCGGAGTTCAAACTTCCGGCGCGCGCGCCGGCGCTACTCCGGCAGGCACCAGAGGAGGCGGCACCGCTCGGAATCGGCGCACACTTGACCAAAGCGCAAGCAGCGACCACCTACGAGACGCTCACGGTGCGCCGCATCCGATGGCGCGAGCGGTTGGACGAGGGAAGGCCTGTATCGGCGGCTGCAACGATGATGGCGGCGGCCGTAGTTCGAAGTTTGCGGATGCGTTGTCACGGGTGCAGTTTCTCCTAAATAAAATGGCTGCGCGCTTCCCTGGAACTCCAGGAGCACGCCAGAGGGTTTGGTTCATCGCGGAGAGGTCCAATGCAACGGCAGCGAGCTCATCCGCTGAGGTCAGAGCAGCGGCAATGGCGACGGGCGGCTAGAGCTGCTAATCGACTAGCCACGAAGGGGAATTGGAAGGAGGGCTCACCGGGAGGCACACGAAGGCCGGTGATGGGCTTAGTAGCGACAAGAGGGGTCGAATTTCGCCAGAAATGCTCGCTGGCCCGAGGAGGAAGAAGATGTCGCCGAGGTCGATGCGGGAGGCTTCAGCTCCACCGAGTGGCTCCAGTAGACGAGGTGGTCGACGGCAACTCCCCTGGCTCAAACACGGTCCGCGGGGAGCTAGGCGTGCGCGAGGGTGACGGCTATGACGGTGACGGCGCTCGGCCGATCTGTGGAGGAAGGGGACGGGCGAAGGAGAGGGAAAAAGGAGTGGCTGAGGTGAGGCGTCCAGGGGGTTGGACAGGGGCTCGCCCTTATCCCCTCTAGCCTCCTGCCTAGTCGTGGTGGCGAGCAGCGAGTGGTGCGGCAAGCGCGGCCATGGCGGCGGTGACACGCAGGAGGGGAACAGGTGAGGGAGGTGGGCTGGGCTGTCTCGGCCTTAGGTAAGCGCCAGGTAATTCCTCTGCATATTTTTCCTTTTCTGTTTTTCTTTTTCTTTACTTCTGTCTTGGATTATTTAAAGCTACTAAATGAGTTTTGTAAAATATGTAACTGGTCACCTATTTAACCCTGCATTATTATACAATGCCACAAAAAGTTTGGTGGGTCTTGGACTTTGTTTACAATTTTGGTCAAATGGAAATGCATTAAGTGAATTGTTTTAGCTTCTGATTTTTGGTTGCTATGATCGATTTAAGAATTTAAATAATGTTGACTATATTTTTATAATGGCTTCTGGATTATTTGCTAATTAATGAACATTTTTCCTACAGTGTTTGAGCAACTTCCTATTTCACTTTTGAATTTGAGTTGATTTCCAGAATAGAATTTGAATTGTTTTGAATAACCATTATGACTAGGCACTGCAAATGAAGAAGACTTGGCGTATTAGCAGTTGACCACAGTGGTTATTACACAGGGGTGTTACATCGACCGCTTCTCCAAGTATGCTCACTTCATCGCGCTCGGTCATCCCTACACTGCTGCATCCGTGGCCCGTGCCTTCTTCGACGGTATCGTCCGCCTCCACGGGTTTCCCTCTTCGATCGTCAGCGATCGGGACCCGGTGTTCACCGGACATGTCTGGCGCGATCTCTTCCGGTTGGCGGGCGTGACGCTCCGCCTGAGCACGGCCTTCCATCCTCAGACGGACGGCCAATCCGAGGTTGTCAACAACGTGATTGCAATGTATTTGCGTTGTGTCACAGGTGATCGTCCTCGCGCTTGGGTGGATTGGCTCTCGTGGGCGGAGTACTACTACAACACCTCATATCACTCCACCCTGCGCGCCACTCCATTTGAGGTGGTCTACGGCAGGCCGCCACCGCCCATACTGCCGGTTGATCCGGCGATGGCTCGGACAGAGGTGGCCGGTGATCTTATGCGGCGCCGTGACGAGATGCTGGCAGAGGTCTTGCAATGCCTCCTTCAGGCCCAGCAGCTGGCCAAGCACTACTACGACGACCACCATCGCGAGGCGGAGTTCGCGGTGGGTGATTGGCTGTGGCTGCGTCTCCTTCATCGCTCTACGCAGTCACTGGACCCACACGCGAAGCGCAAGCTGGGCCCTCGCTACGCCGGGCCCTTTGCTGTCTTGGAGCGCATCGGGAAGGTGGCCTACCGTCTTCAGCTTCCGGCCGGTGCCTGCATCCACGACGTCTTCCATGTGGGGCTGCTGAAGCGCTTCCGTGGGGAGCCACCTGCGGCCCCTCCAGCGCTTCCTCCGACCTCCGACGGGCGCCTCCTTCCGGGAACGGAGAAGGTGTTGAAGGCCCAGCTACGTCGCGGGGTGTGGTACGTGTTGATTCAGTGGGCTGGACTTCCAGAGGAGGATGCTACTTGGGAGCAGCGCGACGAGTTCCGCCAACACTACCCAGAGTTCCAGCTCGTGGACAAGCTGTTTGCGCAGGCGGGGAGAGATGTTATGACCGGGCAGACTTATGCCCGTAGGAGGTCCACTGGGTAGATTTAATTAGGGGCTTAGCCCGCAAGTTATCTATTTTATTTCCATCGTGGTTATATATACTAGTTGTAAAACTCTTTGAGACTTAAGCAATAAGAATAATTCTATTGCCCGGCTCCCAGAGGAGCCGGACCCAAACCCTAGCCACCTCCTGCTCCTTGCGCCGCAGCCTCTTCCCTCGCGCACGACGGCGCCTTGCCGCCGGCGACCGCGAGCTCCGCCACGTCCAACACCCTCCTTCCCCTACAACCTACGTCCTAGACTCGGTAGGGTCCTAGCTCCTACCAATTACAGATGCATAATCTTATATTAGAAGCTCCAGAAGGATTTAAAACTCCTCCCCAGTTGCAAAAACTCCTAATGGACTATGCTGACCTTTTTGAGGAACCCTCTTCTCTTCCTCCTCGCAGAGAATCTGACCACACTATTCTGTTAAAGCCTGGTACAGATCCTCCTCATTCTAGGCCTTACAGAGTGCCTAACAATCAAAAGCAAGAAATGGAAGACCAGATTAAAAAAGTGTTGGCAGCTCATTTTATAAGACACAGCCAAAGTCCCTATGCAGCTCCTGTGATTTATTTAAGAAGAAAGATGGTTCTATGAGACTTTGCACATATTATAGGAAGCTTAACTCAGCTACAATTAAGAACAAATTTCCCATACCAGTAATTGAAGACTTATTGGATGCGGAGCAAAGTTCTTCTCTAAGCTGGATTTAAGAGCTGGGTATCATCAGATAAGAATGCACCCAGATGATATACATAAAACAGCTTTCAGAACTTTTCTTGGTCACTTTGAATACTTGGTTATGCCATTTGGCCTTTCAAATGCACCTGGTACTTTTCAAGCGCTGATGAACAGTGTCTTTGCTCCTTATCTCAGAAAGTTTGTACTAGTATTCTTTGATGATATTCTGATTTACAGCAAGACCTTACAAGAGCACTTAGAACACATACAGCTGGTTTTGAACATTCTCAGAGAAAATCAGTTATGTGCCAAGTTGTCAAAATGTGTGTTCGCCGTCCAACAAGTGGAATATCTTGGGCATGTGATTTCTGCAGAGGGAGTAGCTACTGATCCAAAGAAGATTCAAGCTATTACTGAGTAGCCAATGCCAGATAATGTCACTAAACTGAGAAGCTTTTTGGGTTTAGCAGGGTATTACAGAAGATTCATCAAGGGATATGGCATTATTTGTAGACCATTACATGATCTTCTTAAGAAAGGACAATTTCATTAGACAACTGAACATGAAAAAGCTTTTCAGCAGCTCCAACAGGCTTTGATCTTAGCTCCAGTGTTGGCACTTCCAGATTTTTCTCAGCCATTTGTTCTAGAGACTGATGCTTCTGGCAAAGGGATTGGAGCGGTGTTGATGCAACAGGGACGACATTTGGCCTACTATAGCTCAGCACTTTGTCCAAGAAATGCAGCACTTTCTACTTATGAGAAGGAAGCTTTAGCTATCCTAGAAGCTCTCAAGAGATGGAGACATTATCTGTTGGGCAGGGAATTGTTAATTAAGACAGATCAACAATCTCTAAAGTTCATCACAGATCAGAAAATTACAGAGGGGGTGCAACATAAGTTGATGATGAAACTATTGGAGTTCAACTTCAAGATTCAATACAAGAAAGGAGTCCACAACAAATTGCAGATGCTCTCTCTAGAGTACTACCTTCTTGTATGACACTGTCTGCTGTAACACCAGTTTGGGCACAAGAACTTGTAGCTAGCTACCAGCAAGATCCTGTTACCAAAAAGCTTCTGGAGCAATTATTACTGCAGTCCAATGATGATACATCTGGTTACCAGTTCACGGCTGGGATAATTAGATACAAAGGAAAAATATTAGTGGGAAATGACTCTGACTTAAGAACTAAGTTGATCAGTGCCTTACATAGCTCTCCTATTGGTGGTCACTCAGGTACTAGAGCAACTTACCAAAGGGTGAAAAGCATTTTTCATTGGACAGGGATGAAAGCAGAAGTGGAGTCTTTCATTGCAGCTTGCCCTATATGTCAGAGAGCCAAACATGAAAACTGTTTGCAGCCTGGACTGTTAGAACCACTACCTATAGCTGACATGGCATGGCAACACATATCCATGGACTTCATAGAAGGTCTTCCAAATTCAAATGGCAAAGAAGTAATACTGGTGGTAGTGGATAGATTCACCAAATATGCTCATTTCATTCCTTTGTCACATCCTTACACTGTCTTGAGTGTGGCACAGGCATATGTTGACAATATTTTGAGATTACATGGTCCTCCTAAACTAATTATCTCAGATAGGGACAGAATCTTTACAAGCAAGCTCTGGAGAGACATTTTTGCTGCTCTAAAGAGTGAGTTAAGATATAGCACAGCTTACCATCCTCAAACCGATGGCCAAACTGAGAGGGTGAATCAGTGTCTAGAAACATATTTGAGATGTATGACCACAGATGAACCGAAGAAATGGAATTCATGGTTATCTCTAGCAGAATACTGGTACAACACTACCTATCACACTGCAATCAAAATGTCCCCCTTCCAAGCACTTTATGGTTTTCCTCCTCCCTTGATTTCTGAACTGGCAATTCCTGGACCTGAAGAAGAGGAAGCTTATGATTTCTTATCTGCTAAACAAAAGATCTTTGAGCAGTTGAAGGAAAACTTGCTACAAGCCCAGCAAAGAATGAAACGTTATGCTGATACTAAAAGGGTGGAAAGGAGCTTTGAAGTGGGAGATATGGTTTATTTGAAAATGGCACCATACAGATTGGCAGCTTTTGGATTCAGGGGAGCACTCAAGTTACAAAACAAATACTATGGTCCTTTTCTCATCGTGCAAAAAGTGGGCAAATCAGCATATAAACTGCAGTTTCCAGAACATGTGAAAATACACCCTGTTTTCCATGTTAGTCAACTGAAGAAGCATATTGGCCACAAATCTCTTCCGAGCCCAAATTTACCTATGGTCAATACAGATGGTTCTATCAAAACGGGTCCTGCAGAAGTTCTCCAGGTCAGACAAATACCAAGAAATAATTTACCTGTTTGACAATGGTACATTCAATGGGAAAATTTGCCTGCAACGGACGCTACATGGGAAGATGCAGATTTCATTAAGTACTCTTTTTCGGCTTTCTTCAAGACTACAACTCAAGCTTGGCGAGCAGTGGAACAACTGACGTGAGGACTCGTCGGTTCTCCAGAAGGGGGTACTGTCAGGCTCTGAACCTGCATCTTCAGTTTTTTTTTTGAGAAAGTACCTGCGTGTTCAAATCTCAAGGATTACAACACATACGCACACACATAACTCACCGGAAACAATTAGGGAGGACAGGTGTCCTGAACAACTTGCACAAAGGACCTCAAAAGAAAGAAAATAACAACAAAGACCCTGGAGGTCCCTGTGCCTCACGCCTGCCATGCCCTCTTCTGGCCTCCACCGCCGCCGAAACGCCGGAGAGGAAGAAGAGGAGCCACCGCTGACCAACGATCCGAGGAAGCACCATCGCCAAAGCTTTGTGAGCCGATGAAGAACTTTGCCGCCGAGGACGAAGCGACTATCGCTGTGGCACGTCGGCCGGGGAATGACCCCGCGCCCCGCGGATCCCGGATCCGACGCCTCCGCCCAACACCGTTGAGGAAGGAGAACAAACCCGCCTGCCGGCCACCTCCCACCCTGCTGCAGAACACCCACCCTCCGTCCACTCTTGTACAAAGAGCCGCAGAGCTCATCGCCGGCGCCGGAGCCTGCGCCAAAGAAGCAAGGAAAGAGCCCCGGCACAAAATCGTCGATCTTGGCCGCCGCCACCGCCCCACCGGCCAAGACCTAGAAGGCAGCCACGCGCATGAGGCCATCCAGCCAGATCCAAGGCCGACGAAACACATCCCGTCGGAGGGGATCTGGAGGAGCACAAATCGGCGCCGTCGTTGCCCACCACCACGGCGAGCAGCAACCGCCCGAAGCCGAACGCACCAAAAGCAAACAAATCCCGCCGCCCACGAGAGCCAGCAGGAAGACGCGGCCATCAGCTCGCCAGCGACCACGTCGCCGGGCTGGGGATCGAGCAGAGGCAGCCCTTATTCGCCGCACCGCCGCCTCCACCAGCAAAGCGCCGGCGCTGGAAACCCTACATCCTAGCCTATGTACACGCCCGATGCGAAGCACCGCAGCTCTCCCCCTCTCCCGCCGCCGGAACGGCCGACGAAGAGGAAGAGAGCCAGCAGGCTCGCCGGCGCACACGGGAGGAAACGGATTTGCCCTCGGTTTCTCCTCTCTCTACTGTAGAAGGGGAGGGGAAAGCAAGCCGAAGAGACGTCTTGTCACCAGTATGTTTGATGTTCGGTGCACAGATTCTGCAAGTGCATCTTCAGTTAACACAACTGCATATTCAGTTAATTGTAGCAACGCAGGCAAAGTACCGCTTCAGTCCAATCGGACGGTTCATAGTGGCTCCTGCGTTACGACTCGTCACCACCGTTGGATGCATTTACCGTCATTACTATATTTCCTCTTTCACCTTTCACTACTAGCGATAGAGCTCAGCCTATGTAACAGCCGGGTTGTGGCTGACGACTCTTCCATTGAGAATTCCCCAATTGCAAAGTATGGGCTAGAACCCTACACACTACAGACTCTGTTATTGTTATAATACATCTCAGATCCCAAGCGATTGCTTGATTTACTCCATATATTTGTCCGTATAGAGTGATAGATTACTCCTGCACAGCTCGGATCACGGGAGGGGCGAGTTCCTGCGACATCGACGAGTGCGCGAGCAGCTACACCGAGCAGACTCGACATCTACGAGCAGGCGCTCGACTACACCGAGCAGACTCCCGACATATCACCGGTCGCACCTGCATAAGCACTCGGCGATCGACTCCTCCACCGAGCACTGCATCCCAACACCGAGCTACATCATCTTCTGCATGGCTGCATCGACCGCCGCCGATCCGTACTGCACGGTTACACCGACGCCTCTGCATCGAGCCGAACGACATCAAGTTGTCCGACTACGCCAGGCTACGAGCCAACATACTTCTTTGGCAAGGCACGGCATCGACACTTCGTCGCCGCGGAGGGACGCCTTCAAGCGACGCATCATCGTCGACACGCTGCTGTGACGCCATCGCCGACACTTCATCGCCAAGGTCTTCATCATCATCATCATCATCGTCAACACACCGCCGCCACCTCGTCCACAAGATGGACACCTAGCGTCCTCTGACAGACTTTTCTGCAAGACGCGACCTCGACGACGGCAATGACCGCGTCACGACGACGGCATCGACCGCGTCATCCACGACGGCAAGATTGCATCGACACAGCATCACTACAGTGACGACCCTACACGGCCACATGGTTCTGGCAAAACCGATGTGTGCTCGATGGGCTTCCTCCGGTCTTGGCAAAACCGGTGGACTCATCGCCAACGACACCCTCTGACATCCGCAAGGTGCATCGTCCATGTTTGTAGCTCCGTCATAGCGCATTTTTTTGCGCCTCCGGCTTTGTGCGGCTTCATCATCCACGATGACCACACCATCGATCACGACTACCTCAACCACG
This sequence comes from Thinopyrum elongatum, assembly GCA_011799875.1. Lineage (NCBI taxonomy): Eukaryota > Viridiplantae > Streptophyta > Magnoliopsida > Poales > Poaceae > Thinopyrum > Thinopyrum elongatum. The sequence continues at coordinate 618,932,015 of CM022298.1, read as the reverse complement.
TCTACCTCGACCACGGCTACATCACCATGATCGGCTACCTCGACATTGACAGCAACATATCGGCAACAACTCCAGTCAACAGCATCCGCGTCATCACCAGCGTTCATGCCACTCCCGCTGTGACTGCGGGAGGGAAGAGAGGAGAGACAAGGAAGGCACCAGAAGGGGACGCAGTAACCGCCCTAGGTACTGACCCATCAGAGACGCAGTTGATGATGGTGCAGCGAAGAAGACGACAGAAGCGCAAGACTTCAAATTCAGTCGCAATCGTCTTCTTCACTCCCGCTACGACTGAGGGGGAATGTTAGAATACGTATAGGACTAGAGATAGACTAGGATTCTACATATCATCTTGTACTCCAAGTCATAGGCTTCTTGCCCTCTAAGTCTTGTACACCTATATAATCCCCATGAGGGTCACATCAATACAATACAAAATATTCAGCCATCCTATAATTTCACACTCCGATCTTGTTGTATAATTACAGTAGTGCAATTGGTAGACAGGTATGGCTGACATCTTTGTGATAACATCCTCTCTTTTTTCTGCATGATATGTACTGTACCTTCTTGTCTAAAAAAATGTACTTACCTTCTTGTGCCACTTGCGCAGGGAGAAGACAGCTTGTCTGACTCTGGAGGATCTATACTCAATGTGGCAAGATGGTGAGAACAAACTGCAGATGATCATCAGCTTCCTGTATTCTGAAAGGGTGTCCACGAAGGAAGACGACAGGTGGAACCAAGTCCAGACTCAAGCTGATGAAGCAGACAAATGGACTGGATGTTCTGACAACGAGACCGATGTCCAGTCGCAGACTGACAAAGCCGGCGAATGGACTGGATGCTCAGACAAGGAGGCGGAATGGGTGAAGGAGGATGAAGCGGCGACACAAAAGGCGGCTCGGAAGAAGAAGAGCAACAAGAAACCCAAAGAACCGCACAATGGCCGTTTCAAGAAGTGAGCTTTGTGTATCATAGGAATTCAATGGTATGCTTTGTGTAACATGCATGTCATATATCATTGTGCTAACCCATGGTCAAAGGTAACCTCAAAAAAGGTATTAGGCCCTATATAAGTGGAAGGAGGGAGTAGAGGAGAAATGAGGTGGAGTTTGTTGGCTGTCTTTGGCTTCATTTTGTAGTGAATCACATTCTATTTTAGCGGCCAAAAAATTGAAGGAAGAAAAGATGCAGAATAATAAATAAAATGATAGAAAAATCCATCCTCCCCATTTTCAAAGGTGATGCCACAATTTGTATAAACACTACATAAATAATGAAGCCATCCGCTATAAAAACTTGATGAAAAGAAGCATTTTTCATGGGCCAAAAAAACAAAAACAAAAACAAATGGAAAATAATAAATAAAAAGAAAGAAAAAGTCATCCTCCCCATTTTCTAAACATTACATAGTAAATACAGAAACAATTAGCAAAGGTGATGCCAAAATTTTCAACATTTTCCTCCCGATTTTCCTTTTTGTACAATTATTTTTGGCTTCGGACGCACTTGTCTCGGTATACTAGAAAACCCAAGTAATAAGATGCAAAAAACGCTCGGCTTACCGTTACCTATTTTAGTACTCCCTCCGTTCGGAATTACTTGTCGCAGAAATGGATGTATCTAGACGTATTTTAGTTATAGATACATCCATTTCCAAGACAAGTAATTCCGAACGGAGGGAGTAGTATATAGTGATTTAAACGCTTTTATAATCGTTTACGGAGGGAGTATTTCATTTTTGAATTTTGGACGGCAAACCGAGCACTGTGAAACTGGTGACGGGCGGTTTCAGCGTCTCTGTCGGTATTGTGAACCCTGATTGTAAATGTAATGATCCATGCATGCTGTGGGCCCGGTGTGGGTATGTGCATCCAGCTTAGCTACTTCCTCACGAGGCATGACCTAGATAGACTTGAATTGCCGGCATGTTTTTACCTTGGAGGAGCAATCCATCGAATCGTGGGAGACAGCAGGCCGGCAAGAACCCACTTATTTATTGATCCAATCCCTGTTCGCAATCGCCTGCCTTTATAAGGTGCTTAATACCAAATCCCAATATAATGTGAGTCAGACAGTCGTCAGTAAATCAGCGACGCAGCGGATTGACTTGAATGGACCAGGTCACCATCCATCACCACGTGCGTAAATTTGGCAGCAGGCAGTAAACCAAGGCCATTGGTACTAGTTGCAACTTGCAAGATCGCATAGGCAGGCGCCCATGGTTAGGGTACGTACGTAGTTATTGCCTTCTCCTGCAGTTTTTGATTTCCCATTTGAATTTGCACCAAATTAACTTTCCAAGTTGCAAGCGTGTACATATATGCATGGCACGAGAGGACTCTCCATAACCAGTACGGTATCATCTCACTCACAAATTAAGACAAGATGCGCGCCTCATCACTCGTCGAGCACTGCGCCACCGTGGTCATCGCCGTGCTCCTCGCCGCAGCAGCGGCGGCGGTGGCTGCGGCAGCACGGACGAAGAACGAGTGCCAGTCCGGCGACAAGGCGGCGCTGCTGGCCATCAAATCCGCTTTCGGCAACGCCTCCTACTTCAACTCATGGACGCCCGACACCCCGTGCTGCGAGTGGGCCAGCGTCTCCTGTTCCAGTGACGGTTCCGCTTGCCGCGTCACCGCCGTGTCCTTGGTGAACGACGCCAGCCTCGCCGGCCCGTTGCCCGGCGCCGCCATCGCCCGGCTCACCGCGCTGCAGCAGCTGGCGCTGAACAACGTGCCCGGCGTGAAGGGCGCCATCCCGCACGACCTCACCCGCCTCAACGCCACCCTCGACTTCCTCCAGATCATCTCCACGGGCATCTCCGGCCCGGTGCCGTCGTTCCTGTCCGAGATCACGGCGCTCGGCTACCTCAGCCTCTCCTCCAACAAGCTGACGGGCCCGATCCCGGCGTCGCTCGGGGACATGCCCAACCTCTACTTCCTCGACCTCGGCTACAACCGCCTCACGGGCACAATACCGCCTCTGCTCCTCAGGAAGGCCTCCGACGCATACCTCTACCTCTCCCACAACAAGCTCACCGGCGGCGTCCCGGCCGAGTTCGCCGCCGTGAACTTCTGGACCGTCGACCTGTCGTACAACGGGTTCAAGGGCGATGCCTCGTCCCTGTTCGGCGCGAACAAGCCGCTGCTGAACGTGGACCTGTCGCACAATGCCTTTAGCTTTAACCTCTCCACCGTGCAGCTGCCCGAGGGCCTCAACAGCTTGGAGCTGAGCCACAACGACATCTACGGCGACATCCCGGAAATGGTGGTCGACCTGATGCTGAATTATTTAAACGTGAGCTACAATCGCCTCAGCGGCGTAGTGCCCGCCGGTGGCAACATGGCCTGGTTTGATCAGTCCTGCTTCCAGCACAACAAGGGGCTGTGTGGAAGTCCACTTCCACCCTGCAAGCAGTGATCGTCGTCTCCACTCTCGACCAGTCCATACGTCCGGCTGCAGTAATCTGAATATCTGATGGATGGATAATTACAATTTTTATTATTATAAGAAATAAAGGGTAGCATCCCTGTGGCTTACTACTATTGTTTCCTGCATGTTTTCATCAGTTGGCTGCTTGTTGTGCTCAAGTAAGGTCCGTCCAATAACAAACAGATCGAAATTTCTGTTGCCTGATCAACAGCACTACAGCAGACGTACGTACTGGTCCACAATTCTCAGCCCAATATGGGTGTGTATGGTTTGAGTGATGTCCCCGGACGGAGAACTAGGTTGTAGCCTAGTGGCAAAGGGTCACACGGCCAGAGTTCGAATCCCGCCGGGAGCGAATTTTTGGTTCCTCGTCCGGGTGGATTTCTTCTATAAAAATATGTCCTGAGTGCTACTGCCCATGAATCTCATTTTTTTTATGTCCCCAGACGGGACGGACCCATTCCATTTTTCGTGGTGTTTGATTCAGATGCGAGATTTTTTTTTTGAAAGATCCAGCAATTGCTGGCCTTGCATGATCATTAGCCGAAAGCAACGGGAATACAAAGTGGGGTGGATCCTAGGATCAAAATAGAAACAGAAATAACACTAGGGTTTTGGAAGGATTTCCACAGCCAGCAATCCTCTCGCTCTCTGGAGCTTATCTCTCACAGTGGCTCCCCGAAGGGGCTCTCAATGCATCTTGCGCCAGTTATCCTCCATAGCTTGATCGAATCGGTGATTCTCCTGATGATATCCCTTGTCGACGGCAGTTTTCTTTGGAAGGTGCACTTGTTTCGCTCCTGTCATATCTCCTAGCAAGCGAACAACAGCAAGGATATGGCCCCCTTCTTCCACCTTGGCTCCGTGCCATCGTAGATTTGATGTGCAATTGCCATGGTGGAACAATGGTGCCATTTGGCCTTTGGCAAGAAGGAGGAGCAGCCCTACCACTGACCTAGTGTTGTCCAGGTCTCCTGCACCTTCGGGCAGCACCAGAACAGATGTTTGGAGAGTAAATGGCACTGGCGGTCCAAGAACTTGCACTGCGGGTGCACTTAAGTCATACAACTTGCAAACCGGAAAAACCCATCACAGAACTTGCGTTGCGGGTGCAGTCAAGTCGCAGACTGCATCTGAACCGGTCGGGAGCCCGGTTTTCTCTGATTTGAGGTCACGCGCGGCGCACGTGTTGTCGGTGGACGGCCACTTTTTTGCAGATAGCCCCCTGAACTCTCACGCAATGCCGCATTGAAACTCTCCTCTGTTCTCTCTCGCTGCCTCTATTCGTTGCCGATGGGAGAGGAGACAGGCGGCGCTGTGGCCTCATGGAGCTCATCGGCGGCCAGGTTGCCGGACCAGATGGTGTTCAATCCGACAGTGGAGTTGCCGGTTCTTCGCCCTGAATGGCATGGGGTTCCGACGTACGGTGAGTTTCCCCCTCCCCCTATCCCCTCCCCCAATTTTAGTTAGGGTTTTCTCCTTGATGCAATAGAGAGTACTCTGCAACAGATGAATACTGGTGGTGCATCTAATTAGTTTTAGGACTTAGGTGTGCAGTAGTAGGTAGTTTACATGGTTTGTACCTATTTTTGTATTTCCGGCTGCCTGCTAGGGTTAGTTCACATTGCCTTCGCTCACAATCGGTCCACTTTGCAATGTAGGGTTTGATTCGGTGAAATTCAGTGTGGAGGTGCATCATGGTGGGTTTTTTGTGGGAAAAGGAGTGAATCTGACATATTTGGATGAGAAGATAACATGGTTTGATAACCTGGACAGGAATACACTATGTACTGATGTGATCTGCTATATGCTAGCACAACTTAATTATCCTGATGAGGATAAAATTATGCTATGGTGCCCACCTGGTAAAACTCTTGCAGATGTGGTGGAAATTAACTTAGAAATTAACTGTTTCAAGATGGCTAGAGCATCTGTTTACTCGAAGGTACTGGTTCTGTTTGTTAAACATATCAGGAAAGTGAAGCAAGAGGAGGAAGATGACATTGCAATTAAAGGTTCCCCTGCACTACCTAAAGTTATAATGAGGCCTCTTAGCAAGGAGAAGATTAGGAAGATGAAATCAGAGACAGTGGCAGGTAGTTCGGACAATGCAGCTACTGTAGAAAATTTAGAGCAACAGGTAGATGCAGCTGGTTCAGAGGACCCAGAAAAATCAGATGTGTCCGAGAATTCAGAAGTTTCAGAAGAAGAGTATGATTGTGATTCAGACATTGATCCTACTTGGTATGACAGTGATTATGGAATGGAGGAGGAGGATGATGAGGATTATGATAAAAATATAGATGATGTTGTGCATGATGCTATGGTTGAGAAGGGCAAAAACATAGGAGCTGAATATAGGCATGTTCCTGGGACAGATGATGTTCATGAGGATGATCTGCAACTGCCAGAAGAGGATGACTGGGAGAAAAGACATAAAAGTGACTCTGATGATGAGGCTAAGAAAAAAAGGAGAAACCTATATATAGGTTTAAAACATTTAACCCTGCTGTTGACATGGAAAACCCTCAGTTCAAGCTAGGAATGGTATTTGATTCAGTGGAGCTACTTAGGAAAGTTGTAGCACAATATGCAGTAAAGAACAGGGTGCAAATTAAGAAGAAAAGAAATAACAAGCAAAGGTTTGAGGCTGTGTGTTCAGAGGGTTGCCCTTGGAAGCTTGTGGCTGTCAATGACAACAGGACAGAGTCTTTCCTTGTAAAGACTTTTGTTGGAGAGCACACGTGTGAAAAAGTTTGGGATGTAAAGGAACTTACAGCCCCTTTTCTTGCCAATAAATATGTAGACAAGTTCAGAGACAATGACAAGATGACACTGTCTACATTTTCAAGAAAAGTTAGGAAGAAATTCAACATGGAAGTTAGCAGGCACAAGCTAGGGAGAGCTAGGAAAGCAGCATTGGAATTTGTGCATGGGGATGAGGTGAAGCAGTACTCATTGCTTTGGAGATATGCAGAGGAACTAAGACATAGCAATCCAGGGTCATCATTCTATCTGAACCTAGAGAATGGCCTATTTAGTACTTGCTACTTCAGTTTGGCAGCTTGTAAAATAGGTTGGCTAAAGGGCTGCAGGCCAATCATATGTATTGATGGCACATTCATAAAGAGAAAGTATGGTGGCCAATTACTCACTACAGTTGGTATTGATGGCAATGACTCAATTTATCCTATTGCAATGGTAGTGGTGGAGACAGAATGTTATGCATCTTGGGCCTAGTTCCTTTCTACACTGAAGCAAGACCTCAACATAATGAACACAAGCTCATTCACTATCATGAGTGACAAACAGAAGGTAAATCACTGTTATTGTTCATATTAAGACAAACTAGTGTTAAAGTTCAGTTACTGTTCATATTCAGACAAACTAGTGTTAAAGTTCAGACAAACTAAGATATAATTTGTTTTCTCTATTAGGGGCTAATCAAGGCTGTCAATGAGCAGTTCCCTGACTCAGAGCATAGGTTTTGTATGAGACACTTATACCAAAACCTGCATTCAGTACACAAAGGTGAGACAATAAGACAACAAGTGTGGGCTTGTGCCAAATCCACTACACCAACCATGTTTGAACTAAACATGGAGAAACTGAAGCAAGATAACCCTGAAGCTTATGCTTGGTTGGAAGATAAAGCACCAAATCAATGGTCAAGGGCTTTTTTTCGTGATTTTCCTAAATGTGACATTCTACTGAACAACACATGTGAAGTTTTCAACAGGTAAATGATTGTTTATTGGGTTGCTATAACTAAATTGTACTAGGTATATGTTAGCAATAACTGGCTGTTGTTCTTGTTGAATTCCACAAGGTATGTGTTAGAAGCTAGAGAGCTACCTGTCTTGTCCATGTGTGAGAGGATAAAATCACAGATCATGCACAGGCATATGTCAAAGAAAAAAGAAGCTACTCAGAAATGGACAGGCAATCTAACTCCCAAAAAGCAGAGACAAATTAAGAAAAAATGTAGAGTTGTCTGCCAATTGTCATCCTAAGGAGTCAGGCATGGGTGTCTTTGGTGTTTTGTCCAATGACAAGCAATACATAGTGGAGTTGAATGTGAATGCATGTACTTGCAGAAGGTGGCAACTCATAGGTGTTCCTTGTAGCCATGCATGTGCCTGTTGCAGACATGAAAGGATTAAACCTGAATCCATGGTGTCTTCTTGTTACACTGTGGAAAAATACTGTCTAGCTTATGGGGTACAAATATATCCAATAAGAGATAAAGATGAGTGGGCTGCTGTGTCTGCAACACCAATTTTGCCACCACTATATGAGAAAAGAGTTGGAAGGAGAAGGAAGAACAGAAGGCAACAACCAGAGGAGAGTGAAGATGGCACCAAACTAAGCAGGCATGGTGCTATTATGCACTGTGGTTACTGCAAACAAGCTGGTCATAACAGAAGTGGCTGCTCACAGTTGAAAGCTGCTGTAATAAGAGAAGTAGGAGGGGATGATGAGGAACATGTTGCAACTGACCAAACTGAGCATGTTCCAGAGCAAACTGAGCATGTTCCTGAGCAGCATGAGCAAGTTCTAGAGCAAACTGAGCATGTTGCAGAGCCAACTGAGCAAGTTAGAACAAAAAGTTCTAGGGGAAGGAAGAGAAAGCCCACTGACAAAATGAATGAACTAGTAAAGCAGCTGATGGAAAAGGCAAAGAAAAAGAAGTCCAAAATGGTTATTGATGAGAATGGAGATGATGACTTTCCAGTAATCTTAACTATGAGTTCTACTTTCTCTACTTACTACAAGCAAATTAATTAAATCCTTTCCTTACATAGTGTTTGTTGATGTTGTCAGCATATTCAAAATAGAACTATGAGGCCACAGTTGGACCCATCACAAGTACATGACAGCATGGTACATATTTTATCACACGAGGTACTTATAAAACAATTGAATATGTTATTATTCATTTTACAAATGACATTAACTGATATATGGTGAAAATGACCCTGTCCTCATCTTATTTATGTGTTTAGGGGCTAGCACAAGGAGTACCTATTTCTAGGGTGCATCAAATTCCAGATGAAAGTGCATTTGTTGCTGAGCACAGGGCCAACATTCCAGTTGCACATCCAGCACAAGGAGTAAGAGCAACAAGAGGAGCAAGAGGAGGAAGAGGAAGAAGAGGTGGGCCAGTGGCAGCAGGAAGAGGACCAGCAGATGAACATGAACCAGACCAACCAAGAAGAGGAGGAAGCACAAATTCTAGAAGAACAAGGGGTGGTGCAAAAAGAACAATGGGTCCTACAGGGAACAGGAAAACAAAAACTAGGGGAATGGCCTGGCTCTTATTTGGGGAAGGGGCAAGTAGAACTGGACATGTGCAAGAGGAAGCCCAAGATGAGTTCCAAGTCACCCAAGAAGCACCAGAAGATGAAGATTAGGATGCCTTATGTTCTCCTGAAGTTGTAGTACTAAAGTAGTATGAAGTGGACATGTGCTACATCCTTTCATTTTGTTGTAGTTGAAGTGGCTACAAATTGAACTTTTGTAGTGGTCCGTAGTGGTCTTTTGGTGGTTATGAAACTAGGCTGAACTACTACTTAAACTGTGGCTCAAATTATGTACTGATCTTTTGCAAATTTGCAATCAGACAAGTTCATTCAGGCCATCATATATGTAGAGCATACTTTTGCACACATGAAACAAAATCAACAAATTCACATAAGCAACAACAGTTGTAACAGACAACATCCAGGATTACAACATCCAAACTGACAGTGACATACTTACAACAAGACACGGCAAGTTCACATTAAACATTACAGACCAACAAATTCAAATGAAAACACCAAACTCTACTGATCATCGCTTAAGCTTTGCCATATTGGCCAGGGCCAGTGCCATCTATCTTGCCGCGCCAGGTGGTGAAAGTATGCTTCCGGGTAAGGTCTTCATCTTCATCGGGGAGAAGTTTTATAGCCAAGCCTTCAGTTAGCAATGGGCCACGGTCGACGACCTCTTTCACACGCATAATCACTGGAAAATCTACGGTCGGACGTGCTGTGGGAGAACTTGGAGCCGGTGGTGTATGTGCATTCTCGTCGTCGGAGTCTGGCTTCCATGGCCCCGTAGGAGGTGCAGGAACAGACACGGTGAGCACCTTTGGCACACCAGAAGGGTTGCGCAGCCATGCGGTGACCGGCAACACCCACTTGTCGGTGGCCGGGAGCATGTCGATGAGCTCGGCGTCGACACCGGCGAGCACCAGGTTGACGGTGTGTGCATCCCAAGCCTCCTCCGGGAGCCCCTCCAAACTCAGCAATGTCTTGTACTCAATCTTCCCCGGCTTGCCACATGAGAAGCTTGACCAGCGCTGAAAAGAAATCCTGCTGCCACAACAACGAAGCTGCTCCGACGCGTGCACCACACGAGTGCAATCATCCGTCAAGTCGAAGCGAACGAAAAAATGGAATGGTGGGCAAGTGACCTCCACCTTGGTTGCCGTCCGTCGGACAGCACAGTGAGACTCCATCACCACCGCTAGTGCCTCCGGCGTCACCATGCTCCGCGACTGTCCAATGATAGTGGCGTACAGGACATGGCCATAGAAATCTCGCTCGAGCGCCGCCATGCCAGCAGTGCGAGCGATGACAACCCGCCCGTGCTCCGGCCGCGTCTCCGGCTCGCCCCGCTGCCACACCTTTTGAGGAAAGATACGCGAGTCCCGGATGTGAGGCCATGCCACGGCGGTCGTCGAAGACCTGCCATCGCCGACGCCGGCGGCAGCCCGGCTAGCCAGTGCCACGCTCCCCTCGCTGACGCCCTCACCTGCCATACTGCCAGCCACGATGATGGCAGCACCGCGGCTACTTCCGGCGAGGGAGGAGGAACAACTCCAGCCTGAAGGAACGGCGCCACCGCTCGAGCTCTCACCGCCGCCGCCCATCTATCGCTCCGTCAGCGTCGCCGGAAGGTGTGATAGGAGAGGAGAGCAGAGCTAGGGTTGGATTTGGTTTCGATTTGGGAACCAGGGTTCGATTCGGTTATAAAACTGGCAATTTTGCAATATGGCCCTCAAACAATATTGGAAAGGACTTTTCTGCAAAAGTACAAATGAACACCGACGACACGTGCGCCGCGCGTGACCTCAAATCAGAGAAAACCGGGCTCCCAATCGGTTCAGATGCAGTCTGCGACTTGACTGCACCCGCAATGCAAGTTCTGTGATGGGTTTTTCCGGTTTGCAAGTTGTGTGACTTAAGTGCACCTGCAGTGCAAGTTCTTGGACCGCCAGTGCCATTTACTCGATGTTTGGATGATTCCAGGTTCCGGACGCACATCTGGCAAAAGTATTCGTTGGGTCACCCCCTCCGCTGCAATCTATCGTTGCACCATAGTATGTTCTAGAACATCAACCAGGCGAAGACCTCTATCTTCCCGGGCGCCCAGACCTTCCAGATGCCTCCGTTGAATGTTGATTCATCCCTTCCCAAGAATTGCATGGTGTAGGCTGAACTTGCAGAGTATCTTCCAGAGCTCTCCATCCTCCAGGTGATCGTGTCGTCCGCGTCGTCCACTAGCTCCCTTGCTGTATTCGCAATGGTTCTGTGCATGGCAAGGAACGCAGGCAGCAGGTCTTGAGTTTGACCATGGGCAAGGTCTGCAATCCATGTGTCCATCGTCAACTCTTCCCTAACCATCATGTTCTTTCTCCGCGAATGCTTGAGTAGGGAGGAGAACTGCTGGGCAAGTGTACCAGGCCCCGTCCAGGAGGAGTGCCAGAAGGAGGCAGTCCTTTCATTGCCAATCGCGACGCTCATTGCAGCCGCAAAGAGGGCTCTGTCATCCTTGCCGCAGGGCAACTCCGTTCCCACCTAGGGTCGCTCCATGTGTTGCTAGGCGATCCACAGCTAGCGAAGGCATAGCGCGCGGCTAAAAAGCTGGAGGTCGTGGACACCCAAACCCCCGTACTCTGTTGGCGAGCACACTGCCGCCCAGTTTATGTTGCAGATGCTCCCTATGAGCTCCTCGTCCTTCCGCCAGAGAAAACGCCTCTGGCATTTGTCCACTTCCTTGAAAAGTCTCTTTGGCACCCGCAGAACGATGAGCGCAAAAGCTGGTATCGCGCTGAGCACGCACCTGACGAGCACCCGCCTGCCCGCGATCGGCATCAGCCTGCCTTTCCATCCTGCCAGCCTTGCCTTGATTCGGTCGATGATGAATTGCAAGTGAACGAGATGTAGGTGTCCCGGCGTCACTAGCAGTCCCAGGTATCCGGGAAGGTCACGGTCGATCCGCTGAAGCCCTGCAGGACTTCCTGGATGTTGATCTCTTCGCACCGAATGGGGGCGATCAAAGACTTGTCGGGGTTGATGCACAGGCCCGTCGCGGCACCGAAGTCTCGCAGGATTTCTCATCAGGTTGTCAACCTCCTGCTACTTGGGGTTGATGAAAATCACCGCGTCATCGGCGTAGAGGCTGACGCGGAGCTTTAGGTCATGGCACGGAATTGGTTCCAACAGTTGTTGCTCTACCGCTGCCATGATCAGGTGGTGCAACCGGTCGACGGCTAGGATGAAGAGAAAAGGTGACAGGGGGTCTCCCTGCCGTAAGCCATGGCGGTGCGCAATGTTGTCCCCGGCCACGCCATTGAGCATGAAGGCGGAGGACGAGGTGGATAGAAGCATGGCCAAGCAGTCACGCCAGCGGGAACTGAACCCCAGTTTCTGAAGGAGTTTGAGGAGGTACTCCCATGATACGGTGTCAAACGCCTTGGCTATATCTAATTTCATGAGTAGGGCTGATGTTTTTGAAGGAAATATGCCCTAGAAGCAATAATAAAGTTGTTATTTTATATTTCCTTATTAATGATAAAGGTTTATTATTCATGCTAGAATTGTATTGATCGGAAACTTAAATACATGTGTGAATACATAAACAAATACCGTGTCCCTAGTAAGCCTCTAATAGACTAGCTCGTTGATCAAAGATGGTTAAGGTTTCCTAACCATGGACATGTGTTGTCATTTGATAACGGGATCACATCATTAGGAGAATGATGTGATGGACAAGACCCATCCGTTAGCTTAGCATAATGATCGTTCAGTTTGTTGCTATTGATTTCTTCATGTCAAATACGTATTCCTTCGACTATGAGATTATGCAACTCCCGGATACCGGAGGAATACCTTGTGTGCTATCAAACCTCACAACGTAACTGGGTGATCATAAAGATGCTCTACAGGTATCTCCGAAGGTGTTTGTTGAGTTGGCATAGATCGAGATTAGGATTTGTTACTCCGAGTATTGGAGAGGTATCTCTGGGCCCTCTTGGTAATACACATCATAAGAAGCCTTGCAACCAAATGACTAATGAGTTAGTTACGATATGATGTATTACGGAACGAGTAAAGAGACTTGCCGATAATGAGATTGAACTAGGTATGAAGATACCGACGATCGAATCTCGGGCAAGTAACATACCGATGGACAAATGGAATCACGTATGTTGTCATAACGGTTCGACCGATAAAGATCTTCGTAGAATATGTAGGAGCCAATCCAAGTTCCGCTATTGGTTATTGACCGGAGAGGTGTCTCGGTCATGTCTACATAGTTCTCGAACCCGTAGGGTCCGCACGCTTAACGTTCGTTGACGATATAGTGTTATATGAGTTATATGATTTGGTGACCGAATGTTGTTCCGTGTCCCGGATAAGATCACGGACATGACGAGGAGTCTCGAAATGGTCGAGAGGTAAAGATTGATATATAGGACGATGGTATTTGGACACCGGAAGTGTATCGGGACGTACCGGGAAGTAATCGGGTCACCGGAAGGGGTTCCGGGCACCCCCCCCCCCCCCCCCCCCCCGGCGGGAAGTTATGGGCCTTTTGGGCCAAAGGAGGGGACAGACCAGCCCACTAGGGGGCTGGCGCGCCCCTCCCATGGCTGGCCGGCCCTAAGGGGAAGCAAAGGGGAGGGGTGGCCCCTCCTGCCTTTCCCTCCTCAGGAGAGAAAGGAAGGGGGGGGGGGGCGCCACCTCCTCCTTCCTTCCTCCCGCACTTCAAATAAGGAACGGGGCGCCACTTGGGGGAGGACCCCAAGTAGGATTCGGCCTACTTGGGGGCGCCTCCTGGCTGCTCCCTCCACCCCCCACCTATATATATGTGGGAGGGGGGCGCCTAGCACGTCCCAGACAATTGCTTAGCCGTGTGCGGCGCCCCCCCTCCACCGTTTACACCCCGGTCATATTTTCTTAGTGCTTAGGCGAAGCCCTGCGGAGATAACTTCACCGTCACCGTCACCAGGACATCGTGCTGCCGGAACTCATCCACTACCTCGCCGTCTTGCTGGATCAAGAAGGCGGAGGACGTCACCGAGCTGAACGCTGAACGCGGAGGTGCCGTACGTTCGGTACTCGATCGGTTGGATCGCGAAGAAAGTTCGACTACATCAACCGCATTGTCAAACGCTTCTGCTTACGGTCTACGAGGGTACGTAGACACAGTCCCCTCTCGTTGCTATGCATCTCCATGGATAGATCTTGCGTGTGCGTAGAATTTTTTTTGTTTTTCCATGCAACGTTTCCCAACAGTGGTATCCGAGCCAGGTCTATGCGTAGATGATATGCATGAGTAGAACACAAATAGTTGTGGGCGGTGATGGTCATACTGCTTACCACCAATATCTTATTTTGATTCGGCGGTATTGTAAGATGAAGCGGCCCGGACCAATTTACATGTCCACATACATGACACCGGTTCCACCGACAGGCATGCAACTAGTTTTGCATAAAGGTGGCTAGCGGGTGTCTCTTTCTCCTACTTTAGTTGAATCGAATTTGACTGCGGCCGGTCCTTGAAGAAGGTTAAAACAGCAAACTTGATAAATCACCGTTGTGGTTTTTGCCGTAGGTAAGAACGGTTCTTGCTAGAAGCCCGTAGTAGCCACGTAAAACTTGCAACAACAAAGTAGAGGACGTCTAACTTGTTTTTGCAGGGCATGTTGTGATGTGATATGGTCAAGACGTGATGTGATATACGTTGTTGTTGGGAAACGTAGCATGCAATTTCAAAAAAATTCCTACGCTCACGCAAGATCTATCTAGGAGATGCATAGCAACGAGAGGGGGAGAGTCTGTCTACGTACCCTCATAGACCAAAAGCAGAAGTGTTTGACAATGCGGTTGATGTAGTCAAACTTCTTCTTGTTCCGACAGATCAAGCACCAAGCGTACGACACCTCCGAGTTCTGCACACGTTCAGCTCGATGACGTCCCTCGAACTCTTGATTCAGCAAAGTGTTGAGGAAGTAGATGAGTTCTGTCAGCACAACGGCGTGGTGACGGTGACAGTGAAGTGATCCGCGCAGGGCTTCGCCTAAGCACCGCGAGAATATCACCGAGGGTGTAATCTGTGGAGGGGGGGGGGGGGGGGGGCGCCGCACACGGCTAACAGTTGTTGGCGTGTGTTCTATGTGCCCCCTCCCCATGTATATATAGGTGGGAGGGGGAGGGGAGCAGCCATGGGGCGCCCCAAGTAGGAGGAATCCTACTTGGGGTCCTATCCCAATTCGCCCCCCCTTCCTTATTTACAGGAGGGGGAAGGAAAGAGGAGGGAGGAGGGAAGGAAGGGGGAGGCCGAATCCCTCCCCTTCCTTCTCTCTTCCCATCTTTCCTTCTCCTCTGGTGCGGCCCATATGGGGGGCGCAGCAGCCCCTGCTGGCTGCTGCGTTTCCCCTCTTGGCCCATTAGGCCCATATCTTTTGCCGGGGGTGCCCGGAACCCCTTCGGTGACCCGATATGTACCCGGTACCCTCCGGAACACTTCCGGTGTCCGAATACCATCGTCCTATATATCAATCTTTACCTCTTGACCATTTCGACACTCCTCGTCATGTCCGTGATCTCATCAGGGACTCCGAACAACATTCGGTCACCAAATCACATAACTCGTATAATACTAAATCGTCATCGAACGTTAAGCGTGCGGACCCTACGGATTCGAGAACTATGTAGACATGACCGAGACACTTCTCCGGTCAATAACCAATAGCGAAACCTGGATGCTCATATTGGCTCCCACATATTCTACGAAGATCTTTATCGGTCGAACCGTTATGACAACATACGTTATTCCCTTTGTCCATCTGTATGTTTCTTGCCCGAGATTCGATCGTCGGTATCTTCATACCTAGTTCAATCTCGTTACCGGCAAGTCTCTTTACTCGTTCCGTAATACATCATCCTGCAACTAACTCATTAGTCACTTTGCTTGCAAGGCTTCTTATGATGTGTATTACCGAGAGGGCCTAGAGATATCTCTCCGATACTCGGAGTAACAAATCCTAATCTCGATCTATGCCAACCCAACAAACAGCATCGGAGATACCTGTAGAGCATCTTTATAATCACCGAATTACGCTGCGATGTTTGATAGCACACAAGGCATTCCTCCGGTATCCGGGAGTTACATAATCTCATAGTCGAAGGAATATGTATTTAACATGAAGAAAGCAATAGCAATAAAACTGAACGATCAATATGCTATGCTAACGGATGGGTCTTGTCCATCACATCATTCTCCTAATGATGTGATCCCGTTCATCAAATGACACCACATGTCTATGGCTAGCTAGGAAACTTAACCATCTTTGATTAACGAGCTAGTCTAGTAGAGGCTTACTAGGGACACGCTGTTTTGTCTATGTATCCACACATGTATCAAGTTTCTGGTTAATACAATTCTAGCATGAATAATAAACATTTATCATGATATAAGGAAATATAAAATAACAACTTTATTATTGCCTCTAGGGCATATTTCCTTCAGTCTTCCACTTGCACTAGAGTCAATAATCTAGTTCACATCGCCATGTGATTTAACACCAATAGTTCACATCTTTATGTGATTAACACCCATAGTTCACATCGCCATGTGACCAACACCCAAAGGGTTTACTAGAGTCAATAATCTAGTTCACATCGCTATGTGATTAACACCCAAAGAGTACTAAGGTGTGATCATGTTTTGCTTGTGAAATAAGTTTAGTCAACGGGTCTGCCACATTCAGATTCGTATGTATTTCGCAAATTTCTATGTCTACAATGCTCTGTATGGAGCTACTCTAGCTAATTGCTCCCACTTTCAATATGTATCCAGATTGAGACTCAGAGTCATCTGGATTAGTGTCAAAGCTTGTCTCAACGTAACTCTTTACGACGAACTCTTTATCACCTCCATAACCAAGAAACATTTCCTTAGTCCTTTAAAGATAATTTTGACCGTTGTATAGTGATCTACTCCTGGATCACTATTGTACCCCCTTGACAAACTCATGGCAAGGTACACAATAGGTTTGGTACACAGCATGGCATACTTTATAGAACCTATGGCTGAGGCATAGGGAATGACTTTCATTCTCTCTCTATCTTCTGCCGTGGTCGGGCTTTGAGTCTTACTCAACTTCACACCTTACAATACAAGCTAGAACTCCTTCTTTGACTGATTCATTTTGAACTCCTTCAAAATCTTGTCAAGGTATGTACTCATTGAAAATCTTATCAAGCGTCTTGATCTATCTCTATAGATCTTGATGCCCAATATGTAAGCAGCTTCACCGAGGTCTTTCATTGAAAAATTCTTATTCAAGTATCCTTTTATGCTATCCAGAAATTCTATTTCATTTCCAATCAACAATATGTCATCCACATATAATATCAGAAATGCTACAGAGCTCCCACTCACTTTCTTGTAAATACAGGCTTCACCATAAGTCTGTATAAAACCATATGCTTTGATCACCTTATCAAAGCGTATATTCCAACTCCGAGATGCTTGCACCAGTCCATAGATGGATCGCTGGAACTTGCATACTTTGTTAGCACCTTTAGGTTTGACAAAACCTTTTGGTTGCATCATATACAACTCTTCTTTAAGAAATCCATTAAGGAATGCAGTTTTGACATCCATTTGCCAGATTTCATAAAATGCGCCAATTGCTAACAAGATTCGGACAGACTTAAGCATTGCTACGAGTGAGAAAATCTCATCGTAGTCAACACCTCAAACTTTGTCGAAAACCTTTTGCCACAAGTCGAGCTTTGTAGATAGTAACACTATCATCAGCATCCGTCTTCCTCTTGAAGATCCATTTATTCTCAATGGGTTGCCGATCATCGGGCAAGTCCACCAAAGTCCACACTTTGTTCTCATACATGAATCCTATCTCAGATTTCATGGCCTCAAGCCATCTGTTGGAATCTAGGCTCATCATAGCTTCTTCATAGTTCGTAGGTTCGCCTTGGTCTAGCAACATGACTTCCAGTACAGGATTCCCGTACCAATCTGGTGCGGATCGTGTTCTAGTCAACCTACGAAGTTCAGTAGTAACTTGATCTGAAGTTTCATGATAATCATCATTAGCTTCCTCTCTAGTTGGTGTAGGCATCACGGGAACGGTTTTCTCTGATGAACTACTTTCAAATTCAAGAGAAGGTATGATTACCTCATCAAGTTCTACTTTCCTCCCACTCACTTCTTTCGAGAGAAACTCCTTCTCTAGAAAGGTTCCATTCTTGGCAACAAAGATCTTGCCTTCGGATCTGTGGTAGAAGGTGTACCCAATTGTTTCCTTAGGGTATCCTATGAAGACGCACTTCTCCGATTTGGGTTTGAGCTTATCAGGCTGAAGCCTTTTGACATAAGTGTCGCAACCCCAAACTTTAAGAAATGACAGCTTAGGTTTCTTGCCAAACCACAGTTCATACGGTGTCGTCTCAACGGATTTAGACGGTGCCCTATTTAATGTGAATGCGGCTGTCTCTAATGCATAACCCCAAAACGATAGTGGTAAATCGGTAAGAGACATCATAGATTGCACCATATCTAATAAAGTACGGTTACGATGTTCGGACACACCATTACGCTGTGGTGTTCCAGGTGGCGTGAGTTGTGAAACTATTCCACATTGTTTTAAATGAAGGCCAAACTCGTAACTCAAATATTCGCCTCCGCGATCAGATCGTAGAAACTTTATTTTCTTGTTACGATGATTCTCCACTTCACTCTGAAATTCTTTGAACTTTTCAAATGTTTCAGACTTGTGTTTCATCAAGTAGATATACCCATATCTGCTCAAATCATCTGTGAAGGTCAGAAAATAACGATACCCGCCGTGTGCCTCAACACTCATCGGACCGCATACATCGGTATGTATTATTTCCAATAATTCATTGGCTCGCTCCATTGTTCCGGAGAACGGAGTTTTAGTCATCTTGCCCATGAGGCATGGTTCGCAAGTATCAAATGATTCATAATCAAGTGATTCCAAAAGCCCATCTGCATGGAGTTTCTTCATGCGCTTTACACCAATATGACCTAAACGGCAGTGCCACAAAAATGTTGCACTATCATTATCAACTTTGCATCTTTTGGCATCAATATTATGAATATGTGTATCATTACGATCAAGATTCAGTAAACCATTTACATTGAGTGTATGAGCATAGAAGGTTTTATTCATGTAAACAGAATGACAATTATTCTTTGACTTAAATGAATAACCGTATCGTAATAAAGATGATCCAATCATATCCATGCTCAACGTAAACACCAAATAACATTTATTTATTTAGGTCCAACACTAATCCTGAACGTAGAGGGAGTGTGCGATGGTGCTCTTATCAACCTTGGAATCACTTCCAACACACATCGTCACCTCGTCATTAACTAGTCTCTGTTCATTTTACAACTCCTGTTTCGAGTTACTAATCTTAGCAACTGAACCGGTATCAAATACCCAGGGGCTACTATGAACACTAGTAAAATACACATCAATAACATGTATATCAAATATACCTTTGTTCACTTTGACATCCTTCTTATCCGCCAAGTATTTGGGGCAGTTCCGCTTCCAATGACCATTCCCTTTGTAGTAGAAGCACTCAGTTTCAGGCTTAGGTCCAACTTTGGGCTTCTTCACGGGAGTGGCAACTTGCTTGCCATTCTTCTTGAAGTTCCCTTTCTTTCCCTCGCCCTTATTCTTGAAACTAGTGGTCTTGTCAACCATCAACACTTGATGCTCTTTCTTGATTTATACCTTCGCCGATTTCAGTATCGCGAAGAGCTCGGGAATCATTTTCATCATCCCTTGCATATTATAGTTCATCACGAAGTTCTAGTAGCTAGGTGATAGTGACTAGAGAACTTTGTCAATCACTATCTTATCTGGAAGATTAACTCCCAATTGATTCAAGTGATTGTAGTACCCAGACATTCTGAGCACATGCTCACTGGCTGAGCTATTCTTCTCCATCTTGTAGGCAAAGTACTTGTCAGAGGTCTCATACCTCTCGACACGGGCATGAGTCTAAAATACTAATTTCAGCTCTTGGAACATCTCATATGCTCCATGGCATTTGAAAATATTTTTGAAGTCCCGGTTCTAAGCCGTAAAGCATGGTGCACTAGACTATCAAGTAGTCATCAATACGAGCTTGCCAAACATTCATAATGTCTACATCTGCTCCTACAATAGGTCTGTCACATAGCGGTGCATCAAGGACATAATTCTTCTGCGCAGCAATGAGGATAATCCTGAGATCACGGACCAAGTCTGCATCATTGCTACTATCATCTTTTAACTTAGTTTTCTCTAGCAACATATCAAAATAAAACAGGGGAGCTATACGCGAGCTATTGATCTACATGATAATTTGCAAATACTATCAGGACTAAGTTCATGATAAATTAAAGTTCAATTAATCAAATTACTTAAGAACTCCCATTTAAATAGACATCCCTCAAGTCATCTAAGTGATACATGATCCAAATCAACTAACCCATGTCCGATCATCACGTGAGATGGGGTAGTCATCAATGGTGAACATCTCTATGTTGATCATATCTACTATATGATTCGCGTTTGACCTTTTGTTATCAAGTGTTCCAAGGCCATGTCTGTACATGCTAGGCTCGTCAAGTTTAACCCGATTATTCCGCAGTGCAAAACTGTCTTGCACCTGTTGTATTTGAACGTAGAGTCTATCACACCAGATCATCACGTGGTGTCTCAATACGACGAACTGTCACAACGGTGCATACTCAGGAAGAACATTTATACCTTGAAATTTAGATAAGGGATCATCTTATAATGCTACCGCCATACTAAGCAAAATAAGATGCATAAAAGATAAACATCATATGCAATCAAAATATGTGACATGATATGGCCATCATCATCGCGTGCTTTTGATCTCCATCTCCAAAGCATCGTCATGATCTCCATCATCACCGGCTTGACACCTTGATCTCCATCGTTGCGTCGTGGTCGTCTCGCCAACTATTGCTACTACAACTATCGCTAACGCATAGTGATAAAGTAAAGCAATTACATGGCATTTGCATTTGCATTTCATACAATAAAGCGACAACCATAAGGCTCCTGCCAGTTGCCGATAACTTTTACAAAACATGATCATCTCATACAACAACGTATATCACATCATGTCTTGACCATATGACATCACAACATGCCCTGCAAAAACAAGTTAGACGTCCTCTACTTTGTTGTTGCAAGTTTTACGTGGTTGCTACGGGCTTCTAGCAAGAACCGTTCTTACCTACGCATCAAAACCACAACGGTGATTTATCAAGTTTGCTGTTTTAACCTTCAACAAGGACCGGCCGCAGTCAAATTCGATTCAACTAAAGTAGGAGAAACAGACACCCGCCAGCCACCTTTATGCAAAACTAGTTGCATGTCTGTCGGTGGAACCAGTCTCATGAATGTGGTCATGTAAGGTTGGTCCAGGCCGCTTCATCCAACAATACCGCCGAATCAAAATAAGACGTTGTGGTAAGCAGTATGACTATCACCGCCCACAACTCTTTGTGTTCTACTCGTGCATATCATCTACGCATAGACCTGGCTCTGATGCCACTGTTGGGAAACGTAGCATGCAATTTCAAAAAAAATCCTACGCTCACGCAAGATCTATCTAGGAGATGCATTGCAACGAGAGGGGGAGAGTATGTCTACGTACCCTCGTAGACCGAAAGCGGAAGCGTTTGACAACGCAATTGATGTAATCGAACTTCTTCTCGTTCCGACCGATCAAGCGCCGAACGTACGGCACCCCCGAGTTCTGCACACGTTCAGCTCGATGACGTCCCTCGAACTCTTGATCCAGCAAAGTGTCAAGGAAGTACATGAGTTCCGTCAGCACAACGGCGTGGTGATGGTGATGGTGAAGTGATCCGCGCAGGGCTTCACCTAAGCACCGCGAGAATATGACCGAGGGTGTAATCTGTGGAGGGGGGCGCCGCACACGGCTAATAGTTGTTGGCGTGTGTTCTAGGCGCCCCCTCCCCATGTATATATAGGTGGGAGGGGGAGGGCAGCAGCCATGGGGTGCCCCAAGTAGGAGGAATCCTACTTGGGGTCCTATACCAATTCGCCCCCCCCTTCCTTATTTACCGGAGGGGGAAGGAAAGAGAAGGGAGGAGGGAAGGAAGGGGGAGGCCGAATCCCTCCCCTTCCTTCGCTCTTCCCCTCTTTCCTTCTCCTCTAGTGTGGCCCATATGGGGGGCGCAGCAGCACCTGCTTGCTGCTGCGTTTCTCCTCTTGGCCCATTAGGCCCATATCTTTTGCCGGGGGTGCCCGAAACCCCTTCTGTTTACCCGATATGTACCCGGTACCCTCCGGAACACTTCCGGTGTCCGAATACCATCGTCCTATATATCAATCTTTACCTCTTGACCATTTTAAGACTCCTCATCATGTCTGTGATCTCATCTAGGACTCCGAACAACATTCGGTCACCAAATCACATAACTCATATAATACTAAATCGTCATCGAACGTTAAGCGTGCGGACCCTACGGGTTCGAGAACTATATAGACATGACCGAGACACTTCTCCGGTCAATAACCAATAGCGGAACCTAGATGCTCATATTGGCTCCCATATATTCTACGAAGATCTTTATCGGTCGAACCGTTATGACAACATACGTTATTCCCTTTGTCCATCGGTATGTTACTTGCCCGAGATTCGATCGTCGGTATCTTCATACCTAGTTCAATATCATTACCGGCAAGTCTCTTTACTCGTTCCATAATACATCATCCTACAACTAACTCATTAGTCACTTTGCTTGCAAGGCTTCTTATGATGTGTATTACCGAGAGGGCCCAGAGATACCTCTCCGATACTCGAAGTGACAAATCCTAATCTCGATCTATGCCAACCCAACAAACACCTTCGGAGATACCTGTAGAGCATCTTTATAATCACCCAGTTACATTGTGACGTTTGATAGCACACAAGGCATTCCTCCGGTATCCGGGAGTTGCGTAATCTCATAGTCGAAGAAATATGTATTTCACATGATGAAAGCAATAGCAAGAAAACTGAACGATCAATATGCTATGCTAACGGATGGGTCTTGTCCATCACATCATTCTCCTAATGATGTGATCCCGTTCATCAAATGACAACACATGTCTATGGCTAGGAAACTTAACCATCTTTGATTAACGAGCTAGTCTAGTAGAGGCTTACTAGGGACACAGTGTTTTGTCTATGCATCCACACATGTATCAAGTTTCCGGTTAATACAATTCTAGCATGAATAATAAACATTTATCATGATATAAATAAATATAAAATAACAACTTTATTATTGCCTCTAGGGCATATTCCCTTCAGTTGTTGTATGAGATGATCATGTTTTGTAATTTATCGGCAACCGGCTGGAGCCTTATGATTGTCTCTTTATTGTATGAAATGCAATCGCCATGTAATTGCTTTACTTTATCACTATGCGTTAGCGATAGTTGTAGAAGCAATAGTTGGCGAGACGACCCCGACGCAACGATGGAGATCAAGGTATCAAGCCGGTGACGATGGAGATCATGACGATGCTTTGGAGATGGAGATCAAAAGCACAAGATGATGATGGCCATATCATGTCACATATTTTGATTACATGTGATGTTTATCCTTTATGCATCTTATTTTGCTTAGAACGGCGGTAGCATTATAAGATGATCCCTTCACTAAATTTCAAGATAAAAGTGTTCTCCCCGAGTATGCACCGTTGCTAAATTTCATCGTTTCGAAGCACCTCGTGATGATCGGGTGTGACTCTACGTTCACATACAACGGGTGTAAAATAATTTTGCACATGCAGAATACTTGGGTTAAACTTGACGAGCCTAGCATGTACATACATGGTCTCGGAACACTGGAGACCGACAGGTCAAACGTGAGTCATATAGTAGATATTATCAACATAGAGATGTTCACCATTGATGACTATCCCATCTCACGTGATGATCGGACATGGGTTAGTTGATTTGGATCACGTATCACTTAGATAACTTGAGGGATGTTTATTTAAGTTGGAGTTCATTAGTAATTTTGATTAATTGAACTTAATTTATCATGAACTTAGTCCTGATAGTATTTGCATATCGATGTTGTAGATCAATGGCCCATGCTACCGTTCCCCTGAATTTTAATGCGTTCCTAGAGAAAGCTAAGTTGAAAGATGATGGTAGCAACTACACGGACTGGGTCCGTAACTTGAGGATTATCCTCATTGCTGCACAGAAGAATTATGTTCTTGATGCACCGCTAGGTGACAGGCCTGCTGCAGGAGCTGATGCAGATGTTATGAACGTCTGGCAAGCTCGATCTGATGACTACTCAATAGTTCAGTGTGCCATGCTTTACGGCTTAGAACCGGGACTTCAAAGATGTTTTGAACGTCATGGAGCATATGAGATGTTCTAGGAGTTGAAGTTAATATTTCAAGCAAATTCCCGGGTTGAGAGATATGAAGTCTCTAACAAGTTCTATAGCTGCAAGATGGAGGAGAACAGTTCTGTCAGTGAACACATACTCAAAATGTCTAGGTATTATAATCACTTGACTCAGCTGGGAGTTGATCTTCTAGTTGATTGTGTTATTGACAGAGTTTTTCAATCATTGCCACCAAGCTACAAAGGCTTCGTGATGAACTATAATATGCAAGGGATGAACTAAACAATTCCCGAGCTCTTCGCAATGCTTAAGGCCACCGAGGTAGAAATCAAGAATGAGCATCAAGTGTTCATGGTTAACAAGACCACTAGTTTCAAAAAAAGGGCAAGGGAATGAAAGGGAACTTCACGAAGAATGGCAAGCAAGTTGCCACTACTGGGAAGAAACCCAAAGCTGGACCCAAGCCTAAAACTGAGTGCTTCTACTGCAAAGCGAATGGTCACTGGAAGTGGAACTGCCCCAAGTATTTGGCGGATAAGAAGGATGGCAAAGTGAACAAAGGTATATTTGATATACATGTAATTGATGTGTTCCTTACTAATGCTCGAAGTAGCGCCTGGGTATTTGATACTGGTTCGGTTGCTCATATTTGTACCTCGAAACAGGAGCTGCGGAATAAACGAAGATTGGGTAAGGATAAGGTGACGATGCGCGTCGGGAATGGTTTCAAGGTCGATGTGATCACCGTCGGCACGCTACCTCTACATCTACCTTCGGGATTAGTTTTAGACCTCAATAATTGTTATTTGGTGCCAGCGTTGAGCATGAACATTATATCTGTATCTTGTTTATTGCGAGACGGTTATTCATTTAAGTCAGAGAATAATGGTTGTTCTATTTATATGAATAATATCTTTTATGGTCATGCACCTTTGAAGAGTGGTCTATTCTTGTTGAATCTCGATTGTAGTGATACACATATTCATAATATTGATGCCAAAAGATGCAAAGTTGATAATAATAGTGCAAGATATTTGTGGCACTGCCGTTTAGGTCATATTGGTGTAAAGCGCATGAAGAAACTGCATGCAAATGTGTTTTTGGAATCACTTGATTATGAATCATTTGATACTTGCGAACCATGCCTCATGGGCAAGATGACTAAAACCTCATTCTTCGGAACAATGGAGCGAGCTAATGACTTATTGGAAATAATACATACCAATGTATGCAGTCCGATGAGTGTTGAAGCACGCGGCGGGTATCGTTATTTTTTGATCTTCACAGATGATTTGAGTAGGTATGGGTATATCTACTTAATGAAACACAGGTCTGAAACATTTGAAAAGTTCAAAGAATTTCAGAGTGAAGTGGAGAATCATCGTAACAAAAAAATAAAGTTTCTACGATCTGATCGCTGAGGCGAATATTTGAGTTACGAGTTTGGCCTTCATTTAAAATAATGTGGAATTGTTTCACAACTCACGCCACCTGGAACACCACTGCGTAATGGTGTGTCCGAACGTCGTAACCGTACTTTATTAGATATGGTGTGATCTATGATGTCTCTTACCGATTTACCTCTATCATTTTGGGGTTATGCATTAGAGACAGCTGCATTCACGTTAAATAGGGCACCGTCTAAATCTGTTGAGACGACACCGTATGAACTGTGGTTTGGCAAGAAACATAAGCTGTCGTTTCTTAAAGTTTGGGGTTGTGACACTTATGTCAAAAGGCTTCAGCCCGATAAGCTCGAACCCAAATCGGAGAAGTGCGTCTTCATATGATACCCTAAGGAAACAATTGGGTACACCTTCTACCACAGATCCGAAGGCAAGATCTTTGTTGCTAAGAATGGGTCCTTTCTAGAGAAGGAGTTTCTCTCGAAAGAAGTGAGTGGGAGGAAAGTAGAACTTGATGAGGTAATTGTACCTTCTCTTGAATTGGAAAGTAGCACATCACAGAAAACCGTTCCCGTGATGCCTACACCAACTAGAGAGGAAGCTAATGATGATGATCATGAAACTTCAGAACAAGTTACTACTGAACTTCGTAGGTCGACCAGAGTACGATCCACACCAGAGTGGTACGGTAATCCTGTTCTAGAAGTCATGTTACTAGACCAAGGCGAACCTACGAACTATGAAGAAGCTATGGTGAGCCTAGGTTCCGAAAGATGGCTTGAGGCCATGAAATCTGAGATAGGATCCACGTATGAGAACAAAGTGTGGACTTTGGTGGACTTGCCCGATCATCGGCAAGCCATAAAAAATAAGTGGATCTTCAAGAAGAAGACTGATGCTGATGGTAATGTTACTGTCTACAAAGCTTGATTTGTCGCGAAAGGTTTTTGACAAGTTCAAGAGGTTGACTATGATGAGACTTTCTCACCCGTAGCGATGCTTAAGTCCGTTCGAATCATGTTAGCAATTACCGTATTTTATGATTATGAAATCTGGCAAATGGACATCAAGACTGCATTCCTTAATGGATTTCTTAAAGAAGAGTTGTATATGATGCAACCAGAAGGTTTTGTCGACCCTAAAGGTGCTAACAAAGTGTGCAAGCTCCAGCGATCCATCTATGGACTGGTGCAAGCATCTCGGAGTTGGAATATATGCTTTGATGAGATGATCAAAGCATATGATTTTATACAGACTTACGGTGAATCCTGTATTTACAAGAAAGTGAGTGGGAGCTCTGTAGCATTTCTGATATTATATGTGGATGACATATTGTTGATTGGAAATGATATAGAATTTCTGGATAGCATAAAAGGATACTTGAATAAGAGTCTTTCAATAAAAGACCTCAGTGAAGCTACTTATATATTGGGCATCAAGATCTATAGGGATAGATCGAGACGCTTAATAGGACTTTCACAAAGTACATACCTTGGCAAAATTTTGAAGAAGTTCAAAATAGATCAGTCAAAGAAAGGGTTCTTGCCTGTGTTGCAAGGTGTGAAGTTGAGTAAGACTCAAATCCCGACCACGGCCGAAGATAGAGAGAGAATGAAAGTCATTCCCTATGCCTCAGCCATAGGTTCTATAAAGTATACCATGTTGTGTACCAGACCTATTGTGTACCTTGCCATGAGTTTGGCAAGGGGGTACAATAGTGATCCAGGAGTAGATCACTGGGCAGCGGTCAAAATTATCCTTAGAGGACTAAGGAAATATTTCTCGGTTATGGAGGTAATAAAGAGTTCGTCGTAAAGGGTTACGTTGATGCAAGCTTTGACACCGTTCCAGATGACTCTGAGTCTCAATCTGGATACGTATTGAACGTGGGAGCTATTAGCTAAAGTAGCTCCATGCAGAGCATTGTAGACATAGAAATTTGCAAATTACATACGGCTCTGAATGTGACAGACCCGTTAACTAAACTTCTCTCACAAACAAAACATGATCACACCTTAGTACTCTTTGGGTGTAAATCACATGGTGATGTGAACTAGATTATTGACAATAGAAAACTCATTGCGTGTTAGTCACATGGCGATGTGAGCTATGGGTGTTAGTCACATGGCGATGTGAACTAGATTATTGATTCTAGTGCAAGTGAGAGACTGAAGGAAATATGCCCTAGACACAATAATAAAGTTGTTATTTTATATTTCCTTATTCATGATAGAGGTTTATTATTTATGCTAGAATTGTATTGATCGGAAACTTAAATACATGTGTGAATACATAAACAAATATCGTGTCCCTAGTAAACCTCTACTAGACTAGCTCGTTGATCAAAGATGGTTAATGTTTCCTAACCATGGACATGTGTTGTCATTTGATAACAGGATCACATCATTAGGAGAATGATGTGATGGACAAGACCCATCCGTTAGCTTAGCATAATGATCGTTCAGTTTGTTGCTATTGCTTTCTTCATGTCAAATACATATTCCTTCGACTATGAGATTATGCAACTCCCGGATACCGGAGGAATACCTTGTGTGCTATCAATCGTCACAACGTAACTGGGTGATCATAAAGATACTCTACAGGTATCTCCGAAGGTGTTTGTTGAGTTGGCATAGATCGAGATTATGATTTGTCACTCTGAGTATGGAAGAGGTATCTCTGGGCCCTCTCGGTAATTCATATCATAAGAAGACTTGCAAGCAAATGACTAATGAGTTAGTTACGAGATGATGTATTACGGAACAAGTAAAGAGACTTGCCGGTAACGAGATTGAACTAGGTATGAAGATACCGACGATCGAATCTCGGGCAAGTAATATACCGATGGACAAAGGGAATCACGTATGTTAACGGTTCGGACGATAAAGATCTTCGTAGAATATGTAGGAGCCAATATGTGCATCCAGGTTCCGCTATTGGTTATTGACCGGAGAGGTGTCTCGGTCAAGTCTACATAGTTCTTGAACCCGTAGGGTCCGCACGCTTAACGTTCGTTGACGATATAGTGTTATATGAGTTATATGATTTGGTGACCGAATGTTGTTCGGAGTCCCGGATAAGATCACAGACATGACGAGGAGTCTTGAAATGGTCGAGAGGTAAAGATTGATATATAGGACGATGGTATTTGGACACCGGAAGTGTTTCGGGACGTACCGGGAAGTAATCGGTTCACCGGAAGGGGTTCCGGGCACCCCCGGGAAGTTATGGGCCTTATGGGCCAAAGGAGGGGACAGACCAGCCCACTAGGGGGCTGGCGCGCCCCTCCCATGGCTGGCCGGTCCTAAGGGGAAGGAAAGGGGATGGGTGGCCCCTCCTGCCTTTCCCTCCTCAGGAGAGAAAGGAAGAGAGAGGGGGGGGGGGCACCTCCTCCTTCCTTCCTCCCGCACTCCAAATAAGGAAGGGGGGCGCCACTTGGGGGAGGACCCCAGGTAGGATTCGGCCTACTTGGGGGCGCCTCCTGGCTGCTCCCACCACCCCCACCTATATATATGTGGGAGGGGGCGCCTAGCACATTCCAGATAATTGCTTAGCCGTGTGTGGCGCCCCCCTTCACCGTTTACACCCCCGGTAATATTTTCGTAGTGCTTAGACAAAGCCCTGCGGAGATAACTTCACCGTCACCACGCCGTCGTGCTGCCGGAACTCATCCACTACCTCGCCGTCTTGCTGGATCACGAAGGCGGAGGACGTCACCGAGCTGAACGTGTGCTGAACGCGGAGGTGCCGTACGTTCGGTACTCGATCGGTTGGATCGCGAAGAAAGTTTGACTACATCAACCGTGTTGTCAAACGCTTCCGCTTACGGTCTACGAGGGTACGTAGACACACTTTCCGCTCTCGTTGCTATGCATCTCCATGGATAGATCATGCATGTGCGTAGAAAAAAATTTGTTTTCCATGCAACGTTTCCCAACAGTTTTACGGCGGTAGAGTGCCCTGACGCTATTATGCATGAATAAGTAACTGTCGTGGATGCACTTGGTTTTGAGGACAGTTGTCTGCACCGGGGAGATGATGGTGTGGATTACAGCTGCTAGTCTGATGGAGAGAATCTTAGAAATCAGCTTTGCCACCGAATGGATGAGGCTAATAGGTCTAAAATCAGCGATGTGCAAACCTCCGTCTTTCTTGGGTAATAACACAACCATTGCCTTGTTTAGTGAAGCTAGATCTCCACTAGCCAGGTGATAGAATTGATCGAACACTGCCATGATGTCATCTCTGATGATGGGCCAGCAGCTTCTTTAAAAAGTGCCACTGAAACCATCAAGGCCGGGAGATTTCTCCTGTGGCGGACGATTCGAGCGAAAATATGCTGCTCATATGCGGGACGAGCTAGCCCCCGAAATTCCGCTGGACCAACTCATCCCACTTCCACGCCGTGAGCGCCATCTCCCTCCATGCACCTTGGTCGCCTTCGCTTATGTGGCCTGGTCCGGCGTCACGCTACGACGGAGGGCAGTGCGCAGCATGGCCAGCTAAGCCACAGTGAGAAGCCTAGTATTTTACTCCCCTCAATAATTCAATTTGTCTGTTTGGCCCTGTAAATAAAAATATGATTCAATTTACTCCCTCAAACAATTTTTTTTTACTCGCTCAAACAATTCAAGATGATGATATGTGATGCCTTACAAGCCATCAAATTTTTTGAAGTTCCTTGTGTGCTACGTATTTGATATGAATTTAATCCCTCACATGCCACTACTCTTAAGTTGATATGGAAAAAGGACAAATTAAACAAAGTTTTTGTCTGGACTGTTTTCATGACATTATATCTGTAAATACAAATAATTGTGTTTCCTTTCATGTCACTATAATTACGAATACAAATGCAGTGTGAGTACAGGAGGCATGAACCAATAAAAAGGTTTTTTTTGCGGATGAACCAA
Organism: Thinopyrum elongatum; assembly: GCA_011799875.1. Lineage (NCBI taxonomy): Eukaryota > Viridiplantae > Streptophyta > Magnoliopsida > Poales > Poaceae > Thinopyrum > Thinopyrum elongatum. Next base: position 618,901,511 of record CM022298.1, on the reverse strand, counting down.
TAAAAAGTTGTGAATATGTATTACCATAGATTAATCATAAAAATAAATATTAATAGACAATGTCACAAATAATAGACAAGTGCACAATTCAGATACAACCAGTACTCCATTGTGTCCATGGACCGGAGTAAATCTAAGCAAAAATATAATTAGGAGAACTGGGTAGAACGACTACTAAAATTATTTTGCCATTGTTGGTGCTCAAAATTTTAAAAAGGTATGGTCGGCACATGGCCTAAAACGAGGAGAGATATATGTAATGAAGATTAAAATAACTTGTATAAGAAATACCTAGGGGGGGGGGGGGGGGGGGGGGGGGGGGGGGGAGGCGGAATCTTTTTGAGGCAGGGGTATCTGATCTAGCAGGTCTTCTCTGGTTCAATATCTATTTTTGAGGGTAAATTTCATTTCTATCACGTAATGCAAGAGAGTTAAGAGTGTCCAATCCAAGTCGACATTACTAGTTGTTTAGGCAGGGTGTCATAGCTAGCGATGCATGGTTTGCCCGATGGTCTGATTTGCGGGATCTGCTAGAGATGCTCTTAACTACAACTTCATCACGAGCGATGACGATCTAGACTTGAATTGACCGCAGGTTCTAATATACTCCCTCCGTCCCAAAATTCTTGTTTTAGATTTGTCTAGATACGGATGTACCTAGTATTGATACATCCGTATCTAGACAAATCTAAGACAAGAATTTTGAGACGGAGGGAGTACCTTGGAAGATCAATCCACGCCCACGGAGAGTCAGAAAGCTTAATAGGCAGCTGCATGCTGGCAAGAACCCACTTACTTATTGATCCAATTGCAGGTCAATCACCTATATATAATTAGAGCAAGTACAATAGTGGGCTATAAGCCCGCTTACATGGCACTTTTGTCTATATGGAGGAGAGAGACAAGAAAAAGGTGAAAGAGTGGGCTCTCAGACTGGTCGTAATGGGATCATAGCTAGTATCATGCATGCCAACTAGGCAATTTTAATGAGGTGCATAGAATTAAATGAAGCAAGAGAGGGTTGAGTATCATATCATGATACCGTATCATAATAAATGATATGCTACTATGGGTCGGCAATAAATACTAATATATGATACTATGCATTAGGGAGGTAGTATCATACACTAGTACCATATGCATGATACTAGTATATGATACTCCCCATTACAACCAGCCTCATGCAAGAGTCAGGCTCTACGCGTGCTCCTAAGCAAAAGCATTTAATGAGATAAAAGAGTTAGACAGAAAGTTAAAAAAAATGTGAGCTTATAGCCAACCTTATAGCCCAATCTATTGTATGACCAATTAATAATACTAACTCTTAGTGACATGGCATATGTCCATATAACCAGCAGCTGGCTATACTATTAACCATGCTCTTAGATGATGCTTACTTACCAGACACACCCATGTGAGTCAGAGTAGCTACTGGTTGACTTGAATGGACCACCAGGTCACCATCGCCACGTGCGTAAATTGGCAGCAGGCAAGAAACGAAGCCCGTTGGATGTTGCAAGATCTCATTTCACTCCAAAAATGTGCTTCATTCACGTACGTATTATTGCCTGCAGCTGCACAAATTAATCTGAAAACAGGCAGGCAGGCACCCACGGTTAAGGTAGTGCCTTCGATCCTGCATGCAGTTTCTGATTCCCATTTTAGTTTCTGAGTACCAAACTTTGCAACTTGCAAGTGTCTACATATATGGGTATGGCACGAATCTCCCCATAACCAGCATCGTCATCTCACTCGCCATTCAGAAATTAAGATAAGAAGATGCGCGCCTCATCACCCGGACGCTGCGCCACCGTGGTACTCGTCGTGCTCCTCGCAGCGGTAGGAACGAAGGGAGGGGCGGCCGCCCTCGTTGATGACGAGGGCGTCGCTGCGGGAGTGGCGCCCAAGCGGCGTCTTCTGTGGCTCCAGCTTGACGGGGCGGAGCGCCGGCGACCCAGAGAAAAGAGAACCGGAGCCCAACGACGACGACGTCGCCGTCTCCATTCGCCGCGGCGTCCAGGAACTACCGCGGTGGCGAGAGAAGGATGGGGGCGCCGGGTACTCCAGGCGCAGCGTGTGGCCGTTCTCGCTGTGGTCGAGAACGGCTTCGAGGGTGCGGCCGGGCACGCCCCACCATTCGCGCCGCCCGTCGGAGTTGAGGTGGCCGCGGGGCAGGACGCCGTTTGTGGAGGCGACCTGATCGTCGTGGCGGCAGTCGAAGTACATCGTCCACAGCGTCCACAGCGTGTGGCTGTCGGCAGCGTACCTCGGCTCGTTCCGCTTCTCCTCCGACAGCGACGAGCGGATGCGCGCTATCTCGGCGCGCCGTTCTGCACCGGTTGGCACCGGGGGCACCGGGACGCCACTGGCGCTCAGCCTCCACGAGCCCGGCACCCGCATGTCCGGGGGCGCCGGGTAGTCGGCCTCGTAGAGGAGGCGCACCTCGTTCTCGCGCAGATGGCGTCGCCCGAAGCCGTTCGCCGTCGCGGCGTCGCCTGGATAACGCTTGGCCATTTGCTCGTCGGCGGGGGGAGAGTGGGGAGAGAGGCTTCGGTGGCGAGAGGAGGCGAGAGGGGCATCGCTGGTGAGTTGTGGCGAGAGGGACGCGATTGTGGCGTTCACCGGCGGGGAGGTCGGCTTTTATAGCCGAAGATGGGCGGTGAGAGGCTGCCTGCCGGGTGCCGCGTGGCGGAAGCGGGCGGGACGCGCGTCGCGGCGCCTTCACTGCGCCGCCCGTGAGGCTTCAATGGAAGGCTGACCGGCGCGGCAGCGCGGCAGCCTTGGCATTGATTCCCACGAGAACCGAGACGATGAGGACGACGAAGGCGGCTAGTCGCTGACTCGGCGGGCCCATTCGAGTTCGCGTCAAAATCGGTTTCCCCGGCGCCCCCAGGCGCCCCAGCGCACCGGGTTCGGCCTGAGATTTGTGCAAAATTTGTTTTCGGTTTTTCTTTTTTCTTCTTAAGTGCTATATCACTTGAGTGAGACTTAGTTAAGTCTTAGTCTAGTGAGACCTAGCCACACCCATTTCATTAAGCTATGTACGTGAAATCGCAGGATTAGTCTGCTGCATGTTATGCTCAAGTAAGGTCCAATAACAGATTCACTTTATTTCTCTCAAAAAAATAGCAGACGTGATGTTTTGGGTGAAATAAAAACATGGATGATGGATCATTCCACTTCTGTCCTGCTGTTTCTTTATGTTCCAAGTCTGATTCATAATACTTGACAAATTTGGCATTAGGCATACAGATGCTACATTGCAACGCTATTTCTTTGTTGGAGTTTTCAAGTGAGAAGCCCAAGTTGACAGGCTGCTGAATTCTCAAACTCCAGCAAGACTAGTGGAATTTTTATGTTTTGCTCCTTCAATTTTTTTTATTTAGACACACCTAGGAAAGTATACCCAGAAATGGAACCTAGAGCCCTGAGAGACGCGTTACTTGATGTTGTATGCTGCCACGTCAATAGGGACGCGCTTACCCGTTGACCGAGCTGGCGCATATACGGTGTCAAAGGACGTGATGACGCCCTACGGACAGAAGTCTTTAGAAACAGAGATTGAAGGAAGAATGGTTTGAGAGAATCAAGTGATTGTATTGATGATTGAGTTGGGTACTTATATGTCCCCAACAGATGCATACAATTACAAGGTTCGCGTCCTCTCAAAGGGGCGCAGCGTGTGGACAAAAGTAACTACCAAGTTAGTTTAAGATGTTAGCCATTCTAATAAATTCTTAGTTGGCTTAGGATCTAAGCTAATCTATTCCTAACACTCCCCCTTGGACAACACCATTTCTTAAGAATCTCTTGTATAATCTTCGGATCTTCTTGCATAGTCGTTAGAGTGTTCTTGTGCATCCATGAGGATGTCCTTTGTAGATTCTATCATCTTGCAATTCTTCATTTTTAGAATCTCTCCTCAAAAAACCTGGTGAAAAAATAGGAGAAAATGGTACAACATATAATGCCCACAGTGGGTATACTTAGCCTTCTCTGTCTATTTTTGAATTAATATTAAATCTTGGAATTTTCAGAATATGTTTAAAACTTTGAAATTTAATAGAAATTAAACCGTAACTCCGATGAAAATAATTTATATATGAAACTTGTTCAGAAAAATTCAACGAATCCGAATACGTGGTCCGTTCATCTGTCACATGCACCTAGCATGCTAAACATGGAACCGTCCCCTCTCTTTCGCCTATCCGGAAATTGCCAAACGCCAGGAAAACCCCTCCGGACGTTTTCCCTCTCCGTCTGCAACATGTAGTACCGCGATAGAACACCCCCTAGCTCTGCATATCGTCATGTCATGCTTAGTGATGCATCTGTTTGCTCTGTATTTACTGTTTCTTCCCCCTCTTCTCTCCGGTAGACCCCGAGACCGATGCTGCCCCTGTGATCGACTACGTCACCGACGACCCTTCTTCCTTTTCAGCAGAGCTTCTAGGCAAGCAAACCCCCCATTGATCATTTCGATATCGCCCATTCCCTTCTCTCATATGCTTGCATTAGAACTGCTACTGCTTTTTGTATGACCCTATTCTGATGCATAGCCTGTTTTTGTTACCTGCTTTCATACCTTACCTGTTTATCCTAAACTCCTTAGTATAGGTTGGTTAGTGATCCATGTGTGACCCCTCACCTTGTCCCAGTTGCCCCGCTTTATGTTTGATGACTCGATCAACGTGATCGACGTCCAGGCCCCGACACCGCACATCACCCCCCTTAGTTGTACGACTCTGCAGAGTTACTATCGAGTGCCGAGGGTGATACCTCGTTAACACTTCTGATGTTAACCCTGTAGTGTAGCTAGCTATTCGGTCGTGGTCATTGAGGGTGATTCCTCCTTCACCACTCCCGATAACGACTCTGTCGTGCAACCCCTCAAGTGTGGACCATCGTGGGTGATTCCTCCAAGTCCACCTTGACGGTTACATCGAGTGGGAGTCCATCGAGGGTGATTCCTCGGGTTTCCCCCTTGCTGTTTTGGACACACGGTTACTTTGACTTACCACAGAACCATGATGACATCGGGTCGACCCCGAGGGGTACCCGCGAGTGATGTGAAGTCGGGTTGACCTGGAGGGTACCCGAGAGATAATTACGTGGTACGGTCGGGTATTCTTAGCCTTTGTCGTAAGTCCACGAGACGGGGCGACGGGGTCACATGATCGTGAGTCTCTGCTCGTTACCGCGCACTACCAAGACACTAACGGTTTGGATATTTGATCCGAGTAGGCATCTGGCCTTTTCGCACTGACCACCATGCGGGACTAAGTATGGGCACTCGGCGTCGTATGTATCAGCCGAAAGCTCAACGGATGTGGCACCCCGGCTCAGAGGAAACCGGAACGCCCCGTATTCCAGCCCAGAGACAAGTCTTCTGGAATACGGCACTATTGGCATAGAACAAATCAGCTCTTTATTACTATGGATAAAGTTACAAGTCTACATGGATTACATCGGTACGGCGATACTACACCTGCCCAGGGTAGCTCTATGCTAACAGCGGAACAATCCGAGGAAGCAGAGTATCCTTGGCAGCGAAACAACGACGGCGGTGGTGAACTCCACTCCGCAGGGACTCTAGCTGGAACGCGTATCCTAGCTCGCAAACTCAGAATCCTCGACAAGCAAGCAATCATGGCATGACCTGCAAACTGGCATGACACGCCAGGTGAGTACTTTGAATGTACTCGCAAGCTCACAGCAACCCAAGCAATCAAGACAAGCACAGCATGGCATTTACCGGTTAAACAGGTGTAAACATGACGATGATAAAACTGTATAAGCATGGCATGGCATATGAACAGGATATCACTACATGCAACATGTTACAACTATCATGATGCAACTTACTCTGTCGGGGTTACCTCGTAACCACCACATGTAGGAACTTACCACCGAGCGTGCCACATGATAACCTCGGGACCAACCAAACTTGGTATTACAATACCGTAGTGATAACATGATCACAAGGAACTTGGTCTTTACCCGAGATCACCAGATAACACTATCCACCAAATTAAGTATCCATGATACCACGGTGATCCTCTCGTGATCACGATCAACCAACATCGGCATCCTCGATACCACAGTGATCCTCTCGTGATCACGATCAACCAACATCGGTATCCTCGATACCACGGTGATCCTCTCGCGATCACATAAAGATCAACCAACTTCTTTCTCATCGAACCCGGTTGTTATAAGCAAGATTATTATACTGTTGACCCATAGTGTGTCCTACTACGAACTGTGCCCATGACCGAGGAAGCGGCTATCACTAGATTATACACTCTGCAGAGGTTAGTACACTGTACCCACACCATGAAACTCATGGCCTTGTGCTCCCATTCGGGTGGACCAACGACGTTCCGACAAAACCCAATCTATTGCATGGCACTCTCCCGGCCACTCCGACAAACTCCCCTTTGGGCTATGTCATGGGTGACCCCTGTGTCCCTCCGACACCTGCCATCGTCATGGCCAAACAAAACTGTCCCAAACGGGGACGTGCGCACAATACCAAACTGGGTTCACAAGGTTATGGCCGCATACCTGATCAGGGTAGCACGCACCCATAACCTTTCCTAGTTGGAGGTACCGGCGAGAGGCATGACAATAGACCGAATTAGGGCTGCCCCATCCCAGCAAGTGTGGTTGCACTGGTGAGCTCGATTCGGTGGCGCACTATGACTCAGCCAACAGGTGTTCAAGTTCGATTAGCATCCGGTTAAATTTGAATGATGATGTGCTGAACACATGATAAAGAAACATGTAGACATGTCATCATCTTAGCATGAACTACTGCCAGTATTAACCATGAGCATAATGTTACCAACGACCACTTGATAACTAGCAAGATGCACATGGACAGAATATAAAGATCAGCATGAGCATATACAGTATTTTCAGACAGAATAACATGCACACATTAAATAACTATTCAAGTAGGAAACCATAGCTACTGCAAATCCGTCATGTAAGTGGCTATCGTGGCTTGCCTGGGGATGAAGGAACCATCTGAAAGAAGTGCGTGAAGTCCGCGGAAACGATTGCCGGAAACAGTTCTCACTCGGAGGAGGCTGTTTACGGACAAGGGCAAAATGGTCATTTTCATTGTGGGACCAGCTAGTGAAAATGACACCAAAAGATAGAGCTCGACGATACGAAGAAGAAGGCTTTGGATTCACCTCAATCGGAGTTACGAGCAAAAAGTTGTGAAGGGTTGAAGACTAGGGACTATTATGTAAATAAAATATTCATAGACAGGCCCCTGGCAGCTCGGCGGGTCGCGCATTCCAGCAAAATATGCTTTCCCACGGGGAAAGCGTAAAGCGCAGAATGCGCTTCCACTTACCCACGCTGGCAGTGGTGGGGCCGGGGCTTGTGTCGCTGCCAGGTGGGTCCCACTGGGATTTCTCTCTCCTTCTTCCTTCTTCCTTCTCCCTCCCGACGGAAAACAAAGGAGGGCGAGGCCGTGCGACGCCGGCGACTGCCCTGGCCGGCTCCGGGCACCTCCGGCGAGGCCCCGACTACCAAACTGCGCAGGGTGGAGAGGTGCACCCATCCAGAGGCTCCGCGCGTGCCGGAGAAGGTCGAGGCGACGATGGCTTGGGTGCCTGCGGCGGAGGCCGTCGGCCAGAATTGGGGGCGAGGCTACGATCGCTCCGGGGACGAGGCGAATAGGTGGGAAGGCTTGGCAAACTTCGGTGGATCTACTGGTGGGGAGAGGAGGAGGGAAGAGAGCCTGGCTTGCTCCAATTCGAGGTGGCCGAGGCGGCGGCCATGGCGGAAGAGGAAGGCGATGAGTGGTGCTACGGCTTGATGGAGTGGTTGGGGAGGGAGCTGGGAGTGAGGGGAGGAGCTTGAGATGCTCGGAGAGGCTCGGGGTGGCTTTATATAGCCGGACGGCGAGGGTGGCCGAGCACGGCCGCGGTGACACGTCGCCGGAGCTCCAGTGCTCGGACTCGAACGGGTGGAGGCTAGTTCGGCGTTGTGGTGCGGCCGGCCTAACGAGGAGCAGGAGGGACGGGACGGCTCGGGAGGAAAAGGCCACGGGAGGGAAGACGATGGTGGCTCACGGGCGTGCTCTGTTTCTCGACGGGGATGACTCGTCGAGGAAGAATCCAGAGGGGGAGAGGGGTCCAGAGCGAAGGCGAGGCCAAGACGGAGCTTCTGGACATGGAGAGGTGGTGAGGGGAGGGGGAAACGGACAAGGCAGAGGGCCCCAATGCACAGAGCACATGCATTGGCAAGTCAAACGCGTGGTCACCGCGTGCACAGGTACACGCGGTGCGTTCTGGCCCGATACATCATGTCTAACGTATAGTCTCTCCAATATAGGTTATCTCAGAGGTGATGGCTCGAAGAAAAACACTGTGGGTAGATGGGAATGATCCACAGAAGTTTTTTGTAGCAAACTTGGACATGAAGCTGAGATGAAATGGGATAGCCACTAAGGATCAAAAGATGCCATCGATGCTTAGGGTAGGAAGGACTATGATCCTGTGAATTTTAGAAGGATTTGGACCAGGATTTGACATAATTGCTTCACAACTGCCCAAACTGGTCCAGAAAATGACTCATGAAGTGGCACTCTAAGGGATGCTTGGATTGAGCTGAAATTTGGTGGCTAGGAGTTATTTGGATACACAAACACACTGTAAAAATTTCATACCATTTGGACACACCAAAATGGTACTTCCTTCACAGTGGTCCTCTCTGGACAGAAACTAAGAGAAATTCTAGAGAAATATTGGGTAGATAAAATGAGCCCAAATTGGGTGGAGAGCTATCATATAGGTAGAAGCATGTTCTGGAAATTATTCATGAATTATGGAGCAATAAAAATTATAATTGCTTCACAACCCAAAATAATTACCAGAAACAAAGATTTGATGCTGTGATCACATAGATGATTGAATGATGCAAAAATTTAGTGGAGAGCTATGATTTGATTATATTGAGATGCTTGCAAAATTTCAACTCATTTGGATGTGCCTAGCTTGCACTTCCTTCACAAGGCCTCTGTTTGAACAGAAATTTTGAAAAATTGATCAGGAATATTCACTAGGCAAATGTGGTTGAAATTTGGCATGTGGCAATGATATGGATAGTAAAGAGTGTCCAAAAATTTTGGGGTCAAACAAGCAGAGATAAATAGCACTTCCTTCACAAAGTGCCATTTAGGGCAGAATAGGAAAATAATTATTTGTGGATTATTCTGGAACATGTCAAGGAAGTATTTGACATATCTGAAGAAGATATGTCCCAAAGGATTTATGAGAATTATTTGGAAATCTTTGGGATGACATAGGTGTGGGTTGCTTCACAACCCAGAGCAGACAGGGTTATTCCTTTAATAGAAAAAGGAATATTCCCGAGAAAAGAATATTGGGATTGGGCCAAGATGGAAATGGCAAGGTCTTGGGATGGTTTTGAGGTTGACAATCCACTGGGGAGAGGAATCAAAGGTGATTTCTCCAGGTTTCAAGACCACGAAGCCACAGAAAAGCAACTCCAGACCAAAATCGAAGGAAAAAGAAAATGGACAAAATCCAGGGTGTTACAAACCTACCCCCCTTAATGAAATCTCGTCCTCGAGGTTTGTTTGCTCAGGGGTCAAATATGAATATTCCCACTTGAGGAAACCATTTCCAACTCGGGTTCCCTTTTTGCCTTTGTATTATATCCCCACTGTATATTATCTATCTCACTGCCTGGCTTTGGGGTGGTTTGTTTCACTGGATCCTCATTCTGACAGATCTTATTTCATATATTACTTTGACTTTGATCCTTTTATGTCTGCCAACTTATCTGAATGCGATGAGCTCTCCTGACTGAAATACCTGTTCTTCTCGCAAGCCCGAGAGTTGTTCCTTATGGACGTGTTGTGATAGAGTCCCATACAGACGATCGTCCATTGAGTTGCGAAATGATTCTCTCGATGGACACGGATTCTTTTACTCATTGCATTGGATAGCTTCAAATGGCTATGTGTCCTTCAGGTTCCAAACAGTACTGTGAATCATACCATTCTCCTGACGGAACCTGGCTTCTCACACAATTTACTGAATCATCTTGGGTATCTCCATTGTCTTGAGTGTCACATTTGTACCAAATACTCGACTATCACCTATCGTGACCAGCATAAGGGTATGAATTTATAACGGTATTATTCCCAGGCTTGACTGACGATGGTTCTGGCCGAAGAATTTTGTTCACGGCAGGTTCTCTTTTAACCGATTCCCCTAGGTGAGGACACATGCTTCGAGACAGTTGTCAACCTTCTGATCGTTCCGTCTGTCGGCACCTGACGGACTTGGTTGTCTTCTCCTGACAATTCTGAGCATACATAGTTGGCTGAATGGGGTACCTTGATAGGAGATCGTTGTAAATGGGATATACCCCATGGGTGTGCACCCATGGTGATTGGTACCGAACCAGACTGTTTTGAGTATCTGTACCATGTTGATCTGGCAACCATTATCATACCTGTATGGCCAATCTTGCTCCTTCATTATGGTTCTCTTTGCCTGGATCCTTAGCCGAAAGAGCTTGGCTTGATGTGTTCTTGATTCTTCGGATGACCATGGGTACTGCCATGTACAATATTTCGGTAGACATATTACTTTACTAGTTGTGGCTGTAGGGTAACGACCATCTGAACCCTTGGATGAAACCGGTAAATAAACCAGTAGCCACCAGAACGGTATTTACAACTCAGATCTGGGACATTACTGGAGTAACTCAACCCCGACTCAAGACGGCTGAAAAGCAGCTCAGAGCATGAGACGGTGTTGATAAGAAGAAAGTAGCAGTCCCCTAAGACAGCCGAGGAACAGCTCAGAGCATAGGGCCACTGCTAGAAAAGAAATTCAACAACTGCCCAAGACGGCCGAAAAGCAGCTCAGAATACAGGCCAGTTGCTGACAAGAGAAATAAAAGTCGGCATCCACCCCGGATGGCCGGAAACAGCTCAGAACACAGGCGTGGTGCCGTTACTAAAGAAAGACGGGCAAGGGTTCATCCGCGTCCCATACAGCTCACTACTATGCATACGGGTATGAGCATAATAATTTGAACATGCAGGCATAACACGGAGCAATACTTTAAGGCGTATATCAGATGGTTGGCTTGCTCCATAGGTTGTTGGTCATCACACTGAAGTGTATAACTGGCGTTCTTCTTCTTCTTACATAGCTCATGCCATAGTCGGATTCTCACCGGGCTGGCAGCATTGTATGAGTAACTCATATGACTTTGGTAGCTTGTCCACCATACCTATTGAGTATGTGCAGCTGAGCGCTTGGTTCCTAAGGCAGGCTTGTGTCCTGACTGATTTTTGCCTTCTGACCAACGGTTGCGGATCTGACTCGGGGAAATGCATGGTCATATGTTGCCAACTGTTGGTGGAATAGCTTGTACTGGCGAGGATGTGATGCCTTACTGGCGAAGGTTACTTAGCTTGGGTTGGAAGCCATCGAAAGTATCTTGCTAAGGAAGACTGAATAACTTGCGCCTGAAGCTTCTGCTGGGGTAGCGTGCTGAAGAAGACTGGGTGCCATACCTTAGAAGTTTTCACCTTCAGTGGCTTGCTGGGGAAGACTCGGTACCTTATTCCAGAAATCACTACGGTATCTTACTGAAGAAGCTTGAGTATCTTGTACTGGAAGATACCCCTGTGCCGTACTGAGGAAGACAGAGGAACCTTGCATCGTAAGCTTCTCTGGTAGCTTGCAAAGAAAGACTGGTTTGCTTACATCTGAAGCTTCTCTTTGTGACAGGCAGACTGAATGCGGATATACATATATATATCCCTTAATGTTTCAGCTGTCGGTTACTTATTGTAGGAAGAACGTTATTCGACTATCCTTCTTGTTGAGCGCTAAGTTCATATCATATGCTGGCTTGCTTCCGGAATATAGCTGGTTCAAATTGTACTCATAGCATACTCCAACCTTATATGTGAACCATACCTTTGACCCGAAGTGTACTGCTGATCATGCACACATCCTTGCCGTCTTGCTGATTTGATTATTACTGCTGTGAAGATCGCACATTAATATATACCTGATGCATAATCAGACCAGATATTCCCCATGCCAGGCAGTCGACGACAAATCCCATATAGTTGAGCTCAGCTTCCAAATGCTTGCCTCTTCACTGATTCTTTGAGTCCAGTGTCGATGAGCAACTTCCATAAGGGGATATAAGGTAACACCAAGGGCCCAAAGAAAGAAACAAAAAGAACGACTAAAACAAAAGCACACAAATCAACAAGATCACACACAAGCGATATCATATACTACAGCTATTCACAACAATAATATGCATTCCTACTTAAACACACAAATCTTGCAAGAACTCCGGTATTACGGTCTAACATGATGTGGCGATGTGCACGAAAGTGAATCCACGTGTGGAAAGAGTTGGTGTAAACAAAGCTACACCAAACAGGGGCTTAACACGGCTGCAGCTGGACGGACACGGTGGTGAGAACAGACTTGGTGATCATGTATCAGAACACAAAGGTCACGACTACATCATCGTCAAGCGGACAAAAGAAAACCGTACTCATCCAGAGAATGGGTGGCAGGGTAGGATAGCGGTGAAAAGAAAGGTTTGCGGCATTGCCCTTTTTTGATATCTAGGATCAGTCAGGGTTGCCAAAGCGATGAGTTAGATGGCACGATCCGGGATAGAATCATGTCTATCACCGAAACTATAGGGGTGGCTGAATAGGATACTTGGTGTGGTGCCAGTGCATCAATCCGTCAAGGAATCGACAATACCAAGCACCTTGGCATCACTCCGCTGGGACGAAGATGACACCACACCAAGGAGCAAATATGCAAATTGGGGGAGGTGCAGGCGGTGAATCGAAGCTGATGCCACCTACACTCACCAGATCAACCGTTAGTGACAAAATAAATATTCTACATGCATGCTATGCACAAACAAATACAACAAACAAGTAAAGCAAACCGACTAGACTATATACTACCGGTTACTAACGTTCGCGTGGTCTAGGGCGTCCTACAGCCAGACCTGCTCTGATACCAATGCTTGTGGCACCCCAGCTCAGAGGAAACCGGAACGCCCCGTATTCCAGCCCAGAGACAAGTCTTCTGGAATACGGCACTGTTGGCATAGAACAAATCAGCTCTTTATTACTATGGATAAAGTTACAAGTGTACATGGATTACATCGGTACAGCGATACTACGCCTGCCCAGGGTAGCTCTATGCTAACAACGGAACAATCCGAGGAAGCGGAGTATCCTCGGCAGCGGAACAACGACGACGGTGGTGAACTCCACTCCGCAGGGACTCTGGCTGGAACGCGTATCCTAGCTCGCAAACTCGGAATCCTCGACAAGCAAGCAATCATGGCATGACCTGCAAACTGGCATGACACGCCAGGTGAGTACTTTGAATGTACTCGCAAGCTCACAGCAACCCAAGCAATCAAGACAAGCACAGCATGGCATTTACCTGTTAAACAGGTGTAAACATGACGATGATAAAACTGTATAAGCATGGCATGGCATATGAACAGGATATCACTACATGCAACATGTTACAACTATCATGATGCAACTTACTCTGTCGGGGTTACCTTGTAACCACCACATGTAGGAACTTACCATCGAGCGTGCCACATGATAACCTCGGGACCAACCAAATTTGGTATTACAATACCGTAGTGATAACATGATCACAAGGAGCTTGGTCTTTACCCGAGATCACCAGATAACATTATCCACCAAATTCGGTATCCATGATACCACGGTGATCCTCTCGTGATCACGATCAACCAACATCGGTATCCTCGATACCACGGTGATCCTCTCATGATCACGATCAACCAACATCGGTATCCTCGATACCACGGTGATCCTCTCGCGATCACATAAAGATCAACCAACTTCTTTCTCATCGAACCCGGTTGTTATAAGCAAGATTATTATACTGTTGACCCATAGTGTGTCCTACTACGAACTGTGCCCATGACCGAGGACACGGCTATCGATAGATTATACACTCTGCAAAGGTTAGTACACTGTACCCACACCACGGAACTCATGGCCTCGTGCTCCCATTCGGGTGGACCAACGATGTTCTGACAAAACCCAATCTATTGCATGGCACTCTCCCGGCCACTCCGACAAACTCTCCTTTGGGCTCTGTCATGGGTGACCCCTGTGTCCTTCCGACACCTGCCATCGTCATGGCCAAACAAAACTGTCCCAAACGGGGACGTGCGCACAATACCAAACTAGGTTCACAAGGTTATGGCCGCCTACCTGATCAGGGTAGCACGCACCCATAACCTTCCCTAGTTGGTGGTACCGGCGAGAGGCATGACAATAGACCGAATTAGGGCTGCCCCATCCCGGCAAGTGTGGTTGCACTGGTGAGCTCGATTCGGTGGCGCACTATGACTCAGCCAACAGGTGTTCAAGTTCGATTAGCATCCGGTTAAATTTGAATGATGATGTGCTGAACACATGATAAAGAAACATGTAGACATGTCATCATCTTAGCATGAACTACTGCCAGTATTAACCATGAGCATAATGTTACCAACGACCACTTGATAACTAGCAAGATGCACATGGACAGAATATAAAGATCAGCATGAGCATATACAGTATTTCCAGACAGAATAACATGCACACATTAAATAACTATTCAAGTAGGAAACCATAGCTACTACAAATCCGTCATGCAAGTGGCTGTCGTGGCTTGCCTGGGGATGAAGGAACCATCGGAAAGAAGTGCGGGAAGTCCGCGGAGACGATTGCCGGAAACAGTTCTCTCTCGGAGGAGGCTGTTTACGAACAAGGGCAAAATGGTCATTTTCATTGTGGGACCACCTAGTGAAAATGACACCAAAAGATAGATCTCGACGATACGAAGAATTGGGATTTGGATTCACCTCAATCGGAGTTACGAGCAAAAATTGTGAAGGGTTGAAGACTAGGGACTATTCTGTAAATAAAATATTCATAGACAGGCCCCTGGTAGCTCGGCGGGTCGCGCATTCCAGCAAAATATGCTTTCCCATGGGGAAAGCGTAAAGCGCAGAATGCGCTTCCACTTATCCACGCTGGCAGTGGTGGGGCCGGGGCTTGTGTCGCT
Source organism: Thinopyrum elongatum (assembly GCA_011799875.1). Lineage (NCBI taxonomy): Eukaryota > Viridiplantae > Streptophyta > Magnoliopsida > Poales > Poaceae > Thinopyrum > Thinopyrum elongatum. Next base: position 618,886,353 of record CM022298.1, on the reverse strand, counting down.
GCCAGGTGGGTCCCGCCGGGCTTTCTCTCTCCTCCTTCCTTCTTCCTTCTCCCTCCCGACGGAAAACAGAGGAGGGCGAGGCCGCGCGACGCCGGCGACTGCCCTGGCCGGCTCTGGGCACCTCCGGCGAGGCCCCGGCTACCAAACTGCGCAGGGTGGAGAGGCGCACCCATCCAGGGGCTCCGCGCGTGCCGGAGAAGGTCGAGGCAATGATGGCTTGGGTGCCTGTGGCGGAGGTCGTCGGCCAGAATATGGGGCGAGGCTACGGCCGCTCCGGGGACGAGGCGAATAGGTGGGGAGGCTCGGCAAGATTCGGTGGATCTACTGGTGGGGAGAGGAGGAGGGAAGAGAGCCTGGCTTGCTCCATTTCGTGGTGGCCGAGGCGGCGGCCATGGCGGAAGAGGAAGGCAATGATTGGTGCTACGGCTTGATGGAGTGGTTGGGGAGGGAGCTGGGAGTGAGGGGAGGAGCTTGAGATGCTCGGAGAGGCTCAGGGTGGCTTTATATAGCTGGACGGCAAGGGTGGCCGAGCTCGGCCGCGGTGACACGTCGCCGAAGCTCCAGTGCTCGGACTCGAACGGGTGGAGGCTAGTTCAGCATCGTGGTGCGGCCGACCTGATGAGGAGCAGGAGGGACGGGACGGCTCGGGAGGAAAAGGCCAGGGGAGGGAAGACGACGGCGGCTCACGGGCGTGCTTTGTTTCTCGACGGGGACGGCTCGTCGGGGAAGAATCCAGAGGGGGAGAGGGGTCCAGAGCGAAGGCGAGGCCAAGACGGAGCTTCTGGACATGGAGAGGTCGCGAGGGGAGGGGGAAACGGACAAGGCAGAGGGCCCCAATGCACAGAGCGCGTGCATTGGCATGTCAAACGCGTGGTCACCGCGTGCACAGGCACACGTGGTGCGTTCTGGTCCGATACATCATGTCTAACGTATAGTCTCTCCAATATAGGTTATGTTAGAGGTGATGGCTTGAAGAAAAACACTGTGGGTAGATGGGAATGATCCACAGAAGTTTTCTGTAGCAAACTTGGACATGAAGCTGAGATGAAATGGGATAGCCACTAAGGATCAAAAGATGCCATCCATGCTTAGGGTAGGAAGGACTATGATCCTGTGAATTTTAGAATGATTTGGACCAGGATTTGACATAGTTGCTTCACAACTGCCCAAACTGGTCCAGAAAATGAATCATGAAGTGGCACTCTAAGGGATGCTTGGATTGAGCTGAAATTTGGTGGCTAGGAGTTATTTGGATACACAAACACACTGTAAAAATTTCATACCATTTGGACACACCAAAATGGTACTTCCTTCACAGTGGTCCTCTCTGAACAGAAACTAAGAGAAATTCTAGAGAAATATTGGGTAGATAAAATGAGCCCAAATTGGGTGGAGAGCTATCATATAGGTAGAAGCATGTTCTGGAAATTATTCATGAATTATGGAGCAATAAAAATTATAATTGCTTCACAACCCAAAATAATTACCAGAAACAAAGATTTTTGATGATGTGATCACATAGATGATTGAATGATGCAAAAATTTAGTGCAGAGCTATGATTTGATCATATTGAGATGCTTGCAAAACTTCAACTCATTTGGATGTGCCTAGCTTGAACTTCCTTCACAAGGCCTCTGTTTGAACAGAAACTTTGAAAAATTGCTCAGGAATATTCATTAGGCAAATGATGTTGAAATTTGGCATGTGGCAATGATATGGATAGTAAAGAGTGTCCAAAAAGTTTGGGGTCAAACAAGCAGAGATAAATAGCACTTCCTTCACAAAGTGCCATTTAGGGCAGAATAGGAAAATAATTATTTGTGGATTATTCTGGAACATGGCAAGGAAGTATTTGACATATCTGAAAAAGATATGTCCCAAAGGATTTATGAAAATTATTTGGGAATCTTTGGGATGACATAGGTGTGGGTTGCTTCACAACCCAGAGCAGACAGGGTTACTCCTTTAATAGAAAAACGAATATTCCCGAGAAAAGATTATTGGGATTGGGCCAAGATGGAAATGGCAAGGTCTTGGGATGGTTTTGAGGTTGACAATCCACTGGGGAGAGGAATCAAAGGTGATTTCTCCAGGTTTCAAGACCACGAAGCCACAGAAAAGCAACTCCAGACCGAAATCGAAGGAAAAAGAAAATGGACAAAATCCAGGGTATTACAACGGACGTCAGCGATGGAGTGACGCGCGCCAGGTTGGACTGGAATGCCTCTCTTGTACAAGGGGGGCTAGGTCTGCTCACCGGCCGCGTACGCAACGTGTAGGAGTTCAAAGGGCGATGGGCTCAAGACCCCTGCGCGCTTAGGATGTAGACCGGCGTGCTGGCCTCTCTATTGAGCCTAGGTAGGATTGTGGTGTGTTGATCGGCCGAGGCCGGCCATGACCTGATGATGTGTCCGGCCGGAGTTGATCGAGCATGTTGGGTAAGTTGGTGCACACCTGCAGGGAAGTATTCTATCTATTCGAATAGCCGTGTCCACGGTAACGGACGCTTGGAGTTGTATCCCGATCGATACAACTAGATCTTGATGTTGAGGCATGTAATGGAAATGATGGCTCTGGGATTGCTTTCTCACAGGGAGTCGAGGAAGTGATCTCTAGGCGATGTTAGGACATACTTACTAATATTATAATATGACATTCTTATCTCTTCTGATGCTGCATGATGCTTGAAGATGCTAGTCTTCGATAAGCTAGGCTTTCCCCTTCTCTTCTGGCATTCTGCAGTTCAGTCCACAGATACTACCCATTTCATTGATACCGAAGCATATGTAGTGTAGATCCTTACTTGCGAGTACTTTGGATGAGTACTCACGGTTGCTTTGCTTCCTCTTTTTCCCCTTTTCCTTTCTTCTCGGATGTCGCAACCAGATGGTGGAGCCCAGGAGCCAGGCACCACCTTCGACGATGACTACTACTACCCCGAGGGTGCCTACTACTACGTGGAGACCGCTGACGACCAGGAGTGGTTTGGAGGCTCCCAGGCAGGAGGCCTTGCCTTTTCGATCATGTTACTTTTGTGCTAGCCTTCTTAAGGCAAACTTGTTTAACTCATGTCTGTACTCAGATAATTTTTCTTCCGCTGACTCGTTTGTATTCGAGCTTATGTATTTGAGCCCTCAAGGCCCCTGTCTTGTAATATAAAGCTTGTATTATTTTAATTTGTGTCTAGAGTTGTGTTGTGATATCTTCCCGTGAGTCTCTGATCTTGATCGTACACATTTGCGTGTATGATTAGTGTACGATTGAATCGGGGGCGCCACAGGAACTCTCATCCTTGTCGTGCAAGACGAGGAGGCCGGACCAACCGGGAGATTCTGACTAGGATTCTATAACCATAGGCTCATGGTGTCATTTTAAGTCGGGGCCATTCTAGTCGATAGGCACCTTAGTCATCACCCTTTTGTATACCTATGATTCCTGATATCATCTTCGTACCTCGTACACCCCATTCAGTCAATACAATAAGAGACTGAGTAGAGTTTTACCTCTAGAGCGAGGGCCTGAATCAGGGTAAATTTCTCTCTTGTTTCCCCTCTTTGCTTTCTGGCTATTCACAACACCCTACCGAGGGGTCTGTCAAAATTCACACCGATACTATGTCTCCGACCTAAAAACTCAAATATTCTAAGGCTCTATTTTTTGAGTTAATCGGTATTTTCTAAAGTATAATCACTTTTAATCACTACTAGAATCGACATATACGCCGAGTGCCACGGACACTCGGCAAAGGGCCAAAATCCGCCGGCAAAGCCTTTGCCGAGTGCAGCACTCGGCAACAGCCACCCGGCTTACACCCCTCAGGCAAACAAAAATTTGCCAGGAGCCAGGACACGGGCACTCGGCAAAGTGTTTGCCGAGAGCCAAACAGTAGCACTCAGCATAATAAAGTAGCTAACGGACAACAGACGGGGACGGCGGTTGCCACGTGGCGCTTCTTTACCGAGAGTCACTCTCGGCAAAGAGAGCCAATAGGAGTGTGCCACGTGTCATGTCTTGACATGTGGGTCCGCGTAAACACGCTGAGGGCTTCTTTGCCGAGAGCAACTCTCGGCAAAGGAAGCCAATAGGAGTACACCACGTGTCAGGTTCTAACATGTGGGTCCTCGGCAAAGAGATCCAATACGAGTGCGCCATGTGTCAGCTCCTGACATGTGGGTCCGCGTTAACACGCCGAGGGCCATCTTTGCCGAGAGCCACTCTCGGCAAAGAGAGCCAATACCAGAGCGCCATGTGTCAGCCCCTGACATGTGGGTCCGTGTTAACACGCCGAGGGCCATCTTTGCCGAGAGCCACTCTCAGCAAAGAGAGCCAATAGCAGAGCGCCACGTGTCAGCTCCTGACATGTGGGTCCGCGTTAACACGCCGAGGGCCATCTTTGCCGAGAGCAACTCTCAGCAAAGAGAGCCAATAGCAGTGCGCCACGTGTCAGCTCCTGACATGTGGGTCCGCGTTAACACGTCGAGGGCCATCTTTGCCGAGAGCCACTCTCGGCAAAGAGAGCCAATAGCAGTGAGCCACATGTCAGCTCCTAACATGTGGGTCCGCGTTAACACGCCGAGGGCCATCTTTTCCGAGAGCCACTCTCGGCAAAGAGAGCCAGTAGGAGTGCGCCACGTGTCAGCTCCTGACATGTGGGTCCGCGTTAACACGCCGAGGGCCATCGTTGCCGAGAGTCCCTCTCGTCAAACCTTGTACTTTTACCGAGAGGACTCTCAGTAAAGTTGTCAGGGGCGCTACAGGTTGACACCCTTTGCCGAGAGCCCTCTCGGTAAAAGTTCCAGTTTAACCATCTTTGCCGAGAGACACTCTCGGTATTGTTGTGCCCAGCAGCCTTTTTTGGCGTTTTTGTTTCTTTCCTGCAGCAAAACATATACAGCAACAACATATAGTTCATCACACATAGAACATGTCACATATAGGCATCATTGAACAAAGAAAGCATTGATTCTCAAGAACATCCCACATAAAAGCAATAGTGCATAAAAGGTGCAATAGTTGTCAAGCACACTCGACTACCACAAGTTTGCAAGTCTCAAGATCACACAAGATGCAATAGTTCTCAAGCACATACAAGGAACAGTTTCAAACACAACATAACATGAAGTTCACGTGGTTTTGGAGATCGGAGTGGTATCATCAACATCTTGTGTGGCGTTTGCTTCCTCAACTCCACCAACTTGAGGTGGAACTACCGGAACATTGTTCGACCCTTGTGATGGATTGAGCTGTGATGAATTGACCCAATAATGAGATGAATGCATATGGTAATGCCGAAAATGGTGATAGAAATAGTTTGAATGAAACTCACAATGTTCCACTCTGGCGTCGGTGGCATCTCTGGCACTGGTTTGCCTTGCATGGAATAAAGGTTGGCCACCATATGTTGTAAAGACTTCACTAGATCATCTTGTGCCTTCAGCTTAGCCCGGTCTTCACCTCGTTCTTTCTGGGTGTCAATCAGTCGAGTCTACAATATGGCAATGCAAATGTCATTCGTGTTGAAATGCAAACATGCAGGACCATGAAGGATCAATGAAGAAGTGCTGACCTGAATATCCTCAATAATGGTCGTCGTATGTGGTACGTGACGCTCTATGGTAGGAGTAGAGCCAGTACTCATAGCACGGAGCGTGTTGACTCTCGGAAGGGAGGAGGTTATGACAGAATCGAGGTGAACTGCCATCCGGCCATTCGGTCTACCGCCTGCCGCGGCAATGGCCACAAGAGGGTCAAACAGCAACACGTGAGGATTTGCCTCTTGCCCGTACGTCTCCTTCAATTTTTGGGTGTAGTTCTCCCCATCTGACCGGGCTTTAGAGCTGATCCAGTCCCTCTCCGGGTGGAGAGGGTCCTTGTCCTTGACGTCTTTGGTACGTTTGATGGTCCACGCCTCGAAGTAAGAGATATCCTCGCCAGTGTCTTCTTTCTGCAAAAGAAAACGATCCAAACAATCAAGGGAATGCTCACAAATGAAAGAGAACATGATGAAAAGAAAAGGATGGTGTTGCCTACATGTTTGCAGACGACACCTGGGATGGTGAGGTTGCCTTGACGGCGTCCTGGACAACCCATCAACTTACGTTGTTCCCCTATTGCCTTGTGTTCATTCTGCCACCCTGGATCTGTCCACTGTTCGGTGATCTTCTCCCAGCACGGACGTTTGTCAGCGCACCACCGAGGAATCACCTGTAAAGTAAACAAATACATCTTAGTAAGGAATCTAATTTGCGGTAATGTAGGGAATAGCAAGGATCCATCGTCACTTGCCTTGAAGTAATTGTCCCGCGAAAGATGCTTCACTTGAGCGTCCTTTTTGGAAATCTTCTGGTTGAGATAGTCCGCGTGATACTTGACCACTAACCGGACGCGCTCCTCATAGTTCATGTCGTGGACTAGTTTCGTGGCAATATTCTAAATCACCACATTTGCACGATCCTTCTGACCCTCTACGCATGTATAGAAATCCTACAAACATGCATACATGTGAGAAGGGTAAAATCGTGACTATGGCAAATTTAAACCTTTTGGTATTGACATTCAGGTGTTTGAAAGGACTTACCCAGAAATCATTGACCACTCGCAAGGCTCTGTTATCATAAACCCTCTGACGCATATCCAGGAAAGCCGGAGCGAGTTTGTAGTGATCCCATGATGAGGCTGTCTCAATGATACCGTTCGGCAAAGTGACCAGTCCAGGATAATTTAACCTACAAAGACCCCCAATGATGCCACTCGGCGACCGTGGCAGACGCCTCTCACCACCTTTTACTAAGCTCCTGCATTACGAAGAGTGAATTCATATTATATGTGATGAAATGACAAAGGTACAATTTATATGGGATGAGTCGAGATAACCTCTTACTTATCTCCCACTTGTTTAACCAACACGTCTCTATGCACATATGGACGTCTTGGAAGCTTTGAAGGACCACGCAGCCACACTTTCCCTGTGGAAGTAGTGCTGATAGTCGAACCGCTCGGCTGTGAGCCGCTCACCTCGTGCTGCTCCGTCACTCGTGAGGGTCCATCCCCACCCTCAGAAACCTGACGAATAACCAACCTCCTCTCGGCGCCGTCGTCCTCCACCACCTCCTCCTCCACCACCTCCTCCTCCACCACCACCTCCTCCTCATCCTCCTCCTCCTCACTCGCATCCTCCCCATCCTCTGTTTCCTCCTCCAGCCGTCGAGCATCCTCCTCTTGAGCACTGTGAAGCACTGCATCAGAGGGTCCAGGAGAAGAAAGAGGTGCTCTACTCGGGGCCGCTCTACATCCTCCTCCTCCCCCAACTCGTCCTCCTTGCCCCCCTCCTCGTCCCCCTCCTCCTCCTGCCTCATCTACTCCCCCTCTTTGTCCCCCTACTCATCCTCCTTGCCCCCCTCCTCCTCCTGCCTCATCTACTACCCCTCCTCGTCCCCCTCCCCCTCCTGCCTCACTACTCCCCCTCCTCTCCTCCTGCCTCTCTACTCCCCCTCCTCGTCCCCCTACTCGTCCTCCTCGTCCCCCTCCTCCTCCTGCCTCATCTACTCCCCCTCCTCGCCCCCCCTCCTCGTCCCCCTCCTCCTCCTACCTCATCTACTCCCCCTCCTCTTCCCCCTACTCGTCCTCCTCGTCCCCCTCCCTCCTCCTGCCTCATCTACTCCCCTCCTTGTCCCCCTACTCGTCCTCCTCGTCCCCCTCCTCCTGCCTCATCTACTCCCCCTCCTCGCCCACCTCCTACTCCTCCCCCGCGTCCTACTCGAGCTCGCTTCGCCCGGTTTTTCTGACTGGTGTCTAGACCCGCTAGTCGTTTGGCCTTCTTGGCGGCTGTGGCAACCGACGCAGGAGCGGCCGCCGCTTTCACCGGTCGAGCTGCCACATCTTTCAAACTTTCCTTTGGATTCTTGTACAGAGTTGCCACATCTTTCAAACTTTCCTTTGGATTCTTGTTTCCACATGTCATGTTTCAGTCACCTGATACAAAGAAGAACAAACCAGTTAGTACAGATGATACAACTTGATGTAAATACAATAAATATATCACATATGAAGAAAAAATGGAGTTGTCACAATAATACATATAGTTGTTGCACACACGAATACATAGAGTTGTTGCACACATGAATACATAGAGTTGTTACACACACGAATACATAGAGTTGTGACACACATACATAGAGTTCTCACACGATTACATGGTGTTGTTAGAAATAAGGGTCAATATTAGGTGCAACATTTGGATCAGGGCTGTCATCATCGCTATCACGCCCGTTCATACATTCATCCTCGAAGTCTTCAGGGGGGCCCTCATCATCATCTAGCCCCATGTGCCATCGCATAAGCAATGCCAAATCTCGAGGGTCAGAAACATCCTCGTATTCGTCCTCCGCATTATCTGCTTCCATGTCATGCATGGCCTCATGTTCCATAGCATCATCTTCGTGATGCACGCCATCATCTTCCTCCGCATCATCTTCATCTTCATGATTGTCTGCTTCTTGATAGAACTCTCCCTCGTATGTGTTAGGGTTTATGTGGTAATCATCCTTGTTTGGGGTAGGTACCTTGGTACGCGGGGGTACCTTGTACACGACATCCCATTTCAAGAGATCGATATGTTCCGTAGATGTGCATGCGTACGGGAGATAAAACACTTGTGTAGCCTGTTGAGCCATAATATAGACATCATTTCCTGCATATTTTGATGCTCGTTCAACTTCGACCCAACCAATACTAGGGGTCCGTCTCACTTTCTCAGGATTGAGCCAACTGCATCTGAATACGATGGGCTTCACACCTTGTAAACCACAGTATTGCAGCTCATAAATTTCTTCGATGGTTCCATAGTAGTGACGTCCATCTGTCCCTAGACAATAGACCCCACTATTGATTGACCTTCGATTGGGCCTCTCACGCATGTGTTTATCAGTGTGGAAGCGATACCCATTCATGTCGTAAGCCTTAAATGACTTGGCATCGTATTCAAAACCTTTCGCTACTTCTCTCACTTTCGCGTCCATATCAACCTCCTGATATGCCTACAAGATTAATAGAAGATTGTCAGGTTCATTACTGGAAGCATTGCCGGCAAGTAAGAACAACTTGAAGTTTACATAAAGTTAGGAAAGTTACTTTTCTTGAGAACCAAGAAATGAAACCGCCATCAGCATTGTTATCTTCAAGAAGGTTTGCTGATTCTTCGTCGCTAGGGGGCCGTGGTAGCTTCCAGAATTCGTTCTGGAATTCCCTAGCAATGAGAAGAATTTGAGTTAGGACTCAAGACTAGTGAGTAGCTGTCAATGAAGGTGTTCTACACTTACTTTATGTACGGCTGCACTTCTTCCATGTTGGTCAAGACATAGATCATAAGAGTCGACCACTCAGTAGGTGAAAAGGTCTTGCGCTTTGGTCCACTTGCTTTGCCACCTTGGCCTTTGAAGAGGCTAAGGTCAGAAACATTACTGGTGGGTTCTTCATTGTAACGAGGAGCTGGATTTACCTAGTCTGAATACTGTCATGATAGTACTTTGTCGTGGTCGTTGCCACCTCCTCATTCAGGTATGCCTCGGCTATGGAGGCTTCGATGCGGGCTTTATTCTTACATTTTCCACGAAGATGCTTGAACTCCCGTTCAGGTGCATACTGCCATCGGAACTGCATAGGTCCTCCCATTCTAGCCTCATACGTGAGATGTAAAATCATATGTTGCATCGGATTAAAGAAACCTGGTGGAAATATCTTCTCTAACTTGCATAGCAACTCAGGTGCTTGTTCCTCCAACTTTGCAACCACTTCATAATCTAATTCTTTGGCACAAAGCTGGCGGAAGAAGTAGCTCAACTCCGCCAGCACTCGCCAAATATCCTCTCTGACATACCCTCGAATCATCACAGGCATTATCCGCTCAAGCCATACATGGTATTCATGACTCTTGAGGCCTCCTATTCGCTTTGTAGCCATATTCACTCCCCTCATGATATTAGCTGCATATCCATCAGGGGAAGTACAACTTTTTCACAATCCATTGGAGAATTTCCTTCCTTTGGGGCATTGAAGGGGTGAAAGGGGCTTGTGGCTTCTTCCAAGAATTACCTTTTGCACGAGGCACCAATTTTAATTTTGGCATGTTGCATAGCTGGGCTTGATCGATCCTAGCCTTAATGTTATCCTTTGACTTCTCGGTGTCGAGGAATGTGCCGAGTAAGGCCTTCGCAATATTCTTTTCAGTGTGCATTACATCAATGTTGTGTGGAAGGAGAAGATCTTTAAAGTAAGGGAGCCTCCATAAGCTTGGAATGTGAGTCCACTAGTGTGTCTCTCCATATCCCACAAAACCTGGCCCATCGAGATTTTTCTCAAGAGCATCTAACTCATCCTTAAGCTGGGCACCGATCATAATAGGTGGTGGCGGGTCATCAACAATAACACCTTCCCGGAAGTTCACAGTGTATTGTCTGTATGGGTGGTCAAGACGAAGGAACTGCCGATGTTGGTCAAAGCATACATACTTGCGACCCTTAGCCAGCCAAATGAAAGTCACACGCTGTCGGCAGACTGGGCAAGGCCACTTCCCCTTTACACACCAACCACAAAATATCGCACGTGCTGGTAGGTCATGTAGTGATGTGTGGTACCAGATATGCATATTGAAGTGCTTCTTTGAAACAGCATCGTATGTCCTTACCCCATTGTTCCAAGCAACGCGTAAGTCGTCCACCAATGGCTCCATGTACACACTCATATTCTTCCCCGGATAGTTAGGCCCTGGAATTATCAGCGTCAGGAACATGTGATGTCGTTGCATGCAAATGCCAGGGGGCAGATTCAGGGGGATAACATATACTGGCCAACAGCTGTATATGGCAGCCACCAAACCAAATGGATTGAACCCATCGGTTGTTATCCCAACAGCTACACTCTTCCAGTCATCTGTTTTCTTATGAATTTCAACAAATTTCTTCCATGCTTCACCATCCCGTGGATGTTGCATCTTTTTTGTATTGTACATCTTCCCTTCGGCGGCCCATCTCATATATTGGGCAGTTTCCTTGGTCATATAAAGCCTCTGGATCCTTTCTGTGAATGAAAGATATCGAAGGATATTGACGGCAATTGTGAGCTGCTTCTTGCTACCATCATCATCAATTACCTCAATATACCTAGAGGATTTGCACTTGACACAGTAGTTCATATCTTTATGTTAATTTCTAAATAACATGCATCCGTTTGGACAAGCATGTATTTGCTCATACGGCATCTTAAGTGAACCGAGGATTTTGTTCGACTCGTACATGTTCTTTGGCAATATGTTTTCTTTAGGCAGCAGGCTAGCAATTACTGACAATAACTCATTGAAGCAAATTATGCTAATGCAATGGCTTGCCTTCAGGGCCATTAGGCGTGCAATGCCATCTAGTTGAGTAACCTCTGTATGGGCGTGGAGGGGTTTTTGTGCCGCAAACAAAGCTACATGATACTCTTCTGGGCTTTCAGGCGGCTACTCGGAGTGCGGGTCCTCCCGCGGATCTGCACGGCGGATGTCATCTAATAGGTTTTCAATCCGAGTATCATATTCGCCGGTGCGCTGTCGCATCACCTCCGCCCTGGACTGTTCTGTCTCACCGTGAAAGATCCAACAGTAATAGCCTGGCGTAAACCCATATTTTCCTAAGTGTTTACTCATAGTAATCTTATCTCTTTCAGTCTGGTTATCACACTCCGTGCATGGGCACCAAATTCCACGAATTGGCGTTTCTCCAGCAAATACTAATTCCAGGAAATCATTGGTCTTCGACCTCCACTCAGGGGTCATACCCTCCATGCTGGGATGTCCGGTGTACATCCACTCACGATCTTCCATCCTCTGATATAGAGTGAAACACACACATAATGTTTTTTATGTAACAAGTGGTTCCATCAAGTTTTACGACATGCACTGAGCTATCTAATAGGTAAAGATAGGTCCTAATCCCACCCAAGGATGTGAGGCTAGGTCCGCTTCCATGCTGTACTCCGACCCGAGACAAAATTTTGGCAGCACCTCCCCGCTGTTCTCCAAGTACACATCTCGGAAATAAGCCGAGAGGATGTGCATCCAGAGAACAACAAGGAGACACCGTCGAAATTCTGTCTCGGATCGAAGTACAGCATGAAAACGACCAGCCTACACATCCTCGGGCTGTCCATGGAAAACGTGGACAATTCGAAAGAGTTGAGGTTATAAATATGCAAAGACTTGCATATTTATATACACAACCCTTTCGAATGGGAGACACCTAGGTTACACGACTATTTAGGTGATCTACAAATAATGGAAAGCTACACATGAACGGGAAGAGATTACCCTTGAAGCATGCAACGGAATTCACACTCTCTATTGTCAAAATAGATGCATATCCTGCACGAAAGAATGAAGTTGTGTCAATCATATGTCAAACACACACACATCAATAACACTCACTCACACACACATCAACATCACCCCCCCCACACACACACACTCACAGATCCATACACACACATCACACACTCACTCACACATGCACACACACACACACATCAACAGCACCCCTCTCCCACACACACACTCACATACATCATTCATTATATATGCACATATACACCTAAATATAAAAAAAACCATATTTGAGGGACTCACCAATGGGGCGGGGGGGACGGTGGAGGAGGTGTAGGCACTCCCGGTGGCGGCGGCAGCAACGGTGGAGCTTGGCGGACGTGGCCGTGGCCGTGAGGGGCGGCGGCTATGGTGGACCTCGGCGGATGGGGCGGGGCGCTGAGGGGCGGGCCGGTGGTGGAGATGGCGGACGGGATGGCCGCGGCGACGGCGGAGCTTAGCGGCGAAGGGCGGCAGCGGTGAGGGGCGGCGGCTGGTGGAGATGGCGGACGGGGCGGGGCGGTAGTGAAGACGGCGAACACGGGGTGGCGGCGCCGGAGCTCGACGAACGGGGCGGGGCGGACGGGGAGGCGGCGGCGCCGGAGGTCGGCGGACGGGGAGGCGACACAGGGGGGCGGCGGCGGAGGGGGGGCGGGGAACAGAGTGTGGGAACGAGAGAGTAAGGGCGCGAGAGTTAAAATTTTGGATAAGTCCTTGTGGGAACCATTCCCGAGAGTTGATTTGATGCGGCACTCGGTAAAAGTCTTACCCTCGATCTAGCCGGCGCTTTTCCGAGGGGCCTCTCGGTAAAGAAGATCTAGGTTTTACCATTTATCGAGAGCTGCTCACGGCAAGCCTACTATTACCGAGGGCGGCGCTCGGCACAGTGTGTAGTCAAAATTATTTGTTGCAGCTTCCATGCATGTATCCCTGCATAAAAAACATATATAAAAGCAATATAATTATCACAAATGTTGCACTGCATTTATATCAAGAAATTTATTTCTCCATTAGGGTTTCATCGCCAGAAATTCTCGGAAAATTGTATGATGCTGGAATTACTCGAGAGCTGGTACGGTGTCATCACATGGCCCCTGTAGGGTGTGGTAAAAAATTTGGCGCGTTTCAAATAAGCCTCCCCTCAGGCCGCTTGTAAAACGCACCATCTCCCATTTAGTCTCTGGGTATCGAGAGGGAATGTGTTCGGTTTGTGCAGGAAATGCGGGGCCTGTTACTCCGGTGACCTCGAAACTTCTTGTGCTCTCAAAGGAGGCCATCGCATGACATGTGCCACGCCCCCCGCATTTTCCAGGCACGCGTGCAATATTCGAGATATTTATTGCTCTGCTAGGGTTTCATCGCCGGAAATTCCAGATCTGCAAGGCACCACATGAAATCATGCCTGGAAGCGGTATGGGAAATCCTGTGTGATGTCATTGTGGCATGCCAAGGCCCTGCGCAAACGAGGGAGGGGCATGCAATGGCACCGGGGAGGCGAAAGTACCTCAGTGGCATGCCTGATGCAACCATTTAAATTCTCAAAAAATCATACGATACCAGAATTACTCGAGAGCTACCACAGTGTCATCACATGGCCCCTGTAGGGTGTGGTAAAAAATTTGGCGTGTTTCGAATAAGCCTCCCCTCAGGCCGCTTGTAAACCGCACCATCACCCAGCTAGTCTCTGGTTATCGAGAGGGAATGTGTCCGGTTTGTGGAGGAAGTGCGGGGACTATGCATGGGGCCTTGCGCATGAAGGTGTGGTCCCCCCTCCCCCCCTCGGGCGGTTTCCAGATCGAGGACCCATCCGATGGCCCCGGCGGTCTAGGGTGTTGACCGACACCGAGAGGGGGTAGGCCACGGTGAACAACTGCTTCTTCGTGTTACGGCAGGTCGTTGCGAGATGACAGACCAAGTCTAAGCCCGTTCTGTCACATGATCGCCCACCGAAGACTCAGTCTCGCAGACGAACGTAGCCGGTCCTCGACGTTCCCGCCCGTCTGTGTGGTTCGTGAGGCATGTGTCACGTCAAGGACGTGCGTAGGTTATTCCAACAACACACCACCCATTTGCATGCATATGCATGGAGCCTTGCGCATGCAGGTGTGGTCCTCCCTCCCCCCTCAGACGGTTTCCAGACCGAGGACCCATCTGGTGGCCCCGGCAGTCTAGGGCGTTGACCGGCACCGAGAGAGGGTAGCCCACGGTGAATACTTGCTTCTTCGTGTTACGGCAGGTCACCGTTCTCATGTTTTTTACTTTATAGTCTTTAAAGTTGAGTTTTGAACAAATCTAGCCAAAACATATATATATAAGTCATCAAAAAGTCCTTTTCATAGAAAAAGTTCATCAAAAGTCATGGCATTTTCAAAGTCTAGTCATAAAAACATTTGAAATATCAGATACAAAAAGAGAGTGCCAAACAAAAACACAAAATAGAAGGAAAATAAAGAATTAGAACAGCGGTTACCGAGGGTCGACTATCGGCTCTCGGCAATGCCCTCGGTTGAGCAGGAGAACAGAAAGAAGGAACAAGCTGACATGAATGGAAGGTTAAAGCTGGTCGAGGATCAACTATAGGTAGAAAATTCTATAAACTAGAGTAGAACATTCATTATATAGCGACGAACCACCCTCACGTGACTCTACTCTTATAGGTTCTTATGCAATCTCGAAGCAATGGAAGTGATGCCCCTCCTCCTCCTCCTCCGGAATCTTAACCTGATGGCCCCTCCTACTCCTCAAGATGATCTATGAACTTGTGAACTTCTATGTGGCGTGCACGTGTTTTGCTAGAACTTCTATGTGAAGTGCACATGTTTTGCTACTCCACATATATGTATGAATTTGTGAACTTGTGTGTGTTGTGTATGAATTTGTGAACTTGTGTGTGCTAGTTATGCCTATATATGATCAAATTATGCCTATATATGTGCTAGTTATGCCTATATATGATCAAATTATGCCTATATATGTGGACTACTCCAAATTGCACTGTAGCTGTTTTCATCTGCAGGGATCAGAAAAGAAACAGCTTAACAGCAGAAGGAATGGGAAACATTTCCGATAGCCACACTCGGAAAATTACAGACTTCCGAGAGTAACTCTCGGTAAAGGGGTCGCCTGAGAATAGACACTACTGTTGTGACGTGCACGTGTCGGAAAACTGTAGACTACTGAGAGTAACTCCCGGTAAAGGGGGCGTCTGAGAAAAGTGCCCGCCATAAGTTTAAAAAAACAAAAAAAAGTGCCCGCCCAGGCCACCGGCTGTGCCTTACTTGGCCAGTCACTATCCAGCCAGTTCAGGCGATTGTGACGGCGTTTCAGGTCTCTGGGCCGGCGGCAACAGGGCCCCATAGGGCGGTCGAGTGAGCAAGCGACGGCAGTGTTTAGAGGAGTTCGAAGCAGTCAGGGGCGACGGGTTTATAAACCTGTCGACGCCTCCCTCGCTCGGCGAGGTGGGACTAAAGACTTGTACGCGTAGTGCGCCGCGAGTTGGCGGTCGAGGCGGCCGCCACGGGCCGGGCCACTAGTGCTGTGGGCTCGACTGCCCGCCGAGTAAGATGGTCGGGGTGACAGTCGGCAAACAGTCAGCTGCCATGTGGGACACCCGGTCCCACTGGTCACGACCATTTCCGAGCGCTGCTCTCGGCAAAGACATCGTTATTTTTTTTGTAAAAATATTTAGCAAATAATTTGAAACTTTTACTGATAAATGTGACCAGTGGAACCACATGTAAGTTAGAAAAATGTTTGTGTGACGTGTTCTTACCGAGGGTGACGTCGCAACTCTCGGTATAGGGTGAACCAAGTGACGACGCCGTCACTCCCGAAAGGGTATGCCATGTGGCCTCCCTTTGCCATGCGTGGCTCTTAGTGAATGCCCCGTTCGCCGTGAAGCCAGTTTTAGTCCAGTATTCCCTCACAGGATTGCCCACCGCCGGCTCGATCTGGGGGACGAACGCAGCTAGTCCTCGACGTACATGCCGGTGCATGTGTCCGGTTTGTGAGGCATCTGCCACGTCAAGGATGTGCATTGGGTATTCGTACACCACACCACCCTTTCATACATATGCCTTGGCCACACGCATGCATGCAGGGACAGTTGCCGGACCCCCCCCCCTCTGGCGGCTTCCCGATCGAGCACCCAACCGGTGGCCCTGGCGGTCTATGGCGTTGATCGGCACCGAGAGGGGATAGGGGTTGGTGAATACCTGCTTCTCGGTGTTACGGCAGGTCACTGTTTTCATTTTTTTTACTTTATATATGTAGTGCTTAATTAAAAGTTGAGATTTGAAAAAATCTAACCGAAAACAGAAGTCATCAAAACTCATGGCATTTTGGATCTTTAGTCATTAAAAGTCATGAAATATCAGAAAAAAAAGAGTGGCAAAGAAACACAGACAAATGGGAGGAAAATATGATGTGGCCTTTACCGAGAGTTGATAAACGACTCTCGGTAAAGGTTCTAACCCTAGGTCTGCACATCCTCTCCATACGTAGTCGTTCTCGGTAAATATGTGTTATTCCTTTTGTTATTGTTTACATCTTCTACATGCTTCGCAAAGCACCTTATCGAGATGGGTTTTTCCGGCCGTGCGCCCTTACGGAGGCCCGGACAGTCTACAACATTGACATGCACCGAGATGGGGTAGGGGTTGATGAATACCTGCTTCTCCGTGTTACGACATGTCTCTGTTTTCATTCTTTTACTTTATAGTGCTTAGAAGTTGAGATTTGTAATAATCTAGCCCAAAACACAAGTCATCAAAAGTCATGTCATTTTGAAACTTGAGTCATTAAAAGACATAAAATATCAGACACCAAATGAGAGTGGCAAAGATACACACAAAAATAAAAAGGTAAATATGATGTGGCTTACTCAGTACCGAGGGTCGATAACCGTTTACGATAATAGCTGCATGTACCGAGAGCCCTCTCGGTACAGGTCGTAACCCTAGGTCTAGGGGTCTTCACCGTTTGTAGCCGTGCTCGGTAAGAATTTTTCTCCCTATTGCAAGTATCTCTTTTTCTTTCCTGGCCTAATTTATTTACTTGCCATTAACGAACAAATTAGCCAAGGATAACTTCGTCCTAAATACGCTATAATTTTGTGCCTTGAGCACCGTGGCAAAAATAGTATGCCTTATTTAAAGAAATGTAGGTAGTAGTGCTTAGAAGTTGAGATTTGAAAAAATCTAACACAAAAGACAAGTCATGGCAGTTTGAAACTTTAGTCATTAAAAGATACGAAATATCAGACGAAAACATAGAGGGCAAAAGAACACACACACAAAAAAGGAAAATAGGATGATGTGGCATACACTTTGCCGAGCGTTGGGAAACGACTCTCTGTAATATTGGAACTAACTGACGGAGCCGTCTGGTGCGAACGGACATGCCACGTGGCTCCTCTTTGCCGTGCGCGGCTCTCGGCGTCTGCGCCGTTTGCCGTTCGGTGCTTGTTCGCCGTGAGCCAGTGACGGCAAAGTAAGCAGTTGTCGTGAGGCCAGGTTTGCCGAGTGCCGCTCTCGGCGTCATTTAGTTTGTTGAGTGCCCGTGTTTTGGCTCTCGGCGAAGACGCCCACACCCGGCGTATACGAAAATTCCAGTAGTGAATGTATTTTTTTAGAGAAACTTGTTGTATTAATTGAGTAGTCAATTTCTAAAGAATCTTGAACCAACTTGTGGTTGGATGGCTAAGAGGACAATAGTATTCCTAGCTCAGCACAGTTCAAGTCCTAGCCTTGACATTGATGCTCATATTTTTTTGATTTATTTCAGGCCTTTGAGCGATGTGTGTTCAGTGGGAGAAAATGTTTCCATTGACTATGAAGGCGTCTGTTGTGACTTCGTCAATAGGGGTGAGTGTATGTGTGTAAATGCATGAATGTTTGCTTCTGTATTATGTTTTTTTTTCTAAAGAATCTTTTTCTAGGGAACAAGGGCCCCATTCGGCTCAGTACCGAGCCTAGTTTCTCATGGGCTGATTTCACTGAAAACTCTTTTCTTTGTCTTGCCCAGCCACGAAGTAGACTCTCTCTGCCCGTCTGCTGCGCCTCTAGTCGACAAGGTAGTCCCTAACGCTTCCAAGGGGCGCCGGCGGCTGGGGTTTCTTCCTCTCAGCCTCCACCACCCGTGGGCTCGCCGGCGGTTGGACCTGCTCAGCGTGCGGGATTGCGTCCTCGCCTGGCGACGTTGCCGTGCATTGCCCGTCGAGTCTTTTTCCTCGGCGTGCCACCCTCCCGCAGATCTGTCGCCTTCTCTACCACGGTACGCCGCTGCCCGTTCGTCGTGAACCATCTTTAGTGTTGGGTAGGCTTGGTTCAGATCTTAAATATTTTCCCTGATTTGAATTTTCCTCAGCTTTTGTAGATGGTAAGCTGCTATGCGTCAACCAAAAGGTGGCTTGTTTGGTGTTGAGATCTCATTGTTATCAGATTCATATCTGGGCTGTGTTTCGTTCAAGGTCCGATTTCGCTGGTTGAAACCTGTTGATCTCTCAGTTTAAGGCTCATATTTGCTAGGAGTAGCTTGTAAACTGAATTTTCGTCAGTGGAAGTTCTGTCTGCTTCGCAAGCCTGCAACACCCGTTGCATTTTTGTTCACCATGGCCAACAAATCCACCTCTGAAGTTAACCATGGCCAGCTACCCAAGACATCGTCCACATGCTTGACGGAGAGTGTCACTGCGGTGCATGATTTTGAGGTGGCCAATTACCGGTTGCTGGATGGCATCAGCGTCGGCAAGCACGTTAGTTCAAGCAACTTCAGCATCGGTGGCTTCGAATGGTTTATGAATTTCTTCCCGGATGGGAGGATGGCAGACTACGCTGGCTATACATCAGTCTTTATGGACCGTGTCATCCAACAGAATGACACGCATAATGTCAGGACTAAGTTCACCTTAAACATGCTAGAGAAAGACGGCGAGGCACAATTAACTAAATGTGATGAGATAGGTCATGTCTTTTCCTCAGGAAAGTCATATTGGGGCTACTCCAGATTCGTTGCGAAAGAGAAACTGAAATCATCGTCGCAAGCCAACAATGGCTTCTTGATTATACGCTGTGTTCTCACCGTGATAAAAGAGCCTCGCACCGAGGTTAAGTGGAACACTGTTGTGGTTCCGCAACCGAATCTACAAGACCAGCTCTGCCAAATGTGGAAGGATGGCTAGGGAGCAGATGTGACATTCGGTGTGGGTGGCCAATTGTTCAATTCTCACATATGCTTATTGGCTGCATGGTCTCTGGTTTTCAAGGCGGAGTTCTTGGGTCCGATGAAGGAGAAGGAAACACACTGCATCAAAATTGATGACATCGACCCTGAAATCTTTGAGGCTCTTCTTCACTTCATATACACAGATTCCCTGATAGTTGATGAGCACCACAAAGAAGGTGAAATTGCAAAACTGCAGCATCTGCTAGTCGCCTCGGATCGATATGGATTGGATATGTTAAATGCGATGTGTGAAAGTAAATTGTCTGAGTGCATTGACGTGGAGACTGTTGCAACAACATTGGTTTTAGCAGAGCAACACCACTGCAAGGATCTCAAAGAAGCTTGCGTCGAGTTTATGGCTCCAAGGAATAATGTTCTACAGGCTGTCATGGCAACCGATGGTTTCAAACATTTGGTAGCAAGCTGTCCTTGCTGAAATTTGGAGTGGGCTTTAGGCCCATATAGCAATTTCTGAAAATCTCTAAGGGCCCATGTGGGTTTATTGGCACTAGGTGGAGGTGGGAAGTTTAGTCCCACCCCGGAAGTGGAAGAGGAGTTGGACCTCTTTATAAGGGGTGTTCTTTCACATGCTATTGGAGCTTGAGAATAGAAGAGGCCCTCGCGCACTCCTCCTCCGCCGCCCGCCTCGGCACGCCGCGCCGCGCCGCGGGTTGCGGGATTGAGCCGAGCTCATACCTACGCGCTTATTTTTGCCAGTCACTAACGGAGAGTTCTCTGACAGCTGGGTCACGAGCCCACGTCTCTCCACGCGGCTGCGCCTATATAAGTGTGCGGTGTCTCCTAACCACGAACAGATCTCATCTGCTCACGCGCACACCCACCGTCGTTCCCTTGCTGCTGCTGCCGCCGGTGACTCCATCCCGTCCGCCGCGTACACGGTCGACGGGAGAGCAGGTCTCCGAAACCACGCCCTTCTGGTTCCTGTACGGGTGAGGGGCGAATAGGTTTGTGGGCCGCGACTGCTCGCTTCCGATCCTCTACGTCTGCATCGCCCTCATCATCATCATGTCCACCGACGCCGAACGTGCCGCCGCCGGGAAAGCTGAAGCCAACAAGAAGGCCGCCGAGGACGCTGCTGCCGCCACCACCGCCGCGGCGTCTGCATGGCCTACTGGAGGGTATAACGCGTTTATCCCGCTCCTGTTTATTCTCGTATTAGCAGTACTAGCAGTATGTGTAGATTTGTCTACTGTTTGCTTAGTACGTGCATGTTTAAATCAGAGTCAGTACGTCATCAATTTAGTCAATGCCATGCTAGTGATTTATTTATGGATTAAATTAGTCGAAAAATTGCCTATTTACTCAGCAATCCAAAAACCTATTATGTGTAGGAATTTTTCGGCAAGTGGCTTCGCCGCTGCACTGAAACCGGATAAGTTTACCGGTACATATTTTAAGCGTTGGCAGACTAAGACCACTTTATGGCTCACGGCTATGAACGTGTTCTGGGTCACCGGTGTCTCCACGGGAACGATTGCTCCTGAACAGGAGAAGGCGTTCAAGGAGGCCACCGTTGTGTTTCTCGGAGCAGTTCTTAGCGTGATCGGAGATAAACTGGTCGACGCATATTTACATGTGCATGTCGCCAAGGACTTGTGGGAGGCGCTCGAATCTAAGTTTGGGGCCGCCGATGCCGGGAGCGAGATGTATATTATAGAGCAGTTCCACGATTACAAGATGGTTGGAAACCGTCCTGTATTGGAGCAGGCTCATGAGATAATATGCATTGTTAAGGAGCTTGAGCTTCTTAAGTGCGATTTACCGGGCAAGTTTGTCGCGGGCTGCATAATCGCTAAGCTCCCTAATTCCTGGAGGAACTTTGCCACCACTCTGAAACATCAGAGGCGTGAATTCTCTGTGGAGGATGTCATTGGCCATCTGAGTGTTGAGCAGAATTCAAGGGCAAAGGACTCGCACGGAAAAGGGGTCGAAGGAACTTCTGTTGCCAACATGGTTAACCAGAGGAACCATAACTCCCACAAGCCCAAGGGAAAGAACGGTGTCCAACAGAATACCGACTTTAAGAAGAAGGGTAAGAAGACCTTCAAGAAGAACAAGAAGGATGAGGGCTGCTTTACTTGTGGTTCGATTGAACATTGGGCCAACAAGTGCCCAAACAAGTTTAAGAAGTCAGGGCAGGACTCCAAGTCTGTCAACATGATTATGGGCAACAATGAGAATGGTGCATCAGGGTACGGTAATTTATTTACTGTCTTTTCAGTGTTTCAGCCCACCGATTGGTGGGTGGACACAGGTGCAGGTGTTCATGTGTGTGCTGACATTTCATTGTTCTCTTCTTACAAGGTCACAGGCCATGGGTCCGTATTGATGGGGAATGGCGCGAGTGCTTCTGTTCATGGTGTTGGCACGGTCGATCTGAAGTTTACTTCGGGAAGGATCGTGCAGCTGAAGAACGTGCAGCATGTCCCCGCCATCAAGAAGAACCTCGTTAGTGGCTCCCTTCTGTGTAGAGAAGGGTTTAAGTTGGTCTTCGAGTCTAATAAATTAGTTGTTACTAAGTATGGACTATTTGTTGGAAAAGGTTATGAGAGCGGAGGGATGTTCCGCCTTTCCCTCGCAGATTTTTGTAATAAAGTCGTGAACCATATTCATTCGAGTGTTAATGAATCTGAAGTTTGGCATTCACGTCTTTGTCACATTAGTTTCGGTGTTATGACGCGGCTAGCTAAGTTGGATTTAATCCCGAGTTTCACTTTAGTCAAAGGTTCTAAGTGCCTTTCATGTGTGCAAGCTAAGCAACCTCGCAAGCCTCACAAGGCTGCGGAGGAGAGACACTTGGCACCGTTAGAACTCATACATTCTGATCTTTGTGAGATGAATGGTGTGTTGACTAAAGGTGGAAAGAAATACTTCATAACATTGATAGATGATTCCACTAGATATTGCTATGTGTATCTGTTAAATACTAAAGATGAGGCTCTACACTACTTTAAAATCTATAAGGCAGAAGTTGAGAATCAACTTGAAAAGAAAATTAAACGAGTCCGGTCAGATCGTGGTGGAGAGTACTTCTCGAGTGAGTTTGATTATTTTTGTGTGGAACACGGTATTATTCATGAGAGGACACCTCCCTATTCACCCCAGTCAAACGGGGTTGCCGAGCGGAAAAACCGTACTCTAACTGATTTGGTTAACGCCATGTTAGATACATCGGGTTTATCCAAGGCATGGTGGGGGGAGGCTATATTGACGGCATGTCATGTCCTGAATAAAGTTCCGACAAAGGATAATGAGATCACTCCATATGAGAAATGGGCAAAGAGAAGGACAACACTCTCATACTTGCGTACTTGGGGCTGTTTGGCGAAAGTCAATGTGCCGATCCCCAAAAAGCGTAAGCTTGGACCTAAGACTGTGGACTGCGTTAATATGGGCTACGCTAAGAACAGTGTTGGATATAGATTTCTAGTAGTGAAATCTGAGGTACCTGACCAGAAGGTCGGTACGATTATGGAGTCTAAGGATGCTACATTCTTCGAGGATATTTTTCCTATGAGAGATATGCAAAGCACTTCTAGACAGGAATCTGAGGAGACTCCTGAGCCTGCCATCCCTATGGATTATTATGAACAAACACATGATGAAAATCCTGAGGAGGATGACGAGGAAACCCTTGGTAGGGGCAAGAGACAAAGGACTGCAAAGACCTTTGGTGATGATTTCTTCGTGTACCTCGTGGATGATACTCCCACTTCTATTTCAGAAGCGTATGCCTCTCCAGAAGCTGACTACTGGAAGGATGCGGTCCGTAGCGAGATGGATTCCATCATGGCTAACGGGACATGGGAGATCACTGACCGCCCCTATGGTTGCAAACCATTGGGATGTAAGTGGGTGTTCAAGAAGAAGCTTAGGCCCGATGGTACAATTGAAAAGTACAAGGCTAGGCTTGTGGCCAAGGGCTATGACCAGAAAGAAGAGGAAGATTTCTTCGACACCTATTCACCTGTGGCTAGACTGACCACCATTCGAGTATTACTCTCGTTGGCAGCCTCGCATGGTCTTCTCGTCCACCAGATGGATGTTAAGACGGCTTTTCTGAATGGAGAGCTAAACGAGGAAATCTACATGCAACAGCCAGATGGCTTTGTGATAGATGGTCAGGAAAGAAAGGTGTGTAGGTTGCTGAAATCTTTATATGGCCTGAAGCAAGCACCTAAGCAATGGCATGATAAGTTTAATACAACTTTGACATCTGTTGGCTTCGTTGTTAATGAAGCTGACAAATGTGTATACTATCGCCATGGTGGGGGCGAAGGAGTTATACTGTGCTTGTATGTTGATGACATACTGATATTCGGAACAAACCTCAAAGTCATTGAGGAGGTCAAGTCGTTTCTATCTCAGAACTTTGAAATGAAGGACCTTGGTGTGGCTGATGTTATATTGAACATCAAGCTACTGAGAGATAATGAGGGTGGGATTACACTTCTGCAATCCCACTATGTTGAGAAGGTGTTGAGTCGTTTCGGATATTCGGACTGCACACCATCTCAAACACCATATGATCCTAGCGTGTTGATTCGAAAGTCTCAAGGCATGGCTAAAGATCAATTGAAATACTCTCAAATAATTGGTTCACTGATGTACCTAGCGAGCGCAACGAGGCCTGACATCGCGTTTGCTGTGAGCAAACTGAGCCGGTTTGTCTCCAAACCGGGTGATGTACATTGGCATGCTGTTGAGAGAGTTATGCGCTATTTGAAAGGTACGATGAACTATGGACTTCACTATACCGGATACCCGTCGGTACTTGAAGGGTATAGTGATGCGAATTGGATCTCTGATGCTGATGAGATGAAGGCCACAACTGGGTATATGTTTACTCTTGGAGGTGGCGCTGTTTCCTGGAAGTCTTGCAAGCAAACGATCTTAACGAGATCGACAATGGAAGCAGAATTAACAGCATTAGACACATCTGGTGTTGAAGCAGGATGGCTTCGAGATCTTTTGATGGACTTGCCATTGGTTGATAAACCGGTTCCGGCTATCCTTATGAACTGTGACAATCAGACTGTCATCATCAAGATGAAGAGTTCAAAGGACAACATGAAGTCCAACAAACACATAAGAATGAGACTAAAAGCTGTCAGAAAATTAAGAAACTCCGGAGTGATAGCGTTGGAGTATGTCCATACGGCTAAGAATCTGGCAGATCCCTTTACTAAAGGGCTATCACGTGTTGTGATAGATAATGCATCGAGGGAGATGGGTATGAGACCCACATGAGTTGCCATGGTGGTAACCCAACCTATGTGATCGGAGATCCCGTGAAGTAGGACCTGAGAAAACAAGCCAGTGGTGAACTGAGGAGAGTAACTATATTAACCCACTCCGTTGGAGATGCAATACTCTCAATACTGTATGGTAGGGTGACTATTGTCTTAATGTGTTCCAAAGCTTATGCAAGCAAGATGCTATCCTACAGAGCGATCTTTGGAGGAACACACCTATATGAGCCCGAATGCTGGTCACAGTCTATGAGATTGGGGTAATCTCGAGTAAGCTCATGAACAGGCCAGGAGTGTGACTTATATGCTCCACCCGAGGGGTCAGCCTTCGGCAGCCTAGTACTAGTAAGACATGTGGTGAAACTTCTTCACGCCAAACTGACAATTCAAGGCTTAGTCCATTGTTCAGTTGTGAAGGAGTGTAGCTGCTTGCTCTAGGTGAAGTTCAACCTTAACAGGTCTTCACTGAAACACTGGTATATCGAAACAGCAATTGGAACAGAGGACACAATGGGCCCTCGAGATCTGGTGGGGGATTGCTGAAATTTGGAGTGGGCTTTAGGCCCATATAGCAATTTCTGAAAATCTCTAAGGGCCCATGTGGGTTTATTGGCACTAGGTGGAGGTGGGAAGTTTAGTCCCACCCCGGAAGTGGAAGAGGAGTTGGACCTCTTTATAAGGGGTGTTCTTTCACATGCTATTGGAGCTTGAGAATAGAAGAGGCCCTCGCGCACTCCTCCTCCGCCGCCCGCCTCGTCACGACGCGCCGCGCCGCGCCGCGCCGCGGGATTGAGCCGAGCCGAGCTCATACCTACGCGCTTATTTTTGCCAGTCACTAACGGAGAGTTCTCTGACAGCTGGGTCACGATTTGAGACGTCAGATCATGCGCTGTCACGGACTCGGACGTGGGTCGAGCCCACGTCTCTCCACGCGGCTGCGCCTATATAAGTGTGCGGTGTCTCCTAACCCTAACCACGAACAGATCTCATCTGCTCACGCGCACACCCACCGTCGTTCCCTTGCTGCTGCTGCCGCCGGTGACTCCATCCCGTCCGCCGCGTACACGGTCGACGGGAGAGCAGGTCTCCGAAACCACGCCCTTCTAGTTCCTGTACGGGTGAGGGGCGAATAGGTTTGTGGGCCGCGACTGCTCGCTTCCGATCCTCTACGTCTGCATCGCCCTCATCATCATCATGTCCACCGACGCCGAACGTGCCGCCGCCGGGAAAGCTGAAGCCAACAAGAAGGCCGCCGAGGACGCTGCTGCCGCCACCACCGCCGCGGCGTCTGCATGGCCTACTGGAGGGTATAACGCGTTTATCCCGCTCCTGTTTATTCTCGTATTAGCAGTACTAACAGTATGTGTAGATTTGTCTACTGTTTGCTTAGTACGTGCATGTTTAAATCAGAGTCAGTACGTCATCAATTTAGTCAATGCCATGCTAGTGATTTATTTATGGATTAAATTAGTCGAAAAATTGCCTATTTACTCAGCAGTCCTTTGGTCATGAAGGGAGTTACTGGACATGGTGTCCCGTGGTGGCTAGTCCGGTACGTTCAGATGTCAAATTATCATATGTGGAACTAGTTATGCAGACTGCTATTTTCAATCCATTGCTCGGTTTACCTATGACTTATTACACCGTGATATTGTGATGAGTCGTGTTTGAATTTTTGATGATATTTTTACCATATCAGTTTGATTAGTACTTCATGGCATAACTCCTATTTGACGAAAAGGCTGTTATCCAAGGGAGTGCTTGGATCATTCGTTGGCAGTATAAACTTTAAGATAATATACTGTTGGCCATGCAGTTTATTATTCAGTTCATTCAGAATTTTGCTGTATGATTGAATTTATTGTAGTGAGAATATTATTCGGGTATTATACTAGTACAATTGTCCAAAATTTAACTAATGATCCTCGTGCTTTATAGTACATCCGTGTAAATGGTAACTTCAGATTCATTCTATTTTAGACAATTCTGGAGTAACCAATTTTACGCGATTGTAGTTCATATTTTAGTATGCCAAAATAAAGAAAATTCGTTCTACCACATATGAGCCAAAAAAAAGGTTCGTTCATATTACTAGACACACATATGTCAACTAAGTTCGTAAGAAAAGGAAGGGTGTTAAATAATGTTTTTGACTCAATGGAGCATAGCATGCATCTACCATAATTGGCCGTTTGCCAACTCTCACTACTGAATCTGGCCGTTTTCTTCTATAATTGTTGTTTCTATTGCCAAGGTGTGTAGTAGGTAAGTTTGAGGTACAGTATCTGGTAGGGCTCCTTCAATTTTTGGTCGTTTGGTTCTAGTTGTAAGTTTTTTTTATCCTTCTCTCTCTCTCTTAATATTACACATGCATCCTGCTGCATGATTTGAGAAAAAAAGAGAGTAAATATCCTTTTCTCGGTTTATCCAAATGCACAAACATAAGTTAACAAAAGTTTTTTTCATCGAAAAACTAAGCTATTCTGTTCACAACTTTGGTTGTTTGGTTGTAGGTAAGTTTTAGTATATTACACATGCATTTCTCCTGCATGATTAAAAGCAAATATCCTTTTCTCGGTTTATCTAAATGCTTCATACGAAACACACAAATTCACAAAACAACAAGCCTTCCAGAGAAGGCTTGCACAAAAAAGAAAAGGTTAATAAAACTTTTTTTTATTGAAAAACTAAGCTATTCTGTTCACAACTTGGTCTTGAACGGCACATAGTTTTTGAGCGATTGGGTGATCCCCTGCACGGACGCCACGGTCACGCCCACCGTCACCGCGAAACACACGAAGCTCAGGCTCTGCAGCGCCACCCACTTCCACGAGGACCTCTTCACTTTACTCTGCCGGATGTACATCTCCACGGGGAAGTACACGGTGAGCGGCCAGAACCCGAGCGCGCCGAGGAGCCCAAGGATGTCGTTGAAGAAAGGGCAGCAAGATGGCGAGCAGCGTGCTCACGACGACGAACGCCGTCCTCCACGCCAGCCTGAACATGTTGACGCCGAACTTGCCGGCACCTAAAGGATGGTACTGGCGGACGACGAAGTCCGAGCCTGGCCACCGCGCCGCGGCCCAGCTCTCCACGGCGGCGTAGATGGGCTGGCAGTAGACCTGGTAGGCGCCGACGAGGTGCACGACGATGCAGACGTTGGCGAAGTCGATGAGCCAGAAGGGCTCGTAGAAGCCGAAGCCGGTGAGCATGTTGCCCGGCGCCGCGTTGCCAAAGGCGGCGTAGCCGAGGCAGCCGCAGAGCATGTAGAAGGCCGTGGTGGTGGAGACCCCCATGAGGTTCGCCTTCCTCATCGTCTTGTTCTCCGCCGGAGGCGCCTTCACCGTGTCCTGGATTTCTATAAGGACCATGGAGTATGAGTAGGCGAATGCGACGTTGCCGAGCGCCTGCAATGTCAGCCATATCTTCTGGGCCGAACTTGCAACGTCTACCCCAATGACAGTGCCACCCATGGTCGTCTTGCCTGTAGGACCTGATATGGTCTGCGCCAAGGAGAGCCCAACGCCGATGGTGGAGTAGGAGAAGGACATGGCCGCGGCCAGGATGGACAGCCACGCCATCTCGTGGAGGTTGGGGAGCTGGGAGAAGACGACCTGGGAGACCCCGAACACGACCATGTACATGGTGGTGTACACGCCGCAGTCGGCGGAGTGGCCGCCGTTGTGGAAGCAGTTGGCCTTGTACAGAGCCGCGGCGCTGGTCGACGCCGTGATGGTGTACCCGATTGCGGTTCCGACGAGGTTGACGTACTGGCAGAGGCCGCAGAACCACACTTGGCCGCTGCCTAGGTAGGACCCGACGGCCTCCATGTAGGTGTAGTTCCTCTTCCCGGCGACGGCGTCCCCGCTGCGGTAGCAGTCGGCGAGGAGCACGGAGGTGTAGTACGTGACGCCAGCAAAGACGACGAGCGTGGCCGGCCCCGCGACCCAGCCGAGCTGCGCCATGGACCAGGGCCATAGTTTTGGATTTCGACGAAATTTCACGAAATTTCGATCATTTCGAGGGTGACCGAAATATTTACATTTCGTTTAAACTATTTCGCTACTTTCGAAATATTTGTATATATAGCTGTGGAATCTGTTTTCTAAACAGCAAACGTTGCATAACGCAGTGGCACGCTGTTTTAATCTCACTTGATAGGTCTAGAGTTCGAAACCCAGTAGTGCTCCTTGTTAGCTTTATTATTTTAATTTTTGTTACTGTTTGAAAAAAAGTTGACGCTGCCGAGAGTCGAACTTGGGTATGCGAAAATGAACATTTGGGCTGCACCACTGAGATAGATGTGTTTGCTTGTACAAAAGCTGCTATAGCTGATATATATTCCGATGCTTAAATTTAAATTTAGCCAAATTTAGGTAAAAATTTCGTTGGTTTGTCCGAAACAGATTTCGAAATTTACGAATAGTTCATTTCAAGGGTCATCGAAATTTTCTTGCTATCGAAATCCGAAATCCGAAACTATTATTTTAATTTTTGTTACTGTTTGAAAAAAAGTCAAAAAAGTTGACGCTGCCGAGAGTCGAACTTGGGTATGCGAAAATGAACATTTGGACTGCACCACTGAGATAGATGTGTTTGCTTGTACAAAAGCTGCTATAGCTGATATATATTCCGATGCTTAAATTTAAATTTAGCCAAATTTAGGTAAAAATTTCGTTGGTTTGTCCGAAACAGATTTCGAAATTTACGAAATTTCGGAAATTTCGTTCATTTCAAGGGTCATCGAAATTTTCTTGCTATCGAAATCCGAAATCCAAAACTATTATTTTAATTTTTGTTACTGTTTGAAAAAAAGTCAAAAAAGTTGACGCTGCCGAGAGTCGAACTTGGGTATGCAAAAATGAACATTTGGACTGCACCACTGAGATAGATGTGTTTGCTTCTACAAAAGCTGCTACAGCTGATATATATTCCGATGCTTAAATTTAAATTTAGCCAAATTTAGGTAAAAATTTCGTTGGTTTGTCCGAAACAGATTTCGAAATTTACGAAATTTCGGAAATTTCATTCATTTCGAGGGTCATCGAAATTTTCTTGCTATCGAAATCCGAAACTATGACCAGGGCAGGGACAGCACGCCGGAGCCGATCACCGCCGTTATGATGTGCGCGTTCGCCGTCCATACCGTCCCCGTTCTCTTCGGCTTGCCGTCGTCGTCGACGGAACCGTCGCCGATGATCCGCAGACGGTGCTCCGCCGGCAGTTCCCCGATCTCCACATCGACGTCTGCTAGGGCCATCTCGATTCTCGCGCGCTTCAACTGGTATGGGGGAGCAGCGATGCGCGCGCCGGGCAGCATCTTATAACAGCAGGGTGATTACTCCGTTCCGTCTTCAGTCGATCAAATTGCCTAAACCGACTCGGATCGGATTTGATTTGTGCCCGGGTCTCATCTTAACTCTGAAGCACGCAACTGCCCTCGACGGCGGTGGTCGGCTGCACGCAGTTACATGTCCATGTGACACATACTTAACCCGCCTTTTTTTCTAATATGTTTGCCTTTTTATTTCTTTGTTACATGAAAGATTTTCTTTGCAATAAAAATGTTTTTTTGGAAGAATTATGAGCACCAAGCCTAATCCCATTTGTAGTATTCTAGGCGCCGGTCGACCAGCCCAAGGCGCCCCTGCACCTTTGGATTCTCCCTCTTCTCCTTCCTTGCGTAGCACGCGTTCCTCACCTGCCAAAAAATCGAGTCGTCGCATACGGCCGCGTCAGGAAGAGAGCGACGGTGAGCACCGCTGAATCCGCCATGGATGTGTGCCCACCAAACCTCGAATCACCGCCGGCTCCCCACCACTCGACGCGCTGTCGCCACCCTTGCAAAACCGGTGCATCACCCCCATCCCCCATCATGGGTGCTTGCAACACGGGGTTTGCCGATTCCAGCTAAAAATTGGGCGCCAATAGCAAAAAGTCAGGACTCCGCCCCCTGTCATTGCTGTAGAATACCACTCTAGTTGGTTGCAGCACCCCCCGCTGCTGATTCCAGCTCTGGCTTCGGCCGGTTGCAGCAAAACGTCATCGAGGTCGCCATGGGAGCTCGCCCGTGTCCTTCAGGTCGCAACGAGTGCAAGTCATGATTCCAACAAAAAATCCGTTGGTTCCAGCACGGTCGCTTTGCCTCGCCGCCGCCATTGCAGCTTCTGCGAGCGTCGGTCGAAGCTTTTCGCATAGCTGGTTGCAACATCTCACCCGCACCATGATCTCGCCTTTGCCCCGTTGTGGCTTCTGCGGCACGATCCTAGCTTTTTGCTGCCCGGTTGTAGCTTTTCATGGCCCGTTTGCAGCACGGGTTGCCGCCGCCGTTGTAGCACGCATGGCCGGTAATCGTGCTGGTCGCTGCTTTGATTCCAGCAAACAGCGGTGACCAGCACAAAATACATGTCGTCATTGTCGTCGCCATTGCCATTGCCATCGCCGTCGAGGATCATGCATGTCGTCACCACCACCAGAAGCAACACTAGTGGTAGTGCTTGCCCAGTCAGGTCCTCAGCCAAACCACCTATAACGCCGGGATAATTAAGCTACTATAATCCTTTGTTAATGGTGCCATGTCATCACATTACTGTTGCTAATCCTCACTTGATCCAAATCACAATCCAAATTCAAATTCAAATTAAAGTCCAAAATTCAAATTTCTCAAACATGCAAACAAAAATGTTCCAAGTGTGGCAAATATTCCATAACTAATTATGGTGGTGAACCAACATTTTTATAAAATGGTTTAGTGCCCTAAACTAATTAAGACAGTGGCTAAAAATAATTATTAAATGCCTTTACTAATAAACAAATACAAATCTATTTTATTAAAGTGCCAAATCACTTAGGGCAGTAGCCTAATTATAAATACTAATTTAGGGGCTTAGATCATATTTTATAAAACTAAAATATATAGAAAATAAATTAGAAAACAGAAAAGATTAAAAGAAAAGGAAAATAAGAAGAAAAAAAAAAGAGGAAACCCCACCGCACTGTCCCTGGGCCTTGGCGGCCCAGCCAGCTGGCCCGGCCCAACTCACCCACCTGTCGTCTTCCTCCCCCGCGCCCTGTTCCCCCGACCGCAACCGAACAGGGGCGCGCGCCGCCGTCGAACCCCCTCGCCCCTCCACTCGGCCACGTCGTCGGCGAGGGGATAAGAACCCCCGACGCCTCGGCCCCCTCCCCACCTACCCCACTCGCTCGCTCTCCTCCCTCTCTCCCCCTCCTCCAGATCCGCCTCGCCGACGCGCCCGGCGTCATCCGCCTCGCTCCGCCGCGGCCACCGGCCACCTCCCGCCCCGCTGTCATGTCCACGAAGGCCGCCTCCATCTGCTACGTCCTCCACGCCGACGCACTGGAGCCGAAGGCCGCCTACGCCGCTGCCTCGGGTCGTCTTCTTCCTCGGCTCGCCGCCATCTTCTTCAACGCCGGTGCCCACTGGGCTACTAAGCCCCCCACCGGGCCATCGTGAGCCTCCCCGGTGAGCACCGCACGTCCTCCCCCTCTCCCTTGCTCCCTTCCATCCCTATAGCCCCGCTAGCCGCCATGGCCGTAGGCCGTCTCCTCTGCGCCACTCGTCATTGTCGTTTCGGTCGACTTTGAGCTCGACCGAGTCCTCGGCCGTGCTCCTCGACCCCGTAGGAACCCTTAGCGCCCTCTAGTTCGCTCCCTCGCCCCCTCTAGCGTCATCCCCGTCGTTGCCCTAAAGCCGCCGCCACTCCAGCTCGTCGCCGGTGCCCTTCCCCGCCTCCCCAGCTCCTGCCGCGGCCGTCACTCGACGCGGCTTCGCCTCCGCGTTTGAACGCGCTATCGCGCGGGCAAACGGCCTCCCGTAGCCATTTTCTGACGAAGCCCCGAGCCACTCCGCCGTGCACAAGGTCGTCAGAGCACCGTCGCAGGCGCGCCCCGCGTGTGGGTCGCTGCCAGATGGGCCCGTCCCGTTTAGCCACTAACCACCATGCCACTGACCCACTGACACGCGGGTCCCTTCGCCTAATTAAACTCTGGCTTAGTTTAAAACATTGGGTTAACTACAATCACTGACCATGGGCCCCACCTGCTAATTTACTTAATTAGATTAACCTAACCTCCTGTTAACTGTTTGAGTCACTGACTACTGGGTGCCACTGGGCCCAGTTGACCCAGTCAACTGCTGACTAGGCTGTCCCAGACAATGACATGTGGGCCCATTTGACCCTGTTGACCAGACAACTTTGACTGGTCAACTACTGACTGTACCTGCTGACTACACCCCCTCTGGCCCCACTGTTAGCCACACTGCCATATTGCTGTGTACACTTCTGTGTGCACTTAGCATTTATCCATTTATTTTTCAAAATTAAATAAATTCCGGAATATTATTAAAACTTTGAAAATTAATGTAAAATAATCCGTAAGTCGGAAGAAAATAATTTATATATGTAAGTTGCTCAGAAAAATATGACGAATCCGAATATCCCTCCGTTCGTCTGTCACACGTCCCTAGCATAGCGAACATGGAACCGTCCCCCTCCGTTTCATTTGTCCGAAAATACCAAACTTCGAGAAAACATTCTCGGATGTTTCCCCCTTCGCCGGTATCATGGAGTACCGCGTTAGAACACCCCTAGCTCTGCCTGTTGTCATGTCATGCATCTGTTTGCTTTATATTTATTGTTTCTTCCCCCTCTTCTCTCCGGTAGACCCCGAGACCGCGGCTGGTGCCACTGTGATCGACTATGTCGATGACGACCCTTCTTCCTTTTCAGCAGAGCTTCCAGGCAAGCAAACCCCCTTGATCATTCCGATATCGCCCAGTTCCTTCTCTCTCATGCTTGCAATAGATTTTGCTATTGTATTGTATTGCTCCTATTCTGATGCATAGCTTGCTTTTGTAACCTACTGTCGTACCTTACCTGCTTATCCTAAACTGCTTAGTATAGGTTGGTTAGTGATCCATCAGTGACTCCTCACCTTGTCCCAGTTGCCCCGGCTTGATGACCGATGACTCGATCAATGTGATCGACGTCCAGGGCCCGACACAGCACATCACCCCCCCCTAGTTGCTCGGCTTTGCAGAGCAACTATCGAGTGCCGAGGGTGATACCTCGTAACGCACTCCTGATGATAACTCTGTAGCGTAACTATTCGGTCGTGGTCATCGAGGGTGATTCCTCCTTCACCACTCCCGATACGACTCTGTCGTGCAACACCTCAAGTGTGAACCTTGAGGGTGATTCCTCCTAAGTTCACCTTGACGATCACATAGAGTGGAATCCATGGAGGGTGATTCCTCGGGTTTTCCCCCTTGATGTTTTGGACACGTGGTTACCTTGACTTTACTTCAGACCTTTGTTAAAGTCGGGCGGGCCCAGAGAGCACCCGCGAGGGATACATGTGAAAGTCGGGCGGGCCCGGAGAGCACCCGCGAGAGTTACGATGGTGACTGGCTGTTTAGCGGTATCACCCAGGAGGTGGTGGTAGCTCCGAACTTGTCCCGACAGTCGTCACTTCATTTAATAATGCACTAACAGGTTTGGGTATTTGTTTTGAGTTGGCCACTGGCCTATACGCACTAACCACCACGCGGGAACAGATATGGGCACTCGGCGTCATACGTTTCTTCCGAAAGCTCTGCCAGACGTCTAGTTCAGCATTGTGGCACGGTCGGATCGTGCCAACCATCCGAGGAGGCACTGGTATCCACCCTGCTCGCAACGACCTGGAGTGCAATGGGCGATGGGCCCAAGACCCCGGAGTGCTTAGCATGTAGACCGGCGGGGACCTCTCTGCTGAGTCTAGGTAGGACTACGACGTGTTGATCTTCCGAGGTCGGGCATGACCCAGGAAAATGTGTCCGGCCAGAGTAATCAAGCGTGTTGGGAAATGTGGTGCACCCCTGCAGGGAAGTTTATCTATTCGAATAGCCTTGTCCACAGTAATGGATGCTCGGAGTTGTATCCCGACCTATTATAACTATAAATGGATACTTGAGACATGAGATGGATTCATTGGCTCCGGGATTGCTTTCTCGCAGGGAGTCGAGAAAGGATCTCTAGGCGTTAATGCTACAACATGTTTGTTAATTATAAAATGCTATTCTTTACTCTTCTACATGTTGCAAGATGCTTGAAGATGCTAGTATTCGATAGGCTAGGCTTTCCCCTTCTCTTCTGGCTTTCTGCAGTTCAGTCCACAGATACAGCTCATTCCTTTGACACTGATGCATAATTAATATAGTTCTAAAGTAAGTCTTGCGAGTACTTTGGATGAGTACTCACGGTTGCTTTGCTACCTCTTTTTCCCTATACCCAGTTGTTGTGATAGGTGATGGATCCCACGAGCCAGATACCACCCCGTCGACTACTACTACATGGAGACTATCGACGACCAGGAGTAGTTAGGAGGTCCCAGGCAGGAGGTCTTGCATCTTCTATCATTGTTGTTTTTGTGCTTGCCTTCTTAAAGCAGTCTTGTTTAACTTATGTCTGTACTCAGATATTGTTGCTTCCGCTGACTTTTGTGTATCAAGCTTAGGTATTCGAGCCCTTGAAGCCCCTGGCTTGTAATATAAATCATGTATTATTTTAATTTGGGTCTAGAGTTGTGTTGTGATATCTTCCCGTGAGTCCCTGATTTTGATCGTATACATTTGCGTGTATGATTGGTGTACAGTTGAATCGGGGGCGTCACAAGTTGGTATCAGAGCCGACTGCATGTAGGAACCCTCCTTTTCAACTCCTTGGCCGAAGTTGAGTCTAGTCTTTCAAAAATTGTTTTACTAACATGGCTGTGTGGCTTACGAGCCCACGTCGCCATTGGGTGGTATTACGATATTTTATTCCTCATCTATACTTTGGGATTTTGATCTCTCTTCTACTCGGGTTAAAGTTTTCACTAACTCTAACATTAGGATCTTGTGATCACATCCACCCGGTGGTTTGTATTACCCCTTTCTCGAATTGAGGGCCAAGATCTGCTTCACAATGTTCACTGACCGCAGGATCCTCTTATCGAGGACACCCTGCGTCATCATTTGCAAATCCCTCGCTCTAGTGGCTTTCGCCGACGTTGATGTAGCCTTTGCTATGTCCCGTTGTTGTATCCCTCCATCGCGTGCGTGCGTGCCGCCTAGTATGTCTAGGGTGTTTCTTGATACGTCTCCAACGTATCTATAATTTTTTATTGTTCCATGATATTATATTATCTGTTTTGGATGTTTTATATGCATTAATATGCTATTTTATATTATTTTTCGTACTAACTTATTAACCTAGAGCCCAGTGCCAGTTTCTGTTTTTTCCTTGTTTTTGAGTTTCGCAGAAAAGGAATATCAAACGGAGTCCAAACAGAATAAAACTTTACGATGATTTTTTTGGACCAGAAGACACCTACGAGACTTGGAGTCGAAGTAAGAAGACCCACGAGGCGACGACAAGCCTGCGCCCCCCTGGCTTGTGGCCCCCTCAGGAGTCCACCAACCTACTTCTTCGTCCTATATATTCACATATATTCCAAAACCCTAGGAGAGAGCCACGAAAATACTTTTCCACCGCCGCAACCTTCTGTTCCCGTGAGATCCCATCTTGGGGCCTTTTCCGGCGATCTGCCGGAGGGGGATTCAATCATGGAGGGCATCTACATCAACCCTATTACTTCTCCGATGAAGCGTGAGTAGTTTACCTCAGACCTATGGGTCCATAGCTAGTAGCTAGATGGATTCTTCTCTCTCTTTGATTCTCAATACCATGTTCTCCTCGATGTTCTTGGAGATCTACCCGATGTAATATTCTTTTGCGGTGTGTTTGTCGAGATCCGATGAATTGTGGATTTATGATCAGATTATCTATGAATATTATTTGAATCTTCTCTGAATTCTTATATGCATGATTTGATATCTTTGTATTTCTCTTCAAATTATCGGTTTGGTTTGGCCAACTAGATTGGTATTTCTTGCAATGGGAGAGGTGCTTAGTTTTGGGTTCAATCTTGCGGTGTCCTCACCCAGTGACATAGTAGGGGTAGCGAGGCATGTATTGTATTGTTGCCATCAAGGATAAAAAGATGGGGTTTTCATCATATTGCTTGATTTTATCCCTCTACATCATGTCATCTTACTTAAGGCATTACTCCGTTCTTTATGAACTTAATACTCTAGATGCATGCTGGATAGCGGTCGATGTGTGGAGTAATAGTAGTAGATGCAAAATTGTTTCGGTCTACTTGACACGGACGTGATGCCTATATGCATAATCATTGCCTTGGATATCGTCATAACTTTGCGCTTTTCTATCAATTGCTCGACAGTAATTTGTGTTGGGAAACGTTGCATGGAAAACAAAAAAAATTCTATGCACATGGAAGATCTATCAAGGAGATGCATAGCAATGAGAGGGGAGAGTGTGTCTACGTACCCTCATAGACCGTAAGCGGAAGCGTTTCACAACGCGGTTGATGTAGTCAAACTTTCTTCGCGATCCAACCGATCTAGTACCGAACGTACGGCACCTCCGCGTTCAGCACACGTTCAGCTCGGTGACGTCCCTCACCTTATTGATCCAGCAAGATGTCGAGGTAGTAGATGACTTCCGTCAGCACGACGGCGTGGTGACGGTGATGGTGAAGTGATCTCCGCAGGACTTCGCCTAAGCACTACGAAAATATGACCGGGGTGTAAACGGTGGAGGGGGGCGCCGCACACGACTAACAATTGATCTGGTGTGTGCTAGGCGCCCCCTTCCCACATATATATAGGTGGGAGGGGGAGGGCAGAGGCCAGGAGGCGCCCCAAGTAGGACCGAATCCTACTTGGGCTCCTCCCAAGCCGCGCCCCCTTGCCATATATGTCGGAGGGGGAAGGAAAGAGGGGGGGGTAGGGAAGGAAGGGGGAATACTATTCCACTCTTTCCTTTCCCTTCCCCTCTTTCCTTCTCCTCTTAGGCCGGCCCATATGGGGGGCGCACCAGCCCCTTGTGGCTGGTGCGTTTCCCCTCTTGGCCCATAAGGCCCATATCTTTTGTCAGGGGTGTCCGGAACCCCTTCCGGTGACCCGATAAGTACCCGGTACCCCCCGAAACACTTCCGGTGTCCGAATACTATCGTCCTATATATGAATCTTTACCTCTCGACCATTTAGAGACTCCTCATCATGTCCGTGATCTCATCCAGGACTCCGAACAACATTCGGTCACCAAAACACATAACTCATATAATATTAAATCGTCATCGAACGTTAAGCGTGCGGACCCTACGGGTTCGAGAACTATGTAGACATGACCGAGACACCTCTCCGGTCAATAACCAATAGCGGAACCTGGATGCTCATATTGGCTCCTACATATTCTACGAAGATCTTTATCGGTCGAACCGTAATGACAGCATACGTAATTCCCTTTGTCCATCGGTATGTTACTTGCTCGAGATTCGATCGTCGGTATCTTCATACCTAGTTCAATCTCATTACCGGCAAGTCTCTTTACTCGTTCCGTAATACATCACCTTGTGACCAACTCCTTAGTCGTTTGTTTGCAAGCTTATGATGTGTATTACCGAGAGGACCCAGAGATACATCTCCGATACTCGGAGAGACAAATCCTAATCTCGATCTATGCCAACTCAACAAACACCTTCGGAGATACCTGTAGAGCATCTTTATAATCACCCAGTTACGTTGTGATGTTTGATAGCACACAAGGCATTCCTCTGGTATCCGAGATTTGCATAATCTCATAGTCGAAGGAATATGTATTTGACATGAAGAAAGCAATAGCAATAAAACTGAACGATCATTATGCTAAGCTAACAGATGGGTCTTGTCCATCACATCATTCTCCTAATGATGTGATCCCGTTATCAAATGACAACTCATGTCAATGGTTAGGAAACCTTAACCATCTTTGATCAACGAGCTAGTCTAGTAGAGGCTCACTAGGGACACGGTATTTGTTTATGTATTCACACATGTATTTAA
Organism: Thinopyrum elongatum; assembly: GCA_011799875.1. NCBI lineage: Eukaryota > Viridiplantae > Streptophyta > Magnoliopsida > Poales > Poaceae > Thinopyrum > Thinopyrum elongatum. The sequence continues at coordinate 618,847,513 of CM022298.1, read as the reverse complement.
GTTTCCGATCAATACAATTCTAGCATGAATAATAAACCTTTATCATGAATAAGGAAATACAAAATAACAACTTTATTATTGCCTCTAGGGCATATTTCCTTCAGTCTCCCACTTGCACTAGTGTCAATAATCTAGATTACATGGTAATGAATCTAACACCCATGGAGTCTTGGTGCTGATCATGTTTTGCTCGTGGAAGAGGCTTAGTCAACGTGTCTGCTACATTCAGATCCGTATGCACTTTGCAAATTTCTATGTCTCCATCCTTGACCTTTTCACGGATGGAGTTGAAGCGTCTCTTGATTTGTTTGGTTCTCTTGTGAAACCTGGATTCCTTCGCCAAGGCAATTGCTCCAGTGTTGTCACAAAAGATTTTCATTGGACCCGATGCACTAGGTGTTACACCTAGACCGGATATGAACTCCTTCATCCAGACTCCTTTATGTGCTGCTTCCGAAGCAGCTATGTACTCCGCTTCACACGTAGATCCCGCCACGATGCTCTGCTTGGAACTGCACCAACTGACAGCTCCACCATTAAATATAAAAACGTATCCAGTTTGTGACTTAGAGTCATCTGGATCAGTGTCGAAGCTAGCATCGACGTAACCATTTACGATGAGCTCTTCGTCACCTCCATAAACGAGAAGCATATCCTTTGTCCTTTTTAGGTACTTCAGGATGTTCTTGACCGCTGTCCAGTGATCCACTCCACTAGTAGAAAACAAGGCATTTGTCCCGGTTCCAGAGGGCCTTTAGTCCCGGTTCTGGAACCGGGACTAAAGGGGCTCCACGTGGCCGCCGGCTGGAGCGGGGCTGGAGGACCTTTAGTCCCGGTTGGTGTTACCAACCGAGACTAAAGGACCGGGACTAAAGTAATTTTCTTGAATATTTTTTTTAAAATTGAATTTTTTTTTGAATTTTTTTCCTGATTTTCAAATCTTTGAATTATTTGACAATTTAATCTCTAATCACCCCTCCTCACTGCTTCAGAATTTAATCTCTAATCTCTAATCAGCACTCATTCCAAATCGTCTAACTTCCCGGCCGGTCACCCATCCTCTCACTACTCCAGCCCAAGCACGCTTAACTTTTAGGTTCTATCACCCCTAGTTTCCAAGTCTGCACTTGTTGTTTTCCTGACAATAGTAAGCTATCAATCCTGTTAACCCTTAGGTCTTGATGTCACATGATTTAATGTTTTGATTTCAAAACAATTATTAAAATAAACAAAAATGATTAACAAACAACAATGATTAATATAAAAACTCAAAAATACTTCAAAAAAAGGAAAAATTTACAAAAAATAAAAAATTCTAAAAAAAATCAAAAAATCCAAAATAATACAAAAAGTCCAAAATAAAATAAGTAATAATAATATTGAATTTCAATGAAAATAAAATAAGTAATATTATTATTATGCCATTTATTCATTTAATATCTTCAAATCTGTAAATCGAAATTCGACAAATAATATATCCATTATTATCAGAAAAATGTGACCATGATGTCACACGCTTCACCGTTTGAGTTTGAAATTATTATTTTTAAAAACAATAATTATTTAGTAACACTAATATTTATTGAATAAGTAGTTTGACCACTGTTTGACCAGAGTTTGATCACATTTCATTTTTTTAAACTTATATTAACTGAAGAATTTTTGTGTGTTCAATATGAACCATTCAAAGCCACATCCTTAAATTTCAACCCTTTTTGACTTCATTTGCTATTTTCTCATGTATTTAATAATTCTTTGAGCTAAATTAGCCTGAAATTGAAAAGCAGTACAAATGAACTCTGAAAAGGTTGAAACTTGGCATGGTATCATCATTTCACCCAAATAGCTTGTGCTAAAAAGTTGAGAGGGTTATGGCAAAAACTGGATGCACTTCGTGTACAAACTGGACCATCTCTTTTGAAGTAACAGGGTTTCGGACGAAAACTCAGCTGTTACAAAGACATTTCATTTTTTTTATCTTATTTCAACTGAAGATTTTTTGTGTGTGCAATATGAACTATTCAAAGCCACATCCTTAAATTTCAACCCTTTTTGACTTCATTTGCTATTTTTTCATGCATTTTATGATTCTTTGAGCTAAATAAGCCTAAAATTGAAAAGCACTACAAATGAACTCTGAATACCCTCAACCCAGGACTTAAAACGTCCGAAACTCTATTCTAAACAGTAAACACCTTGGGTTCAAACCATAAAACCTAACCCTAAACTCTGAAATCTAAACCCTAGCCCTAAACCCTAAAACATCCAAAAACTCTATTTTCCCTTTGGAATTTTGTGATTTTAAAAAATTGTCCTAAACCCTAAACCCGAGACTTAAAACATCCGAAACTGTATTCTAAACAGTAAACACCTCAGGTTCAAACCATAAAACCTAACCCTAAACTCTGAAATCTAAACCCTAGCCCTAAACCCTAAAAATGTCTAAAACGTCCAAAAACTCTATTTTCCCTTTGAAATTTGATGATTTGAAAAAATTGTTGAAACGGAAAACTTGTTATTTTTTCGGATAACTCTTTTTTTCTGCAAATTTTGATATATTATTTGTATTTTTCTGAATTAGGATGATTTAGTTATGATTTTTCCAAGTTTAATGTGGTAAAAGGCTTTAGTCCCGGTTGGTGTCTCCAACCGGGACTAAAGATGGACCTTTAGTCCCGGTTGAAGACACCAACCGGGACTAAAGGGCTGGGAGAAAAAAATTAAAAGTTGAAAAAAAATTTGAAAAAAAATTGATTTTTTTCAGTCTCGGTTGGTACCTCCAACCGGGACTAAAGATAGACCTTTAGTCCTGGTTGGTGGCTAGAACCGGGACTAAAGGACCCCATTTGGTGCCGGTTTCTGCCACAAACCGGGACTAAAGGTTATGGGCCAGGAGCGAGGCCCATTGGTCCCGGTTCGTATCTGGAACCGGGACCAAAGGGGTCAGAAGAACCGGGACCAATGGCCCCCGAGGCCCGGCCGGTGCCCTGGCCTCACGAACCGGGACTGATGCCCCCTTTGGCCCCGGTTCATGAGTGAACCGGGATTAATGCCCTTACCCGGCCTGGACCAAAGCCCTGTTTTCTACTAGTGCTCCTGGATTACTTTGGTACCTCCCTGCCAAAATTATGGCAAGGCACACATCAGGTCTGGTACACAGCATAGCATACATGATAGAACCTATGGCTGAGGCATAGGGAATGAATTTCATTTTCTCTCTATCTTCTGCAGTGGCCGGGCTTTGAGTCTAACTCAACTTCACACCTTGTAACACAGGTAAGAACCCTTTCTTTGACTGATCTATTTTGAACTTCTTCAAAACTTTATCAAGGTATGTGCTTTGTGAAAGTCCTATTAAGCGTCTCGATCTATCCTTATAGATCTTGATGCCTAATATATAAGCAGCTTCACCGAGGTCTTTCATTGAAAAATTCTTATTCAAGTATCGTTTTATGCTATCCAGAAATCCTATATCATTCCCGATCAACAATATGTCATCCACATATAATATCAGAAATGGTACAGAGCTCCCACTCACTTTCCTGTAAATACAGGCTTCACCGTAAGTCTGTATAAAACCATATGCTTTGATCACTTCATCAAAGCGTATATTCCAACTCCGAGATGCTTACACCAGTCCATAGATGGATCGTTGGAGCTTGCACACGTTGTTAGCACCTTTAGGATCGACAAAACCTTCTGGTTGCATCATATACAACTCTTCTTTAAGAAATCCATTAAGGAATGCAGTTTTGACGTCCATTTGCCAGATTTCCTTATCATAAAATGCGGCAATTGCTAACATGATTCGGACAGACTTAAACATCGCTACGGGTGAGAAAGTCTCATCGTAGTCAACTCCTTGAACTTGTCGAAAACCTTTCGCGACAAGTCGAGCTTTATAGACAGTAACATTACCATCAGCGTCAGTCTTCTTCTTGAAGATCCATTTATTCTCTATGGCTTGCCGATCATTGGGCAAGTCCACCAAAGTCCACACTTTGTTCTCATACATGGATCCTATCTCAGATTTCATGGCCTCAAGCCATTTATCAGAATCTGGGCTCATCATAGCTTCTTCATAATTCGTAGGTTCGCCTTAGTCTAGTAACATGATTTCCAGAAAAGGATTACCGTACCACTCTGGGGCGGATCATGCTCTGGTTGACCTACGAGGTTCAGTAGTAACTTGATCTGAAGTTTCATGATCAACATCATTTGCTTCCTCTCTAGTTGGTATAGGCATCACTGGAACAGTTTTCTGTGATGTGCTACTTTCCAATTCGAGAGAAGGTACGATTACCTCATCAAGTTCTACTTTCCTCCCACTCACTTCTTTCGAGAGAAACTCCTTCTCTAGAAAGGATCCATTCTTAGCAACAAAGATTTTGCCTTCGGATCTGTGGTAGAAGGTGTACCCAATTGTTTCCTTAGGGTATCCTATGAAGACGCACTTCTCCGATTTGGGTTCGAGATTATCAGGCTGAAGCCTTTTGACATAAGTGTCACAACCCCAAACTTTAAGAAACGACAGCTTAGGTTTCTTACCAAACCACAGATCATACGGTGTCGTCTCAATGGATTTAGACGGTGCCCTATTTAAGGTGAATGCAGCTGTCTCTAATGCATAACCCCAAAACGATAGTGGTAAATCGGTAAGAGACATCATAGATCGCACCATACCTAATAAAGTACGGTTACGACGTTCGGACACACCATTACACTGTGGTGTTCCAGGTGGCGTGAGTTGTGAAACAATTCCACATTGTTTTAAATGAAGGCCAAACTCGTAACTCAAATATTCGCCTCCGCGATCAGATCGTAGAAACTTTATTTTCTAGTTAAGATGATTCTCCACTTCACTCTGAAATTCTTTGAACTTTTCAAATGTTTCAGTCTTGTGTTTCATTAAGTAGATATACCCATATCTACTCAAATCATCTGTGAAGGTTAGAAAATAACGATACCCGCCGCGTGCTTCAACTCTCATTGGACCGCATACATAGGTATGTATTATTTCCAACAAGTCGTTAGCTCGCTCCATTGTTCCAGAGAACGGAGTTTTAGTCATCTTGCCCATGAGGAATGGTTCGCAAGTATCAAATGATTCATAATCAAGTGATTCCAAAATCCCATTTGCATGGAGTTTCTTCATGCGCTTTATACCAATATGACCTAAACGACAGTGCCACAAATATGTTGCACTATCATTATCAACTTTGCATCTTTTGGCATCAATATTATGAATATGTGTACTACAATCGAGATTCAACAAGAATAGACCACTCTTCAAGGGTGCATGACCATAAAAGATATTATTCATATAAATAGAACAACCATTATTCTCTGACTTAAATGAATAACCGTCTCGCAATAAACAAGATTCAGATATAATGTTCATGCTCAACGCGGGCACCAAATAACAATTATTGAGGTCTAAAACTAATCCCGAAGGTAGATGTAGAGGTAGCGTGCCGACGGCGATCACATCGACCTTGGAACCATTTCCGACGTGCATCGTCACCTCGTCCTTAGCCAATCTTCGTTTATTCCGTAGCCCCTGTTTCGAGTTACAAATATGAGCAACCGAACCAGTATCAAATACCCAGGCGCTACTACGAGCATTAGTAAGGAACACATCAATTACATGTATATCAAATATACCTTTGTTCACTTTGCCATCCTTCTTATCCGCCAAATACTTGGGGCAGTTCCGCTTCCAGTGACAAGTCCCTTTGCAGTAGAAGCACTCAGTCTCAGGCTTGGGTCCAGCTTTGGGCTTCTTCCCGGGAGTGGCAACTTGCTTGCCATTCTTCTTGAATTTCCCTTTCTTTCCCTTGCCCTTTTTCTTGAAACTAGTGGTCTTGTTAACCATCAACACTTGATGCTCCTTCTTGATTTCTACCTCCGCAGCCTTAAGCATTGCGAAGAGCTCGGGAATTATTTTGTTCATCCCTTGCATATTATAGTTCATCACGAAGCCTTTGTAGCTTGGTGGCAGTGATTGAAGAACTCTGTCAATAACACTATCAACCGGAAGTTCTACTCCCACCTGAGTCAAGTGGTTATGATACCCAGACATTTTGAGTATGTGTTCACTGACAGAACTGTTCTCCTCCATCTTGCAGCTATAGAACTTGTTGGAGACTTCATATCTCTCAACCCGGGCATTTGCTTGAAATATTAACTTCAACTCTTGGAACATCTCATATGCTCCATGACGTTCAAAACGTCTTTGAAGTCCCGGTTCTAAGCCGTAAAGCATGGCACACTGAACTATAGAGTAGTCATCAGACTGTGTTTGCTAGACGTTCACAGCGTCTAGATTAGCGGGAGGGGGCTTGTCACCTAGCGGTGCATCAAGGACATAATTCTTCTGTGCAGCAATGAGGATAATCCTCAAGTTACGGACCCAGTCCGTGTAGTTGCTACCATCATCTTTCAACTTAGCTTTCTCTAGGAACGCATTAAAATTCAGGGGAACGGTAGCACGGGCCATTGATCTACAACATAGATATGCAAAACTATAAGACTAAGTTCATGATAAATTAAGTTCAATTAATCAAATTACTTAAGAACTCCCACTTAAATAGACATCCCTCAAGTCATCTAAGTGATACGTGATCCAAATCAACTAACCCAAATCCGATCATCACGTGAGATGGGGTAGTCATCAATGGTGAACATCTCTATGTTGATCATATCTACTATATGACTCACGTTCGACCTTTCGGTCTCCAGTGTTCCGAGACCATGTCTGTACATGCTAGGCTCGTCAAGTTTAACCCAAGTATTCTGCATGTGCAAAATTGTCTAACACCCGTTGTATGTGAACATAGAGTCTATCACACCCGATCATCACGTGGTGCTTCGAAACGACAAACTTTGGCAACGGTGCATACTCGGGGAGAACACTTTTTATCTTGAAATTTAGTGAAGGGATCATCTTATAATGCTACCGCCAATCTAAGCAAAATAAGATGCATAAAAGATAAACATCACATGTAATCAAAATATGTGACATGATATGGCCATCATCATCTTATGCTTTTGATCTCCATCGCCAAAGCATCGTCATGATCTACATAGTCACCGGCTCAACACCTTGATCTCCATCATTGCGTCGTGGTCGTCTCGCCAACTATTGCTTCTACAACTATCGCTAACGCATAGTGATAAAGTAAAATAATTACATGGCGTTTGCATTTCATACAATAAAGAGGCAACCATAAGGCTCCTGCTGGTTGCCGATAACTTTTAGAAAACATGATCATCTCATACAATAACATATATCACATCATGTCTTGACCATATCACATCACAACATGCCCTGCAAAAACAAGTTAGACGTCCTCTACTTTGTTGTTGCAAGTTTTACGTGGCTGCTACGGGCTTCTAGCAAGAACCGTTTTTACCTACGGCAAAAACCACAACGGTGATTCATCAAATTTGCTGTTTTAACCTTCTTCAAGGACCGACCATAGTCAAATTTGATTCAACTAAAGTAGGAGAAACAGACACCCGCCAGCCACCTTTATGCAAAACTAGTTGCATGTCTGTCGGTGGAACCGGTCTCATGTACGTGGACATGTAAGGTTGGTCTGGGCCGCTTCATCTTACAATACCGCCGAATCAAAATAAGACGTTGGTGGTAAGCAGTATGACTATCACCACCCACAACTCTTTGTGTTCTACTCGTGCATATCATCTACGCATATACCTGGCTCGGATGCCACTGTTGGGAAACGTTGCATGGAAAACAAAAAAAATTCTCCGCACACGCAAGATCTATCAAGGAGATGCATAGCAACGAGAGGGGAGAGTGTGTCTACGTACCCTCGTAGACCATAAGCGGAAGCGTTTCACAACGCGGTTGATGTAGTCAAACTTTCTTCGCGATCCAACCGATCTAGTATCGAACATACGGCACCACCGCGTTCAGCACACGTTCAGCTCGGTGACGTCCCTCGCCTTCTTGATCCAGCAAGATGTCGAGGTAGTAGATGAGTTCCATCAGCACGATGGCGTGGTGACGGTGATGGTGAAGTGATCTCCGCAGGGCTTTGCCTAAGCACTACGAAAATATGACCGGGGTGTAAACAGTGGAGGGGAGCGCCGCACACGGCTAACAATTGATCTTGTGTGTGCTAGGTGCCCCCTTCCCACATATATATAGGTGGGAGGGGGAGGGGAGAGGCCAGGAGGCGCCCCAAGTAGAACCGAATCCTACTTGGGCTCCTCCCAAGCCGCGCCCCCCCCCCCCCATGCCATATATGTCGGAGGGGAAAGGAAAGAGGGGGGAGAGGGAAGGAAGGGGGAATCCTATTCCACTCTTTCCTTTCCCTTCCCCTCTTTCCTTCTCCTCTTAGGCCGGCCCATATGGGGGGCGCACCAGCCCCTTGTGGCTGGTGCGTTTCCCCTCTTGGCCCATAAGGCCCATATCTTTTGCCGGGGGTGTCCGGAACCCCTTCCGGTGACCCGATAAGTACCCGGTACCCCCCGAAACACTTCCGGTGTCCGAATACTATCGTCCTATATATGAATCTTTACCTCTTGACCATTTCGAGACTCCTCGTCATGTCCGTGATCTCATCCGGGACACCGAACAACATTCGGTCACCAAAACACATAACTCATGTAATACTAAATCGTCATCGAACGTTAAGCATGCGGACCCTACAGGTTCGAGAACTATGTAGACATGACCGAGACACCTCTCCGGTAAATAACCAATATCGGAACCTGGATGCTCATATTGGCTCCTACATATTCTACGAAGATCTTTATCGGTCGAACCGTAATGACAACATACGTAATTACCTTTGTCCATCGGTATGTTACTTGCCCGAGATTCGATCATCGGTATCTTCATACCTAGTTCAATCTCGTTACCGGCAAGTCTCTTTACTCGTTTCGTAATACATCACCTTGTGACCAACTCCTTAGTCGTTTGCTTGCAAGCTTATGATGTGTATTACCGAGAGGGCCCAGAGATACCTCTCCGATACTCGGAGTGACAAATCCTAATCTCGATCTATGCCAACTCAACAAACACCTTCGGAGATACCTGTAGAGCATCTTTATAATCACCCAGTTACGTTGTGACGTTTGATAGCACACAAGGCATTCCTCTGGTATCCGGGAGTTGCATAATCTCACAGTCGAAGGAATATGTATTTGACATGAAGAAAGCAATAGCAATAAAACTGAACGATCATTATGCTAAGATAACGAATGGGTCTTGCCCATCACATCATTCTCCTAATGATGTGATTCCGTTATCAAATGACAACTCATGTCAATGGTTAGGAAACCTTAACCATCTTTGATCAATGAGCTAGTCTTGTAGAGGCTCACTAGGGACACGGTATTTGTTTATGCATTCACACATATATTTAAGTTTCCAATCAATACAATTCTAGCATGAATAATAAACCTTTATCATGAATAAGGAAATATAAAATAACAACTTTATTATTGCCTCTAGGGCATATTTCCTTCAATTTGTTCACCCACCGTATTATTTGCCTTCAAGAGAGAAGCCTCGAGTGAAACCTATGGCCCCCGGGTCTATTTTCCATCATATATTTTCAGATCTATACATAAAAAATACCAAAAATACCTTGCTGCAATTTATTTACTTTACTTTTATTTTATGTTTTGGCAATCTTATATACCTATCTCTATCAGATCTCACCTTTGCAATTGACTATGAAGGGATTGACAACCCCTTTATCGCGTTGGGTGCAAGTGTTTGATTGTTTGTGCAGGTGCATAGATTGGGGACTTGCTTGTACCTCCTACTGGATTGATACCTTGGTTCTCTAACTGAGGAAATACTTATCTCTACTTTGCTACATCACCCTTTCCTCTTCAAGGGAAAAACCAACGCAAGCTCAAGAAGTAGCATTTCTCTTGTCCGAACTCATACGAGCAACGTGTAATTGGCTCCGTATATGTATATGTATGTCTTTAATGACTACTGCTTTCTACATACTGCGCCTTTGCTCATTGCTAAAGTTACATCATGAATGACTCCATACACTTGTTCCACCCCTTGCTAAACTACCCCATGTTGCATTTAAGCAGGATGGTTAGAGCCGCTGGTCGTGGCCGTGGTGGCAACAATCCACCACCGCCCGAATACATGGTCGGAATGATAAAGCAGTTGAGCTGAATCGCCAGTTCATGGAAGGAGTCATGGCTGAGTTCCCGCGTCCCAATATGAATCGGCAACCAGCCCCAGTGACTCTGCAAGACTTTGCGCGTCTCAACCCTGTCATCTACCACAGCTCAACTCAGCCCCTTGATGTTGATGATTGGCTCCGTGACTTCACTTTTGAGCTGGCGTCTGCTAATGTAGCCCCTGCCAGCTATGTCACCTTCATGGCATAATATCTAAAGGGTCCCGCTGCTCAATGGTGGGACAGCCACAAGTGTTCCTTACCTTTTGGAACCGCCATCACTTTGCCGGAATTCCAAGCTGCATTCCGCGAGCCAATGTCGAACCACCATGGTTAGTCACAACGTCCCTGTTGAACTTGAAGGGATAGAATTCCATGTTTGCCCCCATTGTTTTGAAGTCTTTCAATATCGACCTCATTATGGGAATGGAATGGTTGAGAACACATACCGCTTCTATCATTTGCGCCACTAAAACCGTCCATCTACTACATCCTTCAAATGAGATATTAAGCTACCATGCTCATCTTATTCGAAATGCCAAAGCATTAATTCATTCCTTGAAAGCGTGAAGCTCTTCTCCTTTTGTGAGAATTGATAATGCTCCCTCACCAATGTTTGCACTAAAGTTGTGGCGACATTTCCTTTTGGAAATCGTTGCAAGATCTTCACCGAACATCAAGTATGAAGTATCTGTCTGGTCCGTGTTCTCATTCAGATTGAACGTCGCACGTGTCAGAGGGCTATCAAATTTCTAAAAGTTCAATGGTCAAATCCTTCTAAAGATGAAGCCACTTGGGATCGCGAGGATCGTCTTCGTGATGAATACCCCGCTTTTGTTTCCGTCTACCTCCTAAAATCTCGGGACGAGATTTCTTGTAGTGGAGGAGATTTGTAACACCCGGCTAATTAAGCTACAGTAATCCTCTGTTAATGGTGCCGTGTCATCACATTACTGCTGCTAATCCTCACTTGATCCAAATCACAATCCAAATTCAAATTAAAGTCCAAAATTCAAAATTTTCAAACATGCAAACAAAAATGTTCAAAGTGTGGCAAATATTCCATAACTAATTATGGTGGTGAACCAACATTTTTATGAAATGGTTTAATGCCCTAAACTAATTAAAACAGTGGCTGAAAACAATTATTAAATGCCTTTAATAATAAATCAAATACAAATCTATTTTATTAAAGTGCCAAATCATTTAGGGCAGTAGCCTAATTGTAAATACTAAATTAGGGGCTTAGATCATATTTTATAAAACTAAAATATATAGAAAATAAATTAGAAAACAGAAAAGATTAAAAGAAAAGGAAAATACAAAAGGAAAATAAGAAAAAAAAGAGAGGAAACCCCACCCCACTGCCCCTTGGCCTTGGCGGCCCAGCCAGCTGGCCCGGCCCAACATACCCTCCTGTCGTCTTCCTCCCCGCGCCCTGTTCCCCCGACCGCGCCCGAACAGCGGCGCGTCGCCATCGAACCCCCTCGCCCCTCCTCCTACCCCACTCGCTCGCTCTCCCCCTCCTCTAGATCCCCCGATGCCTCGGCCTCCTCCCCACCTACCCCACTCGCTTGCTCTCCTCCCTCTCTCCCCCCTCTAGATCCGCCTCGCCGATGCGCCCGACGCCGCCCGCCTCGCTCCGCCGCGGCCATCGGCCACCTCCCGTCCCGCTGTCGTGTCCATGAAGGCCGCCTCTATCCACTACACCCTCCACGGCGACGCACTGGAGCCGAAGGCCGCCTACGCCGCTGCCCCGAGTCGTCTTCTTCCTCGGCTCGCCGTCGTCTTATTCAATGCCGGCGCCCACTACGGCTACTAAGCCCCCCACCGGGCCATCGTGAGCCTCCCCGATGAGCACCGGACGTCCTCCCCCTCTCCCTGCTCCCTTCCGTCCCCGTAGCCCTGCTAGCCGCCATGGCCGTAGGTCGTTTCCGCCGCGCCACTCGTCGTCGTCGTTTCGGTCGACGTTGAGCTCGACCGAGTCCTCGGCCGTGATCCTCGACGCCGTAGGAACCCGTAGCGCCCTCCAGTTCGCCCCCTCGCCCCCTCTAGCGTCATCCCCGCCATTGCCCGAAAGCCGCCGCCACTGCAGCTCGTCGCCGGCGCCCTTCCCCGCCTCCCCAGCTACTGTCGTGGCCATCACTCGACGCGGCTTCGCCTCCGCGTTCGAATGCGCTATCGCGCGGGCCAAACGGTCTCCCATAGCCGTTTGCCGATGAAGCCCCGAGCCACTCCACCATGCGCAAGGTCGCTGGAGCACCGTCACCGTCGCGCCCCCGCGTGTGGGTCACTGCCAGATGGGCCCGTCCCGTTTAGCCACTAACCACCATGCCACTAACCCACTGACACGCTGGCCCCACCGCCTAGTTTAAAACGTTGGGTTAACTACAGTCACTGACCCACGGGCCCCACCTACTAATTTACTTAATTAGATTAACCTAACCTTCTGTTAACTGTTTGAGTCACTGACTACTGGGTCCCACTGGGCCCAGTTGACCCAGTCAACTGCTGACTAGGCTGCCCCAGACAACGACTGTTGGGGAACATAGTAGTAAATCAAAAAAAATTCTACGTATCACCAAGTTCAATCTAGGAGAAGCTTGCAACAAGAGAGAGGGAGTGCATCTTCATACCCTTGAAGATCGCTAAGCGGAAGCGTTACAAGGAACACGGATGATGGAGTCGTACTCGCGGCGATTCAAATCGTGGAAGATCCGATCTAGCGCCGAACGGACGGCGCCTCCGCGTTCAACACACGTACAGCCCGGGGACGTCTCCTCCTTCTTGATCTAGCAAGTGAAGAGGAGAAGTTGAGGGAGGGCTCCGGCAGCACGACGGCGTGGTGGTGGAGGAGCTCGTGGTTCTCCGACAGGGCTTCGCCAAGCACTACGGAGGAGGAGGAGGTGTTGGAGAGGGGAGGGCTGCGCCAGGGAAGGGGTGCTGCTGCCCTCCCACCCCCCCTCTATTTATAGGGAGAAGGGGAGAGGGGGCCGGCCCCCTTAGATCCCATCTAAGGGGAGGGGCGGCGGCCAGGGGGGGAAACTTACCCCCCAAGCAAGGTGGGAGGCGCCCCCACCCCCTAGGGTTTCCAACCATAGGCGCCTTGGGCCCCTTGGGGGGGCGCACCAGCCCACCAGGGGCTGGTTCCCTCCCTTGCTCAGCCGACTTGGCCCACCGGGGCAGGTGGCCCCACCCGGTGGACCCCCGGACACCTTCCGGTGATCCCGGTACAATACCGATAACCCCCGAAACCATTTCGGTGACTGAAACTGGACTTCCCATATATAATTCTTCACCTCCGGACCATTATGGAACTCCTTGTGACGTCCGGGATCTCATCCGGGACTCCGAACAACCTTCGGTAACCACATACAATTTCCCATAACAACTCTAGCATCACCGAACCTTAAGTGTGTAGACCCTACGGGTTCGGGAACCATGCAGACATGACCGAGACATCTCTCCGGCCAATAACCAACAGCGGGATCTGGAAACCCATGTGGGCTCCCACATGTTCCACGATGATCTTATCGGATGAACCACGATGTCGAGGATTCAATCAATCCCGTACGCAATTCCCTTTGTCCATCGGTATGTTACTTGCCCGAGATTCGATCGTCGGTATCCTTATACCTTGTTCAATCTCGTTACCGGCAAGTCTCTTTACTCGTTCCGTAACGCATGATCCCGTGACTAACTCCTTAGTCACATTGAGCTCATTACGATGATGCATTACCGAGTGGGCCCAGAGATACCTCTCCGTCATACGGAGTGACAAATCCGAGTCTCGATTCGTGCCAACCCAACAGACACTTTCGGAGATACCTGTAGTGCACCTTTATAGTCACCCAGTTACGTTGTGACGTTTGATACACCCAAAGCATTCCTACGGTATCCGGGAGTTGCACAATCTCATGGTCCAAGGAAATGATACTTGACATTAGAAAAGCTCTAGCAAACGAACTACACGATCTTGTGCTATGCTTAGGATTGGGTCTTGTCCATCACATCATTCTCCTAATCATGTGATCCCGTTATCAACGACATCCAATGTCCATGGTCAGGAAACCACATCCATCTATTGACCAACGAGCTAGTCAACTAGAGGCTCACTAGGGACATGCTGTGGTCTATGTATTCACACATGTATTACGGTTTCCGGTTAATACAATTATAGCATGAACAATAGACAATTATCATGAACAATTATAGCCACAGCCATCTATAGATTTTGCTACTGTATTTGATTGCTCCTATTCTGATGCATATCCTACATTTATAACCTGCTGTTGTACCTTACCTGCTTATCCTAAACTTCTTAGTATAGGTTGGTTAGTGATCCATCAGTGACCCCTCACCTTGTCCCAGTTGCCCCGGCTTGATGACCGATGACTCGATCATCGTGATCGACGTCCAGGGCCCGACACAGCACATCACCCACCCCCTTAGTTGCTCGGTTCTGCAGAGCTACTCTCGAGTGCCGAGGGTGATACCTCGTAATGCACTCCTGATGATAACTCTGTAGTGTAACTATTCGGTCATGGTCATCGAGGGTGATTCCTCCTTCACCACTCCCGATACGACTCTGTCATGCAACACCTAAAGTGTGAACCTTGAGGGTGATTCCTCCTAAGTTCACCTTGACCATCACATCGAGGGTGATTCCTCGGGTTTTCCCCCTTGATATTTTGGACACATGGTTACCTTGACTTTACTTCAGACCTTTGTTAAAGTCGGGCGGGCCCAGAGAGCACCCGCGAGAGATACCTGTGAAAGTTGGGCGGGCCCGGAGAGCACCCGTAAGAGTTACGGTGGCGGCTGGCTGTTTAGCGGTATCACCCAGGAGGTGGTGGTAGCTCCGAACTTGTCTAGACAGCCGTCACTTCATTTAATAATGCACTAACAGGTTTGGGTATTTGTTCTGAGTTGGCCACTGGCCTATACGCACTAACCACCATGCGGGAACAGATATGGTCACTCGTCATCGTACGTTTCTTCCGAAAGCTCTGCCAGACGTCCAGTTCAGCATTGTGGCACGGTCAAATCATGCCAACCATCCGAGGTGGCACTGGTATCCACCCTGGTCGCAACGACCTAGAGTGCAATGGGCGATGGGCCCAAGACCCTGGAGCGCTTAGGATGTAGACCGGCAGGGACCTCTCTGCTGAGCCTAGGTAGGACTACGACGTGTTGATCTTCCAAGGCCGGGCATGACCCAGGAAAGTGTGTCCGGCCCGAGTAATCAAGCGTGTTGGGAAATGTGGTGCACCCCTGCAGGGAAGTTTATCTATTCGAATAGCCTTGTCCACGGTAATGGACGCTCGGAGTTGTATCCCGACCTATTACAACTATAAATGGATACTTGAGACATGAGATGGATTCATTGGCTCCGGGATTGCTTTCTCGTAGGGAGTCGAGAAAGGATCTCTGGGCGTTAATGCTACAGCATGTTTGTTAATTATAAAATGATATTCTTTACACTTCCACATGCTGCAAGATGCTTGAAGATGCTAGTCTTCAATAGGCAAGGCTTTCCCCTTCTCTTTTGGCTTTCTGCAGTTCAGTCCACAGATACAGCTCATTCCTTTGATACTGATGCATAATTAGTATAGTTCTGATGTAAGTCTTGCGAGTACTTTGGATGAGTACTCATGGTTGCTTTGCTACCACTTTCCCCTATACCCGGTTGCTGCGATCAGGTGGTGGATCCCAGGAGCCAGATGCCACCCCGTCGACTACTACTACATGGAGACCATTGATGACCAGGAGTAGTTAGGAGGTCCTAGGCAGGAGGCCTTGCCTCTTCGATCGTTGTTGTTTTTGTGCTTGCCTTCTTAAGGCAATCTTGTTTAACTTATGTCTGTACTCAGATATTGTTGCTTCCACTGACTCTTGTGTATCGAGCTTAGGTATTCAAGCCCTCGAGGCCCCTAGCTTGTAATATAAAGCTTGTATTATTTTAATTTGTGTCTAGAGTTGTGTTGTGATATCTTCCCGTGAGTCCCTGATTTTGATCGTACACATTTGCGTGTATGATTAGTGTACGGTTGATCGGGGGCGTCACACCACCCTGGGGGTGTCTCCCATGGCAAAAAACCAACACCCTGGGCTTTGTTGTCCAGTAGGTGGCTGAGAGCCGCCATGAGAGCCTCTAGGGTGAAGCCACCTTGGTCCATGACGGAGCTATAGAGGTCAGGGTGGACGTCGACTGGCTTGCTCTCTCTGATGGCGGCGACGACGTCCTTCACAGCCTGAGTCATGCTGCTGAAGAATGTTAGCTCGTCCTCCATCAAGTCTCCCCTCTTCCTCTTCCTCTTCCTACCAAGGACCGGAACATGCTCACCATCCTTCTCAAGACCATCAAGGTTGATGGTGTTCTACTCCTGGGTGTCTGGATACCCGGGCATTGGCGAGCCCAGCGGATGACCGGAGCCCAGGGCATGCTTGTCGGTTGCCAACCCGAAGGAGAAGATCTGCTGCATCTGGTGGTAGTTCTGGATGGGTGTGTTGAGAAACTCTGCGTGCTTGGGGTGAGCCTAAGAAAGAAACATGACAAAGTGGTTAGTTGGAATGACAATGGTACATAGGCTTAAACAGCTGGTTAGTTAGAATGCATGGTTTGTGAGCTAACCGTGATGTGGCCTTGGTTGTGCTCTGCCTCCAAAAGGATCGAGTAGGTGTCCTCATCCCATGAAGCGTCGCTCGGGTCTCTGAGCTTGGAAGCTGTGATCCACCTCGCTCTCCACTTCCCGAGGTGGTTGTAGACCAGGGTCGAGCTGACCTCCTATCCACAAAACTCGAACACCTGCTTTGCAACAACGTTCAAGTGCACCTCCTTGAAGCTCTTGTCAGTCCTGACCCCACTAGCTATGATCTCACACATCTTGTTAAGCACGAACGTCGACATAAACGGCTGGCACTTCATGGAGTTCCCCCTGTCGTCCTTCTTATACGTTGCGGCTTCCTTTTGAGCAGCAGCATGAGCATCATTTGGCCGAGCCAACACAAATGGAGGAACCGTAGCCGGCACCTCAAAAATGTCTAAATCAGGAAGCATCTGGTCGATGGGAGGCTAAGAGTCCTCGATGTCGGACGCCAGGAACTAGCTCTAGGACAGGACGATGGCCTGACTAAACTTTTGCGTGCTCATCTCCTACAAGTGTAAGCATCATCAAGACCACAATACACTACACATGGATAGTACGAACTACCACTAAACATGGATAGTAGGAACGAACAGATAGATCGAACGAGCACTACCACCTGCACAGATGGATGATCTAGTTCAACACACCATCTCAAATCATAGCAAGGAGTTCAACAAACTAGCACAAATACTTGCACACTAGCATACCGGACATCAAGCATACTACCAATCCACCCATCACCACTAGAGATCTATCCATGGAGATGCATAGCAACAAGAGGTGAGAGTGTGTCTACGTACCCTCGTAGACCGTAAGCGGAAGCGTTTAGTAACGCAGTTGATGTAGTCGAACTTCTTCGCGCTCCAACCGATCAAGTACCGAACGTACGGCACCTCCGCGTTCAGCACACGTTCAGCTCGGTGACGTCCTCCACCTTCTTGATCCAGCAAGATGGCGAGGTAGTGGATGAGTTCCGACAGCACGACGGCGTGGTGACGGTGATGGTGAAGTGATCTCCGTAGGGCTTCGCCTAATCACTACGAAAATATGACCGAGGATGTAAACGGTGGAAGGGGGCGCCGCACACGGCTAAGCAATTGTTGTGATTGTGCTAGGCGCCCCCCTCCCACATATATATATAGGTGGGGGAGAGGAGGGAGCAGCCAGGAGGCGCCCCCAAGTAGGCCGAATCCTACTTGGGGTCCTCCCCAAGTGGTGCCCCCCCTTCCTTATATAGGTGCGGGAGGAAGGCAGAAGGAGGTGGTGCCTCCCCCCCCCCCCCTTTCATTTCTCCCATGAGGAGGGAAAGGTAGGAGGGGCCACCCCTCCCCTTTCCTTCCCCATACGGCCGGCCGGCCAGGGAAGGGGCGCACCAGCCCCCTTGTGGGCTGGTCTGTCCCGCCCCCCCTTAGCCCATTAGGCCCATATACCTACCAGGGGCCCGATGACTACCCGGTGCATCCCGAAACTCTTCCGGTGTCCGAATATCATCGTCCTATATATCAATCTTTACCTCTCGACCATTTCGAGACTCCTCGTCATGTCTGTGATCTCATCCGGGACTCCGAACAACATTAGGTCACCAAATCACATAACTCATATAACACTATATCGTCAACGAACGTTAAGCGTGCGGACCCTACGGGTTCGAGAATTATGTAGACATGACCGAGACACATCTCCGGTCAATAACCAATAGCGGAACCTGGATGCCCATATTGGTTCCTACATATTCTACGAAGATCTTTATCGGTCGAACCGTTATGACAACATACGTAATTCCCTTTGTCCATCGGTATGTTACTTGCCCGAGATTCGATCGTCGGTATCTTCATACCTAGTTCAATCTCGTTACCGGCAAGTCTCTTTACTCGTTCCGTAATACATCACCTCGTAACTAACTCCTTAGTCATTTGCTTGCAAGCTTATGATGTGTATTACCGAGAGGGCCCAGAGATACCTCTCCGATACTCGGATTGAAAAATCCTAATCTCGATCTATGCCAACTCAACAAACACCTTCGGAGATACATGTAGAGCATCTTTATGATCACCCAGTTACGCTGTGACGTTTGATAGCACACAAAGTATTCCTCCGTTATCCGGGAGTTGCATAATCTCATAGTCGAAGGAATATGTATTTGACATGAAGAAAGCAATATCAATAAACTGAACGATCAATATGCTAAGCTAACGGATGGGTCTTGTCCATCACATCATTCTCCTAATGATGTGATCCCGTTATCAAATGACAACACATGTCTATGGTTAGGAAATCTTAACCATCTTTGATCAACGAGCTAGTCTAGTAGAGGCTTACTAGGGACACGGTATTTGTTTATGTATTCACACATGTATTTAAGTTTCCGATCAATACAATTCTAGCATGAATAATAAACCTTTATTATGAATAAGGAAATATAAAATAACAATTTTATTATTGCCTCTAGGGCATATTTTCTTCGGAAACAACTACTAGCATGCTTCAAATCCATAACCACTAGCTACTAGAACATCACACACACACACACAGATCGAAAGATCTAACCCTACCACATGCTCACAAATCTAGATAGAACTAGTAGAGAGAAGGGGGGGGGGGGGGTGATGAACTCATAGACGCCATCGGAGCAGCCTTGGAGGAGGCGCTGAACACGACGGAGAAGAGGAGTCATCGAATCGCTGCCGCCGGCAACCGGTGGCCGGAGCAGTTGTGACGCTTACCTCGTTGTCGATGTGGATCTGTGCCGGAGGGAAAGCTCGAGAGGGGGCAAGTGGTGGCGTGAGTTTTGCCGTTGCAGTCACACTAGCTATATAGGGTGATCGAATCGGCGGGCGGTGACGCGAATTCGTCCAGCTGCTTTTTTGGAGACGCGCACGAGCTCCCACCATCTCCGTGGGCGCGGGAGGTCAGCGCCACATTGCCCTCCCCTGCATCGCTCAAGCCTGGCTCGCTGGAAACTACTGATTTAGATGTTCCTAGCGGGCCTGGCTGAGGACTGCTTTAAGATTCGTGCGGGCCAAGATTCTGATGCATGACAGGCAACCAAACATCCCGTTTTCTTTTCGGACGAGTCTGACTAGGCCTAATGCGAGCAACCAAACGCACCCTAAATTTTGGATCACGACCCAAGAGGAATGCATGGACCCTGGAGGCTGCCTGCAACTACATATCAAAGCCCGAGCGACTGTTTCAGATTCACATCACGGGGAGCCAAGCAGCCCCAGCGCCTCGTCATCGTGATGCATGAGACAACGATCCATGATTGACATGGACCCCGGCAGGCCAGCTCTAGCTGATCTGAGCTCAGCTCAGCTCTCCGAGTACAGTGCACTCACTTGCTGTGTTTGTTTAAAGGCGAAAGATTCTGACAGACAGCCAGCCTTTGTAGGGAAGCTCTCCACGTTCCTCCCGTCCCGCCCGCACATGCGCTCGCCGACCGGGCGCCAATGCCATTGCTCGGCGGCTCGCGTCGGTTGACGGACACGTTGTACTACTGTTCCAAGTTCGCGCGGCGCGGCCGGGGTGGTTGGCTGGTTGGTGATGGCGCTTGCAATGCCTAGCAGGCTTCTCTGTCGCCGGGGGCTATAATATAGTTCGGTCCGTCGGCCCTGTTGTGGGTGAGGGCGGTTCTTCGGAGGTGCTCGCAATGGGGAAGGCTGGGCGGTGGCTGAGGAGCATCTTGGCCGGGAAAAGGGATGGCGGCAGGAGAGGCGGCAAGCGGGGGCAGTCACAGTGTGACTCGACGCCTTTGGCTGAGCTGCCGGCGGCCGCGAGCCCGAGGGAGAAGAGGCGTTGGAGCTTCCGGAGGCCTGCGGCGGCGGTCAAGACCGCGGCACCGTCGCCGTTGGCCCTGGAAGCAGGCGGTTTGTCGGTGTCGGTGTCGGTGTCAGAGCGCGAGCTTGAGCAGAGCAAGCACGCCGTGGCGGTGGCCATGGCGACCGCAGCGGCTGCTGATGCCCCTGCCGCGGTCATACACTTGACGACCCCAGAGGCGGAGGACGACCTCAGCCTGTATGCAACCCCTATCGAGGAGGCCGCCGCCGCAAGGATCCAGGCCACCTTCAGAGGCTACCTGGTGAGCTTGCCTTGTTGACACGAACAAGTTTCATAATGTGTTAGTCCATCCATCTTCATGTGATTAGCTCAGTTAAAACACAATGTTAATACATACTGTACTCCTGATTTAGCAATGCACGTTAAACCAAATGTCGATGCAATTGAACAAATTCTGCAGTAACAGAAGCATTTCTTTTCTGATTTGAGCTGAGCATGTGACGTGCTGATGCAGGCAAGGAAGGCTCTGTGCGCCCTCAGGGGTCTGGTGAAGCTGCAGGCGCTGATCAGGGGCCACCTGGTGAGGAAGCAGGCCAGAGCCACGCTCCGCCGCATGCAGGCCCTCCTCATGGCGCAGACCCGCCTGCGCGCGCAGCGCATGCGCATGCTCGAGGACGAAGACCACGCCGCCGCCGCCCCTGTCGACCGCCGGTCGCCGCAGCACCCCAGACGCCGCCGCTCCTACGTAAGCCCGCACGCGAGCGCTAGTACGTAGTACCTTGAGATCGTGCAGGCCGGCATGGTTGAATCAGGGAATGTGCATGCAGGAGATGGACAGGTCCGGCGAGGAGCATGCCAAGATCGTCGAGATGGACATGGGGGAGCCGCCGCGGCGCGGGCGGAGCAGCTGCTCGGTCGCGGCGAGCGAACCATGGTCGACAGAGCGCCGGCGAGCCGAGTACTACGGCCCCGGCCAGTCCTCGCCAGCGCCGTCGGCCGCGTTCACCGAGATCACGAGCCCGCGCGCCTACAGCGGGCACTTCGAGGACTTCGAGCCGGCGACGGCGCGTGTCAGCTCGTACGTGCCGGCAGGTCCCGCCGACGAGGGCGAGTCCGCGTCCGAGTTCTTCCCGAACTACATGGCCAACACCCAGTCGTCGCGCGCCAAGGCCCGGTCCCAGAGCGCGCCGAAGCAGAGGCCCGACTCGCCGTCGCCGCTGGAGCGGCAGCCGAGCCGGCGCCGCGGTGGCCCGGCGCCCCTGCCGAGAAGCGTCAAGATGCAGCGGTCGTCGTCGCACGTCGGCGTGCCATCGTCGGCGGCCGCCATGTACGCACAGTACTACCCGTGGTCGGTGAAGCTGGACCGGTCCAGCGCGTCGCTCCATGAGAGCGAGTGCGGGTCGACGAGCTCCGTCCTCACCGCAGCTACCACCGTCGGTTACAGCCGCTCCCTGGTCGGATTCGAGGTGCGCGACCATGATTGGATCACAAGTTCACAACACACACAAACACATTTCTTGGTTTCTTGTATTTCTGCATTTGATTGCTGACTGATGAGAACTTGTTGATCTTGCTTCTCGTGCTGTTTCAGGTGCACAGGAACCAGTACTGAGTCACTGGTAGCCGAAGCAAGATATAGTAACTCAACTTCAGAAAAATTCGAAGATAATGTGCACTGTGTGCGTGTCAAATCTGGGCGCTCCCCACATAAAAAAAAAAAACAAATTGTGGGCGCTCCATGCCTTGTGGGTTGTGGCTCGACCCCTTGCTGCGTTTTTTCCTTTTTTTTTTGAGAATCCCCTTGCTGCATTTCAGTAAAGTGATCTGTTCATAAATCTGAACAATCTCGCGCGGTCAAATGCCCAAAATGGGCGCGGCTAGACGTAAGTCGTCTGACTTTCAAATTCGGGTCAGTCGACCATTCTCAACCGTACGATGAAGATCCAATGGCGTCTGGCTTTCTTCTTCCTTCTTCCCGCACCGTCGCATGGGCCGCCGGCCGAACCACCTGCGACCACCACCCGCAGCCTGCGGCGCTCCCGCGACCGCCTCGCCGCCCCGCCCTCCCCTGAACCGCCCCCGACCATCCCTCTAGCCTCGCCCACGTCCAGTTTTTTCTCCGGCGAAACCCCACCACCGCCCGCACCACCACCGTCCACCACCGCCCCCACCCTAAACCCTAAGATAGATAATGGAGTAGCCCTCCGACAAGCCCCTTTCTTCTCCTTCCTCCCCTCCGACCTTCCTCCATGCAAATTTATTCGGGAATCTAAAAATCGACTGACCCATTAGCTAAAGTCAGTCAATTGACATTTAGCTAATGTGGCCCAAAATAATTTGTACAGCCATCCGAGTTGTATGCTTTTTATGAGACTAGCAAATATGCCCATGTGTTAGAACTAAATAAAAATTCATTGCACTGCCCTAGGCCAACAAGTATGGTCTAAAACACATTGTTTGATTTTGACCCACGTCAATTATTCCCAACATGAAGAAGAGTTGTTTGCTTTCAGCTAGACTATATTTGCAAAGCGGCTAAGAAATGTATGCATTATTCGGTTTGGGCTAGAACACAACAGAGGAAGAAACAATGATTGCTTTGGCAACATGGTCATGACTGAGTGGACTTGATCGACGGCTGCCGCGCCTCCCCGACTGCTAGCCCCGCAGAGATTGCATCATCCCTTCCTAAAATGTGTTTAAGTGAACTTGACAAACTAACAGGGCACTACTTATACTACTTAATATCTGAAATTATGGGACCAAATAGATGCACTATCCAGTTCAAATCAATTCATTTCCTAATGATTTAAAACATAGTGGTTATCCTTAATTAAAAGAACGTACTCACTCTATTCAAATATCTAAGGCTTAATATGTATTTTGAGGTGCCTTTGACCACCGGTCAGAGAAATAATAAATGACATGCATTATCGAAAAGTATATAGCCAAATTCGTATGAGAAAAAAATTTCTATTGATATACTTATTAAATCATACATCTGGTATATATATCATTAATCTTATCAATATCAAAGACAACCTCAAAAAATGTATTAGGCCCTATGTATTTGGATGAAAGGAGTAAGTAGGCTGACTTGAAGGAGTAGGGCGTTTCGGTGCCCAGGCTCATCTGCACCCGGTTAGAAAAAAAATTCGTAAAAAAATAAAAAATAAAATAAAAAAACTCCAATTTTTTTGTGCGGTAGAAAATTTGATGCGTGAGGCCCGCTCCAAATTTGAAATCATTTTGACATCTGAGCAACTCTCAGCAAAAAAGACAAATCGGGCCAAAACAGTACATGAATAGTAAACTTTTTTACAGACCCCCAATTTGTCTTTTTTGCCGAGAGCTACTCAGATGTCCAAATGATTTGAAAATTGGAGTGGACCTCACGCATCAAATTGTCTACCGCACAAAAAAATGGAATTGTTTGAATTTTTCTAGTATTTGTTTTGATTTTTTTCGTCAGTGCGGGTGTAGAGATGGATTTTCGGACTTGAAGTACATAATTTCCTAATGATCAAATCATTTCCTACCTGATGGGGGGGGGGGGGGGGGGGACACAACCCAGACAAACCGGCCGCAGCCTGGGGTGTGAAGAGGAAAAATAAATGAGTCAATTACACCGGTGGTGTTTGAACTTGGCGTAGATGGACACTTTGGTGCTAGAACTTGTGGCATACATTAAACTGATGCAAATACATGGCTCGGACATACAAATACGGTGCATATCACGTTTTCGATACGAAACAATGCTGACTTGGCATGCCGGCGCGGCATGGAGCCCGATGTCAGTGACTGGAAGGCTGAGAGGAGGGTGTGTGGCATGTTTTTTTCTGCAAAACCCCCCCTTGAATTGGCATTTTATTTTTTCGCCTCATGAGATGTGGGTCCCATCACTGACAGCACATAGTAGGACGTAGCCACTCCTCATTCTACTATTCACGTCACAAAATGGATAACTACACATAATGTAACAGAACAAACACGCTCCTGGAGCTGAAATGGACTATGATCAATGTGGCCATTTGCACCTGTTCTTTTTTTAGAAATTTGTAAAAGGTATGTCAATTCTAATCTCAGTAATAAAAAAATGTTTAATTATTCGTGTGGTATAAATATTATACATACAAACTAAATAATTTACGTTTCATAAGTGTTCATGTATTATTTTAAAAATATTCATATATTTAAATTAATATTTATGAATTACAACAATGTTTGGATAATTAATAACAATACAAAAATATTACAATTCCAAAATATTATTTTAATTAAAAAAACATTTCCGTAATTATACGCACATTTTTATAGTTCATTTTTTGTATAAATAAATATTCGTAATTTAAAATTTCATATGAATATTCATTCGTGGCTAATATTTAAATTATAATTTTTTTGAATATAAATCATGAGTGAAAATTATACCGCATGAATGTTTGTATTCATCATTTTTGTATAATTTAAATATAAGCTACAAGTGTATAACTTTTCTGTATCCATTAAATATTTTACTTAATAAAAATTTAAGTGTCCGTATTTAGCAAACATTTTTATATAATACATGGGTGAATATTTAAATGTTTTTATTTACTAATCATTGTTTGTATGTAATAATTATAACACATGAATATTTGAACATTATTTTTATTACTTACATTTTACAAATGAATTAAAAAAACTACTGTGTGCAAAATGGGCCGCGCTATTTGCAGCTCATATAAGTCCCACATGCGTCCTCCTGTATCTCAAAAAAAAAAAACAAGCACCTCTAAAAAAAAACACATGCGTACTACATTAAAGGTTGTTATCAGTATTTGTCAATGGTGGAGTGGTATGGAGTATGGACGGCTAGCTATCCAGCAGTTGGTCTCGAGTTATTTTCACATACTGGCAGGCGGGCCCCACGTGTCACAGAGTCGAAATGAAATGGCATCTGCCGCGTTGATAGAGCTTTTTGCGAGAAATAAATTTTTTGAGGGGGTTTTCGGAAAAAAAAAGGCCACACACGCTCCTCGACGCCTTCCAGTCACTGTCAGCGGGCCCCACGCCACGCTGGCGCGCCAAGTCAGCGTCATTTCGTATCCAAATGCGATTAGCACCGTATTTGCACGACCGAGCCGAGTTTCTGCACCAGTTCAATGTATGTCGCAAGTTCTAGCACCAAAGTGACCGTTTACGCCAAGTTTAAGCACCATCGGTGAATTGACTCAAAATAAATCTATGAGACCGGATGCGAGAATAGGTCCGGTCTCCTATATATTTTTTTCCGTTAATAGAAGAAATCTAGGAAGATGGTACATGCTAAATTTTCATACGTATAAATATTCAGAACCTAGGCATTATGTGCCTTCGCTTAGTACAGATGGGCAGAAGGGTTAGCAATACAATGAAGATAATCTGACATTTAGTTCTGTGTTATGAAGAAACAACAAGAAACACACAACATCCAAATCCTCTTAATGAGAAATGTCATGTGATTTCATTGGCTAACATTACAATCAGCAAATAATAGATCGGATAAACTGCAAAAAATCTCTAAAGCCTCATGTAAACATCAAAGTGATCGCTATAGCCTCGTATAAATAGGTAGCTGGCATCAAAGTACCTATCTTGTTGTCTAGTGTTTGACTCTTTGATGCAAGGAATGTAGACCCATTGCAAGGATTTTGTGGTGCTACTCGAGAAGATGCAGACCATATGAGAGAGGACTTACTGGACACGGCGACAACCAGTCCGTGCTATCTCACCATCCATTTTTGTTGCCGGGATTCGTGTCGTTATGTTTTATAGACCGCTTTTGAAAGTTAGATCCCGCCGTCTCCTGTTGATAGGCTCAAGTTGTGCCTCTTGCGGAAGAATCTTCCGAGTGACGTGACATAAATGTGTTGCTGCTGTGGATCCACATCTCCTTGGACCAATGGAGGTGGAACATCTGCTCGGATCAGATGGCCCCCGATGCGGACGGACATTTTCCCCTGGTAAAAGTTGTCATCTGCATGCATGCGTTGTAATATATTCCATCATGTAGCAAAAATCTGAGAAAACTGATGAGTTGAAATTGCCACGGCCTGTTTTGAAAGTGTCTTTAAATTTGTACTACAAGTCTGCAACTAATCAGCCAAGCTCTCTAAAATAAGCTCACCTGAGATAACATTAATGCTAGTTACTAGCATAATTATGTCTTGAGGTAGTAATAAACATTATTATGATATAAAAATGGCATTACAAAGCGTCCATGGATGCATGATAATATCATGGTAATACATGCATATTACAATCTGTAAACAAATATAAGACCGTTTAGATCACTACACTAGCGATTCAAGCGGTCTTATATTTGTTTACGGAGGGAGTAGTAGATAATTCAACAAGGCTAACAAAAATCTAGTATCCCGCATAAACGTAATTAAACACATGATCATCTGTCGTCTCAACTAGTCACCATGTGACACCTTGTCCAATATATCCTTCATGACGGAAGGACAAGTTGCTACCAAATCCTTGAACCCATCAGTCGCCATAACAGCACGTAGCACTTTAGGCGGAGCCTTGAACTCAACGCAAGCCTGTAGGACATCTTTGTTGCAACCGTGTTTCTCTGCTAAAACCAGTGTCGTCGCAACCGTCTGCACGTCAATGCTTTCACACAATTTTCGTTCACAAAGCGCCTTCAACCTGTCCAATCTATAACGATCCGCCGCAACCAGCAATTGCTGCAGTTTCGCAGTTTTGCCTTCTTTGTAGTTCTCGTTGTCATCTGGCAAGGAATCCGCGTAGACAAAGTGAAGTAGCGCCTCGAAGATTGGAGGCTCAATGTCTTCAATATAGATGCATTGTGTTGCCTTTTGCTTTGCCGGGCCAGAGAGCTCCGCCCTGAAGACCGGAGACCGTGCAGCCAACAAGCATCCGTGGGCTTCGAACGATTGGTCACGAACAATGAATGTCACATCTGCTCCTTGTCCGCCCTTCCACATCTGATGGAGATGGCCTGCCAGATCCGGCCGCGGAAGCAAGAACAGTTTGTTCCTGTTAACCACGACGTCGGGCTCTGTGATGACGGTGAGATCGCACCTTATGGTCAAGGAGTGGCCACTGCTGTGGCCGGCCAACGGTTCCAGCTTGGATTTCTCGACGAATTTGAAGTAGCCCCGGCAGTCACTTTTGGGCGAGAAGACATGCTCGATCGCGGCATGGTTGGTTAATGATACCCTGCCGTCTTTCTCCAGCATGTGCATGTTGAGGGTGAACCTGGTTTTCACATCCTGAGCTGGGTCGACACAAAAAAAAATTGGCCGAAGCATGGTTGAAACCACTTGGGCGAAACCCGATGACCCAATTGTGGCCGACGACGCTGAAACGGCTCGAGCGAACATACCTGCGGACGCCCGTGTCGAAAAGATGGTAATTCGTCATCTCGAAATCGTGAGTCGCCTTTCTAGCACTGGCGGAAGAGAATCGCCGGACCATGGGCGCTGGTATCATCATGCGCTTCGTCGGGAATCATGTACGGAGCTGCTAGCACTTTCAATTGTATCGTTATATCTATGGTATATTCTGTTTATTAGTTATCCCTGATTCCTTGCAAGGCTGTTATGATTCTGTGGTTGTTGACAGCCAATTTCTGTATGGTGGGTTTCGAAAATATAAACAAGGGTATCAAAATCTTCCAAAGCTTTTGTATTCTGGATTTTTTTTTGCTCTGCCTGCCTGGCGCAAGCACACATCAGCGATGGCTTTTGCTCTGCCTCCCACTCCGGCCAGCTGCCGATGTCTGCGGTGTGGTACGATGCAGCGCTTGCCGTGCTGTTGGCGGAGATGTAGCTTTCGGCGGGTCTTGGTGTGCGGGAGGACGACGCCGAGCTCGATCCTTCCATTGCAGATGATAAAGCGATGGTTTTGTTCTTGTTCAAAGTTTATGTGTGGGTGGGTGATGGTGGTGGTGGGGAGAATAGCTCTGGCTAGCGCTAGCTTTTATGCCCCCAGCGTTGCCGTGGCTCGTACACATAAGCTGGGTTTAGTCTCTCTACACTAGTAGAAAAAAAACCAGATCAGAGCATTAGTCTCGGTCTTGTTATGAACCGGGACTAATGGTAGCATCAGTCCCGGTTCGAGCGGCTAGGATGCCGGCCGGGCCTCGGCGGGCATCAGTCCCGGTTTGGCTGGGACCTTTAGTCTCGGTTGGTGGCTGGAACCGGGACTAAAAATGTTGCTGACCGGGACTAAAGGTAGGCCTTTAGTCCCGATTTTAGGCACAAACTGGGACTAAAGTTTTGCCTATATATATCCACGCCTCTCCTCCCCATCTCCTCTGTTTTTTGGCCGTTGAAGGATGGGAGGTGTGTGCTACTCTATTTTTTGCCTATATATGCACATGAGGTTCGATGAAATGCCGGAGCCACACTTAAACTTTCTCCTCTGTTCTTCCTCTAAGCTGGACCTTCAAGCTCCATTTTTCCCAAGATTTGTCTAGATTTGGCAGTGCACCAACTATCCAAGTGTTCTAAAAAGGTTAGCAACTTCATCGTTTCATTTCTCACTGCTAGTTTAGCTCATTTCAAATGCTGTAGAAGTAGTGTGGTTTGTGGGTTTTAGTGGAGGAGTGTATGTATGAGTTTATTTGATTTAGATGCACAATTTGAGTTCAAATTAACTTCTTAGTTTGCACATGTGTAGGGTGCCGTCTCGTCCCCGTCACCGTCCTCACCACCGTCGATCGCCCGCGCCGATCTCGTCGCCGGCACCACCGTGGTGAGCCTCTTGTTCTTATCTTTTTTTAAAAGAAAAAAATTCTTACTTGTATGATTTATATAGCTACTTGTATAATTTTCTTACTTGTATTATTGTTTGTTATTATATAGTGCAAGGTTTTGGTATCCGCCCCCGTCGGCTCTCGTCCGGTCTATGATTCGGATGTGGTATATTATCTTTTATAACTATTTGTTTCATTTAATATTTATGACAATTATGCCGACCAACTTGACATAGATGCCTTTATCTAGAAGGTATGTGAACCGGAAATTCCAACCGACCCTCTTGTGGAGAGGTTAAATTTAGTTAAAAAAATTGAAAGAAAAAATTGAAAAGAATTGAAGAAAAGAAGATAAAATTGGAGTTGCATGTTGCTGATGTCGTCGATCTACACAAGATCCAGATGGATGCAATGTGCTTGAAGATTAGAAAGATTAGAAAATATGCCATTGATAATGAGGCTTGGTATCATTATGCTGTTGGATCAATTGTTACCTTAGTTGCAATTTTGATCGCATTTGTTGTTGCATTTAAACGTTTTACATAGTTGTATGTTAGTTTCAATATATGTTTTAATTGGATGCTCCAGAGAGTTGTGTGTTGTTCTATGAGAACTATGTATGAACTTTATGTATTAATTTTTTCAGTAATAATATTTGATCACTACTGTACTTTGGTTTTAATGTGATGATGAACTTGTATTAATTTGGTCATTTCTCTATTCATGATGTTCTGTAATGGTTTTTGATATACTTAATTATATAATGCATGTAGATGAACCGGCAATGGATGTACGGTGACTGACGCACCTTCGACTACATTACGGGCCTACATAATTTTCTCGAAGTGGCTGAGGCAAGCAAGCAGAATGGTTTTATGTATTGTCCATGTACTGTCTGTGAGAATATGAAGGATTACTCTTCCTCAAAAACCCTTCACTTCCACCTGCTTGAGAAGGGTTTCATGCCACACTATAATGTTTGGACCAAGCACAGAGAAAGAGGGGTTATGATGGAAGACAACAAACAAGAAGAGGATGATGACAACTATCCTATGTTCCCTGAATACGGTGATACTGCAACGGGGGAAGCTGAAGATCAAGAGGCACCAGATGTGCCCAATGATGATCTTCGCTGGGTCATTGTTGATGCACAGAGAGGATGCGAAAGTGAAAGGGAGAAGTTGAAGTTCGATCGCATGTTAGAGAATCACAAAAAAGGGTTGTACCCAAATTGCGAAGATGGCAACACAAAGCTCGGTACCGCACTGGAATTGCTGCAATGGAAGGCAGAGAATGGTAGTGTATCTAACAAGGGATTTGGGAAGGTACTGAAAATAATAAAGAAGAAGCTTCCAAAGGATAACGAATTGCCTGACAGTACGTACGAAGCAAAGAGGGTTCTCTGCCCTCTAAGATTAGAGGTGCAAAAGATACATGCATGCCCTAATAACTGCATCCTCTACCGCGGTGAGGAGTACGAGAATTTGAATGCATGCCCGTTATGTGGTGCATTGCGGTATAAGATCAGACGAGATGACCCTGGTGATGTTGAGGGCGAGCGCCCCAGGAAGAGGGTTCCTGCCCAGGTGATGTGGTATGCTACTATAATACCACGGTTGAAATGTCTGTTCAGAAACAAAGAGCATGCCAAGTTGTTGCGATGGCACAAAGAAGACCGTAAGAAAGACGGGAAGTTGAGAGTACCCGCTGATGGGTCGTAGTGGAGAAAAATCAAGAGAAAGTGGCCGGACTTTGCAGGTGATGCAAGGAACTTATAGTTTGGTTTAAGTGTAGATGGCATTAATCCTTTTGGGGAGCAGAGTAGCAATCATAGCACCTGGCCCGTGACTCTATGTATCTATAACCTTCCTTCTTGGTTGTGCATGAAGTGCAAGTTCATTATGATGACAGTGCTCATCCAAGGCCCTAAGCAACCCGACAATGACATTGATGTGTACCTAAGGCCATTATTTGAAGAACTTTTACAGATGTGGGATAAAAAAGGTGTACGTGTGTGGGATAAGCACAAACAGCAGGAATTTGACCTACGAGTGTTGCTGTTTGTAACCATCAATGATTGGCCTGCTCTTAGTAACCTTTCAGGACAGACAAACAAGAGATACAACGCATGCACACACTGTTTACATGAGACTGAAAGTATATATTTGGACAAATGCAAGAAGAATATGTACCTAGGACATCGTCGATTTCTTTCGACCAAGCATGCCTTAAGAAAGGAAGGCAAGCATTTCAAAGGTGAGGCAGATCACCGGAAGAAACATATCCTCCGTACTGGTGATGATATACTTGATATGGTCAAGGATTTACAAGTAATCTTTGGAAAGGGTCCTAGCGGACAATCTGTTCCGAATGATGCTGACGGACACGCACCCATGTGGAAGAAGAAATCTATATTTTGGGACCTACCCTATTGGAAAGTCCTAGAGTTCTACTCTGCAATCGACGTGATGCACGTGACGAAGAATCTTTGCATGAACCTGCTAGGCTTCTTGGGCGTGTATGGGAAGACAAAAGATACACAGTAGGCACGGGAGGACCAGCAACGTATGAACGAAAAAGACGGCATGCATCCAAAGAAGTATCAAGGTCTTGCCAGCTACGCTCTTACCAAAGAAGAGAAGGAAATCTTTTTTGAATGCCTGCTCAGTATTAAGGCCCCGTCTGGCTTCTCGTCGAATATAAAGGGAATAATAAATATGGCAGAGAAAAAATTCCAGAACCTAAAGTCTCATGATTGCCACGTGATTATGACGCAACTGCTTTCGGTTGCATTGAGGGGGCTTCTACTAGAAAATGTTCGATTAGCCATTGTGAAACTATGTGCATTCCTCAATGCAATTTCTCAGAAGGTAATCGATCCAGAAATCCTACCAAGGTTACAGAATGATTTGGTCCAATGTCTTGTCAGTTTCGAGTTGGTGTTCCCACCATCCTTCTTCAATATTATGACGCACGTCCTAGTTCACCTAGTCGACGAGATTGCCATTCTGGGTCCTGTATTTCTACACAATATGTTCCCCTTTGAGAGGTTCATGGGAGTCTTAAAGAAATATGTTCGTAACCGTGCTAGGCCAGAAAGAAGCATCTCCACGGGCCATCAAACAGTGGAGGTCATTGAGTTTTGTGTTGACTTTATTCCTGACCGATTGGATGTTCTTGAATCGCAGCATGATGGGAGACTGGGTGGAAAAGGCACGCTAGGACCGAACTCAATAATATGTAGGGACGGGCATTCTTGGGCGCAAGCACACTACACAGTTCTACAGAATTCTGCCTTGGTGGCCCCGTATATCAATAAACAGAAGAATATTCTACGCTCCAAACACCCGGAGCAGTCTGACGACTGGATTACACGTGAAAACATGGGGACTTTTGGTGGTTGGTTGCAAACACATCTCATGGGTAACACCACTGTTGGAGATGAGCTGTACTTGTTGGCCAGGACACCATCTTTGATTGTATTGACTTTCCAAGGGTACGAGATAAATGGGAATACATTTTACATGATCTCCCAAGATAAAAAGAGCACCAACCAAAACAGTGGTGTCCGCTTTGATGCAGCAAACACCAATAGGGCAAAGGACACATATTATGGTTACATACAGGACATATGGGAACTTGACTATGGACGCGATTTTAAGGTCCCTTTGTTTCAGTACAAATGGGTTAATCTGTCAAGAGGCGGGGTACAGGTAGACCCGCAGTATGGAATGACAAAAATGGATCTCAACAATCTTGGGTACATAGACAAACCATTCGTCCTAGCCAATGATGTGGCGCAGGTTTTCTATGTGAAGGACATGTCTACCAAATCGAGAAAAAAAAAAGATAAGGAAGCGGATACATCATACGATGAGCCAAAGCGCCACATAATTCTTTTAGGGAAAAGAAACATCATGGGAGTGGAGGACAAGACAGACATGTCAGAAGATTATGAAAAGTTTCATGAAATTCCTCCCTTCATAGTGAAGACTGACCCAAGCATCCAGTTAAATGATGAAGCTTATCCATGGTTACGGTGCAATAAGCAAGGGACACATGCGAAGAAATAGTTTTATACCCCAAGATCCCACTCTGGGATGTGACCGGCTTCACCACCATCACTTTCTCTCTAGTGTGAGTTTCCGGACTTATAGTTGGAAAGTGCCACTTCGGACAAATCGGAGGGAATCTTTGTAAGAGCTAGCTATGGCATTTTGGCATTTGAAACATGATTTTAGAATAATTATTTATTAAGTTACAAAATTTCAATTATTCTTATCCTTTCAGTCCCATGTTTTGCATGGTTGATCATACACGATGAATACAACAGAAGCATCAGAGATGATAAAAGAGAAACGTTGTATGACATAAACTAATAAATTAACAGAAAAAAATATAACATTATTAGGTTAACAGAAAATACTAAACTATAACCTAGATTTAGTCCCGGTTGGTGGCACCAACCGGGACTAAAGGCCTACCGCACATTTTCACACCCGTATTAGTCCTGCCTCGCCTAGTGACGAGCTAGTCGACCACCTTAAATATCTGGGTCGTCCAGAAGGGATAAGCTTTTGACATCATTGCATCCTTTGTTAAGGATATGGACTCATAGTAAGGGTCAATCTCCTTCACATAGGGAACATTGGTGTCGGCTTTTTTTTGAATCACTATGTGTCTATGCATCAAAATAAATTAGGTTAACAAAAAGTATCAGAATTTATGATGAATATGTTGTGACAATGGTACATATGAAAAATAACTTGATAGTACTATCTGATGAAAATCTATATCATGAAATAAAGTTATATAAAATTCTAGTTATGATAAACTAAAACAAAACTATAATATTCTTCAATAGCAAAAAGAATCAACTAAAAAGCTTTTATAAAACTCTAGTTATGATCAAAATAATATTAACTTAAAATTATATAAAATTTATGCAACTAAAATTTTCATAAATTATTTTTGTTAAAAACTTTAATAGCAAAAAGAATTAAATGAAAACTAGAAATGTATGCATCTGTTTAAAGGAAAACTTTAGAATTAAAACCAAAAAATAGGCATGATCTCTTTCATTAACACAGAAAGAATATGAAAGTTTTGCATTTTTTAAAAGGTCAAAAAATTGACATAACATATGCAAAAAATAAAAATATTGCCCGCCTACTAGCAGGAGAATTCACACACCACGGCCTGCATACGACTAGAAACCCAACTATATATGGGCCAGGATGCAGGCCTGTGGGGCACAAATATCGCCTGGCAGTAGGCCCCACAGGGCAAAGACGGGCCAGGTTAGACGATGAGCTGTAGCTTTGAGAGGAACTTGAGAAGGCAGCCGCAGGCGGGCTTATAAACTTGTGCGAGCGCCTCTTGCTTGGCGACGTGGGACTAAACTCCCCACCACCGCTCGTCTATGCCAGGACCAACCCTTTAGTCCCGGTTGGTGGCTCGGACCGGGACTACTCCTTTAGTCCCGGTCCGAGCCACCAACCGGGACTAAAGGTGAAAGTCCCGGTTGGTGGCTCGGACCGGGACTAAAGGAGGGCCTTTAGTCCTGGTTGGAGCCACCAACCGGGACTAAAGGGTTGGGTATATAAGCAGAACTTAGAAATTTTTCTCCCATTCTCTCCCCCGACGCCGAACCACAGCACCATCGACGCCGCCAGGCTGCTGCGCCGGAGATCGCCGTCGCCTCCTCGCCGCCCCCCCCCTCGCCGACACCCTCGCAACACCCTGCACCGACCTGCCATGACGCCCTCGCCGCGCCCTGCCCTGACGTCGCCGAGCCCTGCCCCGACACCACCGTCACCGAGCCTTGCCCCGACGCCGTCCCCTGCTCCCCTGCAACACACTGTGAGCCGTCGCGCCGTTCCCTCCTCCTCCTCCTCCCCCCCTCCCCCGCGCCCTGCCGCCGACGCCGCCCGCGCTCCCGCGGCCTCTCCGCCCCTCTTTTTGTTATTTTTGTTAATGTTATATGGATGTTAGATGATAATCTTGTTAAAACAAATTGAAGAACAACTTTTTTTCTGAATTTTTTGACAGTGCACATCAAGTGTATGATGAAATACCAAAGGGCTCTAGGAATTTTAGGAATTTTTGAGAATTTTTGTGGTGAGGTGTTGATGCACAAAAGAGAGTCTGGTAAAGTTTCAGAATTTTTGGAGCAATTTAAATTGGGCTTTGACCATGGAGTTTGAATCTGGTCCAAATTTGAAATGGAAATTTGAAAAAATTGAACTATGGAACCAAATGTTTTCATGGAATGGGTTGTGGGTACTGTCAAATAGATGGAGTAATTTTTGTGGGTGCAAAAGAATTGGGGAGAATATAGCTTCTTTGCAAATCAAAGAACAAAATTTTTGCATTTGATTTCATTTTGTCTTTTTTGTATGTTTTAATGCAAGTATCTTTTGCGCAATCTTTGAACACAAAGTAGGAGCATTTTGATGTCATTTTGCTGGTAGATTTTAGTTCATGCCATGTTAGGACCTGTAGTGAGTGCTACAAGCTTGTAAACTTGCTATCTATTCATTTCTGCCATGCCATGCTATTTTTCTCCAAGACTGAAACTGGCAGTATTAATACTTTGCATTTTGCCTTGAGGTTTGCAACAAATCTGTGCATCTTTGGATCATGATCAGTAAGGGTGTTTTGTTGAGGGTAATTAGTACATGCTTGCCATGCTCTTTGTTGCCATGAAAAACTGTTGTAGTATATATTTTACTTGCCTCAAAGGTTGCATCATGAATCTGTTTTCTGCCACTGCAAATATCACAAAGTCTGAAAATCTGTTAATACTTGTCAACTTGATCATGATGATTGTCATTGATCTAGGGGTCATTTGAATTAGTTTAGTAAGCATGTTTTGCCATGTGTTACATGCACATTCATGTCATGCCATTTGTTGCCATGTAGAAATTCTGTAGCATGTTCAAATCTTGCTTTCAAATTGGTATCTAGCTACAATGCCATGCTATTTTTCTCTAAGTCTGAAACTTGCTTTCAAATTGGTATCTAGCTACAACTTTTTTTGTATCAGGTTGTGGTGTTACATTCATGTCATGCCATTTATTGCCATGCTAATTTTCACTCGGTGGAATTACAGGTTGTGGTGTTGCATCTCCATGGTCCCTGATCGTCCCTCCGCTGTTCGACAAAAGATGTCCATTTGTTGTATGTTGAGTTTTGTTCATAGGATGATGGTTGGTTCATTTGTTGAGTTGTGTATTCATCTTGTGTATAAATCTTGTATTCGTCTTGTATTAATTTTGTATTCATCTTGTGTATAAATCTTGTATTCATCTTGTACAAATAGTGTTGTAACTTCGACATGAGGGGGGGGGTCGTTAAAACATAACCTCGATAATTTTGATTTTGAGGTATATGAAAACATGATTTGCACGTCGGACAGGCATGAGAGAGGCGGTCCGCAAAGTATCCTCTCCCGAAAGATAGGACGACTCATCAGATATGATTCTAGATAATGTTCAATGCCTCATATCGCGAACATAGTTATATTGGATAATTGATCTTCATATAAATGAAGCATAAAAGTTTAGCAATCACTTAGAAATTTTCATGTTGTTCATTGACTTCGACATGAGGGGGGGGGGGGGTCGTCAAACATAACCCCGATAATTTTGGTATAACTTCGACATGAGGGGGAGGAGTCCTCGATGATCGTCTGAAACTAACTGTTATAAAACTTGTCAACTTTGCATGATTTTTGCCACTAATCCATTGCTCATATGCATATGATTCCTTGTTGTGATTAGGTATATGTTTTCCACTAATCCATCTCTCATGGTTGTATATTGCCATGTTGTAATATTTGCAGAAATTATGGATCCACACGACAGAGATTTAGAACAAGAAGAGATGTTGGGGGATATAATTCGTGATGGAGGTGATGATATCACCTTGTCGTTCCTCAACGAGACCGATGATGATTGAAGAGAGGATGATGACTCCGGTGATCGAATGGAGGAGGGAGGAGATGACGGCTCCACCGGTGTTGGAGCCCTAACTGTTGCAAAGTCCGGCGAGGTATATAATATTAATTAAGCCTTTGTTGACTAGATGCCTTAATTGTTTTGTATGTACATATATTAACGCTTCTTTTTCTTCTTTTAGCCCTCCGGATCGAGCCAAACTTCTATAAGGAGACGAGGCCCGAAGAAAAGGTTGGCCGAGAATGAAAGGTTCACCATCGAAGAAGTCGCTCCAGATGGCAAACCGACTGTTCCCAAGCGGACCCAAGACAAATCTATACATCAGTGCAGAGTTGTTGTTAGGGACAACGTCCCGATCAGCATCCAAGAATGGAATAAGAGGAAGGATGATGGAGTTTCTTATGTCGACAATAGATGCAAAGATGAGCTTTAGAACTCGCTCATGATAAATTTCAGCCTACCGCCAGAGGAGGATCCAAATAACCCAGTTATACAACGAAAAGTCAAGGCGTGAGCTCTTAAGAAGATGGCAGACCAATTCAAGAACTAGAAGAAAAGATTGAACGAACAGTTTGTCGAGAAAGACGAGACTCCAGAATTCACCGGTCAATATGCGAAGATAAAAGATCACTGGCCCGCATTTGTGGCGTACAAGAAATCGGAGGAAGCTAAGAACAGGTCACAGACAAATAAGCTAAATGCTGCAAAGAAGCTATATCACCATGTTACGGGGTTAGGTGTCTACAAGGTTGCCCAGCCTATGTGGGACAAAGCTGAGAACGACCTGCTTGCTAAAGGGATCCAACCAGCGACATTGAACTGGCTCGAATGGGCAAGGACTTGGTTCTTCGGGCATGGGGGAACTTTGGACCCAGAAACATGGAAGTGTGTTTACACGAAAGCTCAACCTGAAACACCTGTCACAAAGATTCAGGAAGCAATCCAGGAAGTGCGGGAAGGGGGTTCCATCCCGACAAAGAGAAGGACGAGCTGTCACGTGCCCTCGGGAATCCTGAACACCCTGGACGAACACGAGGCACATCAGGCTCTGTTCCGTGGAAGCATGGGTTTCCCGACAGCCTGGTTATAGAAGCCGAGGGAGAAAGAAGAAAGAGGAAGCAAGCCGGATGCAGAAGGTAGAAGAAAGAATAGCGCTACAGGAGAAGAAACTAGAGGCACTTACTAGTCAGCGAGCTACCAGCCCACCATCTCAGCAGCACGAAGATCCTTCATTCGATACTGCCCATGAAGCTACCCCACCATCTCAGCGGAAAAGCAGCGTGGCTTCCACAGAGCTCGTTCGGCCTGATATCACGGCTCCTCGCTACCCCGTGGATGATATCACGGAGAGGGAACATTGTGAGCTAATTGCGAAATGCCATAACCTAACCTTGAAGGTGGCGGTCGGCTATGCCTTTCCTCGTGCACCTGATGGAAGTTTCCATTGGGCTTCGATTCCAGATGGCTTTACTGTTGTGGGGGTGGATGAAGTTATGAACGGATTTGAGGGGCTGGAGCTAGACTACCCTACAGGTGAAGGGGAGAATCATCTGGAAAATGCCTTAAGGACTACCATTCTATGGAGAAAGGAAAACATCATGCTTCCAAACTGGACGCCGCCTCAGCAGACTCAGCCGGAGGAGGCCCCTCAGCAAACTCCTCACAGTCCAGCTCTATCTCCGCTGCCTCAGCCGTCTCCGCCGTGTCAGCTGTCTCCGCCGCCTCAGCTGTCTCTGCCACGTCAGCGGACTCCGGCGGAGGAGGCTGCTACTTCTTGAACTTGCGTTGGTTTTTCCCTTGAAGAGGAAAGGGTGATGCACCTAAGTAGAGATAAGTATTTCCCTTAGTTAGAGAACCAAGGTATCAATCCATTAGGAGGTACAAGCAAGTCTCCAATCTATGCAACTACACAAACAATCAAACACTTGCACCCAACGCGATAAAGGGGTTGTCAACCCCTTCACGATCAATTGCAAAGGTGAGATCTGATAGAGATAGGTATAAAAGATTTCTAAAATGTAAAACAAAGTAAAAACAAATAAATTGCAGCAAGGTATTTTTGGGTTTTTTGGTTTATAGATCTGAAAATATATGATGGAAAATAGACCCGGGGGCCATAGGTTTCACTAGAGGCTTCTCTCTTGAAAGAAAACATACGATGGGTGAACAAATTACTGTCAAGCAATTGATATAAAAGCGCAAAGTTATGACGATATCCAAGGCAATGATTATGAATATAGGCATCACATCCGTGTCAAGTAGACTGAAACAATTCTGCATCTACTACTATTACTCCACACATCGACTGACTCCTGCCTGCATCTAGAGTATTAAGTTCAAGAGAACAGGGTAACGCTTTAAGCAAGATGACATGATGTAGAGGGATAAACTCAAGCAATATGATGAAAACCCCATCTTTTTACCCTTGATGGCAACAATACAATACGTGCCTCGCTACCCCTACTACCATTAGGTGAGGACACCGCAAGATTGAACCCAAAACTAAGCACCTCTCCCATTGCAAGAAAAACCAATCTAGTTGGCCAAACCAAACCGATAATTCGAAGAGAAACACAAAGATATCAAATCATACATATAAGAATTCAGAGAAGATTCAAATAATATTCATAGATAATCTGATCATAAATCCACAATTCATCGGATCTTGACACACACACTGCAAAATAATATTACATCAGATAGATCTCCAAGAACATCGAGGAGAACCTTGTATTGAAGATCACAGAGAGAGAAGAAGCCATCTAGCTACTAGATATGGACCCGTAGGTCTGAGGTAAACTACTCACGCTTCATCGGAAGGGCAATAGAGTTGATGTAGAAGCCCTCATTGATTGAATCCCCCTCTGGCAGGATGCCGAAAAAGGCCCCAGGATGGGATCTCACGGGTACAGAAGGTTACGGCGGCAGAAAATTATTTTGGTGGATGCTTCTGGTCATTTGGGAATATTTGGGAATTTATAGGCCAAAGATTTGGGCTGGAGGAGCTCTGAGGGGCCCACAAGCCCTCAGGGCGCCCCCCTGTGGCTTGTGGAGTCCTCGGGACTCCCTTGCCTTCATCTCCAAGTCTGCTGGGTGTCTTCTGGTCCAAGAAAAATCATCGCGAAATTTTTATTCCGTTTGGACTCCGTTTGATATTCCTTTTCTGTAAAACTCAAAAACAAGGAAAAACATAAACTGGCACTAGGCTCTAGGTTAATAGGTTAGTCTCAAAAATAATATAAAATAGCATATTAATGCATATAAACATCCAAAACAGATAATATAATAGCATGGAACAATAAAAAATTATAGATACATTGGAGACGTATCAAGCATCCCCAAGCTTAATTCCTGCTCGTCCTCGAGTAGGTAAATGATAAAAACAAAATTTTTGATGTGGAATGGTACCTAACATATTTATCCATGTAATTTTCTTTATTGTGGCATAAATATTCAGATCCATAAGATTCAAAACAAAAGTTTAATATTGACATAAAAACAATAATACTTCAAGCATACTAATAAAGCAATCATGTCTTCTGAAAATAACATGGCCAAAGAAAGTTATCCCTACAAGATCATATAGTCTGGCTATGCTCCATTTTCATCACACAAAGTATTAAATCATGCACAACCCCGATGACAAGCCAAGCAATTGTTTCATACTTTTGATGTTCTCAAACTTTTTCAACTTTCACGCAATACATGAGCGTGAGCCATGGATATAGCACTATAGGTGGAATAGAATATGGTGGTTGTGGAGAAGACAAAAAGAAGGAGATAGTCTCACATCAACTAGGCGTATCAATGGGCTATGGAGATGCCCATCAATAGATATCAATGTGAGTGAGTAGGGATTGCCATGCAACGGATGCACTTGATCTATAAGTTTATGAAAGCTCAAAAAGAAACTAAGTGGGTGTGCATCCAACTCGCTTGCTCACGAAGACCTAGGAAAATTTGAGGAAGCCCATCATTGGAATATACAAGCCAAGTTCTATAATGGAAAATTCCCACTAGTATATGAAAGTGACAACATAGGAGACTCTCCATCATGAAGATCATGGTGCTACTTTGAGGCACAAGTGTGGTAAAAGGATAGTAGCATTGCCCCTTCTCTCTTTTCTCTCATATTTTTGTTTTGGGCTTCTTTTGGCCTCTTTTATTTTTTTGTAAAATCCGGAGACTCATCCCAACTTGTGAGGGAATCATAGCTTTCTTCATCCTTTCCTCACATAGGACAATGCTCTAATAATGATGATCATCACACTTTTATTTACTTACAACTCAAGAATTACAACTCGATTCTAGAACAAAATATGACTCTATATGAATGCCTCCAGCGGTGTACTGGGATGTGCAATGATCAAGAGTGACATGTATAAAAATATGAATGGTGGCCTTGCCACAAATACTATGCCAACTACATGATCATGCAAAGCAATATGACAATGATGAAGCGTGTCATAATAAACGGAACGGTGGAAGTTGCATGGCAATATATCTCGGAATGGCTATGGAAATGCCATAATAGGTAGGTATGGTGGCTGTTTTGAGGAAGGTATATGGTGGGTTTAATGCACCGACGAGAATTGCGCGGTACTAGAAAGGCTAGCAATGGTGGAAGGGTGAGAGTGCATATAATCCATGGACTCAAAATTAGTCATAAAGAACTCACATACTTATTGCAAAAGTCTATTAGTTATCAAAACAAAGTACTACACGCATGCTCCTAGGGGGATAGATTGGTAGGAAAATACCATCGCTCGTCCCCGACCGCCACTCATAAGGAAGACAATCAATAAATAAATCATGCTCCGACTTCATCACATAACGGTTCACCATACGTGCATGCTACGGGAATCACAAACTTTCACACAAGTATTTCTACCAATCCACAATTACTCACTAGCATGACTCTAATATCACCATCTTTATATCTCAAAACAAATGCAAGGAATCAAACTTCTCATAGTATTCAACGCTCTTTATATGAAAGTTTTTATTATATCCCTCTTGGGTGCCCATCACATTAGGACCAAATTAATAACCTAAGAAAATTACCATTCTGTTTAGAGACTCTCAAAATAATATAAGTGAAGCATGAGAGTTCAACAATTTCTATAAAATAAAGCCATCGCCGTGCTCTAAAAAGATATAAGTGCAGCACTAGAGCAAATTGCCTAGCTCAAAAGATATAAGTGAAGCACATAGAGTATTCTAATAAATTCACGATTCATGCATGTCCCTCTCAAAAGGTGTGTAGAGCAAGGATGATTGTGGCAAACTAAAAAGCAAATACTCATATCATACAAGACGCTCCAAGCAAAACACATATCATGTGGTGAATAAAAATATAGCCTCAATTAAAGTTACCGATGGATTGAAGACGAAAGAGGGGATGCCATCCCGGGGCATCCCCGAGCTTAGATGCTTGGTTGTCCTTTAATATTACCTTGGGGTTCCTTGGGCATCCCCAAGCTTAGGCTCTTGCCACTCCTTATTCCATAGTCCATCAAATCTTTGCCAAAAACTTGAAAACTTCACAACACAAAACTCAACAGAAAACTCATGAGATCCGTTAGTATAAAAAATAAATCACCACCTTTTAGCTACTGTTGTGAACTCATTATTTATTTATATTGGTGTAATATATACTGTATTCCAACTTTTCCATGGATCATACCCCCCGATACTACCCATAGATTCATCAAAATAAGCAAACAACACATAGAAAACAGAATCTGTCAAAAACAGAACAGTCTGTGAAGATCTGAATATTTCGTATACTTCTTTAACACCAAAAATTCTGGAAAATTAGAAAAACAGAGGAAATTTATATATAAATATTTTTTAAAAAATTCAGAGTTTTTAGTCACTTCTGTGAATTATTAAAATTCTGCAACTGGATGCAAAAGTTTCTGTTTTTCAGCAGGATCAAATCAACTATCACCGTAAGCCATCCCAAAGGTCTTACTTGGCTCAAACACTAATTAAAAAGCCAAAACAAAATTACTACAGAGGTAATAATGTATAAACTCATAAAAACAGAAAAGAAAAATATTGGGTTGTCTCCCAACAAGCACTTTTATTTAAAGCCTTTTAGCTAGGCGTTGAGATTTCAATGATGCTCACATGAAAGATAATAATTGAAACACAAAGAGGGCATAATAAAATGTGTGACAAACACATTTAAGTCTAACATACTTTCTATGCATAGGAATTTTATAAGAAAACAAATTAGCAAGACAAGCAAGATCTAGCATATGCAAGGAAGAAGAAAGAAACAATAGCAATCTGAACATAACGAGAGGTAATTTAGTAACATGAAAATTTCTACAACCATATTTTCCTCTCTCATAATAATTTCATGTAGGATCATAATCAAATTGAATAATATAGCTATCACATAAAATATTCTCTTCATGATCCACATGCATGCAAAGTTGACACTCTTCTAAGATAGTGGGATTAACATTAACTAAAGTCATGACCTCTCCAAGCCCACTTTTATCAAAAATTTCATAAGATTGATCATACTCCAAAGTAGTGGGATCATTATTACCTAGAGTTGACACTCTTTCAAACCCACTTTCAATATTATTGCAAATATATTCATCATGAGGCTTAATTAAATTTTCAAGATCATAAGAACAATCACCCCAATCATGATCATTGTAACAAGTGGTGGACGTAGCAAAACTAGCATCCCCAAGCTTAGGGTTTTGCATATTATTAGCACAATTGACATTAATAGGACTTATGATAACATCATTGCAATCATGCTTTTCATTCAAGGAGCTATCGTGAATCAGTTCATCAATTTCTTCTTTTAGCACT
Organism: Thinopyrum elongatum; assembly: GCA_011799875.1. Lineage (NCBI taxonomy): Eukaryota > Viridiplantae > Streptophyta > Magnoliopsida > Poales > Poaceae > Thinopyrum > Thinopyrum elongatum. Next base: position 618,803,346 of record CM022298.1, on the reverse strand, counting down.
TCATCACAGTTTTCAGATTCACGAATTTCAAGCAAAACTTCATAAAGATAATCTAGTGCACACAACTCACTAGCAATTGGTTCATCATAATTGGATCTCTTAAAAAGATTAGCAAGTGGATGAGGATCCATAAACTTTTTGATTTCTGATTTTCAATAAATACACAATTATTCCAAGCGAACAAGCAAACAAATCAAGTAAGACATAAGGGCAAACGGAAAAAAGGCAAATAAAAAGGAAAATCTTTTTGTGTTTTTATGAAAATGTTTTAGAAGTGGGGGAGAGGAATACACGAGGCGAATAGCGAATAATGTAATGCAAGAGATGAGAGTTTATGATGGGTACTTGGTAGGCTTGATGTAGATCTCCCGGCAACGGTGCCAGAAATTCTTCCTGCTACTTCTTAAGCTTGCGTTGGTTTTTCCCTTGAAGAGAAAAGGGTGATGCAGCAAAGTAGAGATAAGTATTTCTCTCAGTTAGAGAACCAAGGTATCAATCCAGTAGGAGGTACAAGCAAGTCTCCAATCTATGCACCTGCACAAACAATAAAACACTTGCACCCAACGCGATAAAGGGGTTGTCAATCCCTTCACGGTCAATTGCAAAGGTGAGATCTGATAGAGATAGGTATAAAAGATTTCTAAAACGTAAAACAAAGTAAAAACAAATAAATTGCAGCAAGGTATTTTTGGGTTTTTTGGTTTATAGATCTGAAAATATATGATGGAAAATAGACCCGAAGGCCATAGGTTTCACTAGAGGCTTCTCTCTTGAAAGAAAACATACGGTGGGTGAACAAATTACTGTCAAGCAATTGATAGAAAAGCGCAAAGTTATGACGATATCCAAGGCAATGATTATGAATATAGGCATCACGTCTGTGTCAAGTAGACCGAAACGATCCTGCATCTACTACCATTACTCCACACATCGACCGACTCCTGCCTGCATCTAGAGTATTAAGTTCAAGAGAACAGAGTAATGCTTTAAGCAAGATGACATGATGTAGAGGGATAAACTCAAGCAATATGATGAAAACCCCATCTTTTTACCCTTGATGGCAAAAATACAATATGTGCCTCGCTACCCCTATTGTCACTGGGTGAGGACACCGGAAGATTGAACTCAAAACTAAGCACCTCTCCCATTGCAAGAAAAATCAATCTAGTTGGCCAAACCAAACCAATAATTCGAAGAGAAATACAAAGATATCAAATCATGCATATAAGAATTTAGAGAAGATTCAAATAATATTCATAGATAATCTGATCATAAATCCACAATTGATCGGATCTTGACAAACACACCGTAAAAGAATATTACATCGGATAGATCTCCAAGAACATCGAGGAGAACCTTGTATTGAAGATCACATAGAGAGAAGAAGCTATCTAGCTACTAGATATGGACCCGTAGGTCTGAGATAAACTAATCACGCTTCATTGGAAGGGAAATAGAGTTGATGTAGAAGCCCTCCGTGATCGAATCCCCCTCCGACAGGATGCCGGAAAAGGCCCCAATATGGGATCTCATGGGTACAGAAGGCTACGGCGGCGGAAAAGTATTTTGGTGGATGCTTCTGGTCGTTTGGGAATATTTGGGAATTCATAGGCCAATGATTAGGGTTGAAGGAGCTCCGAGGGGCCTACAAGCCCTCAGGGCGCCCCCTAGGGCGTGCCCCTGTGGCTTGTGGAGTCCTCAGGACTCCCCTGCCTTCATTTCCAAGTCTGCTGGGTGTCTTCTGGTCCAAGAAAAATCATCGCGAAAGTTTTATTCCGTTTGGACTCCGTTTGATATTCCTTTTCTGTAAAATTCAAAAACAAGGAAAAAACAGAAACTGGCACTGGGCTCTAGGTTAATAGGTTAGTCCCAAAATAATATAAAATAGCATATTAATGCATATAAGACATCCAAAACAAATAATATAATAGCATGGAACAATAAAAAATTATAGATACGTTGGAGACGTATCAGAGGCCCCTCGGCAGAATCCTCCTCCGCATCTACTGTCTCCGCCGCGTCAGCGGACTCCGCCTTCTCCGCTGCGTCAGCGGACTCTGCCTCCTCCGCCGCGTCAGCTGGCTCCGCCTCCTCAACACCGGCGGAAGAGAGCCGCCGGTACAACAGCCAAGAATTCCAGAGCAGGTCCAAGCGTCAAGAAGGCTCCTGCCAAGTTACCATACGACATGACTGTCGAGGAAAGCAATGAGATCGTGGATGCCGTTGTGAAACGCCAGCTTGCATCAAAACGTCCAGATCCAAAGGAGAAAATAGATCCGATAAAAGCGAAGCGCTGTCTGGATGCCCTTAAGCGACCACCACCGCCTCCGCCGCTATCACACTATGACCGATGTATTGTAAAGACATTTGAGAACCGGTCGGGAAGTAGCAATGGTGCAAGAAGTGGGAAAACAATTCCCCAGCTCGGCGAACAGGAAAAGCAATCATGCCCCCCCCCCCCGCTCAAGGTGTTTCCCGATATCTCTAATGATCTGTGGGTAGCGGCCGCTCATCCTGGTATCACTCTTGGTGATTACTTAGGCAATGATGTACAGTTTGAAATGACCGAGGTAGCCTTTAGATACGAGCACGGGAAGCCTCTCGTCAAACCTGAGCAGCTCCCGCATCTATCAACGATGATGCGAAGATTCCATGACTGGTACTTGGAAACCTGCAAGGATGGGACCGGCAGTATCTTGGTGGGAATTAAATATGAGCACTACTTCAATGGAGTCGAGGCGTTGTACATTGAATTTGAAGAATTATTTCAGTTATACAATCAAGACGCCCTCGACAAAACTATCATCAATTGCTATTGTCTGTAAGTATTATTTCTGTAATTAAGTCTCTAGCTCAGCTCGTTCATTGCATGTTTAATTATCCTCACTATATTATGCAGATTGAAGATCCTCGAATGCAATAGAGGACAAATCTATGACATTGGGTTCATTAACCCAAATACCGTAAATGAATATACGGTACAAAAGAACCCCGACGATACTGAGAAAAACTTGCTAAACGTGTTCCTTCGACAACAAAACAGAAGGGAAATACTCTTTCCTTACAACTTCAAGTGAGTGTTACTGTCTTGTGCACATTTTGTTTCGCTTACTCGAGGTTAAGTGTAATTGATGAGTTATGCGTCTGCAGGTTCTACTTTATTCTGCTAGCCATTTAGCTTGACGCAGGACTAGTAATTGTCTTGGACTCGAGACGTAAAGAGCAAAAGAAGTGGGCGAACCTCAGTGAAATGCTCCAGAAGTAAGTTCAATCATTACCGCACCATATCGACAACTTTTGTTCATTTCCTGATATCAAGTAATCATTTTTTTTGCCGGGCAGGGTTTGGAAAAAGTTCACCAGCAAGGTTAGGGTGAATGAAAAAAGGAGCTGCGATTTCAACACCCCAAAGTAAGTAGTACTAGCTAGTTCCGCGCATCTCTCATTGATTCTAGTTTCAATATCATTGTCATGCTTGATTATCATTTTGATTGAACTCTATTCTCGTAAAGTGCTTGTGGCAGGCACCCGGGAATAATTTATGTGGATACTACGTTTGCGAATTCATTCGCCACTCGACCTCTGAGCAGGGCAGATCTTCAGAACAATTTGAAGTATGTAAACAACATTCACATTTTTATTTTATTGTCATCAATTGTGTTGAGTTTCATTCATTCATATATATATATATATATATATATATATATATATATATATATATATATATATATATATATATTGACACCCTTCTTTAAATTAGATCTGGCGAAAGCGGAATGAACTCCTACCAACTGATCGCATACGAGCAATTCAAAAGGAATTGGTGGGATTCTTTGTTGACCATGTCATACCCACAGACGGCGAATACCATCGGGAATTGTAATGCGATTTTAGTAGATGATGTTAGGGATCATAAGAGATGTTATATTGTATATACGCATGATTGATACGTCTCCAACGTATCTATAATTTTTCCTTGTTCCATGCTGTTATATTATCCTTCTTGGATGTTTTACAATCATTTTATAGCAATTTTATATCATTTTTTGGGACTAACTATTGACATAGTGCCCAGTGCCAGTTGCTGTTTTTTGCTTGTTTTTTACTTCACGGAAAATCAATACCAAACGGAGTCCAAACGCAGCGAAACTTTTTGGAGTTTTTTCTGGACCAGAAGACACCCGGTGGGCCGAAGAAATACCAGAGGGGAGCTCCGAGGGGAGCACAACCCACCAGGGCGCGCTTGGGGGCCCAGGCACGCCCAGGTGGGTTGTGCCCATCTCGGTGGCCTCCCGCACCACCTCTTCGCCCTATAAATTCCCAAATATTCCAAAACCCCCGGGGGTAACCCTAGATCAGAAGTTCCGCCACCGCAAGCCTCTATAGCCACGAAAAACCAATCTAGACCCCGTTCCGGCACCTTGCCGGAGGGGGAAATCATCACCGGTGGCCATCTTCATCATCCAGGCGGCCAACATGATGAGGAGGGAGTAGTCCACCCTCGGGGCTGACGGTTTGTACAAGTAGCTATGTGTTTAATCTCTCTCTCTCTCGTGTTCTTGAGATGGCACAATCTTGATGTATCGTGGGCTTTGTTAATATAGTTGGATCATATGGTGTTTTCCCCTCTCTATCTTGTTGTGAATTGAGTTTTCCCTTTGAGATTTCATTTTATCGGATTGAATACTTTTATGGATTTGAGAACACTTTATGTATGTCTTGCTATGAATACCCGTGGTGACAATGGGGTATCATATTGATTCACTTGATATATGTTTTGGCACTTAACTCACGGATTCTCGAGGTGACATTGGGGTAGTCTATGCATAGGGGTTGATGCATGTTCTTGTCTTTGTTTCTCCGGTAGAAATTTTGGGGCATTCTTTGAGGTTCTTTGTGTTGGATTGAGTATTATGAATCTGAAATTGTTTGATGCATATCGCATAATCAACTCACGGATACTCGCGGTGACATTGGAGTATCTAGGTGACATTAGAGTTGGTTGATGTGTATCATTTGGTGTTATTTTAGTACGAACTCTAGGATAGATTGATCGAAAAGAATAGCTTTGAGGTCGTTTCGTACCCTACAAACAATTTCTTCTTATGTTCTCCGCTAGATAAGAACTTTGGAGTGATTCTTCATCGCATGTTGAGGGAAGGTTATATGATCCAATTATATTAGCATTGTTGAGAGATTGCACTAGCGAAAGTACGGACCCTAGGCCTCATTTTCAAGCATTGCAATACCGTTTGTGCTTCGTTTTATCAATTGCTACCTTACTATTTTTTTATTGTTACTATTACAAAAATCAATATCTACTATCATTACTATACTTGTATCACCATCTCTTTGCCGAACTAGTGCACCTATACAATTTACCATTGTATTTGGTGTGTTGGGGACACAAGAGACTCTTTGTTATTTGGTTGCAGGGTTGTTTGAGAGAGACCATCTTCATCCTACACCTCCCACGGATTGATAAACCTTAGGTCATCCACTTGAGGGGAAATTGCTACTATCCTACAAAACTCTGCGCTTGGAGGCCCAACACGAGTCTACAAGAATAATGTTGCGTAGTAGACATCAATGATCATGTACTATATGTAGTAGCGTCGAATAGATATATGAAAACTTGTTGTTCGACCAAGCACGGAGAAAGAGAGGTCACTTCTCTCTATATATGTTCATGAAGATGTTGTGTAATTAATGGTTCCTTCATTGCTTACTAGCTAGCGTCGAGTTCTCTCTATATGTAGTAGCTAGCGTCTGAAAGATCGTGGATGTCGCCTAGAGGGGGGGGGGGTGAATAGGCGATTTAAAATAATTACGGTTTAGGCTTGAACAAATGCGGAATAAACCTAGCGGTTAATTTGTCAAGCACAAAACCTACAACAACTAGGCTCACCTATGTGCACCAACAACTTATGCTAAGCAAGATAAACAACTAAGTGATAGCAAGATATATGACAAGAAACAATATGGCTATCACAAAGTAAAGTGCATAAGTAAAGGGCTCGGGTAAGAGATAACCAAGGCATGCGGAGACGACGATGTATCCCGAAGTTCACACCCTTGCGGATGCTAATCTCCGTTTGGAGTGGTGTGGAGGCACAATGCTCCCCAAGAAGCCACTAGGGCCACCTTAATCTCCTCATGCCCTCGCACAATGCAAGATGTCGTGATTCCACTAAGGGACCCTTGAGGGCGGTCACCGAACCCGTACAAATGGCAACCCTTGGGGGCGGTCACCGAACCCGTACAAATGGCAACCCTTGGGGCGGTCACCGAACCCGTACACTTTGGCAACCCTTGGGGGCGGTCACCGAAACCCGTCAAATTGCTCGGGGCAATCTCCACAACCTAATTGGAGACCCCGACGCTTGCTCGGAGCTTTACACCACAATGATTGAGCTCCGACCACCACCAACCGTCTAGGGCGCCCAAGCACCCAAGAGGAACAAGCTCAAGGGTACCAAGCACCCAAGAGTAATAAGCTACTCAACTTCACTTCCACGTATCACCGTGGAGAACTCAAACCGATGCACCAAATGCAATGGCAAGGGCACACGGAGTGCCCAAGTCCTTCTCTCTCAAATCCCACCAAAGCAACTAATGCTAGGGAGGAAGATGAGAGGAAGAACGAAGAAGAGAACACGAAGAACTCCAAGATCTAGATCCAAAGGGTTCCCCTCACCTAGAGGAGAAAGTGATTGGTGGAAACGTAGATCTAGATCTCCTCTCTCTTTCCCCCCAAAAACTAGCAAGAATCCATGGAGGGATTTAGAGATAAGCAAGCTCAAGAGAGTCAACAATGGAGGAGAGAGAAGTGCTCAAGAACTTGCCAAAAAGAGGATAAACTCAAGGGGGAATGTAACACCCCCTTGTAATGAGCTCTGTGACACTCTGTTAATCTTGCCAAGTCATGATCATTTGCAGTGCCAAGTCATATGGGTTAATGATCCGATGCAAATTCACATCTGAAAATCAACTCAAATTCATAAGTGGAATATGAAGTTGATCAAATACTGTTGGAAAATTGTTCATTAAATGGCAAATAATCCAGGAACATTTCTAAAATCATCATCAATAAAGTTGGAGTTAGACAAGTGACTCAAACAAGATGAAATAGCACCAAAACAGAATATTTAAATCCATTTAAATTCATTTCTAGCCCAAATGGAGTCCAATTCTGCCCAAACCAGTTTTTGGTGGAAGGAAATGTTGCATTGCAATATTTGGGTCAACTCTCACATTTTACAAAAGTGTAAAAGTGCCCTAACTATTTCAGGACAGAAATGAAATAGAGAAAAGGAAAACAGAAAAGGAAAAAAGGGGAAGATGGGCCACTGTGCACTAGCATAAGTGCACAGTACCTAGAGTATAGCCCACCAGGCCCATGTCGTCGTCTCTCTCCTGTGCGTGTCGCCTTCGCAGTGGACGCGAGCGCGCGTGCCGGTCGCGCGCCGACACGCCGACGCCACCGACGTTCGGAGCCGACGAGGGGATAAGGCCGACGCCCCTCCACTCCTCCCTGGCCTCTCCGTCATTCTCCCCCTTCTCCTCTCGCTCGCTCCGCCTCTCTTCCCTTCTCAGATCCGGTGGCCGAGCGCCCCTGTCGCCGCGATCCGCCGCTGCCGTGGCCAACGGCCTTCCCACCTCGTCTGAGTGTGCCTGGGAGGAGCGCCGTGGTCGACTACGCCTACCGGAACAGCTGGAGGGAGCGGAGGAGCGCTGCTTCGTCCACGAGCTTCGACTTCAACCTCGGGTCGCCGCTGTTCGTCCTCATCCCCGGCGACGTCTCTGCGGCTCCTAATCTGTCACCGGGCCACCGTGCGCCTTCACTGTGAGCCACTCCTCCCTCCTCATCTCTCTGTGGCTCCGCACGCACGCGCATGCAGCTTCTCCACGTGAACCCGAGCCCGTCGCCGCGAAGCCCATCGCCGGCAAGCCTCCGGTGACCCAACGAGCTCGGGGTCGAGTCGAACGCACTCACCGCATCGCGTAGAACACGCCTAGGCCTCGCGCTCAAGCTGCTGCGCGCCGTAGCTTCGTTTTCGTCGTAGGCCCGAATACGCCGCCGCTTTTGCTCGTCGCCGGCGCCGTTTCCGGCCAAGTCCGGCTGCGCCACCGCCACCGTTCGACACGGCATCTTCTGCCCGTTCGAACGAGACCAACCGCGGCCGATTTGATGGCCTGTAGGTGAAACCCGACGCCGGGCCGTGCCCTCCACCGCGTCTGGAGGTCACCGGCGTCGAGTCGCCGGTCGCCGCCGACGTGGCGAGGCCGGTTCCCACCTCAGTGTGGCTGCCTGCGGGCCCGTGGGGCACCAGTTGACTGGGTTGACCCAGTCAACTGCTGACTGGGCAACCCAATGAGGCTGACACGCGGGCCCCACCACTTTTTAGATTAAGAAAAATATTTAAATAAATATAAAACTGATTAATTAGGCTAATGTCTCACTGACATGTGGGGCCCACCCCTCTAATCACTCTATTAACTGAAATAATCCATTGTTAGTCTTAACAGAGACTGACATGTGGGTCCCACTGGACCCACATGTCATATTTGACTCTGGTCAGCGCCTGTTGACCGCTGACGTCACAGCAACGTCATGCTGACGTCATAATTCACTTTTCTGTAAATAAATTAATTCCAGAAATTCAAATAAACTTTGAAAATTAGTAACTTTTAAACCGTAGCTCAGATCGAAAAAGTTAAAACATGAAAGTTGCTCAGAACAACGAGCCGAGTCTGATCGTGTCGTCTGTTTCTTCATCGGAACCCCCTACGTAGAAGAACTCGTAACTCCGGACCCGAATCTGGCAGATGAAGAGTGCACACACGTCGGATAATAAATCCTAGATTAATTCTAAAAATAACTAAAATGACTTAGGTGCATATTTAGGCAACCATGCACTGCATCATAGCATCACACGCACCGTATTGCATTTGTTTGCATTATGTTTACCTGTTTCTTCCCCCTCTTCTCTCTTGGTAGACCCCGATATTGACGTAGCTCCCGAGGCAGACGCAGCTCAAGAGTACGACTACGTCCCCGACGACACCACAGGCGACCTTGCCCTTGCCACAGAGCAAACAGGCAAGCACCCCCATTTTGAGCATGCCTATATCGCCTATTCTCTTCTCTCTTATGCTTGCATTAGAACTGCTACTGCTACTGTTTTCCTATATCTGCTGCATAGCCTGATTATTGTAACCTGCCTTGCTACCTTTCTGGTTATCCTAGACTGATTAGTATAGGCTGGGTAGAGTCCCGACAAAGACCCCCACTTGATCCCGACTGCCCCGCTAGATGTCAGAAGACCCGCTCATCGGGATAGAAGACTAGACCCTGGCACCGCACATCACTTCTCCCTATGTTGCTCGACACTGCTGGGTTACTATCGAGTGCCAAGGGTGATACCTCGTCAGCACTTCTGATGTTAACCTTGTAGGTTAGTTACTCGGTCGTGGTAAGCGAGGGTGATTCCTCCTACACCACCCCCGACAACGACATCGTCGTGCAACCTCTCAAGTGTGGACCTCGAGGGTGATTCCTCCTTCGTTCACCTTGATGATAACATCGAGCGGGAATTCCATCGAGGGTGATTCCTCAGGGTTCCCTTCGGTGTCAGACACACAGTTACCTTGGATATTATGACTTGACTATGAACCATGATACTAAAGACGGGTCAGCCCTGAGGGGTTCCCGCGCGAGCTTATTGCGAAGTGATGTGGAGTCGGGTTGACCTGGATGGTGCCCGCGAGATAACTACGAGGCGTGGCCGGGCATTCTTAGCCCTTGCCGCAAGTCCTCGAGATGGGGCAACGGGGTCACATCGATCGTGAGTCTCTGCTCGTTTCCGCGCGCTCCTAATCCACTATGGTTTGGATATTTGATCCGAGGGGCCTCTGGCCTGATAGCACTAACCATCACATGGGCATAGTATGGGCGTTCTGCGTTGTATACTTCAGCCGAAGCTTAATGGACGTCAGCGACTGATGCGACACACGCTGGGTTGGACTGGGAACGCAACCGCGCTTGTATAAGGGGTTGCTAGGTCTGCTCACCGGCGGTGCACGTAACGTGCAGGAGTTCCCGGGGCGATGGCCCAAGACCCCTGGGGGCATAGGTTAGTCCGGCGTGCTGACCTCTCTGTTAGGTATTTGGTCGGGTTGCGGCGTGTTGCTTAGCCGAGGCCGGGCATGACCCAGAAAAGTGTGTCCGGCCGGAGTTAAGCGAGCGTGGTGGGTAAGTTGGTGCACCCCTGCAGGGAAGAAACTTCTATCGATAGCCTGTCCTACGGTAACGGACACTCGGAGTTGTATCCCGATCGGTACAACTAGAACATGTGATGAGAACTGGATAGTACGGCTCTGGGATTGCTTTCTCGCAGGGAGTCGAGAAAGGATCTCAGGTCGTGGTTGATGATACTACTACTACTTTACATTATGTTCATCTGTTCTCTTCTATTGCTGCAAGACTGTCGAAGATTGTTGAAGATGCTAGTCTTCGATAGGACTAGGCTTCCCCCTCTATTCTGGCATTTCTGCAGCCCTGTCCACATATACAGCCATTCCTTTGACAATGTTGCATATGTAGTGTAGATCCTTGCTTGCTGAGTACTTCGGATGAGTACTCACGTTTGCTTTACTTTCTTTTTCCCCCATATCCCATTTGATGCCACCAGACGACGGAGCCCCTGAGCCAGACGCCCCAGCCGACGACCAGTACTACTACCCGCCTGACGAGTACTACTACTACGAGGAGCCGTTTGACGACCAGGAGTAGGATCGGAGGGTCCAGGGCAGGAGGCCTACGCCTTTCGATCGTAGTATTTTATTTTACCTCGCCTCTGTGAAGGCTTATCTCTCTCTCTGTAATATATCTGTACTCAGATATCTGATGCTTCCACTGACGCTTGTATGCCATCGAGCTATGTATTCGAGCCCTCGAGGCCCTGGCTTGTAATATAAAGCTTGTATGACTTTATTTATGTTTTAGAGTTGTGTTGTGATATCTTCAAGTGAGTCCTTAGGCTTGATCGTGCGCATTAGCGTGTATGGTTAGTGCACGATTAAGCCGGGGTCATCACAGGGAAGAAGACCCCCTTTTATAGGAGGGGGAAAGTCCAACCGTTACCCACTTACTCAGCCCGCGACACGCGGTACTACCGCACACGTCCGCGGTACTACCGCTCGGGCGGCAGTGACCAGACGAGGCCCTGTTGTGTTAAAACAACGAGCGGTAGAACCGCCGAAGCGGTACTACCGCGCGCCCTTGCGGTACTACCGCAGGGCAGGGTTTGACTAGGCTGGGAAGGCACGGACTAATAAAATTACATCCGTGGCTACTTCCGCTGATTCTCGGTCAGTGCAAAAATCCGGCACGGTACTACCGCATGCTGAGAGCGGTACTACCACGTAGGGCGCGGATGTAAAAAATTACTTCCGCTCCTACTTCCGCGCATGCCAGTGTTCTGGGCTAGAGGCCACGGTACTACCGTACCTGAGGAGCGGTACTACCGCATAGCGCGGTACTACCGCTTCCCTGGCCGGTACTACCGTGGGCCACTGCGGTACTACTGCTCCGTTGAGCAGTACTTCCGCACGCCAAAGAACTATAGCACTTGGAGGCCTTCATTTTGCAGCTAAAGACAACAGAAGGATACAATAAAACCAGAACTGCCATAACTTCTGCAAATGAGCTCCGAATTGAGCAAACTCAAGCTTGTTGGAAAGAAGACAACGAGTAGCATCAAAACAGTGAGGAGTGAAACCGCCAACAAAGAAGAACCGGCATAACCTCCAACATCGAAAACATCATAGAAGATGCATGTGAACTCCGTTTTCGATGATCACGAGCTTGTCATGAAAATGTCCAAAAGCTCCAAATCTCACAAGGAGAAGAACCAAAAAAGAACCAATAAAGATGATGCAAGGATGTGTTGGGGAACGTAGTAATTTCAAAAATTTCCTACGCACACATAGGATCATGGTGATGCATAGCAACGAGAGGGGAGAGTGTGTCCACGTACCCTCGTAGACCGAAAGCGGAAGCGTTAGCACAACGCGGTTGATGTAGTTGTACGTCTTCATGATCCGACCGATCCAAGTACCGAACGCACGGCACCTCCGAGTTCAGCACACGTTCAACTCGATGACGTCCCATGAGCTCTGATCCAGCAAAGCTTCACAGGAGAGTTTCGTCAGCACGACGGCGTGGTGACGGTGATGATGATGCTACCGACGCAAGGCTTCGCCTAAGCACCGCTACGATATGATCGAGGTGGATTATGGTGGAGGGGGGCACCGCACACGGCTAAGAGATCAATGATCAATTGTTGTGTCTATGGGGTGCCCCTGGCCACGTATATAAAGGATGGAGGGAGGACGAGGCCGGCCCTCACAGGGCGCGCCCAAGGTGTGGAGTCCTACTAGGACTCCCTAGTCCTAGTAGGATTCCACCTCCCACATGGAATAGGAAAAGGGGAAGGGAGAAGGAGAAGGAAGGAAGGGGGCGCCCCCTTTCCCTAGTCCAATTCGGACCAGTCCATGGGGAAGGGGCGCAGCCACCCTTGAGGCCTTTCTCTCCTTTCCCATATGGCCCATTAAGGCCCAATACAAATTCCCGTAACTCTCCGGTACTTCAAAAAATATCCGAATCACTCGGAACCTTTCCGATGTCCGAATATAGCCTTCCAATATATCGATCTTTACCTCTCGACCATTTCGAGACTCCTCGTCATGTCCTCGATCTCATCCGGGACTCCAAACAAACTTCGGTCATCAAATCACATAAACTCATAATACCGATCGTCACCGAACTTTAAGCGTGCAGACCCTACGGGTTCGAGAACTATGTAGACATGACCGAGACACGTCTCCGGTCAATAACCAATAGCGGAACCTGGATGCTCATATTGGCTCCCACATATTCTACGAAGATCTTTATCGGTCAAACTGCATAACAATATACGTTGTTCCCTTTGCCATCGGTATGTTACTTGCCCGAGATTCGATCGTCGGTATCTCGATACCTAGTTCAATCTCGTTACCGGTAAGTCTCTTTACTCGTTCCGTAATACATCATCCCACAACTAACTCATTAGTTACAATGCTTGCAAGGCTTATAGTGATGTGCATTACCGAGTGGGCCCAGAGATACCTCTCCGACAATCGGAGTGACAAATCCTAATCTCGAAATACGCCAACTCAACAAGTACCTTCGGAGAGACCTGTAGAGCACCTTTATAATTACCCAGTTACGTTGTGACGTTTGGTAGCACACAAAGTGTTCCTCCGGTAAACGGGAGTTGCATAATCTCATAGTCATAGGAACATGTATAAGTCATGAAGAAAGCAATAGCAACATACTAAACGATCAAGTGCTAAGCTAACGGAATGGGTCAAGTCAATCACATCATTCTCCTAATGATGTGATCCCGTTAATCAAATGACAACTCATGTCTATGGTTAGGAAACATAACCATCATTGATTAACGAGCTAGTCAAGTAGAGGCATACTAGTGACACTCTATTTTGTCTATGTATTCACACATGTATCAAGTTTCCGGTTAATACCATTCTAGCATGAATAATAAACATTTATCATCACATAAGGAAATAAAATAATAACTTTATTATTGCCTCTAGGGCATATTTCCTTCAGTCTCCCACTTGCACTAGAGTCAATAATCTAGTTCACATCGCCATGTGATTTAACACCAATAGTTCACATCACCATGTGATTAACACCCATAGTTCACATCGCTATGTGACCAACACTCAAAGGGTTTACTAGAGTCAATAATCTAGTTCACATCGCCATGTGTTTAACACCCAAAGAGTACTAAGGTGTGATCAAGTTTTGCTTGTGAGAGAAGTTTAGTCAACGGGTCTGCCACATTCAGATCCGTATGTATTTTGCAAATTTCTATGTTTACAATGCTCTGCACGGAGCTACTCTAGCTAATTGCTCCCACTTTCAATATGTATCCAGATTGAGACTCTGAGTCATCTGGATCGGTGTAAAAGCTTGCATCGACGTAACCTTTTACGACGAACTCTTTTATCACCTCCATAACCGAGAAATATTTCCTTAGTCCTCTTAGGTAACTAAGGATAACTTTGACCGCTATCCAGTTATCTATCCCTAGATCACTATCGTACCTCCTTGCTAAACTCATAGCAAGGCACACAACTGGTCTGGTACATAGCATGGCATACTTTATAGAACCTATGGATGAGGCATAGAGAATGACTTTCATTCTCTCTCTATCTTCTGCCGTGGTCTTGCTTTGAGTCTTACTCAACTTTATACCTTGAATACAGGCAAGAACTCTTTCTTTGACTGATACTTTTTGAACTCCTTCAAAACTTTGTCAAGGTATGTGCTTTGTGAAAGTCTTATTAAGCGTCTCGATCTATCCCTATAGATCTTGATGCTCAATACTTAAGCAGCTTCACCGAGGTCTTTTATTGAAAAATTCTTATTCAAGTATCCTTCTATGCTATCCAGAAATTCTATATCATTTCCAATCAACAATATGTCATCCACATATAATATCAGAAATGCTACAGAGCTCCCACTCACTTTCTTGTAAATACAGGCTTCACCATAAGTCTGTATAAAACCATATGCTTTGATCACCTTATCAAAGCATATATTCCAACTCCGAGATGCTTGCACTAGTCCATAGATGGATCGCTGGAGCTTGCACACTTTGTTAGCACCTTTAGGATTGACAAAACCTTCTGGTTGCATCATATACAACTCTTCTTTAATAAATCCATTAAAGAAATGTAGTTTTGACATCCATTTGCCAGATTTCATAAAATGCGGCAATTGCTAACATGATTCGGACAGACTTAAGCATCGATACGAGTGAGAAAATCTCATCGTAGTCAACACCTTGAACTTGTCGAAAAACTTTTGGGACAATTCGAGCTCTGTAGATAGAAACACTACTATCAGCGTCTGTCTTCCTCTTGAAGATCCATTTATTCTCAATGACTTGCCGATCATCAGGCAAGTCAACCAAAGTCCATACTTTGTTCTCATACATGGATCCCATCTCAGATTTCATGGCCTCAAGCCATTTCGCGAAATCTGGGCTCATCATCGCTTCCTCATAGTTCGTAGGTTCGTCATGGTCTAGTAACATGACTTCCAGAATAGGATTACCGTACCACTCTGCAGCGGAACGTACTCTGGTTGACCTACGAGGTTCTGTAGTAACTTGATCTGAAGTTTCATGATCATCATCATTAGCTTCTTCACTAATTAGTGTAGGCATCACTGGAACTGATTTCTGTGATGAACTACTTTCCAATTCAAGAGAAGGTACCACTACCTCATCAAGTTCTACTTTCCTCCCACTCACTTCTTTCGAGAGAGACTCCTTCTCTAGAAAGGATCCATTCTTAGCAACAAATATCTTGCCTTCGGATCTGTGATAGAAGGTGTACCCAACAGTTTCTTTTGGGTATCCTATGAAGACGCACTTCTCCGATTTGGGTTCGAGCTTATCAGGCTGAAGCTTTTTCACATAAGCATCGCAGCCCCAAACTTTAAGAAACGACGCTTAGGTTTCTTGCCAAACCACAGTTCATACGGTGTCGTCTCAACGGATTTAGATGGTGCCCTATTAAACGTGAATGCAGCTGTCTCTGATGCATAACCCCAAAACGATAGTGGTAAATCGGTAAGAGACACCATAGATCGCACCATATCTAATAAAGTACGGTTACGACGCTCGGACACACCATTACACTGTGGTGTTCCAGGTGGCGTGAGTTGCGAAACTATTCCACATTTTTTAAATGAAGACCAAACTCGTAACTCAAATATTTGCCTCCGCGATCAGATCGTAGAAACTTTATTTTCTTGTTACGATGATTTTCTACTTCACTCTGAAATTCTTTGGACTTTTCAAACGTTTCAGACTTGTGTTTCATTAAGTAGATATACCCATATCTGCTCAAATCATCTGTGAAGGTCAGAAAATAACGATACCCGCCGCGAGCCTCAATACTCAACGGACCGCATACATCGGTATGTATTATTTCCAATAAGTCCGTAGCTCGTTCCATTGTTCCGGCGAACGGAGTTTTAGTCATCTTGCCCATGAGGCATGGTTCGCAAGCTTCAAATGATTCATAATCAAGTGATTCCAAAAGTCCATCAGTATGGAGTTTCTTCATGCGCTTTACACCAATATGACCTAAACGGCAGTGCCACAAATAAGTTGCACTATCATTACTAACTTTGCATCTTTTGGCTTCAATATTATGAATATGTGTATCACTACGATCGAGATTCAATAAACCATTTACATTGGGTGTATGACCATAGAAGGTTTTTATTCATGTAAACATAACAACAATTATTCTCTGACTTAAATGAATAACCGTATTGCAATAAACATGATCCAATCATATTCATGCTCAACGCAAACACCAAATAACATTTATTTTGCAATAAACATGATCCAATCATATTCATGCTCAATGCAAACACCAAATAACATTTATTTAGGTTCAACACTAATCCCGAAAATAGAGGGAGTGTGCGATGGTGATCGTATCAACCTTGGAATCTCTTCCAACACACATCGTCACCTCGTCCTCAACTAGTCTCTGTTCATTTTGCAACACCTGTTTCGAGTTACTAATCATAGCAACTGAACCGGTATCAAATACCCAGGGGCTACTATGAACACTAGTAAAATACACATCAATAACATGTATATCAAATATACCTTTGTTCACTTTGCCATCCTTCTTATCCGCCAAATACTTGGGGCAGTTCCGCTTCTAGTGACCAGTCCCTTTGCAGTAGAAGCACTCAGTTTCAGGCTTAGGTCCAGACTTGGGCTTCTTCCCGGGAGTAGCAACTTGCTTGCTATTCTTCTTGAAGTTCCCCTTCTTCCCTTTGCCCTTTTTCTTGAAACTAGTGGTCTTGTTAACCATCAACACTTGATGCTCTTTCTTGATTTCTACCTTCGTTGATTTCAGCATCACGAAGAGCTCGGGAATCGTTTTTGTCATCCCTTGCATATTATAGTTCATCACAAAGTTCCAGTAACTTGGTGATAGTGACTAGAGAATTCTGTCAATTACTATCTTATCTGGAAGATTAACTCCCACTTGATTCAAGCAACTGTAGTACTCAGACATTCTGAGCACATGCTCACTGGTTGAGCTATTCTCCTCCATCTTGTAGGCAAAGTATTTGTCAGAGGTCTCATACCTCTCGACACGGGCATGAGTCTGAAATACCGATTTCAGCTCTTGGAACATCTCATATGCTCCGTGGCGTTCAAAATGTTTCTGAAGTCCCGATTCTAAGCCGTAAATCATGGCGCACTAAACTATCAAGTAGTCATTATATCGAGCTTGCTAAACGTTCATAACGTTTGCATCTGCTCCTGCAATAGGTCTGTCACCTAGCGGTGCATCAAGGACATAATTCTTCTGTGCAGCAATGAGGATAATCCTCAGATCACGGAACTAGTCCGCATCATTGCTACTATCATCTTTCAACTTAGTTTTCTCTAGGAACATATCAAAATTCAAAGGAACAGTAGCACGGGCCATTGATCTACAAAAACATAGACATGCAAAATACTATCAGGTACTAAGTTCATGATAAATTTAAGTTCAATTAATCATATTACTCAAGAACTCCCACTTAGATAGACATCTCTCTAATCATCTAAGTGATCACGTGATCCAAATCAACTAAACCATAACCGATCATCACGTGAAATGGAGTAGTTTTCAATGGTGAACATCACTATGTTGATCATATCTACTATATGATTCATGCTCGACCTTTCGGTCTCAGTGTTCCGAGGCCATATCTGCATATGCTAGGCTCGTCAAGTTTAACCCGAGTATTTTGCGTGTGCAAAACTGGCTTGCACCCGTTGTAGATGAATGTTGAGCTTATCACACCCGATCATCACGTGGTGTCTCGGCACGACGAACTTTGGCAACGGTGCATACTCAGGGAGAACACTTTTACCTTGAAATTTAGTGAGAGATTATCTTATAATGCTACCGTCAAACAAAACAAAATAAGATGCATAAAGGATAAACATCACATGCAATCAATATAAGTGATATGATATGGCCATCATCATCTTGTGCTTGTGATCTCCATCTCCGAAGCACCGTCATGATCACCATCGTTACTGGCGCGACACCTTGATCTCCATCGTAGCATCGTTGTCGTCTCGCCAACTATTGCTTCTACAACTATCGCTACCGCTTAGTGATAAAGTAAAGCAATTACAGGGCAATTGCATTGCATACAATAAAGCGACAACCATATGGCTCCTGCCAGTTGCCGATAACTCAGTTACAAAACATTATCATCTCATACAATAAAATATAGCATCATGTCTTGACCATATCACATCACAACATGCCCTGCAAAAACAAGTTAGATGTTCTCTACTTTGTTGTTGCAAGTTTTACGTGGCTGCTACGGGCTGAGCAAGAACCGTTCTTACCTACGCATCAAAATCACAACGATAGTTCGTCAAGTTAGTGATGTTTTAACATTCACAAGGACCGGGCATAGCCACACTCGGTTCAACTAAAGTTGGAGAAACTGACACCCGCTAGTCACCTGTGTGTAAAGCACGGCAGTAAAACCAGTCTCGCGTAAGCGTACGCGTAATGTCGGTCCGGGCCGCTTCATCCAACAATACCGCCGAACCAAAGTCCGGACATGCTGGTAAGCAGTATGACTTGTATCGCCCACAACTCACTAGTGTTCTACTCGTGCATATAACATCTACGCATAAAACCTGGCTCGGATGCCACTGTTGGGGAACGTAGTAATTTCAAAAATTTCCTACGCACACATAGGATCATGGTGATGCATAGCAACGAGAGGGGAGAGTGTGTCCACGTACCCTCGTAGACCAAAAGCGGAAGAGTTAGCACAACGCGGTTGATGTAGTCGTACGTCTTCACGATCCGACCGATCCAAGTACCGAACACACGGCACCTCCGAGTTCAGCACACGTTCAACTCGATGACGTCCCGTGAGCTCCGATCCAGCAAAGCTTCACAGGAGAGTTTCGTCAGCACGACGGCGTGGTGACGGTGATGATGATGCTACCGACGCAGGGCTTCGCCTAAGCACCGCTACGATATGATCGAGGTGGATTATGGTGGAGGGGGGCACCGCACACGGCTAGGAGATCAATGATCAATTGTTGTGTCTATGGGGTGCCCCCTGGCCACGTATATAAAGGATGGAGGGAGGAGGAGGCCGGCCCTCACAGGGCGCGCCCAAGGTGTGGAGTCCTACTAGGACTTCCTAGTCCTAGTAGGATTCCACCTCCCACATGGAATAGGAAAAGGGGAAGGGAGAAGAAGGAAGGAAGGGGGCGCCCCCTTTCCCTAGTCCAATTCGGACCAGTCCATGGGGAAGGGGCGCAGCCACCCTTCAGGCCTTTCTCTCCTTTCCCGTATGGCCCATTAAGGCCCAATACGAATTCCCGTAACTCTCCGGTACTCCGAAAAATACCCGAATCACTCGGAACCTTTCCGATGTCCGAATATAGCCTTCCAATATATCGATCTTTACCACTCGACCATTTCGAGACTCCTCGTCATGTCCCCAATCTCATCCGGGACTCCGAACAAACTTCGGTCATCAAATCACATAAACTCATAATACCGATCGTCACCGAACTTTAAGCGTGCGGACCCTACGGGTTCGAGAACTATGTAGACATGACCGAGACATGTCTCTGGTCAATAACCAATAGCGAAACCTGGATGCTCATATTGTCGCCCACATATTCTACGAAGATCTTTATCGGTCAAACCGCATAACAACATACGTTGTTCCCTTTGTCATCGGTATGTTACTTGCCCGAGATTCGATCGTCGGTATCTCGATACCTAGTTCAATCTCGTTACCGGTAAGTCTCTTTACTCGTTCCGTAATACATCATCCCACAACTAACTCATTAGTTACAATGCTTGCAAGGCTTATAGTGATGTGCATTACCGAGTGGGCCCAGAGATACCTCTCCGACAATCGGAGTGACAAATTCTAATCTCGAAATACGCCAACTCAACAAGTACGTTCGGAGACACCTGTAGAGCACCTTTATAATCACCCAGTTACGTTGTGACGTTTGGTAGCACACAAAGTGTTCCTCCGGTAAACGGGAGTTGCATAATCTCATAGTCATAGGAACATATATAAGTCATGAAGAAAGCAATAGCAACATACTAAACGATCAAATGCTAAGCTAACGGAATGGGTCAAGTCAATCACATTATTCTCCTAATGATGTGATCCCGTTAATCAAATGACAACTCATGTCTATGGTTAGGAAACATAACCATCTTTGATTAACGAGCTAGTGAAGTAGAGGCATACTAGTGACACTCTATTTTGTCTATGTATTCACACATGTATCAAGTTTCCGGTTAATACCATTCTAGCATGAATAATAAACATTTATCATGATATAAGGAAATAAAATAATAACTTTATTATTGGCTCTAGGGCATATTTCCTTCAGGATGCAATGGTTTGAGCTCTCTACGAACGATACGATCAAGCTACTCACCGAGAGCCCCCCTTGATAGTACGGCAATCGATCCTATAACCTGGTCTCCCAACTACCACCATGAGACCGGTAAAATAGAAAACCTATCAAGGGCAAACCTTTGCCTTGCACAACGTCTACTTGAGCTAGATGATGGCGATCTTGACTTCCTCAAGTTGGACCACCTTTCTTGATTCCGTTGGCTCGGTGAAGACTAGTTGATTGCTCCCCCATACTCCACTATGGGTGAGCCACTCTTTGGCTCATCTTCACAAGTCCATTGCCACCACAATGGACGGCAAGCTTCAAGCATGTGATCTCTTCGTGATGATCCACTTGAACTTGCACACCGCAACCTAACTCCACAAAGAACTCTCACGAAGACCATGGGTTAGTACACAAAGCGTAATTGACAATGCTTACCATACCATGGGATCGCTTGGTCCCCCTCGGTACATCTTCTACGCTTTGTGTGTTGATCAACTTGATTCACTCTTTGACTTAGTCTTGATCAACCTCTCACATGACCAATCTTTAGGTAATTCCTTGAATAGCACCTTGGTCATCACAAACTCTCCTTGAAACCAACAAATGGACTCCAAGAAAAGCCTATGGACAAATCCTTCAAATATAACTCAAGGCAACCATTAGTCCATAGAGATTGTCATCAATTACCAAAACCAAACATGGGGGCACCGCATGTTCTTTCAGCGTTGATCAAGCACGGAGAAAGAGAGGTCACTTCTCTCTATATGTAGTAGCTAGCTAACACAATATGAAACCCCTAAACCCTCCAAAACCCCTAAACCCCTCCTTTAAAAAAAACAAAAACCCCAGCGTCTGGCAGCTGCTGACGCGTGGCTATCTTTTAGTCCCGGTCGATGTTACCAACCGGGACTAAAGGTCCTCCTGCCTGAGCGACCCACAACAGCCACGTGGAGCACCTTTAGTCCCGGTTCGTAACCCAACCGGGACTAATAGTTGGTGCCTTTAGTCCCGGTTGCAGAACCGGGACTAAAGGCCCTCTAGAACCGGGACTGATGCCCTGTTTTCTACTAGTGTTACGTCATGGCTCGGGTGGGGGCCTCTGCATTTTTTCCGTAACCCCAAAAAATTGAATCGTGTAAGACGGACTGCTCCTCGAGGCGAGCGCTGCTTCAAAAAAAGAGAACACGCCGACGGACAAAAAAATGCATGGTGCTAGGAAGACGTGGATCCATCCCTTGAGGCTGGTGATAATGGAGAGTAACATAGACTAGTAACATGCATATGTTACTAGTGTATGTTACTATATTTATAGTGGGTAGTGTCATATGTGTGGTACTCCCTCCTTCCATATATATAGGGCATAATACATTTTTTGAGGTTGTCTTTGACTATTTGAAAAGATTAATAATATATGAGATGTATAATGTGAAAATTATATGATTAGAAGCTCCTTCCGCTTACGAATTTGATGGTGTGCTTTGTGTAACTTGCATGTCATATATTATTGTTCTAACATGTGGTGAAAGTTAGCCTCGAAAAACGTATTAGGCCCTATATACATGGAAGGAGGGAGTAACATAGATGTGTTCATTTATTGCTTTGTAGACTCATTTTGCATCGGGAAGCGCTAAGTGATGGTAACATATTATGTTACTCTATTTATCTCTCTCCTCATTAACTACTTGCCACCTCATCATTTTTGTTTATGTGGCATCTATGTTACTACTCCCTCCGTCCCAAAATAAGTGTCTCAACTTTGTACTAGCTCTAGACACTTATTTTGGGACGGAGGGAGTATTTATATTACTCCCACTATGACCATCCTGATAGAATAGTTTGATTCTTTTTAATTTGAATAATTATTATATCTCATGCAAATGCAAGGTTTTTGGGGGTTTTATTGGGCTGCACAGACATGCTAGATACAGGAAAAACCGTGCTAGATATGGAACCCTCCCTTGTAAACGTCCATTGTGGGTTTGATACACGAGCAAACCAGACTCGTTTCTGTCGTCAGTGAATGGGCCTTTCTGTATACAAATCCTCTGTTTACCATGTGGTCCAGAAGAAAATGTGGCCCATTTGCAAAACTCCTATACGCGGGCCTTATGGGCTGAATTCGCGTGGCAGCTGTACCTGACGTAAGCCGCTGCCACAACCTGACAGAGCCTAAATGGTGAGTACGAGTGTGTAAGTAACCTCTGGTCCCAAGAGGCTAAATTTCATGTTTTGACCCTTTTCGTATACTATTTCGGGATCTGACCCTCATTGGAAAAAAAATCGAGATTGAAAAAAAATTCGAGATCTGACCCTTTTCTTACCGCCAGACCCCTTGACGGTAGGGTATAATAGTCTACCGCCATGCCCCTTGGCGGTAGGGTTGGACACCCTACCGTCAACAAATTCTAAGTTTCCAACACAGAGCGTGCCCAGGGCCTACCGCCAGGGTCTGGCGGTAGGCTGTTATACCCTACCGCCAAGGGGTCTGGCGGTAAGAAAATGGTCAGATCTCGAAATTTTTTCCAATAAGGGTCAGATTCCGAAATACTATACGAAAAAGGTCAAAACACGAAATTTAGCCGTCCCAAGACCCTTTGCAGCAGATGCGGTTACCACTGAAGCAATGGCGATGAGAGACGGTCTAGGGTTTGCCAACTCTTTGGGATTCCACCATGTCGAGGCTGAATCAGACTCACAGGAGTTTATTAATTTCTGTACGGGACATAATACATGGTGCGACCTGCGGCTGCAATTTTTGCAGAATGTGTTGACATTGGAGTATCAATTGGGAATCAATTGGGAAGGTAAATTATATGCATTGTTTTTTATCTTCTAATCTAGCTAATTTTAGTTTTTGTAATAAGACTCTAGAAGTTGGTTTGAGGAGCCACCAAATTGTCTGGTGAATTTGCTCGTAGATGATGTTTTCTTTTTTTATCTTAATAAATCTAGCCATGATGGCCTTCCTCAAAAATAAAAAACCTCTAGTCCAAAGGACATGTGTGGCAGTGGCACGTGTCGGCCATGCGGACCGTGCGTAGCTCCCACCATGGGTAGTAAATTATTTTTGTTAAGACTTAATTAACACAAGTTAATTAAGGGTTAAATCTCCACTTATCCAAACTGTCATACAAAGAGATGTGACTTTTGTAACCGTCGTGTCTCTCCGGATGCGCCCCTTACTTATCAGCCCGTTGCTCTCCGTTGAGAGAAATAGGCCATGCCCGAGACGGCGGTTACGTCCCAGAGAGAACCCCCACGGCGGCCTCAGGCGGAGCCGACAGCGACACGCGAGCGCCTCAAGCAGAGGCAGCAATTCCAGCGGTCCCGATCTCCTGCGATCTTCAAGTCCATGGGATTGGCCTCGAGGAAAAGAGAAATCAGGGTGAGGAAAGATCGAGAAACAAAATCAAGCAACCACGTACTTTCTCCGGAAACTAATATAAGAGTGTTTAGATCACTACTTTAATAATCTAAACACGCTTATATTAGTTTACAGAGGGAGTACATACCAAGGTCTTGATCTAATTGCTACAAGAATAAGGTGCTACTTTCCGATTTAAATCATGTACGCTGCAAAGCGCTATCTTCAGAAACTAGTACTTTAGCATACCTGAATGTGCGCATCTCCGACGCCTGCCGTCGTCGACGATGCTATGTCGCCGGGATTCCAACGCCTGCCGTCACCGGGATTCTGGGAGGGCGACGCCTACGCCTTCGCGTCGCCACCGACGATGTGCGAAGCCGGGCTCCCACCATCGAGCAGCCGCACATGCCGGCCTTCCTCGCCGACCTTGCTTACCCGCGGGTGTACCCCGCCAATACTCCGCCTTCGCCCCGCACGGACGCTCGCCGGCGCATCATGACCTCCATCTTCGCGTCGATGTGCAGCCGCGGCCACCGCGCCGGCACGTGGAACCCGATAGCGCTCGGGCTCTCCAATGGCCCGTCCACCGGCGTGACGTCCAGGCGTCCAGCTTCGGCCTCCCCGCTGGATCTTCGTCAGAGGAGGAGGACGGGGCGCCTGGGACCTCCGTGCATCGCCGATAAAGCGGCCGACCGGCCATGACGGTCGCCGCCTGCGTCGGTCGTGGGATTTGGGGATGGATGTGGCTGGGGATCGCTCCCTGGCTGCTCTCTCCTTATCCACTAGATCGGCACAAGGCGCGTTAGTGCCGGTCCCAACGTAGTGGTTATTCAGGTGATGATTAAGTTAGTAGTGATTCAGATTTAACGTAGTGGTTATGTTAGTAGTAATCCATGTGTAACGTACTTACTCAAACAGAATATAGCAAAATAAAAGTAAGAAGAAACATTCACATGTGATAGAAGCATGACATTATGAAGCTCAACATCACTATGAGATTATCGTAAACGGACAGCATCAAATTTAGTGCGTTCATGAGACCACAAAAGATAACCACTTGACAGGAAGTGCGGCTTGCCACACCCCACCTGCACCAACCATATCCAACCCGGTAAAAATATTGTTTATATTCCAAAGGTTCACAAAAACAAAAAGGATCCAAAGCGTCAAAGCCCATTAGAAACAAGTGGTACATTCTTAATAGGAGATGTAGCATGACATACCAAAAGAAGCCACGATCAATCATTCATCTACTATTATCTACGGATGATGAGTCAGAAGGAATAACAGAATCCATCATATCTATACATTAGTCATGCCTCATCCATAATCGTCCAATAGAATTACACAACTAAATATTTCCTCAAAAGAAACTACATAAAATTCCAAATGATGGGCTTGGAAGTTGTAATAATTGAAGGTGCGTCCTTATTCTGATACAGATGACCAAAATATATACTGGAATTCTTGTAAGATACATATGACCAAAATTAAAAGATATCATAGCTCCACATAATTCAGTACTCATCCATGATCTCTCCAATCCATGCATCCTCCAAGTAATGAGAAGTAACCAAGTAGCTTGTGACACAGGTTGAGTTTGAAAAGAATCTCTCCAATCTTGCAGCATAATAGAAGTTCATATCATTATGAAATCAGGGAGAGAGAGAGAGAGAGAGAGAGAGAGAGAGAGAGAGAGAGACTAAAGTAACATACCTAAAAGACAGCAATACATTTTCGTAGCAGCAACAACCCAAGCAATTAAAATTGGCCACTACAATAAGAAATCATAAGCAGAAGGAATTGTAGAACAGAAGAGAAGGAGATACAGATGAATGTAACAAACACATGTAACCAACTTGATAAGAAAGGGTGTGGTATTGGAGACTGTTACCACGGCCTACTCCTATGCAATCAATGATGACTTATGACTCAGATCAAGTCATGTCGAATTTATGTGAGGGTAAAATGCAAATAAATGCCCAAAAAATACTCCCTCCGTCCAGAAATACTTGTCGGAGGAATGGATGTATCTAGACTTATAATTAATAGGTGCAAAAGAAGATGGAATACATTATGGATAAAACTGTACTATCTTTTCAGTGCATCTAAGTAAACCTCAAGAACCGAGTTTTAACCAATCCTGTAACAATAGATATAGTTCAGGTGGAAAAGGCTTGAGCTTTAAGCATAATATGAATGCCAATCTCAAAAGATAAAAGTACGGTAAGAAATAAGGGTCTCCCATATTCACTTGCGACTTACCTTTAAACTACTCCCTCTGTAAAGAAATATAAGAGCGTTTAGATAACTACTTTAGTGATCTAAGCACTCTTATATT
This sequence comes from Thinopyrum elongatum, assembly GCA_011799875.1. Classification (NCBI taxonomy): domain Eukaryota; kingdom Viridiplantae; phylum Streptophyta; class Magnoliopsida; order Poales; family Poaceae; genus Thinopyrum; species Thinopyrum elongatum. The sequence continues at coordinate 618,777,059 of CM022298.1, read as the reverse complement.
TCTTTACGGAGGGAGTACACATCTTTCCGACACTCGGGGCCCATAGAGCTTCTTAGAGCAATCCTATATATCTCGAAAGATAATCATTCACCTGCATGGGCAAGTGAAAAGGCTTCATTAAGAAAATGTAACATCCATCGTAAGTCCTAGGCATAACAAACATATCGTTACTACTACTTAACTCGTCAAGACCTCAGACTTTAGGAGCTGTACCGTAAGGTGCTTTCATTGCAATTGGAGTCTGATTCATAAAGTTACTACCAGGCACTTGAAATTATAGCACAATACTCACACTTTCCTTGGTTCATAAAGTTACTACAAAGCACTTGAAAATATTGCTAGCGTTCTAAAGGGACATGAAGGAATGGCAAAGACTTTTTATCATCTTCTGTAATATAATGCAACACTTAGGAAGCACGGTGCAAGAATAGAATTTAGACCTGCATTGAAGCCCTAGAAATCTCAAAGGAGGAAAGAGAGCACTTTTGGTTATTTTCAGTTTCAATGAGCTCTCTTAACTTGCCTTCCATTTCACCGCGAGAAATATTGGATTGGAGTGGCATGATTATTAGTGAAAGCATAATAGTAGGAGCTTATGTAACTGGTCACCAACCTAATTCGTTCATATTTTTGTGGTGGCGACCATGGTTCTCGTAAGCACTGAGAAAGAGGGATTTGTTTGAGCGTATTTCCTCTAGTCTTCATATGCTCAATCAAAGCAGCAGATGTATATGATATACAGGGCCATGTATTTTGATACTAAATTGTCAGTCTTACAGTACCCGTACAATATATTACCTCTCTCAGTTATATGATACACATGATTATGTACTTACTGTAGTGTATGAGAGGGCATGCGGTAGGTGAATTGTATGTTGGGATAAATATAAATAGGGAAGTAAAAGGATGTGACAGTACATACTATTAGCAGAAAATAAGCATGTACATGTGAAGTGATTAAAATTTAATTAGATAAGAGTTGATCCTATTTGTGCCTTACTGAAAAAGTAAAAACGAAGCCACAAATACAATCATTTGGTACCTTGACTACATCCCAGCATAACTATGTCTCAGGAATGTTGAAGTCCAAAGGGAAAATGGCAGAAACAAAAAAGAGAGCTTGTCGGGCACTAATTATATTTTAGCACACAATACTAATAAATACTTCCTCCGTTCCTAAATATAAGTCTTTTTAGAGATTTCACTATAGAGACTACATTCGGATGTATATAGACGCCTTTTAGAGTATAGGTTCACTCATTTTGCTTCGTATGTAGTCTATAGTGGAATCTCTTAAAAGACTTATATTTAGGAAAGGAGGGAGTAGTGTGTATGCAGATTAGGTAGGAGCCCAGAAAGGAACGACAAACATCACACATCAGCAGATTAAGCAAATACTTTAAATGGCTGGCTACCTACCATACTGAGAAGCTCACTAATTGTTCTTCGTTCATGATAAACACGTGCCTGGCTAATAACCTTCCCTTTGTACAATCAGATACTCGGCCGGGGACTGAATCAACCTTGCAAGATACGACAATAATAACATGAGGCAAGATATAATATGAAAACTGGTTAGAATAAGTCAGCTAACATGGAGAATTATAACTTGCTCAAAGGTAAGTTTTCATTAATGTGCTATGTGGAGTGATGTTGACGAGATAGGAGAAATGAAAATTGTGAGAAGACATCAGTTATGCTGACTGTACCCATAAAAGGGAGAAATCATTGATTATTTCCATTGATAATTACAAAGGTTATAACATTTATCTACTTCCAATTACCATGTCAATTTAAAAGGCATATATGCATTTCATTTCTAGTCCACACATAAACAGTAAATGTCAGATGACGTGATTATTTGTAACTAAACTAAATCTCCAAAATTATGAAAATGACAATAGGGAACTGGGAGCATGGGATGAACTTTGCCGCAAGCATCATAGCAGTACTACGGTAATTCTAAATGGTAACAAAAGAAATATTCTAAGGAGTCAGCTTTGCTAATCAGCAAGCATTAGAAATATATTGTACGATACAGACAAATGAATAGACTAACTCACCTTCAGTATTTGAAAATCTATCTTTAGACAATCATCGAATAATAATTAATCCAGATCAGTAAATTGATGTTAGCGGATCCTATTCTACAATTTGTTATTACCACAAATAATGGATTTTTCAGCAAAGGTGTACCATCATATCGAGCAGGAGAGAATTCCTGTTAACAATCTCAAATTTAATGTAGCTGTCACAGGAGAGAATTGCTATGGTATATACAAACATTCGAGCAGGAGAGAATTTTTGTCAGTACAACATTCACTTGATTTTATGTGTAAAAAAGGAGTGCTTACCTGATTGATGGTGGATGTACGTGTGAAGGAGGCAATGTAACTACAATAACCCCTGATGATGCATTCACAACAATAAAAATACTCAGCAAGGCCTGAAGACTCACATAAGGGCATAATCTCCATAAAAACTTGATCTTCAGTAGAAAGCACCAAAACTCAGATCAAAGCATAATATAGTAATAGTGGTTCAGTGTAAAGCAACAATTTAGGGGCAAGCATAATATAAATATGATTCAGTACAAAGAAGAAGATGTTCTTTACGGAGGGCAAGCATGTGTATTTTTTTGGTGTGGTTTGCACCGTGCTAACTAAAATAATATCACAAGCTTCTTTAGTAAATACAGATGAATATGAACCCCAGAGATTAAAAAAAGGAAGTGCATACTACTGTTTCTGAAGCATTTGACTATATACATGAAGTGCTTTTGATTAGAATATGAATTTTCACGGCCCTAAAGGGAAAGTAAATATAGAAACACAATCGGTTATGTTCTATGCACTGTTATATATCAAGAAAGAGGCGAAAACAGGTAGAGCACAAACAATTTATAGTGGAGAACTGGAGATACATATCAAAGGTGGCAATCATGGGGATTATCAAGATTCTACTGTATTTTCTACCTTTGTCTGAAAGTGGCATCAAATGTGAGAAAACAGATCTATGTGTATTTCCGGTAAGAACTCGCCTATAAATTCACCAAATTAACTGATTAACAACTACATAGAAAAATAACCTAAATGAACCGAGAAATTAAATCATAAACTGGACACATCAAGGAAACCGACCTCAAGAATGATTGAGCATCAGTATTTTCTCAGCCTGCGCAAAATCAATTAAAATGTATGAGCAAGACATAAGAGTATAATATCCAAATAATAGGATGAAATGCCATCTCAATTAATAACTTAAGTTAAGAAAAAAAATCTCTCGGGTGTTTTTGTTTCCATTCGTTAGTAGTTTACGTCAAGTTATCTTCAATCTTCATTTGTGTTTTTATTAAATGGTAAGTGCATAACCGATTAAGTAGATACCCACAAATGTACTCACATACACACAAGTATTACTAAAGCTGTGTATCAGACACTTATAAATATTCATCGTTGGTGAGGCAAATAACACCAGGACACAAAGATGTGCCCTTCCTAGCGCAATCGTTATCACAATCCCAAAGAGAGAAAAGCATGGATAAGGTGATTTTTATTATTTGGTTTGACCACGATGTCCACGACCATGTCATTATTAAGTTCTGAGATTTGTAATGTACATAACCTAGAGCGCAAACCAGGTCCGCTTTAATTTAAAATTGGTGGTTTGTTACATGCAATCCCATTCTGTAGCTCTATAACAAAAGCAACTTAAAAAAATCTTACACTGGATCCGGTAGGCATAGAAGACTACTCGTGCTTACAAATAATTTAGATTTAAAAGGATGGGGAAGCTGTACAATTTCATGATGTACTAATCATCTAATACAAATAACCAATGCATCAAAAACCTCTTTTACGAGGAACATATAGAACAACAAGAGATCGGATGGTGAGAGTAGAAATAAATTGCCAGCAGTGGAGATCAGCGGCTTGCCTGGATTCCTTAGGTCGCAGAAGGAGTGAGCGGGGCTGTCAGTTGAGCTGGTCAGGATCTCTCATAACCCCTGTTGAACACCGATGGAAACTTTAGAAGCATTTATGTGGCGCCCCCGGCTCAATCGTGCACTAATCATACACGCAAACATGCACGATCAAGCACAGGGACTCACGGGAAGATATCACAACACAACTCTAAACACAAATAAACGGGGATCCACAATATTACAGACCAGGGATCACGAAGATCCGAATATATAAGTCAGTCATACAAATATTATTTGAGTACAGACATAGTTAGACAAGTTTGCCTTAAGAAGGCTAGCACAAACAACGACACTAGATCGAAAGGCGTTGGCCTCCTGCCTGGGAGCCTCCGATCCTACTCCTGGTCGGCTGGCTCGATCCAGTAGTACGTGCCCTCTGGACCCTCCTGGTAGTAAGCTCCTGAGGTGGCATCTGGCTCCGGGGCTCCATCGTCTGATGTATCAACAAGGTGGGGTATATGGGGAAAAGAGAAAGTAAAGCAACCGTGAGTACTCATCCGAAGTACTCAGCAAGCAAGGATCTATACTACATATGCAACATTATCAATGAAGAAAGGCTGTATATGTGGACTGGGCTGCAGAAATGCCAGAATAGAGAGAAGGCCTAGTCCTATCGAAGACTAGCATCTTCACGAAGCTATCTACTTGCAGCAATAGAAGAGAGTAGATGTAACACCCCCTTGTAATAGGCTCTGTGACACTCTGTTAAACTTGTCAAGTCATGATCATTTGCAGTGCTAAGTCATATGGGTTAATGATCCAATTCAAATTCACATCTGAAAATCAACTCAAATTCATAAGTGAAATATGAAGTTGATCAAACACTGTTGGAAAAATGTTCATTAAATGGCAAATAATCCAGGAACATTTGAAAAACCATCATCAAAATATTTGGAGTTAGATAAATAACTCAACAAATTAAAACAGTACCAAAACAGAATAATTAAATTCATTTAAAATCATTTCTAATTTCATTGGAATCCAAATCTGTCCAAACCATTTTTTGGTGAAGGGTAATATTGCATTACATTATTTGGGCCAAGTCCCACAATTTACAAAAATGCATAAAGCCCTAACTATTTCCAAAACAGCAAAGAAATAAAAAGACAGAAACAGAAAATAGGAAATGGAAAAGGCCGAAGCCACTTACCTGGCAGGCCCAGCCGAGCACTGCGCCTGGCAGCCCAGCTGGACGGTCCAGCCCACCTCTCTCTCTCCCCCTTCTTCTCCCTCCTCCCCGTGTTGATGCCGCCGTGGACGAGCGCGCCCGCCCCAGTCGACGATTGACAGCGCGACGCCGCGGCGCTCTGCGAGGGGATAAGGGCGAACCCGAACCATTCCCCCTGGCCTCCTCGTCACTTCTGTCCCTCTCCTCTACGCTAGCACCCTCTCTTCTCCCTCTGGCCGAGCACCGCCGCCGTCGCAACTCCGTCGTCCTCGCGGCCACCGGCGACCCCGCGACCGCTGACGGCGTCCGCGAGTTCCGTCAGCGTCTTCTCCTTCATCTGACGCGCTCAGTTGGAGTAGGGGAGCCCCGTTGCTGATGAATCGACCCCGACCGCGTCTCCGGCCACCGAACGCCGCCGTCATCTCCGACGAGCCCTTCTGCTACTAAACTGTCAAGGGCCAAACGTGCGAGCCGCTCGGTGAGCTTCCCCGTCTCCTGCTTCTCCCCTTTTAAGCTCCTCGCTCGCTTCAGCTAGCTGTCGCCGCGGCCGGGCTCTGGACACCACCGGATCCGTCGCCGCCGCGTTCCCGAGCTTCGTCAGCTCGAGCCGGTAGCTCCTACGAGCTCCTGGAGCGTAGTAGACCCCGCCTAGTCGTTTCGTTTGCTCGCCATCGCCTCCTAACGTCGAACCCGCGTCTGTCCGATCTCCGGCGACCGCCCCGTCGCTCGCCGTCACCGTTACAGGCCGATTCCGGCAGCGCCGCCGCCCTAGATGGATGCGGCTCGGTGTGCCCGTTCGAACGAGCCCGAGCACGCGCAAAATGGCCCACTGGTGAGCAAATCCGAGCCTCGCCGGCGAAGAACCGCCGCGGGAGAGCCCGTCGGCGCAACTCCGGCGCAGGCGCCGACGTGTCTGGCCGGCCCCACCAGTCAGCGACACTGGCCGTGGGCCCAGGGGCCCCCGTTGACTGGTAATGCGCTGACGTGGCAGCACAGTGCCACTGACGTGTGGGCCCCGCGCTAATTAAAAAGATTTAAAAGAAAAAGAAAATGTTAAATAAGTTAATTAAACTAATCACTCACTGACATGTGGGCCCACACCCTTTAATTAACCTCTATTAGTCTAAATTAACTCTGATAAGTTAACAAAGGCTGACATGTGGGTCCCACTGGACCCACATGTCAGGTTTGACTGGTCAGCCGTCCTGTTGGCTTGCTGATGTCAGCATTGCCTCATGCTGGCGTCATAATTCATTTTCTATAAATAAATAAATTCAAGAAATTCAAATAATCTTTAAAAATTAATAACTTTTAAACCGTAGCTCGGATCAAAAAAGTTAAAACATGAAAGTTGCTCAGCACGACGAGACGAGTCTGATTGTGCCGTCTGTTTCTTTATCGGAACCCCCTACGTAGAAGAACTCGTAACTCCAGACCCGTATCCGGCTGATGAATAGTGCACACACTTCGGTAAATAAATCCCAGATTAATTCTAAAAATAACTAAAATGACTTAGATGCATATTTAGGCAACCCTGCACTGCATCATAGCATCACACGCACCGTATTGCATTTGTTTGCATTATGTTTACCTGTTTCTTCCCCCTCTTCTCTCTCGGTAGACCCCGACGTTGACGTAGCTCTCGAGGCAGACGCAGCTCAGGAGTACGACTACGTCCCCGACGACACCACAGGCGACCTTGCCCTTGCCCGAGAGCAAACAGGCAAGCACCCCCATTTTGAACATGCCTATATCGCCTATTCTCTTCTCTCTTATGCTTGCATTAGAACTGCTACTGCTACTGTTTTCCTATATCTGCTGCATAGCCTGATTATTGTACCCTGCCTTGCTACCTTTCTGGTTATCCTAGACTGATTAGTATAGGCTGGGTAGAGTCCCGACAGAGACTCCCACTTGATCCCTACTGCCCCGCTGGATATCAGAAGACCCGATCATCGGGATTGAAGACCAGACCCTGGCACCGCACATCACTTTCCCCCTTAGTTGCCGACACTACTGGGTTACCGTCGAGTGCCGAGGGTGATACCTCGTCAGCACTTCTGATGTTAACCTTGTAGGTTAGTTACTCGGTCATGGTAAGCGAGGGTGATTCCTCCTACACCACCCCCGATAACGACATCGTCGCGCAACCTCTCAAGTGTGGACCTCGAGGGTGATTCCTCCTTCGTTCACCTTGATGATAACATCGAGCGGGAATTCCATCAAGGGTGATTCCTCAGGGTTCCCTTCGGTGTCAGACACACAGTTACCTTGGATTTTATGACTTGACTATGAACCATGATACTAAAGACGGGTCGGCCCTGAGGGGTACCCGCGCGAGCTTATTGCGAAATGATGTGGAGTCGGGTTGACCTGGATGGTGCCCGCGAGATAACACGAGGCGTGGCCGGGCATTCTTAGCCCTTGCCGCAAGTCCTCGAGACGGGGCGACGGGGTCACATCGATCGTGAGTCTCTGCTCGTTTCTGCGCGCTCCTAAACCACTTAACGGTTTGGATATTTGATCCGAGGGGCCTCTGGCCCGATAGCACTAACCATCACGTGGGCATAGTATGGGCGTTCTGCACCGTAGCATCAGCCGAAAGCTCTGTCAGACGTCCAGTTCAGCATTGCGGCCGGGCTGGGCCGGCACCATCCGGTAGTAGTGGAGCCTGGTTCGCCCTGCACGCAACGACCCGGAGGGCGAGGGGCGATGGCCCAAGACCCCCTTGCGCTTAGGAGGTAGACCGGCGGGGACCTCTCTGCTGAGCTGTAGGTAGGGTTGCGGTGTGTCGTTTGGCCGAGGCCGGGCATGACCCAGAAAAGTGTGTCCAGCCGGAGTAAAGCGAGCTTGGTGGGTAAGTTGGTGCACCCCTGCAGGGAAGAAACTTCTATCGATAGCCTGTCCTACGGTAACAGACACTCGGAGTTGTATCCCGATCGGTACAACTAGAACATGTGATGAGAAATGGATAGTACGGCTCTGGGATTGCTTTCTCGCAGGGAGTCAAGAAAGGATCTCAGGTCGAGGTTGATGATACTACTACTACTACTTTACATTATGTTCATCTGTTCTCTTCTATTGCTGCAAGACTGTCGAAGATTGTTGAAGATGCTAGTCTTCGATAGGACTAGGCTTCCCCCTCTATTCTGGCATTTCTGCAGCCCAGTCCACATATACAGCCATTCCTTTGACAATGTTGCATATGTAGTGTAGATCCTTGCTTGCTAAGTACTTCGGATGAGTACTCACGTTTGCTTTTCTTTCTTTTTCCCCATATTCCATTTGATTCCACCAGACGTCGGAGCCCCTGAGCCAGACGCCCTAGCCGACGACCAGTACTACTACCCGCCTGGCGAGTACTACTACTACGAGGAGCCGACTGACGACCAGGAGTAGGATCGGAGGGTCCAGGGCAGGAGGCCTACGCCTTTCGATCATAGTATTTTATTTTACCCCGCCTCTGTGAAGGCCTATTTTTCTCTCTGTAATATATATGTACTCAGATATCTGATGCTTCTGCTGACGCTTGTATGCCATCGAGCTATGAATTCGAGCCCTCGAGGCCCTGGCTTGTAATATAAAGCTTGTATGATTTTATTTATGTTTTAGAGTTGTGTTGTGATATCTTCAAGTGAGTCCTTAGGCTTGATCGTGCGCAATTGCGTGTATGGTTAGTGCACGATTAAGCCGGGGGCGTCACAGTAGAATAGCATTTTATTAAGCAAACATGTTGAAGCAAGCCCAAAGATCCTTCCTCGACTCCCAGCGAGAAAGCGATCCCGAAGCTTCAATTAAGTAACAAGTATCCAGTTCAAGTAGTAGATCGGGATACACAAACTGAACGTCCTTTACCGTAGGACCGGCTATCGATAGATTATTCATCCCTGCAGGGGTGCACTACTGTTACCCAACATGCTCGATCAACTCTGGCCGGACACACTTGCTGGGTAATGCCCGGCCTCGGTAGATCAACACGAAGCAACGTCCTACCTAGGCTCAGCAGAGAGGTCAGCACGCCGGACTAACCTATGCACCCAGAGGTCTTGGGCCATCGCCCTGGGCACCCAGCGCGTTGCGTGGCTAGCCGGGGTGCAGGCGCGACACTGAACTCGTCAGTGAAGTATCCAGCCCAATCCCGGCGATCAGCCCGCACGGTGAATCGTGACGTCTGATGAGCTTTCGGGAGAAACGTACGACGTAGAGGGCCCCATAACCATAATCCCGCGTGGTGGTAGTGCGTATAGGGCACGTCGACCCATTCAGATCACACACCCAAATACAATAGGCTCATTTAGTATCACGCGGAGACAATCAGAGTCTCTGAAGCTCCGCCACAATATCACACTCGAGTGCCATTCCGGCACACTCGACAACATAGATACCCAGCGGGTACCCACCAGGGTGGACCCGCCTGTAACAAAGGTCAAAGTAACCATGTGGTCGTATCATCAAAGGGGAAACCCGAGGAATCACCCTCGGCGTTCCACTCGATGAAATCATCAAGGTGATCGTATGAGGCATCACCCTTGAGGTTCACACTGAGGGGTTGCATGACAGAGTCGTATCGGAAGTGGAGAAGGAGGAATCACCCTCGATGACCACGACCGAACAGCTATGCTGCAAAGTATTCATCAGGAGTGCGTTACGAGGTATCACCCTCGGCACTCGAGAGTAGCTATGCAGAGTCGTACAACTAAAGGGGGTGTGAAGTGAGGTGTCGGTCTCTGGTCGACGATCACGTTGATCGAGTCGTCGATGATCAAGCAGGGGCAACAAGGGAAAAGTGGTGGGGTCACTGATGGTTCACTACCAACCTATACTAAACAGTTTATCATAGGCAGGTAAGGTAACAATGAACAGGTTACAACAGCAGGCTATGCATCAGAATAGGAGCATACAATAACAGTAGTAAAATCTAATGCAAGCAGGAGAAATGGAATGGGCGATATCTGGATGCTCAAGGGGGGGGGGTGGGGCTTGCCTGGTTGCTCTGGCAAGAGAGAGAGGTCGTCAACGGGCTGCTCGTCGGTAGTGTAGTCGTACCCAGGTGCAGCGTCGTCGGTCTCGGCGTCTATCGAGAGAGAAGGAGGGGGAGAGAAACAATAAATTCACGGCAATAATGCAAACAATATGTATGACATGCCTAAATGATATGCCGGGGTGTTCTACTGCCTAACTAGATGATTTAGTTAATTTAGGAATTTATTCGGATTTATTTAATTAAAGTTGGGCACTATTCATTTATCGAAATCGGTCTAAAAGTTCAATGTTCATATAGCTAGGGGCATCTGACAGGAATACGGAGGGCGTATTCGGGTTCGTATCGAAATTCTGAGAAAGTTTCATGTATAAATTATTTTCGTCGGAGTTACGGATTATTTAATATGATTCTCTAAAGTTTTTATTAATTTCTAGAATTTAATTATTTATTTAAATTCAACATTATCCGAAACAGTGTATGCTGACATCATCATGACGTCAGCAGTCAACCTGACAGGTGGGGTCCACCTGTCATAGACTGTTTACTTTAATTAGGGATTAGCTAATTAATTACTGTTTAATTAAACTAATTAACTAATTTGATTAATTTAATCAGAGTTAACTAACTCACTAATTAACTAATTAATTAACTAATTATTAATTTTTACTATTTACATTTTTATTTTTTATTTTTATTTTAAACGTTTCTGGGCCGTGGGCCCGTTCTGTCAGTGGCACAGGGCGTCGGGCCCCACTGGGCAGTGGCCCAGGAGGCCGACCGGGGCGGGCGCGCGGGCGGAGGGGGCCGCGGGCGCGGGGCCACGGCCACGCAGCGGCGCGGGGTGGCCGGAGCGGCAGCGAGAGGCGGCGCGGCGCAGCGGGCACGGCGGGCGAGCGGGACGCGCACGGGTTGGCCAGGCGAGGCGGGGACGGAGCGGCAGCGGAGGAGGCGCGGCAGCGGGGTGGCTACGGTGGCGCGACAGCGAGCGGGAGCGCGGCGCGGACCAGTATCTGAGAGCAGCAGCGCGAGGGCGACGGAGCTCGGCAGGGCGCGAGGTGCGGGACGCGGGGCGGCGCTGCGTGCGGGCGCGGGTGCGCGAGGGCACGCGCAGGCGGCAGTTGCGAGGCGGGGCCAGCGACGCGAGCTGGGGCGCGGTGACCGCGGGGAGAGAGAGGGGCGGGGCGACGAGGCCGGTGGCCTCACCGTTCGTTGCAGGGGAGAGGGGGCAGCGAGGCTCGGTGATGCGAGTTGGGGAGGAGGACGAGGAAGACGGCGAGCGGCGACGGGGCGCGGCGTCGGGCGGCGGCGTAGAGCGCGGCGAGCGGCGGGCGTCGGCGTCGGCCCGATCCAGAACTGGATCGGGGGGAGGGGAATGGAGAGCGAGAGGGGGGGTGGGTGTCGGTGGGGTTAGGGTTTCGGGATCCCTGGGGCCATATAGGCCAGGGGGAGTGGGGTGGGCCGGCCGGCTGGGCTATGGCCCAGTTGGGCCGGGGGGTTTCGTTTTCTTTTTATTTTTTTGTCTTATTTTCTTTTTGTCTTATTTTCTTTTATTTATTCTTATTTCCTGTTTTGTAATTAGTTAGGCCTCAAAATGATTTTTGTAAAATATGGCATTTGCTCCATTAATTACTAGGCATTTTCTACTACTGCCAAAAATTGGTTTTGAGACAATTGAAGTTCACACAAATTTTATAATAAATAAAATGCATTAAACCTTGCTGTTTTGGTAATGTTAGGGCCACCTAATTAATTTATTAATTGTTGGTTACAATTTTAGAATAGCCTCTGCAATATTTGTTATTTAATGAACATTTTAGTTTCTATGTTTGAACAACCTTTATCTTCCACTTTAATTAAATTTGAATTTTGACTTAGGAGTTGAAATGCAATATGACGCTAATGATGATCATGCACTGTTAAACATGCTGACATGTCATTATCAAAAGTGATTACTATGGCTAATGACATGAGGTGTTACAATTCTCCTCATCTATCAAGAATTCTCGTCCCGAGAATTAAGAGGAAGACTGAAAAAAAGAGGGGTATTCTTCGCGAAGACGATCCTCGCGTTCCCAAGTGGCTTCATCTTCAGAATGATTTGACCACTGAACCTTGAGGAATTTGATTGACTGTTGACGTGTCCGGCGTTCAGCTTGATCAAGAATACGGATGGGATATTCTGGATAAGACATATCTTCCCGTAATTCAAGCATTTCATGATCCACAGCTCGAATAGGATCCTTGAAGCAGCGACGGAGTTGGGATACATGAAAGACATCATGTACTTGTGAAAGATTTGGCGGCAATTGCAATTGATATGCCACTTCTCCTCGACGGGCAAGAATACGGAACGGGCCAATGTAGCGAGGAGCTAACTTGCCTTTCATTCCGAACCGATGAGTGCCTTTCAACGAAGTGACGTGGAGGTAAGCTTGCTCGCTAGGCTGATAGACCATTTCCTGGTGCTTTCGGTCATAGTTGCTCTTCTGATGAGACTGAGCAGTTTTCAAATGTTCACAGACAATGCGGACTTGTTCTTCAGCTTGCTGAATAATGTCCGGTCCGACGAGTGAGCATTCCCCAGTTTCTGACCAATTCAGAGGGGTTCGACACTTATGTCCGTAAAGAACTTCAAACGATGCCATCTTCAGACTAGCTTGATAGCTATTGTTGTAAGAGAATTCGGCATACGGGAGAGATTCCTCCCATTTCTTACCGAAGGAGATGACGCAAGCTCGAAGCATATCTTCAAGCACTTGATTAACTCGTTCAACTTGACCCTGTGACTGAGGGTGAAAAGCGGTGCTGAAAGACAGATGAGTTCCCATAGCTTCTTGGAAACTATTCCAGAATCTGGAGGTGAAGAGGCTGCCACGATCAGAACTGATCTCCAACGGAATACCGTGGAGCGACACAATTCAGGAAACATACAAGTCTGCTAACTGGATAGCAGTGATTGTCTCCTTAACTGGCAGAAAGTGAGCAACCTTGGAGAATCGGTCAATGACGACAAAAATAGCATCATGACCCTTCTAAGATCTGGGAAAACCAGTAATGAAATCCATTTGGACCTTGTCCCATTTCCATTCAGGAATTTCAAGGGGTTGCAGAGTTCCAGCAGGCCTTTGATGTTCTGCTTTAATGCATCGGTAGACGTCACACTCAGAAACATAACGAGCAATATCTCGCTTCATATTAGGCCACCAGTATCTCTGACAAATGTCACGGTACATCTTTGTGCCACCAGGATGAATTGACAGAGGAGTGTCATGAGCTTCCTTCATAACGTGTTCCCTCTCATCCTTGAACTTGGGTACGAAGAGACGGTGTTGGAAAAATAGGATCCCATCCTTATCAAGATGGAATTCCGACGTCTTTCCTTTCTCGAGGTACCGCTTAATCCTTTCAACTTTAGTGTCATACTTTTGTATAATCTTAATGATGTGCTCTAAATCTGGTTCGACAACCAGGGTATTGAGATAACCCTGTGGAACAATATGGAGGTTCAATTTGCGAAGCTCTTCATAAAGCATCGGTTGTGCTTCCTGAACCATAAGATTGTTGCAATAAGCCTTACGACTCAAAGCATCGGCCATTACATTAGCCTTGCCAGGGGTGTATGAGATATTCATATCATAATCGGCAATTGTTTCAAGCCATCTTTGTTGACGAAGGTTCAGATCCGGTTGAGTATATAAATACTTCAAACTTTGATGATCCGTGTATATGTCGCAACGGTTACCGAGAAGGTAATGTCGCCATAGCTTCAGGGCATAAATAACCGCAGAAAGTTCAAGATCATGCACGGGATAATTTTCTTCATGAGGACGCAATTGTCGAGAGGCATAAGCAATCACTTTGCGTTCTTGCATTAGGACACAGCCTAATCCTTGACGAGATGCATCATAGTATATCACGAAATCCTTTTGGGAATCCGGGGGTGCTAATACTGGGGCAGATGTCAATTTATCCTTTAGTGTCTGAAAGCTTTCTTGACATTTTTCTGTCCACTCAAATTTAACACCTTTGTGAAGCAGATTTGTCAATGGTTTTGCAATCTTGGAAAAGTTCTCAACAAATCGACGGCAATAACTGGCAAGTCCGAGAAAACTTCTGACTTGCTTAACATTCTTCGGGGGAGTCCAGTCGAGAATAACCTGAACTCGTTCAGGGTTAACAGCAATTCCATCCTTGGAAATCACATGTCCAAGGTAAGTTACTTCAGAAAGCCAAAATTCACATTTGGAATACTTGGCATACAACTGGTGTTCTCGGAGCCTTTCTAGTACCAGACGGAGGTGTTTAGCATGTTCTTCTTTATTCTTAGAATAGACCAGAATATCATCTAGATATACCATGACGAACTTGTCGAGGTAATCCTTGAAAATGTAATTCATCAGACGAGAGAAAGTTGCTGGAGCATTTGTTAAGCCGAAGGACATGACAGTGTACTCATAAGAGCCATAACGAGTGACGAATGCAGTCTTGGGAATATCCTCTTCATGGACACGGATCTGGTGATAACCCAACCTCAAGTCGAGTTTAGAGAATACCGATGATCCAGCAAGTTGATCATAAAGATCATTGATCCGGGGCAGTGGGTATTTATTCTGGATTGTGGCTTGGTTAATGGGTCAATAATCCTGAACCAATCGGTTAGTTCCATCCTTCTTCTTAATGAAGAGTGAAGGTGCTCCCCAAGCAGAGGAACTAGGGCGGATGAAACCACTCTTAAGTGACTTGTCGATTTCTTCCTTAAGCTCGAGAAGGTGGTGCGGAGGCATCTTATAAGGTCGCTTCGCAATAGGGACAGTGCCAGGCTTCAAGTCAATGACAAACTCCACAGCCCTAACCGGGGGTATTCCTGGGAGTTCTTCCGGAAAGACGTCCGGAAAATCTCGAATGATAGGATCATTCTCGATTCCTTCCAGAGGTGAGGCGTTCAAAGCATTCAGAGCATATATCTGAGCTTCAGCATCTCGAGTAATGCGGGTGGTATAATTCACTATCTCATCGGTGGGGTGAAGAAGTTGGACGACTTTAGTGGCACAATTGATCGAAGCAAAGTGAGCTTTCAACCAATCCATTCCGAGAATGAGGTCTATGGTGGAAGACTTCAGGATAATAGGTGAGGCCAGGAATTCAAATCCCTCGATTTCAACAGGGACATTGTGTGCCATCATAGTGGTTTGACATTGGCCTCCAGGGGTACGGACAACTACTGGCAGGTTCATCTTTTCGAATGCAATGTCATGAGATAATGCAAATGCTTCAGACATGAATGAATGCGATGCTCCTGAATCAAATAATACAGAAGCAGGTACTGAATTAACGAGAAGGGTACCCATCACAGTAGCAGGTTGTTCCTGGACTTCTTCAATATCAATGTTGTAAGCGTGTCCACGACCATGTGCAGCAGACCCAGTATTATAGTTGCGGGTCTGATTGTTGCCACGACCATTGCCACGGCCAGTACGAGGAAAAGCCAACTGATTCTGAGTCTGGCGGCAGTCTTTAGCCTGGTGACCTGGTTTGCGGCACTTGAAGCACATACCATCTTCAGGACGAAGAGGAGCATTGTTTTGAATAGCTTGAGCCTTTGGCTGCCTCGGTGGTGGAGGAGGCAGACGTGGTGCAGCATAGTTGTTCTTTGGCGCAGAGGTATTTGGACGGAACACATTATTGGGAATCCAAAGTCGACGCTTCTGTGCTGAGCCCGAAGATGAGCCAGCATCACGATAGCGTTTCTGCGAGTCCTTGTGCTTCATCTGAGCGGTCTCAACAAGAATAGCCTTGTTCACAAGAGTTGAAAAGTCGTTCAAGTCTTGAGCAGCAAGGGCAAGCTCGAGGTCTGGGTGTAGTCCATTACGGAACTTCTCTTGCCTACGTGCATCTGTGGCGATGTCTTCTTCAGCATAGCGGGAGAGGTCAAGAAATTCCCGCTGATAAACTTCGACAGTCTTATTGCCCTGAGTGAGGTTGCGGAACTGGGTGTTCATGCGTTCCATAATTGCCCGAGGGATGTAACGTGCACGGAAAGCAGCCTGGAACTCATACCAGGTAATGACTGTTCCAGCAGGCAGTGTACGCTTGTGGGTGTCCCACCATTGAGCAGCGGGACCCTTTAGGAAAAAGGCCGCGAAGGTGACGAAGTTGGCAGGGGCGACCTTAGCAGACTCCATCTCGTGAGTGATGTCGCGGAGCCAGTCATCTACATCCAGTGGCTTGTCAGAGTTGCGGAACTGAGTGGGGTTAAGCCGCATAAACTCCGGCAGAGTTATTGAAGGAGGGTTCTGGTTCTGGTTCTGGTTGTTCTGATGCGGAAACTGAGCCATAATTCCAGTCATGAACTGGCGGTTGAGCTCGAATTGTTGCATCATAGCTGCCATATAGTCTGGCGGTGGTGGGCGTTCAGGGGTACCATGACCACCTGGTCTAACCATCCTGCTAAGTATCAACAGGGGGTAGTTTAGTAAAAGCAATTGCGAGTGTTTAGTGACAAGCATGATGTAACTCGACAACAATTTAAGTAGTGTAACAGATACATAACAGTAGTCGATTAAGACATATAGATCCATACACAGAGTCGGGTACATGCAGACAGCATAACGGTGCAAATTTAGAACTAGACATACTATGCGGCGCGTAGGCACGCGGTAAGGAAGTACACAACGAGACATAGCAAAGGCTACATCAACGTCGGGGAAAACCACTGTAACGGGGTAACTGCGAGTGCGGACGACGAATGTTCGTCGCGGTAGGATCCTATGCTCCATGTGCACTCTGATGCAGAACCCGGTCTCGAGCTGTAAGAAGAGGTCCACGTGTAGGTGTGTGACCTCCAACAGCAGGCCAATCAATACCAGCATACATCTGAGTCCTGCGCGGATAAAGGATGTGCTCCGGATGTATCCCTGCGTGAACAGCGGGTAGCAACTGCGTCATAGCATCGTAGAGACGTGCTCGAGTGGCAACCAACTCGACGGCAAGAGCCCGAACAGTGCGATCCATAGCCTGAGTGCACTGAATCAGAACGCGCGGGTCATAGCGACGAGGCTCGTGCGGGGCACAGATAGCTGTGTAGTATCCAGTAGCATCTCCAGCAGGGGTATACGGAATGTATCAGAACTCAGAGTCATCCAAGATATCGCTGAACTGTCCTCGAAGACGTGCGACAGCAGAGTAGGTGGCATCATGTACTGCCATCTCAATCGTCACGCCGATACCGTGGAAAAGGTGCAGCTCAGTGTTTGAGTCATCTTGCCGATCATAGATACGAACATCAGCATGGTACTGCTCCTGATTGAACTCGCGGTAATCCTCGTAGACCATGTACTCAGGGTACCAGCGGTAGCTAAGTCTGGTCATGAGAGCGATCAGGATAGCTGGAAACCCAGGGGCATCACGAGCCCAAGTGCGAAGCACAAGCTATGTCGTAGGACGCGGTGGAAACAAACGATCCATCTAAAACACAGGAAATTCAGGGTTGTCAAACGACAATGAGAAGTTTAACACAACTCGGAGAGAAAGGTTAAACAAAACAATGGAAAGGAAAATGATTATCAGACTAATTAGATCAATGACAGGGAAATCGCACAGATATCCAGCTCTCCGGGTAGACGGGATTTACGAGATCCTAAGTGTCGGTGTTAGTAAAATTTATTTAACCCGAAATAGAAGAGAGATCAGAGTCCCAGAGTATAGACGAGGAATAAAAGATCCTAATACCACCCAGTTGGCGACGTGGGCCCGTAAGCCACACAGCCAAGTTAGTAAATTAGTTTTTCGGTTTCAAGACTCAACTTCGGCCAAGGAATTGGAAGGGGGCTTCCTACAGGCAGTCGGCTCTGATACCAACTTGTGACGCCCCCGACTCAATCGTGCACTAATCATACACGCAAACATGCACGATCAAGCACAGGGACTCACGGGAAGATATCACAACACAACTCTAAACACAAATAAACGGGGGTCCACAATATTATAGACCAGGGATCACGAAGATCCGAATACATAAGTCAGTCATACAAATATTATCTGAGTACAGACATAGTTAGACAAGTTTGCCTTAAGAAGGCTAGCACAAACAACGACACTAGATCGAAAGGCGTTGGCCTCCTGCCTGGGAGCCTCCGATTCTACTCCTGGTCGGCTGGCTCGATCCAGTAGTACGTGCCCTCTGGACCCTCCTGGTAGTAAGCTCCTGAGGTGGCATCTGGCTCCAGGGCTCCATCGTCTGATGTATCAACAAGGTGGGGTATATGGGGAAAAGAGAAAGTAAAGCAACCGTGAGTACTCATCCGAAGTACTCAGCAAGCAAGGATCTATACTACATATGCAACATTATCAATGGAGAAAGGCTGTATATGTGGACTGGGCTGCAGAAATGCCAGAATAGAGAGAAGGCCTAGTCCTATCGAAGACTAGCATCTTCACGAAGCCATCTACTTGCAGCAATAGAAGAGAGTAGAATAGCATTTTATTAAGCAAACATGTTGAAGCAAGCCCAAAGATCCTTCCTCGACTCCCAGCGAGAAAGCGATCACGAAGCTTCAATTAAGTAACAAGTATCCAGTTCAAGTAGTAGATCTGGATACACAAACTGAGCGTCCTTTACCGTAGGACCGGCTATCGATAGATTATTCATCCTTGCAGGGGTGCACTACTGTTACCCAACATACTCGATCAACTCTGGCCGGACACACTTGCTGGGTAATGCCCGACCTCGGTAGATCAACACGAAGCAACGCCCTACCTAGGCTCAGCAGAGAGGTCAACACGCCGGACTAACCTATGCACCCAGAGGTCTTGGGCCATTGCCCTGGGCACCCTGCGCGTTGCGTGGCTGGCCGGGGTGCAGGCACGACACTGAACTCGTCAGTGAAGTATCCAGCCCAATCCCGGCGATTAGCCCGCACGGTGAATCGTGACGTCTGATGAGCTTTCGGGAGAAACGTACGATGTAGAGGGCCCCATAACCATAATCCCCCGTGGTGGTAGTGCGTATAGGGCACGTCGACCCACTCAGATCACACACCCAAATCCAATAGGCTCATTTAGTATCACGCAGAGACAATCAGAGTCTCTGAAGCTCCGCCACAATATCACACTCGAGTGCCCTTCCGGCACACTCGACAACATAGATCCCCAGCGGGTACCCACCAGGGTGGACCCGCCTGTAACAAAGGTCAAAGTAACCGTGTGGTCATATCATCAAAGGGGAAACCCGAGGAATCACCCTCGGCGTTCCACTCGATGAAATCATCAGGGTGAACGTATGAGGCATCACCCTCGAGGTTCGCACTGAGGGGTTGCATGACAGAGTCGTATCGGAAGTGGAGAAGGAGGAATCACCCTCGATGACCACGATCGAACAGCTACGCTGCAAAGTATTCATCAGGAGTGCGTTACGAGGTATCACCCTCGGCACTCGAGAGTAGCTATGCAGAGTCGTACAACTAAAGGGGGTGTGAAGTGAGGTGTCGGTCTCTGGTCGACGATCACGTTGATCGAGTCGTCGATGATCAAGCAGGGGCAACAAGGGAAAAGTGGTGGGGTCACTGATGGTTCACTACCAACCTATACTAAACAGTTTATCATAGGCAGGTAAGGTAACAATGAACAGGTTACAACAGCAGGCTATGCATCAGAATAGGAGCATACAATAACAGTAGCAAAATCTAATGCAAGCAGGAGAAATGGAATGCGCGATATCTGGATGCTCAAGGGGGGGGGGCTTGCCTGGTTGCTCTGGCAAGAGAGAGAGGTCGTCAACGGGCTGCTCGTCGGTAGTGTAGTGGTACCCAGGTGCAGCGTCGTCGGTCTCGGCGTCTATCGAGAGAGAAGGAGGGGGAGAGAAACAATAAATTCATGGCAATAATGCAAACAATATGTATGACATGCCTAAATGATATGCCGGGGTGTTCTACTGCCTAACTAGATGATTTAGTTA
Source organism: Thinopyrum elongatum (assembly GCA_011799875.1). Classification (NCBI taxonomy): domain Eukaryota; kingdom Viridiplantae; phylum Streptophyta; class Magnoliopsida; order Poales; family Poaceae; genus Thinopyrum; species Thinopyrum elongatum. Next base: position 618,756,970 of record CM022298.1, on the reverse strand, counting down.
ATTTAGGAATTTATTCAGATTTATTTAATTAAAGTTGGGCACTATTCATTTATCGAAATCGGTCTAAAAGTTCAATGTTCATATAGCTAGGGGCATTTGACAGGAATACGGAGGGCGTATTCGGGTTCGTATCGAAATTCTGAGAAAGTTTCATGTATAAATTATTTTCGTCGGAGTTATGGATTATTTAATATGATTTTCTAAAGTTTTTATTAATTTATGGAATTTAATTATTTATTTAAATTCAACATTATCCGAAACAGTGTATGCTGACGTCAGCATGACGTCAGTAGTCAACCTGACAGGTGGGGTCCACCTGTCATAGACTGTTTAGTCTAATTAGGGATTAGCTAATTAATTATTGTTTAATTAAACTAATTAACTAATTAGATTAATTTAATCAGAGTTAATTAACTAATTAATTGATTAACTAATTATTAATTTTTATTATTTACATTATTATTTATTTATTTATTTTTAAAATGTTTCTGGGCCGTGGGCTCGTTCTGTCAGTGGCACAGGGCGTCGGGCCCCACTGGGCAGTGGCCCAGGAGGCCGACCGGGGCGGGCGCGTGCGCGCGGGCGGAGGGGGCCGCGGGCGCGGGGCCACGGCCACGCAGCGGCGCGGGGTGGCCGGAGCGGCAGCGAGAGGCGGCGCGGCGCAGCGGGCACGGCGGGCAAGCGGGGCGCGCACAGGGTGGCCAGGCGAGGCGGGGACGGAGCGGCAGCAGAGGAGGCGCGGCAGCAGCAGCAGCAGCAACAGGCGGCAGCGGGGTGGCTACGGTGGCGCGACGGCGACGGAGCTCGGCAGGGCGCAAGGGCGACGGAGCTTAGTAGGGCGCGAGGTGCGGGACGCGAGGCGGCGCTGCGTGCGGGCGCGCGCGGGCGGCAGTGGCGAGGTGGGGCCAGCGGCGCGAGCTGGGGCACGGTGACCGCGGGGAGAGAGAGGGGCGGGGCGACGAGGCCGGTGGCCTCACCGTTCGTTGTAGGGGAGAGGGGGCGGCGACGCTCGATGATGCGAGTTGGGGAGGAGGACGAGGAAGACGACGAGCGGCGACGGGGCGCGGCGTCGGGCGGCGGCGTCGAGCGGCGGGCGTCGGCATCGGCCTGATCCAGAACTGGATCGGGGGGGGGGGGAATCGAGAGCGAGAGGGGGGGTGGGTGTCGGTGGGGTTAGGGTTTCGGGGTCCCTGGGGCCATATAGGCCGGAGGGGAGTGGGGTGGGCCGGCCGGCCGGGCTATGGCCCAGTTGGGCCAGGGGGGGTTTCGTTTTCTTTTTATTTTTTATTTTTTGTCTTATTTTCTTTTTGTCTTTTTCTTTTATTTATTCTTATTTCCTGTTTTGTAATTAGTTAGGCCTCAAAATGATTTTTGTAAAATATGGCATTTGCTCCTTTAATTACTAGGCATTTTCTACTACTGCCAAAAATTGGTTTTGAGACAATTGGAGTTCACACAAATTTTATAATAAATAAAATGTATTAAACCTTGCTGTTTTGGTAATGTTAGGGCCACCTAATTAATTTATTAATTGTTGGTTACAATTTTAGAATAGCCTCTGCAATATTTGTTATTTAATGAACATTTTAGTTTCTATGTTTGAACAACTTTTATCTTCCACTTTAATTAAATTTGAATTTTGACTTAGGATTTGAAATGCAATATGACGCTAATGATGATCATGCACTGTTAAACATGCTGACATGTCATTATCAAAAGTGATTACTGTGGCTAATGACATGAGGTGTTACAATTTAGGCACCAAAGGTGACATCCCAACACCTTTTGGAATGGGTACAGTTACTTGAAAACATATTTTGCATAGCATACTTAATAGGTAGCAGACAAAATTTATCAGTTAAGTTATAAACTTGAGGAATACTACAGAAAAAAAGAAATCTTTACTTAGTAAAGTGTTTTTCTCAAAGATCGTTTCGACAGAGGCTTGAAAAGAAAACAGATTGCTGATTTTAAACTTCCCCACAAAAAAAGGATCTTCACATGCAGGAAGCAGCATACAAACTACCCTCATAAGAAGCTTCACTTCCACTTGCAATATGATAAATAAGTAGTTTGACACCATATACAGAGAACTTTCCTGCTATTCCCTCCGTAAAGAAATATAAGAGCGTTTAGACTAAGAAACGAACATGTTCGTGGAGACAATGATACCAACCACAAGCAGCAACCTGTAGCAACAGAAGCACCTCTGAAATGGAGGCTCCTCATGTTCCTGCCAATATCACCTGAAATAAAAGTAACTACACACACGAGTTAATAAACCACAATCAATACATGAGAAACAATTTCTAAGTTAGAATACACAAAAAAAAGATATTAAACAAAGAAACGGATAAAGAATATCACCTGCAATGGGACCGTCGACCAAAAGCAGCAGTGGGCAACCAGCAACAACAAAACTAACAAACAATCACCAGCCCTAACCGCATCCTGCACAACACAGAGAATTAAGCCTAGATAAGCAAAAGGACAATAAGTCTATATAAGGCCAAAACAGTAACATGAGACCTAGATGAGAAGCAAAACATCACAAATCGAGTAGAAACAGAAAAGTAACCAAGGAATCAAATCATCATGTCATAGTACTACTGTCCAGACCAGCACTTTGGAAATCAAATCCCCTGTGTAAATGTAACAATCCGAGGACTAACCATGAAATGTTTCATCATGAAAATCGGATCCATGAGGCTGGAGGTGCTCGTGAGCAGTGTGAGCAGGTACCCGCCAGAGAATGTGTCCAGCGAAACCTGCCTGTCATGTGATTCTTCTGTCAGCACAACACAACGCTTGCAAAATCCAAGTAAAAGAAGTTCCAAATCAGGTGAAAATAGAGGGAGGCACTGACCATGAAAGGATCCGTGATGAACCTGGGATATGCAAGCACGTTGCCGTTGACGGCCTCGAGGTACCTAAGCCCGACCTCGAACCCACATGTTGTCTGTTCATTTACTCAGTAATCAACAAAATATACTTCTCAACATTTGAAGTTCTGAAGAAAACAAAGGCTTGAGAAAAGGCAAATAACACACATGAGAAGAGGAGCAAAAAGGATAGAAGCAAATGGCCAAAGAATACCTTAATCAAGTAGTTTAATTCAGTTTCACTGTCGACCCTCCATACCTCCTCAGCTGTAGTTATCTGAGGCAAAGAACTGAGAATAATCATTTGCACAAAGTACTTCACAACATGAACAATCTCAGCATGTAGTACAACTACCAACTGGAAAAATCTTATTCTAGCTCATAAGGAAATGATTTAGTGCAGCATGTACATGAACCAAGTACTCTGTAGAAGCATATACATACAAAAGGTACAAAGACAATGGTATACCTGTAGCTTAGACATGGCATCAAGCAACAATAATCTTAATTATCATAGCTATTTTCATTCTCAGTAAAGATGGACAAAGAATAACCCATGTATAGCACAAGCATGACTCAGCATGGTTCGCAAGAATACAAAGCCAGTCAGTTATGCGTCTAGCACATCACACCAGCAAAACCAAAGTAGCTTGCTTTACTTGTACATCTAACGAATATACAAACAAAATGTTATCAGATCCCACATAAAGCAAGGAACCAAATAATCAAAAGCATATGCAGCTGAGGAGGAAGAGGTACCTAGCAGTGGTGAAGCAGGGAGGCATCTCCATCTCGAACACGACAGGGAGGCCGAGGAAGCTATGGAAGCAGTTGCAGGCGACACTGCACACGTCGGCCAGCCACCGGGTCTCTGTCTCCACCAGCACCGCCGGGATGACATCCCCAGCCTCGCCCCACGCATCCACGCCGGTGAGTGATCTGGACGGCAGCCACGACGCCACGGATGACTGGCCCCCTCTTCCATCCCTGTGGCCGACACTCCTCCTGCCGAGTCCAGAGGAACAACGACGGCGCCGTGGATAGCTCAGCCACCTCGTCGTCTCTGCAGCCCGCACTCATCCTTTTTCCCGATCCGATGGAAAGGAGAAGGGAGGTGCACACGATGAGGGGATGAACAAGAAGGGAGGTCCAGGATGGGGGCCGGGGCAAGCGGCAACGACGGCGGGGGCATGATGGCAGGGGGCGTGCGGGCGGCGCGATGGCAGAGGAGATCGAGCGAGGGAGAGAGAGTTAGGATGGGGCTAGGTTTCCATCGCGGGATTGGTCGCTCTCCCTCCCTCTCATCCAACCACGGGCCAACCAGGTACCAACACGTCACGGGCCAACATGTGAATAGCCGAAAATGCCCCTGACGGGGCACGATAATTTCGGCAGTGGCACGAGCGGTGGCACGAGATATTTCACCCTGGAGGGCGCGACGGGTCACACAGGCCACGCCCCCGGACACACCCGCTAACATGCGCGGCCCACCCATAAGCGACCCCACGGGTCAGCGAGACCCAGTCGAAACTGCGGAGTAGGAAAAATAGCGGACAGGTGGTAACTATTCATTGCTACAGGCGCGGGCCTCGATCCGACGGCCAGAATTCTCCACCACGTCGATCCAACGGACAGAAACGCATCAAGCAATCAGATCCGACGGCCGACGTGCACTGAGCTCTGAGGAGGCTCGGTGTAACCCTCTTCTCTTGTTTCTGGATTCGGCTGGCCAGGCCGGTCCTAGATGGGTTGCTCCGTAGCCCATTTGCATGTGTTCTGGCCACCTGCAGCTCTATTATTTACTTATAATTGCTCTATATTTCAGCCTTTTAGTAGATTATAGTATTCTAACAGTAATTCTAGCAGTGATTCCATTCATGTCTTAGACCCTGTTAATTACTGTATTTTCTGTTGAATTTTAAAATTCCAAAAATATGTGTATGTTGATACTTGACATGTTCAATGTGTTTACCACAAATCAAATTCTCTAGAACATATATTTCGCGATTGAGATTAAGTTTTCTCGCACAACAATATAGATTTGCGATTGAGAATTATTATTTTCTCGCAAAACAATCTCATTGCGATTGAGATCAATTTTCTCTCGCATATTATTAATTCACCTCGCTGAATTATCTTGCAACTTGATACAAGATCATCTCATTTTAATTTGAGGTCTATACAATTCAAGTTTTTCACTTGAACATCAAGTTTGCAACATCATTATTATTCACTACATTAGTAGTATTTTTCTGTTGAGTATCGAGATGTATTCCAGATCTTAAGTTGATGTAATACCTTTCCACGTTTATCACGTGTTGAGATTAATTACGTCCATTTGCAATAGAGATTTCTAATCTCTTGCAAAGATAAATTCAGTACCTCTCTGCAGTATTGTTTCTCCATTGAGTACGAGGTATTCCGGAATATTTCTATGATCTATCTATTTCCATGTTAAACACATGTCGAGATTAATACGTCTATTTGTAATTGAGATTTTCAATTTCTTGCAAATGCGGATGCAAAATTCAAGGTGATTTCTTCAAATTGATGCTTGAGATCACAAGGTAGTCATATGGATCTACTGTCTACGCAGATTATCGATGACTATTGATAAAGCCTATATTTTGTTGTTTCGACATTATGATTGCTTTACAAAGTTCTCTCCCACACATTTTACTAAGTCATGACATAAGGCATTAGGAGTGAGTATCTACCGATTTCATTAGATTATACTCCCTAGTGATGCGAGATCTACTCCCTTTTTGGAGATTATCTTCAAGATGTCATACTTAGCAATTTGAGATACACACTAATAATTTCAAGCTACCTTCTTGAAATCATTACAATATTAACCATGATGGTTTTTGAATTTACCGATGGTAAATTAATTATCTCTGGTTTGCCCCCCTAAGTAATCGATGGCTAAGTAATTTGAGGCTCTTGCCCTCAATGGCCACAACTTACTTAAGCGGGCCATGGACATCAAGATCAGTCTTGCATCCCATGGGATAGCGCATGCAATCCAAGCCATGCCACCGGGACGCAAAGGACCTCAAGGGTAAAGGTTTGAAACTCACTTCAAACCTTCAATCTGACACCATCATGGAAGTCAGTTGTTTGCATGATGTTCTTCTAGAACCGAGCAATAAAATGACTATCCAGCTGTCACGGGACCCTATGAGCACGGAGAACATGATGGTTGAATATGCATCAACCGACATGTTTGGATACTACATTTAGTCCCTCAATCTCCTTAGTGATCTATTTATTTATGTCCATTTATGATGTTCTAGTATGAACATGATTATTGTTGTCATCATATAATGTATATCATAATATATAGTATCAACACATTGGTGCAAATACATTTGTATGTATTCTATATATCTGACAGTGATTTTCATATTGAAAATCTTCATGTCTATATATAGATTTCTACGGGGGTCAATCTGATGAAAGATGATTTGTGACATGTGGACATATGCACCACGAACTCTATACTCAGGGAAGTGAAATGTTTCCTCTCGTTGAGAGAAAGGAGATATTTTAAAATCGCTAGACGCGATGAGGTATTTGTTGGCTCAACTCGAGTCATATTTACTGTCCCTATGGGTACCCGAGTAACGTCAGGATGCTTTATTGCTTCCGGGTTTAACTCGTACCCTACTAATCTATAGAGGTATCCGTCAAATTAGTTTCCATAGCAAAACTTATTATGACAACAAAGAGGAATATCTTCTCTTTACCATATGTAACGGATATGACAAGCACATTCTCTATGTATCATCAGGATTGTACTACACATACTACAAAACCCGTAGCACATGTTGCTTACAAGATAGTTTTCTAAAATGTCTTGTGCATGACAAACTTGGCATTCTCGCTTTGGTCATCATGACATTGGGTTGAAACCGAAACTATCAGCAATTCCATTGGTTTATGACTATGATGATGCTAAATTCTAACATTATTTGGATTTCGTGTGCACTACATGTGACACAGGGAAGCTAATTTTAAGGCTCGCGCACCTTAAAATCTACGCTGAACCACTCAAACTCCTTGAATGCATCAAGTCGAGGTAAGTGGCTCTTCCCAACCATCGACTAGACTATTCAGGTATTCCATGGTTTTAAAAGACACATCTACATGATGGACTCAAGTGTGTCTTTATCAACACAAAAACCATTTGTTGATTATCCTGACCATCGATTTCAAGCAAATCGAATGGGCAACGTTGCAGAATTCTCCTTCGTGCCTTTAATATGGCTCTGGGATAGAAGTTTAGCACTTTGTCCTAATGTCTAGACTCAAATTGGTTTGGTGGAATTTGATACGTCCATTTTGCATCCTGCTTTTATATTGATATTTGTTGCATTATGGGCTGTTATTACACATTCTAGCACAATACTTATGCCTTTTCTCTCTTATTTTACATGGTTTACATGAAGAGGGAGAATGCCGGCAGCTGGAATTCTGTGCTGGAAAAGGAGCAAATCTGAGAGACCTATTCTGCACAACTCCAAAAGTCCTGAAACTTCACGGAGAATTATTTTGGAATATATAAAAAATATTGGGCGAAGAAAGCACCTGAGGGGACCCACTAGGCAGCCACAAGGGCGGGGGGGGCGCCCTACCCCCTGGGCGCGCCTTCCTGCCTTGTGAGCCACCTGGCAGGCCCCCGATGCCCATCTTCTGCTATATGATGTGTTTTGACCTGGAAAAAATCAATAGGAAGCTTTCGGGACGAAGCGTCGCCGTCTCGAGGTGGAACCTGGGCAGAACCAATCTAGGGCTCCGACGGAGCTGTTCTGCCGGGGAAACTTCCCTCTGGGAGGGGGAAATCGAAGCCATCGTCATCACCAACGATCCTCTCATCAAGAGGGGGTCAATCTCCATCAACATCTTCACCAGCACCATCTCTTCTCAAACCCTAGTTCATCTCTTGTATCCGATCTTTGTCTCAAAACCTCAGATTGGTACCTGTGGGTTGCTTGTAGTGTTGATTACTCCTTGTAGTTGATGCTAGTTGGTTTATTCGATGGAAAATTATATGTTCAGATCCTTAATGCTATTCAATACCCCTCTGATTATGAACATGAATATGCTTTGTGAGTAGTTACGTTTGTTCCTGAGGACATGGGAGAAGTCTTGTTATAAGTAATCATGTGAATTTGGTATTCGTTCGATATTTTGATGAGATGTATGTTGTCTTTCCTCTAGTGGTGTTATGTGAACGTTGACTACATGACACTTCACCATGATTTGGGCCTAGGGGAAGGCATTGGGAAGTAATAAGTAGATGATGGGTTGCTAGAGTGACAGAAGCTTAAACCCTAGTTTATGCGTTGCTTCGTAAGGGGCTGATTTGGATCCATATGTTTCATGCTATGGTTAGATTTATCTTAATTCTTCTTTCGTAGTTGCGGATGCTTGCGAGAGGGGTTAATCATAAGTGGGAGGCTTGTCCAAGTAAGGGCAGCACCCAAGCACCGGTCCACCCACATATCAAATTATCAAAGTAACGAACGTGAATCATATGAGCATGATGAAAACTAGCTTGACAGTAATTCCCATGTGTCCTCGGGAGCACTTTGCTTTATATAAGAGTTTGTCCAGGCTTGTCCTTTTCTACAAAAAGGATTGGGCCACCTTGCTGCACCTTAGTTACTTTTGTTACTTGTTACCTGTTACGAATTATCTTATCACACAACGATCTGTTACCGATAATTTCAGTGCTTGCAGAGAATACCTTGCTGAAAACCACTTGTCATTTCCTTCTGCTCCTCGTTGGGTTCGACACTCTTACTTATCGAAAGGACTACGATATATCCCCTATACTTTTGGGTCATCAAGACTCTTTTCTGGCGCCGTTGCCAGGGAGTGAAGCGCCTTTGGTGAGTGAAATTTGGTAAGGAAACATTTATATAGTGTGCTGAAATTTACGGTCACTTGTCACCATGGAAAATAATCCTTTGAGGGGCTTGTTCGGGGTATCTTCACCTCGACCAGAAGAGCAAAGAGTTGCTCATCAACCTACTGCACCTACTAAAAATATTTATTAGTAAATTCCTTCGGGTATGATAGAGAAACTGCTAGCTAATCCTTATGCAGGAGATGGAACATTACATCCCTATATGCACCTAATCTATGTGGATGAAGTTTGTGGATTATTTAAACTTGCAGGTTTGCTCGAGGATGATGTCAAGAAGAAGGTCTTCCCTTTATCTTTGAAGGGAAAGGCATTGACATGGTATAGGCTATGTGATGATATTGGATCATGGAACTACAACCGATTGAAATTGGAATTTCATCAGAAGTTTTATCCTATGCATCTGGTTCATCGTGATCGGAATTATATTTATAATTTTTGGCCTCGAGAAGGAGAAAATATCGCTCAAGCTTGGGGGAGGCTTAAATCAATGTTATATTCATGCCCCAATCATGAGCTCTCAAGAGAAATTATTATTTAGAATTTTTATGCTCGGCTTTCTCATAATGATCAATCCATGCTCGATACTTCTTGTACTGGTTCGTTTATGAAGAAGACTATTGAATTCAAATGGGATTTATTGGAAAGAATTAAATGCAACTCTGAAGATTGGGAACTCGATGAAGGTAAGGAGTTAGGTATAAACCTCAAGTTTGATTGTGTTAAATCTTTTATGGATACCGATACTTTTCGTGAATTTAGCACTAAATATGGACTTGACTCTGAGATAGTAGCTTCCTTTGTGAATCATTTGCTACTCATGTTGATCTCCCTAAGGAGAAGTGGTTTAAATATCATCCTCCCATTGAAGTAAAATTAGTAGAACCTATTAAAGTTGAAGAAGAAACTATTACTTATAATGTTGATCCTATTGTTCCTATTGCTTATATTGAGAGACCACCTTTTCCTGTTAGAATAAAGGATCATGCTAAAGCTTCAACTGTGGTTCGTAAGAGTAATATTTGAACACCTACACCCCCTGAACAAGTTAAAGTTGAACCTAGTATTGCTAGGGTTAAAGATCTCTTGGTCGATAATATTGATGAGCATGTTATTTATTTCTGTGGTGAAGCTGCTAGAATTGCTAAACCTGATATTAAAGATAAACATAGACCCGTTGTTGGCATGCCTGTTGTTTCTGTTAAAATAGGAGATCATTGTTACCATGGTTTATGTGATATGGGTGCTAGTGTGAGTGCAATTCCTTATACCTTATATCAAGAAATTATGAATGATATTGCACCTGCTGAGATAGAAGATATTGATGTTACTATTAAACTTGCCAATAGAGATACTATATCACCAATTGGGATTATTAGAGATGTTGAAGTCTTGTGTGGGAAAATAAAATACCCTACTGATTTTCTTGTTCTTGGTTCCCCACAAGATAATTTTTGTCCGATTATATTTGGTAGACCCTTCTTGAATACTGTTAATGCTAAGATAGACTGTGAGAAAGAAAATGTTACTGTAAGTTTTGGGAATGTGTCTCATGAGTTTAATTTCTCCAAATTTCGTAGACAACCCCATGATAAAGAATTGCCTAGTAAGGATGAAATCATTGGTCTTGCTTCTATTGCCGTACCTCCTACTGATCCTTTAGAACAATATTTGCTAGATCATGAAAATGATATGTATATGAATGAAAGAAAGGAGTTAGATGAAATATTCTTTAACCAAATGCCTAATTTGAAACACAATTTGCCTGTTGAAATCCTTGGAGATCCTCCTCCACCCAAGGGTGATCCCATGTTTGAACTTAAACAATTACCTGATACTCTGAAATATGCTTATCTTGATGAAAAGAAGATATATCCTGTTATTATTAGTGCTAACCTTTCAGAGCATGAAGAAAAGAAATTATTAAAAACTCTGAGGAAGCACCGTGCTGCTATTGGATATACTCTTGATGATCTTAAGGGCATTAGTCCCACTCTATGTCAGCACAAAATTAATATGGAACCTGATGCTAAACCAGTTGTTGATCACCAACGACAGTTAAATCCTAAGATGAAGGAAGTGGTAAGAAATGAAATACTAAAACTTCTGGAGGCAGGTATAATTTATCCTATTGCTGATAGTAGATGGGTGAGTCCTGTTCATTGCGTCCCTAAGAAGGGAGGTATTACTGTTGTTCCTAATGATAAGAATGAATTGATTCCACAAAGAATTGTTACAGGTTATAGAATGGTAATTGATTTTCGCAAATTAAACAAAGCTACTAGAAAAGATCATTACCCTCTACCTTTTATTGATCAAATGCTAGAAAGATCATCCAAACATACACATTTTTGCTTTCTAGATGGTTATTCTGGTTTTTCTCAAATACCTGTGTCAAAAGAGGACCAAGAAAAGACCACTTTTACTTGCCCTTTTGGTACCTTTGCTTATAGACGTATGCCTTTTGGTTTATGCAATGGACCTGCTACCTTTCAAAGATGTATGACTGCTATATTCTCTGACTTTTGTGAAAAGATTGTTGAGTTTTTCATGGATGATTTATCCGTTTACGGAACTTCTTTTGACGATTGCTTAAGCAACCTCGATCGAGTTTTGCAGAGATGTGAAGAAACTAATCTTTTCTTGAATTGGGAGAAGTGCCACTTTATGGTTAATGAAGGTATTGTCTTGGGGCATAAAATTTCTGAAAGAGGTATTGAAGTTGATAAAGCTAAAGTAGATGCTATTGAAAAGATGCCGTGTCCTAGATATATCAAAGGTATAAGAAGTTTCCTTGGTCATGCTGGTTTCTATAGGAGGTTTATTAAAGACTTCTCTAAAATTTCTAGGCCTCTCACTAATCTCTTGCAAAAACATGTTCCTTTTGTTTTTGATGATGATTGTGTAGAAGCATTTGAAATACTTAAGAAAGCCTTGATTACTGCACCTATTGTTCAACCACCTGATTGGAATCTACCCTTTGAAATTATGTGTGATGCTAGTGATTATGCTGTTGGTGTTGTTCTAGGACAAAGAGTTGATAAAAAATTAAATGTTATTCATTATGCTAGTAAAACTCTAGACAGTGCCCAGAGAAATTATGCTACTACTAAAAAAGAATTTTTAGCAGTTGTTTTTGCTTGTGATAAGTTCAGATCTTATATTGTTGATTCCAAAGTAACTGTTCACACTGATCATGCTGCTATTAAATACCTTATGGAAAAGAAAGATGCTAAACCTAGACTTATTAGATGGGTTCTCTTGCTGCAAGAATTTGATTTGCATATTATTGATAGAAAGGGAGCTGAGAACCCCGTTGCAGACAACTTGTCTAGATTAGAAAATGTTCTTGATGACCCACTACCTATTGATGATAGCTTTCCTGATGAGCAATTAGCTGTCATAAATGCTTCTCGTAATACTCCATGGTATGCTGATTATGCTAATTACATTGTTGCTAAATTTATACCACCCAGTTTCACATACCAGCAAAAGAAAAAGTTTTTCTATGATTTAAGACATTTCTTTTGGGATGACCCACACCTTTATAAAGAAGGAGTAGATGGTGTTATTAGACATTGTGTACCTGAGCATGAACAGGAACAGATCCTACGCAAGTGTCACTCCGAAGCTTACGGAGGGCACCATGCTGGAGATAGAACTACACACAAGGTATTGCAATCCGGTTTTTATTGGCCTACTCTCTTCAAGGATGCCCGTAAGTTTGTCTTGTCTTGTGATGAATGACAGAGAATTGGCAATATTAGTAGTCGTCAGGAAATGCCTATGAATTATTCACTTGTTATTGAACCATTTGATGTTTGGGGCTTTGATTATATGGGACCTTTTCCTTCCTCCAATGGGTATACACATATTTTAGTTGTTGTTGATTACGTTACTAAGTGGGTCGAAGCTATTCCAACTAGTAGTGCTGATCATAACAATTCTATTAAGATGCTTAAAGAAGTTATTTTTTCGAGGTTTGGAGTCCCTAGATATTTAATGACTGATGGTGGTTCACATTTTATTCATGGTGCTTTCCGTAAAATGCTTGCTAAATATGACATCAACCATATAATTGCATCTCCATATCGTCCTTAGTCTAGTGGTCAAGTAGAGTTGAGCAATAGAGAGATTAAATTGATTTTACAAAAGACTGTTAATAGATCTAGAAAGAATTGGTCTAAGAAACTTGATGATGCATTATGGGCTTATAGAACTGCTTATAAAAATCCTATGGGTATGTCTCCGTATAAAATGGTTCATGGAAAAGCATGTCACTTACCTCTTGAACTAGAACATAAAGCTTATTAGGCTATTAAAGAGCTCAACTATGATTTCAAACTTGCTGGTGAAAAGAGGTTATTTGACATTAGCTCACTTGATGAATGGAGAACCCAAGCCTATGAGAATGCCAAGTTGTTTAAAGAAAAAGTTAAAAGATGGCATGATGAAAGGATACAAAAGCGTGAGTTTAATGTAGGTGATCATGTTTTGATATACAACTCTCGTTTAAGATTTTTTGCAGGAAAGCTTCTCTCTAAATGGGAAGGTCCTTACATTATCGAGGAGGTCTATCGTTCCGGTGCCATCAAGATCAACACCGCCGAAGGTACCAACCCGAAGGTGGTAAACGGTCAAAGAATCAAACATTATATTTCAGGTACTCCCATAAATGTCGAGACGAATATTATCAATACCGTAACACCGGAGGAGTACATAAGGGACACTTTCCAGAATGTTTCAGACTCCGAAAAGGAATAGGTATGTGGTACGGTAAGTAAACCGACTCCAAAACTATTCTAATGGCAATTTTTCTCCGTTTTGGAATATTTAAAAAATTAGGAAAATTAAAAGTAGTCCGCAAAGTGCACGAGGAAGCGACAAGGCAGGGAGGCGCGCCCCCCACCCTTGCCGCCACCTCGTGTGCCCTCCGGACTCCGTTTTCTTGCACAATACTTCATTTGGTCGGTAAAAATTCATTATATAATCTCCCGAAGGTTTCGACCACCGTACCACGGCAAAACCCTCTGTTCTTGTTTCATTCTGTTTTGCCTGGCAGATCTGAAAATACGTCGTTCCAAGATTCGGAGGGAGAGAGCTATGTAGCTGATTATATCACAAACCCAAAGGTTTATGGGGATATGGAGCATTATGTTTGGACTACAGAAGAAGAAGAAGAAGAAGAAGAAGAAGAAGAAGAAGAAGAAGAAGAAGAAGAAGAAGAAGAAGAAGAAGAAGATTATGATCCAAAAGGAAAGGAGGAGACAAGCTCAGATGAAGATGAAGCTCCATTACCCCAACCTGGGGACATGCACGTGGAGTTCAAAAAGTCAAGTCTCCCTAATAAGGCAAAGAAACCTAAGATTGAGTTTATCCCTTTCCGTCTTTTGGAGGAGAACAAGCAGGAATTATGCAAAAAGATATTAACATTGGAACAGGAGATCTCTGACCTGAGGGGGAAAAATCTAATCCTCAAGCGTAAGTTGAGGAAAAAGGATAAAATTTCATCAACAACCACTCCATCATCACCACCTCCGAAGAAAGAGATCTAAATACATGGGTATGGGCACTCCCCTTGGCAACTGCCAAGCTTGGGGGAGGTGCCCCGGTATCGTATCACCATCACACCTTTACTTTTACTGTTTTTCTTAGTTCGATCCTTTTGATTATATCTTGATCTAGTATAATAAAGTTTTAGTATGATCTAGCTTTGAGTTTTGTTTTGAGATCTGTCTATGTAATCTAGTCCGTGAGTTATATATAATAAAGAGTAGTTTTGAGTTGAGGGCTTTGCTTTCTTGCTATGATCTTGAGGGAATAAATAAAAGAAAGAATAAAAAGAAATAAAAAGATCGTATAATGATCTTATGGAGAGTGATGACTTCACATATAAAGAGTATGATGAATAAAAGTTGTTGAGAGTTGACAAACATAGTTTTGGTCATTGTTGCAATTAATAGGAAATAATAAAGAAAAAGAGGTTTCACATATAAATATACTATCTTGGACATCTTTTGTAATTGTGAGCACTCATTAAAATATGACATGCTAAAAAGTTGATGTTGGACAAGGAAGACAACATAATGGGTTATGTTTTCTTATATCCGGATAGAAGTTATAGTGTCTTGGATCCTCCAACATGTTGAGCTTGCTTTTCCCTCTTATGCTAGCCAAATCTTTTGCACCAAGTAGAGATACTACTTGTGCATCCAAATATCCCTTAAACCAGTTTTGCCATGAGAGTCCACCATACCTACCTATGGACTGAGTAAGATCCTTCAAGTAAGTTGTCATCGGTGCAAGTAATAAAAATTCCTCTCTAAATATGTATGATCTATTAGTGTGAAGAAAATAAGCTTTATACGAACTTGTGATATGGAAGAAATAAAAGCGACGGACTGCATAATAAAGTTCTTTATCACAAGCGGCAATATAAAGTGACGTTCTTTTGCATTAAGATTTTGTGCATCCAACAATAAAAGCACATGACAACCTCTGCTTCCCTCTGCGAAGGGCCTATCTTTTATTTTTACCTTCTACCCTTATACAAGAGTCATGGTGATCTTCACCTTTCCTTTTTATACTTTTTCTTTTGGCAAGCACTATGTGTTGGAGAAGGATCCAGATATATATATCCGCTCGGATGTAGGTTATCATAAAGTATTATTGTTGACATTACCCTTGAGGTAAAAGGTTGGGAGGCGAAACTATAAGCCCCTATCTTTCTCTGTGTCCGACTGAGGCTTCGAACCCATAAGTATCACGTGAGTATTAGCAATTGTGAAAGATTAAATGATAGTTGAGTATGTGGAATTGTTGAAAAGCTCTTGAATTGAATCTTTCTGATGTTATGATAAATTGCAACTGTTTCAATGACTGAGACAATAGTTTGTTAGTTTTCAATGAAATTTCCGATTCATACTTTACCTTGTGAACGAATTGTTACTTTAGCATAAGAAATTATATGACAATATTTGTTGAGATGATCATGATGCCCTCATGTCCGTATTTTATTTTATCGACACCTCTATCTCTAAACATCTGGACATATTTTTTGATTTCGGCTTTCGCTTGAGGATAAGCGAGGTCTAAGTTTGGGGGAGTTGATACGTCCATTTTGCATCATGCTTTTATATTGATATTTGTTGCATTGTGGGCTGTTATTACACATTCTAGCACAATACTTATGCCTTTTCTCTCTTATTTTACAAGGTTTACATGAAGAGGGAGAATGCCGACAGATGGAATTCTGGGCTGGAAAAGGAGCAAATCTGAGAGACCTATTCTGCACAACTCCAAAAGTCCAGAAACTTCACGGAGAATTATTTTGGAATATATAAAAAATATTGGGCGAAGAAAGCACCTGAGGGGACCCACCAGGCAGCCACAAGGGCGGGGGGCGCGCCCTACCCCCCTGGGCGCGCCTCACTGCCTTGTGGGCCACCTGGCAGGCCCTCGATGCCCATCTTCTGCTATATGATGTGTTTTGACCTGGAAAAAATCAAGAGAAAGCTTTCGGGATGAAGCGCCGCCGTCTCGAGGCGGAACCTGGGCAGAACCAATCTAGGGCTCCGGTGGAGCTGTTCTGCCGGGGAAACTTCCCTCCGGGAGGGGGAAATCGAAGCCATCATCATCATCAATGATCCTCTCATCGAGAGGGGGTCAATCTCCAAAAACATCTTCACCAACACCATCTCCTCTCAAACCCTAGTTCATCTCTTGTATCCGATCTTTGTCTCAAAACCTCAGATTGGTACCTGTGGGTTGCTAGTAGTGTTGATTACTCCTTGTAGTTGATGCTAGTTGGTTTATTCGGTGGAAGATCATATGTTCAGATCCTTAATGCTATTCAATACCCCTCTGATTATGAACATGAATATGCTTTGTGAGTAGTTACGTTTGTTCCTGAGGACATGGGAGAAGTCTTGTTATAAGTAATCATGTGAATTTGGTATTCGTTCGATATTTTGATGAGATGTATGTTGTCTTTCCTCTAGTGGTGTTATGTGAACATTGACTACATGACACTTCACCATGATCTGGGCCTAGGGGAAGGCATTGGGAAGTAATAAGTAGATGATGGGTTGCTAGAGTGACAGAAGCTTAAACCCTAGTTTATGCGTTGCTTCGTAAGGGGCTGATTTGGATCCATATGTTTCATGCTATGGTTAGATTTATCTTAATTCTTCTTTCGTAGTTGCGGATGCTTGCGAGAGGGGTTAATCATAAGTGGGAGGCTTGTCCAAGTAAGGGCAGCACCCAAGCACCGGTCCACCCACATATCAAATTATCAAAGTAACGAACGCGAATCATATGAGCATGATGAAAACTAGCTTGACAGTAATTCCCATGTGTCCTCGGGAGCACTTTGCTTTATATAAGAGTTTGTCCAGGCTTGTCCTTTTCTACAAAAAGGATTGGGCCACCTTGCTGCACCTTAGTTACTTTTGTTACTTGTTACCTGTTACGAATTATCTTATCACACAACTATCTGTTACCGATAATTTCAGTGCTTGCAGAGAATACCTTGCTGAAAACCACTTGTCATTTCCTTCTGCTCCTCGTTGGGTTCGACACTCTTACTTATCGAAAGGACTACGATATATCTGACAGTGATTTTCATATTGAAAATCTTCATGTCTATATATAGATTTCTACGGGGGTCAATCTGATGAAAGATGATTTGTGACATGTGGACATATGCACCACGAACTCTATACTCAGGGAAGTGAAATGTTTCCTCTCGTTGAGAGAAAGGAGATATTTTAAAATCGCTAGACGCGATGAGGTATTTGTTGGCTCAACTCGAGTCATATTTACTGTCCCTATGGGTACCCGAGTAACGTCAGGATGCTTTATTGCTTCCGGGTTTAACTCGTACCCTACTAATCTATAGAGGTATCCGTCAAATTAGTTTCCATAGCAAAACTTATTATGACAACAAAGAGGAATATCTTCTCTTTACCATATGTAACGGATATGACAAGCACATTCTCTATGTATCATCAGGATTGTACTACACATACTACAAAACCCGTAGCACATGTTGCTTACAAGATAGTTTTCTAAAATGTCTTGTGCATGACAAACTTGGCATTCTCGCTTTGGTCATCATGACATTGGGTTGAAACCGAAACTATCAGCAATTCCATTGGTTTATGACTATGATGATGCTAAATTCTAACATTATTTGGATTTCGTGTGCACTACATGTGACACAGGGAAGCTAATTTTAAGGCTCGCGCACCTTAAAATCTACGCTGAACCACTCAAACTCCTTGAATGCATCAAGTCGAGGTAAGTGGCTCTTCCCAACCATCGACTAGACTATTCAGGTATTCCATGGTTTTAAAAGACACATCTACATGATGGACTCAAGTGTGTCTTTATCAACACAAAAACCATTTGTTGATTATCCTGACCATCGATTTCAAGCAAATCGAATGGGCAACGTTGCAGAATTCTCCTTCGTGCCTTTAATATGGCTCTGGGATAGAAGTTTAGCACTTTGTCCTAATGTCTAGACTCAAATTGGTTTGGTGGAATTTGATACGTCCATTTTGCATCCTGCTTTTATATTGATATTTGTTGCATTATGGGCTGTTATTACACATTCTAGCACAATACTTATGCCTTTTCTCTCTTATTTTACATGGTTTACATGAAGAGGGAGAATGCCGGCAGCTGGAATTCTGTGCTGGAAAAGGAGCAAATCTGAGAGACCTATTCTGCACAACTCCAAAAGTCCTGAAACTTCACGGAGAATTATTTTGGAATATATAAAAAATATTGGGCGAAGAAAGCACCTGAGGGGACCCACTAGGCAGCCACAAGGGCGGGGGGCGCGCCCTACCCCCTGGGCGCGCCTTCCTGCCTTGTGAGCCACCTGGCAGGCCCCCGATGCCCATCTTCTGCTATATGATGTGTTTTGACCTGGAAAAAATCAATAGGAAGCTTTCGGGACGAAGCGCCGCCGTCTCGAGGTGGAACCTGGGCAGAACCAATCTAGGGCTCCGACGGAGCTGTTCTGCCGGGGAAACTTCCCTCTGGGAGGGGGAAATCGAAGCCATCGTCATCACCAACGATCCTCTCATCAAGAGGGGGTCAATCTCCATCAACATCTTCACCAGCACCATCTCTTCTCAAACCCTAGTTCATCTCTTGTATCTGATCTTTGTCTCAAAACCTCAGATTGGTACCTGTGGGTTGCTTGTAGTGTTGATTACTCCTTGTAGTTGATGCTAGTTGGTTTATTCGATGGAAAATTATATGTTCAGATCCTTAATGCTATTCAATACCCCTCTGATTATGAACATGAATATGCTTTGTGAGTAGTTACGTTTGTTCCTGAGGACATGGGAGAAGTCTTGTTATAAGTAATCATGTGAATTTGGTATTCGTTCGATATTTTGATGAGATGTATGTTGTCTTTCCTCTAGTGGTGTTATGTGAACATTGACTACATGACACTTCACCATGATCTGGGCCTAGGGGAAGGCATTGGGAAGTAATAAGTAGATGATGGGTTGCTAGAGTGACAGAAGCTTAAACCCTAGTTTATGCGTTGCTTCGTAAGGGGCTGATTTGGATCCATATGTTTCATGCTATGGTTAGATTTATCTTAATTCTTCTTTCGTAGTTGCGGATGCTTGCGAGAGGGGTTAACCATAAGTGGGAGGCTTGTCCAAGTAAGGGCAGCACCCAAGCACCGGTCCACCCACATATCAAATTATCAAAGTAACGAACGCGAATCATATGAGCATGATGAAAACTAGCTTGACAGTAATTCCCAGGTGTCCTCGGGAGCACTTTGCTTTATATAAGAGTTTGTCCAGGCTTGTCCTTTGCTACAAAAAGGATTGGGCCACCTTGCTGCACCTTAGTTACTTTTGTTACTTGTTACCTGTTATGAATTATCTTATCACACAACTATCTGTTACCGATAATTTCAGTGCTGAGAATACCTTGCTGAAAACCGCTTGTCATTTCCTTCTGCTCCTCGTTGGGTTCGACACTCTTACTTATCGAAAGGACTACGATAGATCCCCTATACTTGTGGGTCATCAGAATCCTTTATCCAAAGGATTAAGCTCATTGCATCGTTTTTACTTTGGAATTGCAACTTGCCAACTTTACGTTGGAGTCATGTAGTTTTACACGCTCATGACCAAATCGCATAATATTATTCTCCTCTATCTTTGATATGTGGAAATATTCCAAGTATTTCCCATCTGCGGTAATTCGGTTGCATACTGATATCACCACCTCGTCATACATCATTGGCCCCTCAACGTATATTGGGATCTACGTGAGGAATAACTGTATTTCCGTCAATACCTTAGGCCCCTGACATGGGGAGTTATTCAAGGCCAGTATGCTGATTCATCGAGGAACATTTCCAGGCATTAGGGGGAGATTTCAAGTACCATTAAGAATGCCAGGAAATTAGTGGAATGTTTAATACATTTCTACCTCAAATCCACGTACTCAAAGATCTGAACAATGCGTTCGGAAGATTTGCAATACATTGCAAATAACCTACCAGATTCATTTACTGATTATAAATGTGTCACACAATCCTACAATCCTGAAAATATGCCTGAAAGAGTGAAGGTACCAAATCACTCCACTCCCCGTTCAAAGCAACAGGGGGGGAGTATGGCAATAGTATATCAGGATTCAGCTTCTCGCAAGCAGGATATGCAAGTCAACTTCACGTTGATAAACACCTAATGGGTAGTATACACCTAGTGGACGGGAAACCTCCACCAACCCAGGTCATAGTGCACACAATGACCGGGACATCGGAATACCTGACTCAATCGCATTGGGAAATCGCGAGCAGTCACCATGGGTAATGATATTTCCATCAACTATATATTGATATATAGATTCTGGAGAATCATATAACATCTACAATTGTCGACATATATTTCTCAACTAGATTGCAAAAACCTTTCAAATGATTCAGATCCAAAGACCATGGCCATGGCAAAGTGTGAGCAACACTCGGACTGAACTCAAGCAAAGGGTATAATCTAGGTAGAAATGATCTTGCTCAATAATGCGAAGGTATTCATAAGCAATACCTACACCATTTTTCTTCTAGAAACAGAATTGAGAACAGCGAGGTGGTGAAACAAAGAGCAAGTATTGTAGCACAAGGGTTCACACAGATACCCAACTATTCTCCAGAGGTGGAATCTCTTTCCGATAACTTATATCATTGGCAGCACAAAATCATCTATCTCTGCAGTTGATAGATGTAGTGATCACATATTCATGTAGATCACTAGATTCAGACATATATGATTGATTTCCGATAGAATCTCAATTTTGAATCGTAGTACAACATGCAACATACATTATGTATAATCAATAAGTCACCATATGACTTGTTATTATCGTCGGTACATTTGGTACAACCGACGTAGTGAGTTCCTTATTCACAAGGATTACTCCTACAATGACGATTATCCATGTTTGTGTGTCTGCAATGGCGACACATGTAACCATCTAAATGACGGAGTTTAAAATGAAGGATTTGGGTAAACCAAAATACCGCTCGTTACTACAACTTGAGCACCTTCATTCATACATTAAGGTATACTATGTTGTCTATATCCAAAATATATTGGAGAAATTCATTGTGGACAAATCTTATCCATCCATAGAGAAAGGTCTGTTTAGACCAAGAGATGATGGAAATGAGGTATTGGGACTCAACGTTCCATAATGCCATTGGATCCACCAAACACAATTGGTTGGTACTCAAGAATATCTTTCGATATCTCCAAGGCATCAAACATCTTGTCCTGGTTTTTTTCAGTTTCACAGAAATGTGAACACCGATATCATTGGATACATCGGTCAGATCTCCACTATGTCAGATCATAGACAAGCTTAGTGTTCCTACTAAGTGTGTGGTAGTCATCCCATGAAAGTCTTCAAAAGGACATAGTGGCTACATCCACCAACCATTATCTCAAAGATAATGTTGCTTGTGTTGCCCGGATGCAAACAGGTTATGTAGCAAGAAATATCACTATATTGCTCATCTTGCAAGTCAAATCATACAACAAACTTATACGTTTATTCACAAAGTCTCTACCAACTTCGACAGCCAGAAAATGTTCCTGGAATTGGTATTCGACGGCTTTGAGATATGCAAGAATCAGGGGGAGTATCTTCCTGAATTACTCCTGTTCAATGCATCATATTACTCTTTTTCCCTTTATGAGTTTACTTCACAGGTTCTCATTAAGATTTTTAATGAGGTAATATCAACACAAGATCATATGTCATACTTTCTGTTTTCCCCACCAGGGTTTTTAAGAAAGTATATACAACATATTTATTGTCCTCTAAACTCTATGGGTTTTCTCGTATTGAGTTAAAAGAGACAATAATCATTATATGTTGCATCATTTTCTCCTTATTTTCCCACAGGGTTTGAAGGAGTTTTAGCAACATATCAAACACCTACCTCCTCACATTTTTCCCACAGGGTTTTTCGAGGAGACTTACTTAAGTTGATGATGATGATACTACATGGACAAGCGTAGATTAGGGGGAGTGTTAAGACTTAATCAACACAAGTTAATTAAGGGTTAAATCTCCAGTTATCCAAACTGTCATACAAAGAGATGCGACTCTTGTAACGGTCGTGTCCCTCCGGATGCGCCCCTTCGGGGACTATAAATATGTAACTTGTCATCATCAATAGACAGAGTTTTCATTACTATCAGATTGCCTCTCGTTCTATTTCAATAATTTTCGTTCTGGAAATTATTTAGCAATGTCGAATCTCTGCTCCGTGCACACTGGCTGGGTCTACCACGTTGGTCCATTCGAGCCCTCTTGTTAGCCCATTTGTGTTTGCAATAAGCTCAGGCCCAAGCGGAGATGAACGGTGCTAGTACCGATCTTTTGTATTTTTATAATAATGTTGAAATATTAAATATAATTAAAAATTTAAAAAAATCTTCTTTAATAAAAATTATGTAAAAAAATCTACAAAAAACTATTTCTTGTGATATGTTCTACCATTCATAGACATATTCATTTATGTCAGTCAAATTGAATTTTGATGACTGACAAAATAAAATATTCTCATAACATCTAAAATTGCTTCAATAAATAACAAATGTTTTGAGAAATATATAGACGCCCAACAGTCTATGAAAGCTATTCATGTTCTTTTCCAAGAAGTTCATTAGTTTGAGTAACTTTGCAGAGTTGTATTGCCGAATACCTGAATAAATTCAATCACGTAGAAAATATCTGAATAAACTGAAAAGTGGAACAGTGCACAGCCTGCAGAGTATTAGTATCCTGTTCAAGAAAAGAAGAACCGACACAACTATTTTTTGTCAAATGAGCATAGAAGTAGTACTAAAATTGATATGATGAAAATAGCATCAAAATGCATACACGGATTCTTAATATCACGGTAAAACATAGAAATTCAAATGTAGATGATTGTTTGTCCTCTTTACAGGACTAATCACTACAGGAAACTTTATCGAGTATTTCCTTCATGAGCAGAGGACAGCTTGCAACCAGATGCTTGAATCCATCAGTCGCCATAACAGCCGGTAGCACATTCCGTGGAGCAATGAACTCAACACAAGCTTCCTGGAGATCCTTGCAATGGTGTTGCTCTGCTAAAACCAGTGTTGTTGCCACAGTCTCCACGTCAATGCTCTCACAGAGCTTACTTTCACAAAGCACCCTTAACCTATCTAGCCCGTATCGATCTGCGGCGACTAGCAAGTGCTGAAGCTTTGCTGATTTCCCATCTACAGAGAGTTCATCATCAGGTATCATAGTTTTAAATAACCGGCTATAGCCCCGCTATAGCTGCGTTATAGCTGTTTGAACATGTTGCCGCTATTTGATTTCATGTACAATTTGCCGCTATAGCTCCGCTATAGCTGTTTTTAAGGGCTGCCGCTATATACCATAGCCCGCTATTTAAAACATTGTCAGGTATGGAATCTATGTACACAAAGTGAAGAAGCGCCTCGAAGATTGGGGGCTCGATGTCGACAACCTTGATGCTCTGTCTTGACTTCTCCATCATTGGACCAAGCAGTTCTGCCTTGAAAACCGGAGATCTTGCAGCCAGCAAACACCTGTGAGCATGGAACAACTGGCCACACACGCTGAACGTCACATCTGCTCCTTGTCCATCTTTCCACATGTGCCTGAGATGGTCTTGCAGATTCGGCTGCGGTACCACGACAGGGTTCCTCTGAACCACGGTTCGAGGTCCTTTTATAACGGTGAGAACGCATCGTATCATCAAGTAGCCACCATTGACGTCGGTCGATGATTTCAGCTTGGATTTCTCGACGAACTTGGTCCAGCCCCAGTCGACACTTTCAGGCGAAAAGACATGCTCAAGCAAACCAAAGTCGGGTACCTGCAGTTTGCCCTCTTTTTCCAGTATGCTCAAGGTAAACTCGGTTTTCACATCCTTCGCCCGGCTAACACAATACAGAAAGACTGACGCATAGCCAGTAGAATCCGCCTTGCATCCGTCCGGGTAGAAGTCGATCCTCCAATCGTAGCCGGCAACACTGAATGTACTTGAGCTAACGAACTTGCCTACGCCCATGCCGTCCAGCTGAAGGTAATTGGTTACCTCGAAATCGTGAGTCGCGGTGAAGATCTCTGTGATACATCTCGACGACGTCTTGGGTAGGCTATGGACATGGTTAGCTACAGAGGTGGGGCTGCCGGCCATGGCTAAAGCAAAAGAGAAATGAAACGGGGCGTCACAGGCTTGCAGAATGCAGATTACTTCCTGCACATATGCACCTACTTATACAGCTCTTCGCAGCGAGGGAAGTGAGAGCGCGGACGCATGCACCCATCGGGACTTGGAGGTCGTTTGGTCTCCCGGTGAGAGCATTAACGCGGAATGGTTACCGTCGTTCGTTTTAACCCGTCGCTGTGGGAACAGAAACGACTGTTCAATTGAATTCCCTCCATGTTCACATGTACTATCATTCATGAATCATGATTCATCAGTGAACGGATCAGAAAGACGCTGTCTCCACCAGTAGAAAAACGACCTTTGGTTCAGCACATTAGTCTCGGCTAGAGTTGGAACTGGAACTAATACGAGCCTTAGTCCCGGTTCCAAGTTTCATGGGCGTCAGAGGACCTTTAGTCCCGGTTGATAACACCAACCCGGACTAAAGGTCCTATATTAGTCCCGGTTGGTGTTACCACCCTTTAGTCCCGGTTGATAACACTAACCCGGACTAAAGGGTCTGATAACACCAACCCGGACTAAAGGTCCTTCATAGGCTAGTTCAAAAGGAAAGCATCTCATCCAAAGTCACATGTATTGTGTAGGTGGGTTGGTAAGCTTCATGCGAGGCAACACATGGTCTTGAGTTCGAATTCCGATGCAACTGGGCTTGCCCAGTACTCCCTTCGTCTAGGTGTATAAGTTATCTTATGAAAATCAAATAATCCCAAAACACTTAGGCACGGTATATTAACTCCCACCTCGTTTCTTGTTTCGTGATATATCAACCAATAAGAGACGTGGGCCGTGCATGCTTTTAATGACTTGAGACTACCAAACACGACATACAGTGGTTAGTTTATTGTATGCAATACTATTAATTAGCAAAAATACATTAAGTTCTCTCGTTTTCCCTTTCGTCTTGGTCGCGGTGCATAACCTAAGATGACTTATACACCTAGACGGAGGGAGTACTATAGCTGCCGCACGAGATTTTTTTTCCGTGGTTTTCTTATCGGTTTTCGCTGTTTGCATCGATTTTTCTCATATTTCTTTGGTCTTTCTTTTTTTACCTATTCTATTTTTCTTTGGTTTTTTTTGTGTTTTTCCTTTTATTTTCTTTTTTCCTTTTTTTAACACAAGTCTAAATTTTTCATACATGTTGTATATTTCTTATATACACGGTGAACATTTTTCAAATATATGTTTTGATGTTTATTTTTTATCACACACATTGTACATTTTATATATATGTTTAACATTTTTAAAATACTTGATTAATATTTTTTTAAATATATGTTTACGAACATTTTTTCAAATTCATGTGAAACGTTTTTCAAGTACATGTTGAAAGATTTTTTTTTTATGATAGAAACCATTTTTTAACTAGGCAAACATTTTTTATTGTATAATCGTTTTTTAAATGTCACAAACATATATTTTAACCTCGTGAATGTTTCTTTAAATGTAATGTACTCCCTCCGATCCAAAGTAAGTTTCACGGTTTTTAACTAAGTTTAGTTCAAAACTGCGAAACTTATTATGGGTTGAAGGGAGTACATCTTTTTGATTTAGAAAACATTTTATTTTACATTGTATAATAACATTTTTTTTTGGAAGTGTCATGTACATTGTTTTAAAACGAGTGAACAGGATTTAGATTTCACCATCAGCATTTTTTTCAAAAATATGTTAACAAACCTTTTACACCGTGTTAACATTTTTCATATTCGCAATGAACATTTATTTTATTTTCTAAAATTAAATTAACTAAATTATTTTTGAAATATATGTTTTTTAGCAGTATTTTTGAAATATATGTATTTAGAATGTTTGAAATAAAAGCAAAAGGAAAAAATGAAACTGCCAGACTAATGCTAATAGGCCGGCCCACTTATAGCCAAGGTGTACCCCTGTATCGCTATAAGCGAGACAAAGAGGCGCCCTCTGAAAGGCACATGAAGACTCCGCAGCCTTTTCGTAAAAAAAAAAAAATAGGATCGGCACCTGGGCGCATAGGCCTCCACAAAATCTCCCAGCTTTCGGCCGCCGGCGAGCTGACGTCCTGGGGAGAAACTAACCAAGAGATGGTAATTCTACTCATGTATGGATTGAGAATTGGCCCTCAAGGGAGACCATGATGAGGCCTATGGCACCACACAACAAGTATAAGTTGGTCTCGTTATTATAAATCAACCGGTGATGGCATGCAATGATCATTTATTGGAGTAGCATTTTCTGTCTATGGATGTAGAGGCCACAACGAAATTCAATAATTGTTGGGCATTTTTCTACAGAAAATTCGGCAAGTTTACAGTGCAGTCAGCATACCGTATGTTAATCAATACCCAATATAGACATGAAGCATGGCTACATGGGAGATTGGGGAGCTCCATCCCGAGGGGTGAAGAGATAGCATGGACCAAAATGTGGAAACAAAAAATACAGGCCAAGGTGAAAGTATTCGCGTGGCGTCAGATGTGCTAGATTTGAATAAAAGTGAAATAAAACCAATTTTGCTGTGAAACTAATTTTTCATTGTTTGAAACTGATATTTTTTATGAGCGGAATACATTTCAATATATTTCATAAATTTGCAGTTTCATTAGTATTGCAAATGGGAGTAATGTGTTTTTTGAAATGTGTGAAATCTTTTTTTTTTGAAACGAGTGAAATGGTTTTTTAACTGATATTTTTTAAAATGAGTGAAATCTATCTTTTGCAAATGAGTGTAATGTGTTTTATGAAACTAGCGAAACGAGTGAAATATATCTTTTGTAACAAGTGAAATCATTTTTTTTTTGAAACGTATGAAATATGTATTTCAATTGAGTGAGTGTAATGTGTTTTCTGAAATTAGTGAAATGTATCCTATTTAATTGAGTGTAATGTGTTTTCTAAAATGAGTGAAATCTATCTTTTATAAATGAGTGTACTGTGTTTTCTAAAACTAGTGAAATGAGTGGAATATGTTTCTTTTCGTTGAGTGAAATATGTTTTCTTGAAATCGGTTAAATAAAATTAGTTGAAATATATCCAATATTGGTCTTATTTTAAAGTTCATGGCGCGAGCAATTCAAATCTATAAAAAGTTTCAAAGACGAATAATTATTTCAAAAGTTATCAACTATTCTAACTATCACTGAAATAAAATGCTAGTCTTCATGTTGAAGAGAGAGAATATTATATGCATGCAGTCACTCACTCTTCTCTCCGCTCACATTCTCTTCCCTGACACACAACAGTGTACCTTACTGAAAAGATGTCAGGTATGACAGATTGTATTTAGTGGTATTAGGACTACTGCGCACAGAAGAAGCACATAGAAAAAGAAAAATGCTAACTTGATCTCAACGCAAGTACCCGGTGGATCCAACACCGGCACATGCCGGCTCCGGTAAAATTACTTATTCGCATGCATCCTGCAATTCGCATGACACGCCTATCTCAGCACGAACTCGTTTATCCATTCAAACGCCAAACATGAACGGACGCTCGAACCAACAACATAAGTATGTGACTGCAAAAAAAGTACATATGCTATGAACTCATTCACAAAAGATAAGTGAGTTCCAAACAAAGTTAATTCAAAGGGAAGAGTTAAACAGTAAGTCTTTTTTGGCAACATGCCAACACCGTGTGGAGCTTGAAGAACAGGCTCAAAGCATGGAAGACTCCATGTGGAATATGACGGTGAAGAAATAGCTTGTTCTAGTTGTACCAAACAAAAACATAGTTTGCGCCCTAGACCAGAACCTTAGTCGTTGGATCTTGGCGTTATCATAAGGTGATTCCTGGACGAAATAGTTCTTCTCAAAGCCAAGCCGGACCTCCTTGCCTTCAATGAAGCATACTTCCGGTCCATGGCCGACAAGCGCATTGTTGACCGTGATCGCGCCGAGCACGCCCGCCTCAAAGACGACCAACACCAAATGCTCAACGTGCTCCTCGAGGAGTACCATGACGAGGAGGACACAAAACCATGGAGCCGGTCCACCGCCAACAACGACGAAGCTGGGACCTCTCGCGGTCCCTCGGTGATCAACGTCTCATCCCCCGACTTGGACGACAACTTCGATACCTACCTTCATCAGAAAGACAAGAAATGAGTAGAGCTACTAGTATTTAGAACTACTAGCTACTAGTAGAGTTTATATATGCTGGTGTCCTCTTGACCAAATGTAGTAGGCATGGACTCCTTAAATATGCTTCCAATGTTTAATTATGCAATGAACTAGTTCAAACGTATGTTAGAAATGAGATTGCGTAAAGAATTGTGTTCATTATTTTTAAGGGACTAAGTTATAGGGGTCTGCTAGATGAGCGAAAGTCATTTCTCTAAGAAGTTGGGATAGTGGGAGAGGAGGAAGATTTTTGACTTTGAGGATAGGGGATTTGCTAGAGATGCTCCAACATTTAATGTGTTAGGCCAATTGTTCCATGCTCACATGTGTTTCCTAGCTACAGGCCTCCGATTTTCATGGCATAACTAGTTGGTCCAATGAAAGAGAAGGCAACATAGAGCATCAAGGTCGACATCAAGCGCCCAATATTTGAGGAGCTTCGTCCCTTTGTGTACACACGTTAGATATGTGATTGCCAATACTCCAAAAAGGAAACCAAAAATTTTCAACACTTGAAAGTTGTTCGGAATCGCTCTACTGGCTAGATATGTCAAGAATACTTTGTAAAAGCAAGCTCTATTGAGACCATTGATGTGGAGTCGATCATCGGGAGGTGTAGGGTTGTGGGAGGCGGCAGGAGTTGATCGACAGTCGCGACCTCAACCTTGAGATACTAGTAGCGGTTGGTCGAATCGGGGCCAACAAACAACCGATTTGAGGGTGGCGGCAGGGGAAATGGAAGGTGTGCAGGGTCAACTATAGTTCTTGGGGGGGGGGGAGGGGGGTTATAACCGATGTCGGGTGAATCGGTCGGTGCGTTGGTCGCCACGACATGAATTTGGGAGGTGGGGAGCCTCCCTATGTTTAGGTAGAATGGTCTCCTTTAGACTTAGTCAAGTGGAGGCAACTTTGGGGGATATAACTCAATTTTTTATGCACTAATTGTTTATGGCATCTTCTGGTTAGGGTCTAATCCCTCAAAACAGAAGGTTTCTCCTCAAATATGACTTTTGAGGCATCTAGGAGATGCTCTTATGAGCATCTACATTATCTCCTCTCCTCTAATATCTAAACATAATTTCTCCTATTTTTAGATTTCATGTTCGTGATCTCATTGATTATTAACGCATTCGCTCATATATTTCCCTATTCAATAGCGTGAACAACTTCAGTACAATTTGATGCAACTATCGCCTTCTACAGGTTAAGATCCCGCGCTAGACACAAAGCCTCACAACAAGCGATAGCTTCAGCACGGAACGATCAACGACCCATTCAATTACAAAGACCAAAGCCCCCATAAACTCTCCTCTTCACTTCTAAAGATTGCATCCGTTGCACACTCCATGTTCTCTGTTGAGATCGCACCATCGATATTTCCCATGGCTGCAGTGGCGGATCTAGAAAGTCATCGTAGGGGGTGCGAAGCTAACACACATGCATTTGAGCACCGCCAATAGACATATGCTAGCCTAATTAGTATATACTGAAATAAAATTTGGTGTTTTGGTCGGGGTGCCATGGCACCCATGGAACCCCCACGGGATCCGCCACTACATGGCTGCACCTTCTAGCAGTTGCACGCACCTCCAAGGCACCAAAAATCTTATTAGATGTCAAGCTTGCGGCATCTCAATATCCTTGACCTGAGTGAATTGCAAAAAACCACCACATTAACGCATAGGTTTGCAGAAAACACTAGTTTACGAATTTGGGCCAGAAACCACTGATTTTTGGGCTAATCTTTTGCAGAAAACACTGACTGATGACTTAGGCCATTTTAATGACAATCATGACATGTGGGTCCCACATTTGATGACTGGTCTTTTTCCAAAAAAAGCTCCCTCAAAAACAACTTTCCCTCCCCACCCCGATCCAGAGAGGAGGAGGTGCGCCCTGGACACCGGCGAGGTCCAGCCGCCGCTGCAAGTCCTCACCCTCATGCAGTGGCGGAGACAGGGGGGTGCCAGCCAGGGCCCTGCCCCCCCCCAAACATCACTGATTTAGGCCTAGTATGAATAGTAATAGTGATTTTTTTCCTACTAAAATGGTGCTTTTTTATGGATTGGCCCGCCCTAACAAGGTTTAACAATACTCGGCCCCCCTTATCAGATTTTTCTGGCTCCGCCACTGCCCTCATGATTGTGGGATAAATGGCCTGCACCAGAGCAAGCAGCGACGACGGCGCGCAGCACGGGTGCGAGCAACGGCGCGGCGGCGTACAACACTAGAGTAAGCAGCCGCGCGCAAGCAGCAATGGCGCGACGGCGCGTAAGCAGCAGCAACAGCGCGGCAGCGCGGAAGCAGCAGCGGCAACTGTGCGGCGGCGCGCGAGCGGCAGCAGCATCGCCGCAGCTCGTAAGCGGCAGCTACAGCGGCACGGCGGCGCGCACGCAGCAGCAGCGGAGCGAGCAGCAGCAGCGCGCAAGCAGCTGCAGCGGAGGAGCACCAGCGGAACAAGCAGCAGCCGTGCGGCGGCCGGCGCGCAAGCAAGCAGCAGCTCGCCCGTGACCCAGGAGCTGATTGCGTTTTGGAGTTTTTCCCCAAGGGTGCCTATGCAAAAATACCAGGGACCAATAGTTATGTCACATCAGCTTTTGCAGGACCCACATGTCATAATCTTGGTTAAAATGTCCAAAGAGACTGATCGGTGTTTTTTGCAAAAGATTAGGCCAAGAATCAGTGATTTCTATCCCAAATTTGTAAACTAGTGTTTTCTGCAAATCTATGCGTTAATGTGATGGTTTTTTGCAATTCACTCCCTTGACCTCCTTGCAGATAAACTTGGCCGTGGGCAGTGGCGGCTCCAGGAAATGAAGGCTGGGTATTCTTTTAAAAAAAATGGCTCTAAATGTAGTATATGAACCAAATAATACAACACTAGCAATATATGAACAAAACAACACTAGCATAACGTCAATAGCAATATTTCAATGTATCAGACCATAACGACATGAATACATAAGTACCTTTTGATTGATAAAGTGATGATATCATTCTTACAATATAACTCTGCGGTCGCCTTTTTTAAGAGATTGATGACATCTTCATTCTTCACTTGATTGAAAAATTCTCTCTCAACAAATGTAACCAAATAATTGTTCAAATATTCATCACCCATTTTGTTCCTTAGCTTATTCTTCACATAGCTCATTGAAGAGAATACCCTTTCAACACTAGCAGTAGCTACTGGCAGAATCAATACCAACTTAAGAAGTTTGTAAACAATATGATATTGTTCATGCTTGTTTGTCTCAACAAGCATAACTGAAAGCTGACACAGATTTTTCAGGTTTTGAAACTTTTCATCTCTACGCATATTAGTAACATACATGTTTAGTTGCCATGGAAGTCTTGCCAGTTCATCACTTGTAAAATCAGAAGCATAAAACTTTGTAGCAAGCCTAACCAACTTCTCTTGGTCATAAGCAGCAAATAGATGAAGTGGACAAAATGCTGCCAAGCAAGAAAGTAGCTCCGTGTTTACCTCATCAAATCTGCCATTCAGCTCACTGATTTGCCTATCAATGACACCCACAAACATATCAACCTTGAAGCGGTGGTAATTGATGGGACCATTACATAAACCCCTTCTAGGCCGGCCAACGGGAAAGTAAGGAGCCTCCATATCAACAACTTTGATATTATACTTTGTACAAAAAGATGTGACCTTTGTGAGAAAATCATCCCATCCAGCATCGGTCCTCAAAGCCTCCAAGTAATACTTTGTGTCACGAACAAGCTCAATAGCATGAACAATATCTTCGTCTTGCTTTTGCAAAGCTCTACACAACTCATCTGTGTATCCAAATATTTCCTGCATCAAGTGTGCCATGAAAACAAACTCAAATGATCGAAAAGTTGTCTCTATGGATAGAGCCGCTTGTGCCTCCGCACCATGGTACTCGTCTCCAATCTTGCGAAGGACTCGTCGTAGTGCACCATACATAGAGATGACATGGTTCACAGTTTTGAAGTGAGAGCCCCAACGTGTATCACATGGCTTTCCCAAACCCATTTCCTGATTCAGCCCACTCCCTGTTTCTACTTCTTCCAATTCCAATGCATCAATGAGTTCTTCAGCCTGAGCTATCCGAAGCATTCTCATCTTTTTACAAGACATGCCAAGAGCATTTAACAAGTGTGCAAGCTGCTGAAAGAACCAAGTACAATCACCACTCTCCTTAGCAACAGCAACAAGAGTTAACTGTAGCTGATGGGCAAAGCAATGAACATAGTAGGCAGAAGGGGACTCATCCATAATCAGTTTTTTCAGGCCATTAACATTACCTCTCATGTTACTAGCTCCATCATATCCTTGCCCACGAACCATTGCAAAGGTCAAATTGTAGTCCATAAGCATTTTCTGAATTGCAGCTTTTAGTGTCAAAGAGGTAGTATCTTCAACATGAGCAAGACCAAGAAATCTTACAACCGCCCTTCCTTTCTTATCAACATAACGCAAGCAAACAGCCAACTGTTCATTCTGATACACATCACTGGACTCATCTGCAAGTATTGCAAAATGACCACCATCAAGTTCTTCAATGACTAGTTTAGTAGTCTCTTGTGCACAACATTGTATCACCTCTTGTTGTATATCATGGTGAGTCATCTTGCAGTTTTGTGGAGCATTCTTGAGAACAACCCTGTCAACCTCTTCAAAATTTCCAGCTAGCCAATTTAGAAGCTCAAGGAAATTTCCTTTATTTAGTGAGTCTTCACTTTCATCATGTCCTTTAAATGCCAAGCCTTGGTGCAGCAGAAATCTCACACACTTGAGTGTCCATGTCAAACGCTGTTTATACAAAGCCTTGTATTGTGAGGTGTTTGAAGCAATAGACTCCCGAATTGATGTTTGTGGTGTAGTGAACATGTCATATTTTTCTTGAGCCTCAGCGTGAGCACTACTAACGGTACCAATATGCTTCTTCAATCTTGCTTTCATGTTCCAATTATTAAACCCGCCATTCACAAATGCATCTCCTCCGGGGCTTTTTGTTTTATCCTTGAACAAGTAGCAAACAAAGCAAAAGGCAGCCTCTTCTTGCACACTATACTCAAGCCATTTATGATCCTTAAACCAAGTAGGGCAAAATCGACGGGGATGTCCACTAAAATCTCTTATCTCAAACTTATGATCCTTTGGCTGACAAGCTCCCAAGTCAATGTATCTCCTTCTAACTTTATCCTGGTCATTAACATGATAAGAAGATATGGGATCTCGCTTGCCTGGATCATGTTCCAGAGCTGCCAAATCTACTTCATCTTCATCAACCGCTTCATCATCTTCCTCAATTGGGGTCGGGGAGCATCTCTCCCTCTCCGGTTGTGGAGCTTCATCATGTATTTGCACTAGTGCTAGCTGCAGATTGCTCTCAACCTCAACGGAAAGAGGACTTGGTGGCGATGTAGAAGTTAATTTCTTTGCCTTTGAAGATTTGTCCCACAATTCAAACAGGCTAACATTCTTCTTCTTCATCTACATCATACATCACATAAACAAAATTAATGACAGTGGCAAATTGACAATGTGACATCAAATAAGTGAATTGCTTCTACATTGCTTCTACTCTCCTTATAACAAATCATCATATCTCTGGCAAAAAATGAAAATCAACCTTAATGGAGTCGTGGGAGGTGAATTGCAGGCTTGCAGCAGCAGCCAGCAGCAGGTGGGCTGGTGCCTGGTGGGAGACGCCGGCCGCCGGGCCGAGGGGCGGAGGCCGGAGGGCGGGAGGGGCGCTGGGGTGGAGCCGCTGTCCGCTGAGGGATGGCCGGAGGGGCGGCGAGCCGGCGACGCCGGCGAGCTGGAGGGCCCGGAGATCCGGCCGGATTGGAGATGGCTGCGCCGCGGCGGCCGGAGGGCGGACCGGCAGAGGGGCGCTGGGGGCTGGGGCGGAGAGCCGGAGGAGGGAGGACCCGGAGGGGCGAGCGGCGCGCCGGCGCCGGCCAGCGGAGAGGAGACGGGGAGGCAGACTGGCAGACCGGCGCCTGGCGAAGCGAGAGCCGCGCCCGCGCCGCCGCGCCTCCGCGGAAGCCGGAGGACGGGATGAGAGGGACTGCCAGAGCCCGGAGGGGAGGGGACCAGGCGAGGGGAAGGGCTGGCCTGGCCGCTGGAGCCGCAGTAGGCTGAATCGGGGGAGGAGCGAGCAGCTAGGTCGGGAGGAAGGGGATGAATCTGAATCGGGGGTGGAGCTGCTCGCGTCGCGCGCGTAACCAGACGCGCCTGAGTCGCTCGTGTCTGGTCAGGTGCGTTGCTGCAGCCTGGAACTGCTCGTGAGCTGAAGACCGTATTTCATATGTATAGTAATTATTTTTGTCACTAAAATCTTGGGTATTTCAGGGAAGTCCCAGGAATACCCCCAGCGCCGCCGATGGCCGTGGGGAAAGAACTTTGATATTTATCCTCATGTAAAACATCTCTCTTGGCCTTCCATAGTTCCCACATTGTGATGATCACCTTCACATAGTTTTGCTCCGGCAATGCTTCCTCTTGTTTGAACAACCAGTTCTTTGCATGAGCCTCACCATAAAGTCTCACTTTTTCATACACCTCCTCATCGACTAGAACCTAAACACTCCTTGCCATAAGACATTCGAGAAGAGCATGTCTCCGTAATCCTCCTTAACTTCACATATAGCACAAGTGCATTATGCCACCATGTGTGTTAGCGATGTGCCCCATCGGCGTTGGCAAACTCTAACTTATTTCACTCATTTCAGAAAACACACTGCACTCATTTACAAAATATAGATTTCACCCATTTCACTAGTTTCAAAAAACACATTACACTCATTTTCAGAAACGTATTACACTCATTTCACTAGTTTCCAAAATAAGTATTTCACAAATTTGAAACAGCGCATTTCACTGATTTGGAAAACTGATCCACTCATTACAAAATATATCTCAAAAACTAATTTCACTTCGTATTTATGAAAAAAATATTAAAACATATTTCACTCAGCAGAAATATCAGTTTCACACATTGAAAAAGCCGTTTCACACCAAAAAGATATATTTCACTTTTTTCAAATAACTCATTTCAGAAAACACATTACAATCGCTCAATTGAAATACTATATTTCACTTGTTTCAAAAAACTGATTACACTCATTACAAAAGGTAGATTTCACTAGTTTCAGAAAAACACATCACGGTTACACCATTGAAGAAACAGTTTCACAAGCTGGAATATGAAACTCACAAAGAAAACTATATTCATAAAAGTGGTTTCAATCATTTCAATAACTGATTTCAATCATTTCGAAAATTGTAATTTGAAACGAGTGAAACTAATATTTTGATATGATTGAAACAGTAAAAATTAAACTAGTTTAAATATACTCAAGATTGGTCTCATTCTAAAGATCTTATGTTCAAGAATTTGAATATATGAAAATTTTAAATAATAGAACAATGCTGTAAAAAATATTGGCCATCTAAAAATGTAAACAAAAATGAAATGCATGGATTTGTTTGAGAGAGAGGAGAGATGCTGCATGCATACGTGCATCCCACTGCAAAAAGTACTCTTCTGACATGGGCCCTATTAATCTGACATTGATTTGACTATATGCAAAAGGTTAAATGCCACAATACATGGTTATATATATATGAATTGGTCCCACTTAGACACAGATCGCAAAGCAAGTGAACAGTGGATTGTTCGTCGGTAGCTCCCAGCACTGCTAAAAAGAGCTTGAGGATGCATGCCATTTTTTTATTTTTTGCATAGAAGATGCATGCCATGGTAAGCTAAATTTGTAGAGAAACAGCGTGCATCTTGCCAGAATACGCACGTATTGGCTCAGAAACGACTCCCGCATCTGAAGCTTCTGCATTGAGATACCCTCAATATTGAAGTTCAAACGCGGTGCACAATCCAATCATAGTCATTGTCGCACACAGAAACACACATTTGCTTTTTGGGGGGCCATCAAAATTAACACAAAACAAAAGAAACACAAGTAGCTGCAAAGAGGCGAGTAGGTTAATTCTCTACTCATCAAAGATCATTTGCCTTGTTACAATTACAATTAAACTGCAACTACACGCAGGAAGAGAAGGAGGATGAGATGCTATCTCATCGAACACAAGGAGTAAGCTGTAAGCATCACAACGACCAAACTCTCCTCCTCCCTACCTGAATGAACAACAAACTAGAGCCATGAAGTGGTGAACGGGGGAACTCCATGGGAGACGACGGCCTCCTCCTCCTAGAGCATGAGGGGGAAGAATACCTCCCGACGCATCACCGTCATCTTGTTTCTGCGAATGATGCTTCTCCAATGATATATACTTATACTGCCAAGTATCTCCATGTCCCTTGAGAGGATCAGAGGTTCAGCCTCTCTAATTTGACCTGCTTTTTGACCCTTCGTCATCCGAGGCCTCAACTTTGAACGTCTTCCTGCCATGATAGAGATCGGGCACACAGAACCTGGACGCCTTCCTGTAATACCTTTTCCCCTCTGTGTACGGCCGTGGGATTTGGTGGAGAACATGTTGCTATCAGTGTCCCAACTTTTCTCTTTTTATGCCTTCATACAGATATGCAGTCACGCATGATGACACAATTTGCCCACTGGATTTGACTGGATTTTCTAATAAACCACATTAGGTACATGTGATCTAGCATTTTTTTTTAAAGCTCTAGCATTATTAATCAGTCTACATGATTACTGCATTTTTTTCTATCATTACTTGTAGACATGATTGCTAGTCTATCTAATAATAGTATAATAAACTGACGAACCCGTAAGTTCCACCGACAACCCGATCGACATGCAAAAGAAAAGGAGTAAAAAGAATGCTTTTACTTATATTTGACGTCTGGATTTCCTGGCCACAAATGGCTCGTCTCCGCAGCTAGCTCCACTGCTAGCTGTTCCAGACATGGGTTAATCAAAAGTGGCAGTAATGTGCACAGTGCATAAACAGTTAAACACTCAAATGACTACCAGATGCTAAATTAGATAAATGTTCTTGCCATAATGATTTCAATCGGGTAGAAATTATCTGAATAAACTGAAGAATAGGACAGTGCACAGCCTGCAGAGTATTATCCCATTCAACAAAGGAAGAACCGAGACAGCTTTTTTTTTTTTTTTTTTTGCCAAATGAACCTAGAAGTAGTACTACAATTGATATGAGGTAAATAGCATCAAAATGCTTACACGAATGCATAATATCATGGTTCAACAGAGAAATAGAAATGCAGATGACTGTTTGTCATCTGGACAGGACTAATCACTATAGGAAACTTTGTCCAGTATTTCCTTCATGAGCAGAGGACAGCTTGCAACCAGATGTTTGAATCCATCAGTCGCCATAACAGCCGGTAGCACATTCCATGGAGCAATGAACTCAACACAAGCTTCCTTGAGATCCTTGCAATGGTGTTGCTCTGCTAAAACCAGTGTTGTTGCCACAGTCTCCACGTCAATGCTCTCACAGAGCTTGCTTTCACAAAGCACCCTTAACCTATCCAGCCCGTATCGATCCGCGGCGACTAGCAAGTGCTGAAGCTTTGCCGTTCTCCCATCTTTGGAGTGCTCATCATCAGGCATGAAATCCGTGTACACAAAGTGAAGAAGCGCCTCGAAGACTAGGGGCTCGATGTCGACAACCTTGCACTACTAGAAAAAAAGCTGTTAGTGACGCACCAGTTTTTGCTATTAATGGCGCACTATAGGTGCGCCACTATTAACACGCCACTAGTAATAAATAGTAATGGCGCACCTCTGGTGCGCTATTAGTATCCCAGATAATAGTGGCGCATCACATAATGCGCCATTACTATGTCCAACAGTGCGCCATTACTATGCCACCTAGGGGGCCATATTTACCTTCACGTATGCCCCCAAGTGCGCTATTACTATGCCCCATAATGCGCCACTGGTATTTAGCCTTGGTGCGCCACTAATGCTCAATATGATGCGCCACTACTATGAATATTAAGAATTATTATTTTTTGCTTTTCTGGTATTTGCACAGGTTACAAAATACGTTACAGCACATAATATAAACATCACACAATAGAATTCATCATATTAGTCTTCAAATTCGAAATAGCGAACAAATTAAGTTCAAACATTAGCTAAGTTTAGGTCTGGAGACATTAGCAAAGTTCATCATATTAGCCGAGTTTGTCGTCACATTACAAAGTCGATATCGATCATCTAAACAACCATCACATAGAAGAGAGCTGCGGTCACGATGAGCATCATCGCGATGAAACTGGTCTTCATCCGGTTCCTCCTCCGCTCCCTCCTCTCTCCCGCTAGATAGCGCGCGTATCTAGCTTCCGCCTCCGCCCTAGTGATGTACCCTTTGTAACTGTTACCGCTGAAACGGTGAACCTGTCTCTGACACTCCTTCCAGTCGTCGTAGACTCCGGGAACCTTACCCTTGTACACGACATACGACGGCATCTCTATGCACTAGACAAACAAAACGTTAGTAGTAATTCACAGATAATATATAAGCAATATATAAGTATGCAACAAAAGGATCAGAAGAGAAAAGCAACACATTAATAGCACGATTCATGGTCCTACTAATAAATAGTATCGATTACATATAAGTTGAACGACTGTCCAAACTAAAGAGACATACAAGTTCATTAAAGTTTAATTACAACATGAGCTAATCGATATTTCATAACTACATAGCATCAATGCTTTCGACTCGACTCAGGGACCGAAGCGTGGATGAAGCCGCCGTCTTCCGTGATGGTCATGAATGTGCGGTCGTTGTCAGCCTGCATTTGTAGCGTTGTTTCTATTTCACTGTTGGACGGTTGATATTTGAGGTAGAACTGCCCCGAGGTACGAAGGGCATTTTGATATATGATTTCCGCAAACTCCGACTGGATGCGAAAGAATTCTTGTCTGATGTCCGCGTCCTGGATTGCCGATAAGCGTGCGGCCCAATCTTTGAGATTAGTTGGTAGCATAAGGTGATTATGGTCCCGTACGATCGCCCGCATGTGATGGAGGGCGTAGTAGGCATCCTTCTGACTGCCAGGCGGCTGCTTGACGCAGGGGAACGTCGTTACGTGGGTGAACACGTGCTTGCCGTACCTACAAATTGACCTCCTGAACGTGCCTCCAGATTTGGCGTAGCCGGGGAGAGCATCATCAAGAACTTTCTTGATATTTGTGTAGTCTTTCTTCGACTGACGGTCCGAGTCAAAATACGTGGCCATGGAATATTTCGGGCTTAAGAGGATGA
This sequence comes from Thinopyrum elongatum, assembly GCA_011799875.1. Taxonomy (NCBI): domain Eukaryota; kingdom Viridiplantae; phylum Streptophyta; class Magnoliopsida; order Poales; family Poaceae; genus Thinopyrum; species Thinopyrum elongatum. The sequence goes on along the minus strand of CM022298.1, from coordinate 618,717,024 downwards.
GTGTGCAATGTGTGTCACTGCATAAAACACGGATTGATAGAAAAAAAAGAACGATCGAAATCTAAGAAATCATATGTTACGGGGCGGTGAGGGGATGACTTACTCGGAAAAGTAAGGCACGAGGAAGTTATCCTTATCTGGGTTCGCCAGAATGACGCCTTCGAGGTATGAACTCGCGACTTGCCGGTCCCCAGCGCTGCCCAAGATCTTGGCACGCATGTAGAAGGGGTCGACTATCACGATGTCCAGGGTCTTGTCTCTAATGATCCGCACCTCCATACTGAGCGAAAATAGCCGAATGAAGGTGTAGTGCAACGGATGAAGGTTAAACATAGCGAAGATGTCATCAAACCGCAGGACGATCATACGCCCGATGGTGCTATCGACAAAGCCCTTGCCCTCTGGCACCTTGGCCACGAAAACCGGGTATGCCACATCATTCTCGGAGAGACGCCGCTTCTCCATAGAAAGAACACTGTCATGCAGACTCCGCATAGCACCGGTTGCAGCATTGAGCAGATTAGTCGGTAGCATCGGCCTACCCGCCACATGCACCCTCCTCGAGATATCCTTAGGTGAAGGTGGCCCGTCCTGAGCACGGATCGTACTCGGTGCCGGCTGGCTCGCACCCTTGTTATTTTTTCTTTTCCGTCCCTTCTGCTTCTTCTGCTGTAATGGGATCGAGTTCTGCTCAAAGACCACCTTCTTGAGTGTGTTGGGGCTGATAATATTTCGCACCTCGGCTATTTGAGGCTCGGTGAAGGTGGCAGCTGGAGGCGTCTCCTGAGAACTGAACGCCAGACGACGCCTGTTGCAATTGGGTTTCTCCGCGGTACCAGCTAGATCGCGATCGTCTTTTGCAGGGTTGGGTTCTTGAGAAGGAGGTCCCAAGAATTCGTCACCGTACCCATGTTCGTTGAAGTACTTATCAACGTTGGAAAATGTACCGTCATCGTCGTCCGGATCCTATGCCATATGCATGTCCGGATCAGCTGATGGCGGTAGCGTTGCGGCGGTCTTGCCATGGCTTGGCGCCGGCACGACTGGCGGTGTTGTCTGTGGGGTGGTGTCCCCCGCCCCCAAACGAATCTGGCTCTTCGGCCAAAGCAGGGGCCAGCTTAAGCAGGCGCTGAGGGTCATCACATCATCTTCGTCGGCCCCAGGGGGTCGAAACGGAGGTAACAAGTCGTCGCAGCCCCGCAGCACCCGAACCAGTTGAACCCTATACATGGTGGGTGGCATCGGATTACCGTGGAACACGCGGTTGCCCGGTTGAATGATTCTGGCCTTGGCGACATCGATCAACTCGCCGTCCACGAAGTGCAGGAGAGTGCATGGAACGTCGGCGGCGCCCTGCGAAAACATGTAGGGCGTCAGGGATGCCCAGTCAAAGGCAAGGAGATGAAGTCATCGGCCGAGGCTTAGTTACCGTGATGGCGTCGAGCTCGGCTAATGTCGAGGCACCGCCAACGGCGGGCGTGCAAGTGACGGAGGGGCCGCTTGCTGCCGAGGTGCCAGCCGGCGTATTCTTCCCACACCCGGGTGCATTAAGCTCCAATGCTGGCGCCGACGCCGGAGACACCAATGCCGCCTCCGCCAGAGACACCAATGGCGCCGGCGCGTTGTGCGAGTTGCTGCCCGTGAAGCTTGGAATCGGGGGCGGCCCCTGTTGGCCGCCCGCAATCCACGCCTGCAGCCCCTCAAGCAAGGTAGGCATAATGGCGGTGATCGTCGCTCCCAGTTGGTCTCGCACTTGCTCTTGGACTATCTCCAGAATCCGCGCCACTTGTGCCTTGAGTTCTTTAACCTCGCGCTCCTGGCTTTCCGAGCTGGTCTTTCTCTCCTTTCGCCCAGCCTTATAGTATTCCGACCATTTCGTGGACAAGCCTTTGCCGGCCACACGACCAGCTGACGACGGCTTACTGAACTTATCCTTGTGTTTCATTACGTTCAACGCCCTATTTAAAGTGCTGTCCCAAGGGACAGACGGGGAGCTCTGAGACCCCGCGCTACTGCTTTCAGTTTCCTGCGGAAGGAACGTGAACCATTTAGAAATTTGGCTTCATTAATTAGAATGCAACCATATGGAGCTAATTACGCGGGGGTGTATTCCTTACCAGAACAAGCTCAAGCGCCTTGGTCTTCGGATCCGTGGTAAGCTCCTTTGTTACCGGGTCCACCTTGTACCGGGCCCTGACATAGTTCCTGGTCTGCTTTTCATGGTATTTATCGAAGAGGGCGGTAGGCCTTGCTCGGCACGCTCCGCGTCCTCCTTGTCCCATATAGGTTCCGCCACTCTGTAACCGCCGGGACCGAGTTTGTGGACCCCTAAGTTCAAGTCCCGCATATCTTTCCCCCACTGACTTGATTCCGCGGATGCGTTGCTCTCGCACTTGATCTTGAACTCCTGGTAGTCAGCTTCACTGATCGAAGGATTTGTCTCCTTGATCTTCTCATAACTATCACCACTTAGAATCCTTCTCTTCACCGCGGCTCTCCAAGTAGCAAGGGCCGTGCTCATCTTCGTGAGGGCGGCACTGTTCACTTTATTCCCTGAGAGGCGTGTGTTTGCGAAGTCACCGGGGAACTTGTATCGTTCGTGCAGCTTCGTGAAGAGGAGGTTGCGCAAATTCCCTCGGTCACGATGCCTTAGGTTCTCGGTGTTGATCGAGACGGTGCTCCGGAGAATGCACCCGAGTTGTCCCGCGTACCCACTGACTAATTCTTTGGGCGCTGTTGGATGCCCACTGGAGGACACTTCAGTAAATTCCTCCTTGACGGTGCCGAGCACGTTCGGGCGCCGGTCCTTCCGTTGCCTCTTCGGTTGGCTGCCATCTGTGCGTGCGCTGCCATCATCAGTGGTGGCATCCCCGGCGGCACCATCAGTGGTGTCATCCCCGACGCCACTAGGGGTTGTGTAGTCGGGATCGGTGTCTTCCGCGGCGTCCTCATAGCGGTGAGGTTCTTCCTCCATCTCCTGGGACAGCTCCCAGAATTGCTTGCCCGAACCGCCGGCCTCATCGTTGTCGGCCATGTTCGCTCTAAATAAAAAAAAGGCTACTAGAGTTATTGGATGAGATCAGGGTAGTATCTATTCTTCTATCCTATATATTTTCACATTACAGGTTATAAACACCCCTTTACCCAAAAGATTGTTCCAAGTGCACTATTGCTATCCTACTAAGTGCACTATTGCAGGTTATATATTTTCTATCATACTAAGTGCACTATTGCTCTTGCTGCAGGCATATTTTTGTTGCTTATGAATTTGCAGTATAGCAATGCACCATGCATATAGATATCCTGTAATTTACTACACAAGTTCTCATTTTTTTAAGCATAAGAGTAGTTGATTCTTTTAGGTTAGCTTGAAACTGAGGTAGCAGAGCTGCAGTAGTGTGAAAGTTCTGAACTATTGCTCCAGGAAAGAAACTGAAACTTGAAAGTTGCTGTAGAAAAATTACAGTTAATACAGGAGGAACTATAACTCTGCCATGAATCACTTGTGTGGAGCAAGGATACGGTTCTATGTGACTTAAAAGCATATCATTTTGTCTAGCATCTAATGCAAACATTTATTTGGATTTTGGAGTAAAACAGAAGCACAAAAACAGCAGTAACAGATGCATCCAACTTTCTATTTCCAGCAAATTTTCTACTGTGGCGGTCCAATAGAATCACTTTCACATGCATTATTTATGCATAGTTCCAACTATGCAAATGCAGCATTAGAGCCTCCCTAGAAGAATCCTTATAACACACCCATCCTTCGAATTTGCAACTACAAGGAGCGGGCACCTTCTAGGTCAAATGCCGCTGTATTTTTGCATCATTCAAATGCCGATGTATTTCCGTTTTGGTTGAGAATCGGGCACCTTCTAGGTCAAGAAAATTAGGCATGACCTTTGCTAATTTTCTTGACCTAGGAGTGCCCCATTCTCAACCGAAACGGAAATTAATCAACATTTTAGGAGAAAGGGGTCATTTCACATCAGAAGCTGCCAGCATTGGAATCAGAAGCTGCCAGCATTGGAACATCAGAAGAGAGCATTGGAACCAGGGCATCCTTTGCAGGTATTTTCTGCTGCCCAGGCAATTCATGCAGGCTTACTCTTGGAAGCACATGTGGAGGAGACTCAATCCAAGGCAATGGAGCAAGGAAATTCGCACCAACAACAGGACAACATTCTCAAGCAGGGAACCACTGTGCAACCTGAAGCAATCAAGACAGATATCAAAGTCTTCACAGATGCAGCCTGGAGAAGCGATCAGTACAGCACTAGTTCTCAAGCAGGTCTTGGTGTTTACATCCAGATTGATTCAGACTCTCAAAAAGGGGAAATCCACATTTCAGCTGTTAACCTCAAAGCTCTTTCTCCTCTACAAGCTGAATCCCAAGCATTACATCTAGCAGCGATTTATGCTTCCAGTGCCCATCTACAAGGACCTATCTTCTTCACAGACAATCAGGTCCTTGCTAAGGCTGCAGCTAGCAGGAACTCAGGTACTAATCCAGGACATTGGCAGATAAGAGCTGCTCTCGCTGAGTTTTGTAATACCACTGAAGGCATCAATACTCAGGTTTATCACATTTCTAGGATTAGCAACAATAAGGCACACTCCTGTGCTCAAAAGGCGATCAACCAGAACAATGTATCTACGTCTGTGCATAGATGCATTAGTTCTACTCATTCAGAGGATCAATGCCCATATATCCTCAATGTAGACAGACTGTATTCCCAGGGCTTTGTTATCCTTGATGTAATTTGCAAATAAGGAATGAAGATAGATGAGATGGGGGTCAGAGAAGAGAGCAGGGAAGGGAAGGAAACGAGATGAGGAAGGGAAGGGATGGGAAGTGGAGGGCAAACCTTGAGGAGCTCACCGTGACCTGCAGGTGAGCAAAGCGGGCTCGGGGGAGAGCTGTCGACGGAGTCCGCCGGGCCGAGGAGGAAGCCGATGGCGGGGAAGGCGTCGCGGGGGTGTCCGGCGTCCTGCGGCTTGTCCGCGGAGACGTAGTCGAGGGAGGTGGAGTGCTTGGGCACGTCGGTGTGGCACGAGGTCGACGGTTGCCACGGCGGTGCGAGGTGGCCGGCGACAGGCGCGTCGCGCGCGGGTTGCTGACGCGGATCTGGGGGAGAGGAGAAGGCGGAGAGGGCGAGGGGAAGCGCGAGGGGGCAAGTGGGGAGGGGGCCCGAGGAGGCAGGGCGGCGGCGCAGGTAGGGGCGGCGGCGTAGGTCGGGGGCGCAGGTTGGGGGCAGCCGGGGAGAGAGGTGTGAGATTGGGGAGGATTTGGGATCTTTTAGTGGGGGGAGGGTTAGCAATGGCGCACCTTTTAGAGATGCGCCATAAACACCGTGATAGCAATGGCGCACCTTCTCCTGGTGCGCCATTACTAACTTTTTTTTTGGATTTTTAGTTGCATGTAATAATTTTTTAGAAAATGACCATAAATTTTAAAATGTTACGATATAAGTAGTTATTACTAATTTTCAAATACTTGCGTTGCAAAACATTTAAAACAATTAAAATACCAGAAGAAAACACAAAGAAGCCCAAGGTGCTTGTAAATGATGATTTGCAACAAAACAAGAGGGAGAAGAACAAAAATTACAAATCCAAGAAGAAGGTGTGGTCGATACTTCAACTTGGTGATGGAGAAGTTACAAAAGGAAGGTAAGTACAGACAACATTAATCCCCACAGTTTTGAACAAAAGAGGTTACTGGATAGAGGACTAGAACAGAAGAAATGCCATTTCCATACTTCAACTTAGTTGCATGTAATAATTGAGCTTGCCACTGACACACACACGCGGCCGACACGTCGTGATTCGATCTTAGCTATCTTTTCACAATCTTCTTGCCCTTCTTTTTCGCAAATGGAGTTCTTCTCTTGAACGGACGTCCTTTAGGTAGGGTGGTCCTGCTTCTTCTTGTGGTGTATGGTACTTCATCGTCGTCGTCATCTTCCATCTTCGGGTCGCCGTACTTGTCGAAGTCTTGCTCATTGGCGACTCCATCCATTCCGATGATGTTCCTTTTGCCTCTCCTCACGACAACACGACTGGGCTTTGACGGGTCGGTAATGAAGAAGCATTGGTCCACTTGGGAAGCCAGTACCCATGGCTTATTTTTCGCGGTGACGTTTGCGCCCGCGGTCTTGGATTTGGCTTCGGGTATAACCATGGTGGTGAAATACCGGTCTTCTTTTAGGACGCTCTTGGCCCATCTGACACGGAACATCGGGACCTTCTCTCCAGCGTAGCTCAGCTCCCAGATCTCCTCGATCCTTCCGTAGTATCTGTCCTTGTCGTTACCGGTGTAGGATTCCATCGTTACCCCGGAGTTCTGATAATCGCTCTTCATGTCCTTTTCCTCGGTGTAGAATGTGTAGCCGTTGATATCGTACGCCTCATAGGTCATCAGGTTGTGCTCGGCGCCCTGTGACAAGGCGAATATGAGTTTTTCTTCCGCGGAAGAATCCTCATGTAAAGGGTACGACAGAAGCTTGTCCTTGAACCAATGCGTGAAACATGAGTTGTGCTCTTTGATTATATCTCCGTCCGTCCTCTGTTGGCCTCGGTCATTGTACGTCTTCTCAATAAAGGTTTTGTGCTCTACCACCCAAGGATCGACCACGTCTATGTGTTGTAGCGCGACTAGGTTTGCTCTTTCAAAGTCGGCGAGTCGACCCTTGAAGTCGACATGCATTTCGCGGCGACCCTCGCGGTGACCCCATCCAGCGAGCCTGCCGATGTGCCTGTTGACGGGCAGACCAACGGGGTTCTCGATGCCTAGATAATTCGTGCAGTAGGAGATGCACTCTTCGGTCAGAAAGCCCTTGGCTATGCTTCCATCTGGACGTGCCCTGTTGCGAACGTATCCTTTGATGACACCATTCATCCTTTCGAACGGCATCATGCTGTGCAGAAACGTCGACCCGAGTTGGATGATATCCTCCACGATATGGACCAGCAGATGCACCATAACGTCGAAGAATGCGGGCGGGAAGTACATCTCAAGCTCGCATAGTATCACCACGATCTCTTCCTGTAGCCTTCTGAGTTGCCTCACGCCAACCGACTTTCGAGAGATGACGTCGAAAAAGTTGCATAGGCCAAATAGCGTTTCACGGGCGTGCGCGTCCATGATCCCACGAATTGCAACTGGAAGTATCTGCATCATCAGCACGTGACAGTCGTGAGACTTCATCCCGCTGAACTTCTGCTTCGCTGAGTCTAGGTATCTGCTTATCTTCCCCGTGTAACCGTAAGGAAGTTTTACTCCTACGAGGCAGGTGAAAAACTGCTCGATCTCCTCCTGACTTAGAGTGAAGCACGCGGGAGGGCAGTCGTATTCGATCTTCTTGGCCTTTTTGCCTTTGCGACGACTTTCCGTGTCCTTCGCCTCATCATCATCATCATCATCATCATTAGGGCGTTTTGCGTGAAGCTCCTCCCTGATGCCCATTGATTGCAGGTCTGCCCTTGCTTTCGGCCCATCTTTGGTCCTCTCTGGCATGTTGAGCAGGGTACCAAGCAGACTCTCGCACACGTTCTTCGTGTTATGCATGACATCAAGGCTGTGAGGCACACGGAGGATCTTCCAGTACGGCAAGTCCCAGAAAACAGACCTCGTTTTCCATACCTTCAGCAGCGGCTCTGGCGCCTTTCGCTTCTTTCCCGGCGGTGGGCACTCTTTCCAATTTTTCAACAGCTCGTCTATTTCCTCGCCGCTCCTCTTACGCGAGCGTCTTCGGGGTTCAGTTTCACCATCGAACAGATCCTTGCGTTTTCTCCATGCGTCATCATCGTGAAGCCACCTTCGATGTCCCATGAACACGGTTTTCGAAGACCCAGGATCTCTATCTAGCTGGCGATACGTTGTGTCATCCATGCACCTGACGCATGCACAAAATCCGTGGACCACCTGCCACGCGACATATCCGTAACCGAGATAGTCGTGCACCGTCGTGAGCAGTGCGGCTCTCATAGGAAAATATTCTTTCGCTGCGGCGTCCCACGTATTGGCTGGCATTTTCCACAGCGTGTCTAGCTCCTCTTTCATCAGCCCCAGATACAGATTGATGTCGTTCCCTGGTTGTTTCGGCCCTTCAATTAGCATACTCATGTGAATGTACTTCCTCTTCATGCACAACCAGGGGGGAAGGTTGTACATCCACACAAACACAGGCCAGGTGCTATGTGTGCTTCTCTGGCTGCCAAACGGATTGACTCCATCGGTGCTTGCGCCCAGCACGATGTTCCTTGGATCGTCCCCAAATTCTGGGTGTTCGAAGTTCAACGCTTGCCACTGGCTCGCATCCTTAGGGTGACTCAGCATCTTGTCTTTTTTATTTATCTCCGGATCATTTCCGTCATCTTCTCGCTTCTTCTCCTCCCTATCCGCGTGCCAACGCAGGAGCTTTGCTAGCTTAGGGTCCGCGAAATACCGCTGCAGACGAGGAGTGATCGGAAAGTACCACACCACTTTTCGAGGAGCTTTCTTCCTCTTCTTGTATCGAGTGACGCCGCACACCGGACATATGGTAGACTCCGCGTGCTCGTCTCGATAAATGATGCAATCGTTCATGCACACATGGTATTTCACGTGCGGTAAATCCAGAGGACACACGATTTTCTTCGCCTCCTCGAAACTGGTCGGGCACTTGTTCCCCTTGGGAAGACGTTCATGCCAGAATGACATGTTCTCGTCGAAGCATGCGTCGGTCATTTTGTGTTTTACCTTCATCTCCAGAGCCATGAGCGTTACTTTCAGGCGGGTATCCTCGGGCCTGCATCCTTCATACAATGGAGTAACCGCGTCTATCTCCAGTTGATCCAGCTTGGCTTTCTCTCGGGCGGCAGCTCTTGCGTTACCCGTCTGCTTGAGAAGCAGCTCTTGAATATGAGGGTCCTGCACCCAGCCCATCGATGGTCCATCGTCGTCTGCTCCGGCATCTTCATCTTCATGATCATGCCCTTCGTCTTGATCTTCCTCATCATCATGTCCGGCATCTTCTACATGATGACTGTGTCCTGCATCTACTTTGTGATCATGTCCTGGAGATTCTTCGTCTTCTCGCCCGCCCTCGCCACTATTGTCTTGCTGCCCTTCCTTATTTCTTGCCCGGCCCCCATGGATGACTTCATAATCATCTTCATCACCTTGCCACCGATAGCCATCCATGAAACCACGCACGAGCAGGTGGTCCCGCACCTGTCTGGAATCCGGGTCCATAAGGCTCCTCAGCTTGCATCTTCGACACGGACATCTTATCTCCGTCTCGTTCTTTTGAAGCATCTCAGCCTTCGCGGAGCTCAAAAACCTATTCACGATGCCTTCGGTCATCGTGCGGACCATGGTCGCCTGCGGGGTAGAGCAAAACGATATTTTAGAACCAAAAAAAAATTTGGCATGACTTTGCCTAAAAATAGGACAAAAAAGAATGCATAATGCCAAATTCTCGCCGAAACGGAAATGAATCAACATTCCGGCAAAATATTGGCAACTATCGCATTTCAAATACCGGTACCTCCAAACACAAACATATGCAACACTACAAACATACGTAGATCTAGGCCATAAAAAGTGTGCACGTTGTTGGAGGGAGAAAAAAGTAGATCTAGAACATAAAGAAATTTTTCCCCTTACTTACCTATCAAAAAAAGGAAATTTAACCACTTAATTTGGGTGAATCTATGGTGCAAATGAGGTGAGGAGGAGGAGGCAGCCGAGACCAATCTTGGTAGAGGTAGAGAGAATGAAGTGGGAAAAGTGAGTGTGATAGGTGGCTGTCCAAAATATCTAGCTGCTCTCAGGTTACCAATGGCGCACCTCCTAAGAATACGTCATTGGTAACCAGAGTTACTAATGGCGCACCTGATGTATGGTGCGTCATTACTAGTTTTGAAAAAAAAAATTTGGTAGTAGTGGCGCACCGTGGGTGTGGTGCGCCATTACTAGTTAAAACTAGTAATGGCACACTATCCCCAGATGCGCCATTACTAGTTTTGAAAAAAAAAATTAAAACAAAATTGTTAGTAGTGGCGCACAGATGGTGTGGTGCGCCATTACTAGTTAAAACTAGTAATGGCGCACTTTCTCCTGGTGCGCCATTACTAGTTTTGAAAAAAAAATTGTTAGTAGTGACGCACCGTGGGTGTGGTGCGCCATTAGTGATATGGCCACTAATGACGTACCTATATCTGATGCGCCACTGCCATATAGCAGTGACGCACCACGTATGTGGTGCGTCATTAATGTCCATATTAGCTATAGCCTTTTTTCTAGTAGCGTTGATGCTCACCTTCTCCTTCATTGGACCAAATAGTTCTGCCTTGAAAACCGGAGATCTTGCAGCCAACAAACATCTGTGAGCATGGAACAGTTGGCCACATACATTGAACGTCACATCTGCTCCTTGTCCATCTTTCCACATGTGCCTGAGATGGTCTTGCAGATTCGGCTGCGGTACCACGACAAGGTTCCTCTTAGCCACGGTTCGAGCCTCTTTTGTAACGGTGAGGATGCATCGTATAATCAGGTAGCAACCTTTGACGTTGGTCGACGATTTCAGCTCTGATTTCTGAACGAAATGGGACAAGCCCCAGACGGTACCTTCTGGCGAAAAGACATGTTCAAACTTGGAAAAGGCCAAGCTGGTTACCAACACCCGTGCTTTGCCCTCTTTTACCAGCATATTGAAGGTAAACTTGGTTTTCACGTCCTTCGCCAGCTCGCTGACGCAACATAGAAAGGCTGACGCAACGCCGGTAGAATCCTCCCAGCACCCGTCCGGGTAGAAGTCGATCTTCCAATCGTAGCCGGCAACGCTGAATGTGCTTGAGCTAACGAACTCGCCGACGCCCGTGCCGTCGAGCTCGGGGTAATTGGTTACCTCGAAATCGTGCGTCGCGGTGAAGCTCTCGGAGATGCATCTTGACGACGTCTTGGGAAGGCTAACTACAGAGGTGGTGAAGTTGCTGGCCATGGCAAAGAGGAATGTGACGGAAGTCGTTGTTGGAATTCACCGCGCGCAAAAAACTTTATTTCTTCTCAACCTTCCAGTGTTACAAACTCACGCCATAGTGCATGTATATATATCCACACCTATGACTCCAGAACTAACCATGATGGCTAGACCTACTCGGACTCGGCCTGTTTATACTTTCCTAATATAAACACACGGGCAACCTTGATTCCTATTTGGACAATATAACTGAACTAAGCTATCTAAGCCTTCTCGAATACTTGTTGCATGCAAGCCGGACTCACTACGAAATTAACCTACCATCACTCGAGCTACTACACCAACATGAACAAGGCTAGTAGTAATACCCAGCGTGGAAACGAACCGGATATACTAGTACACTAAGGGCATTTCTAACCGATCCCAAAAGGCCATATAAGGAAGTAAAAATGCTATTTTACTTCCTTACAGTGCACCTAGTCGATCCCTTAAAAATCTTAATAGAGTAAAAAATTTACTCCACCTTCCTATTTCCCCTCAAATCTCCCTAAATTTATTCCATCACACCGCGGCCGAGTAAAAGTGGTACCTCACCCTCTCGCACCTCCGGCGCCGCACTGTCTCCTGCCGACGCAGCTGCCACTCCCGGCCGCTGCCACTGATGACCGTCGGGCCGGCCGGAATGGATAGCCCGGCCCCTTCCCTCACCCCGCCGGCCACCGGCGCCGGCTTTTCGCCGCCGGAAATCACCGACGCGCCGCCGCCGGCGCCGAAGAAGAGTTTGGGTATCAAGAAGACCCACCGCGTCCAAGCTCCTCCAACCGCTCCAATGGTCTCCGAGGTGGCCACCGCCTCTCCAGCAATGGCACGCCGCCCTCCCGCCGCACCTACCGAAGGCAAACGGGCTCAAAAGCCGACGGCGGCGGTGGCGGCGGCGGCGCTCGCCGAGGCGGCTACGAAGAAGAAGATGAAGAAAGCCAAAGCAGCGCCTCGTCCTATGCCGACGCCTCGTGCTGCACCTCTGACGGCCACTACGACCACTGCTCTGGCGCGGGCGATGGCCACAGCCGGCAACAAGCATCACGGCCGCCAAGTGCTCGATGAAATGCCAACAAGGTAAAAAGAAAAACCTCGCATCTTGTTGGTCTTAGATAGTATTGTTGATGACCAGTAGTGATCGTCGATAGTGTTTGCTTTGATATTGTAGTGCGGAGATGAACACGGTCGAATTCCTCGCATCATTGGAGTCCTCGGCCGCCGTTGGCCTTGATGAGCTCAACTACGACTCGTTTTGGGATCATTCGACCACCCGAGACATGGAGGAGGAGGAGGCCGAGGAGGAGGTGGTCAAGGAGGAGATCCAAGAGGTGGTGGCCGAGAAGGAGGCTGAGGAGGAGGAGGTTGTGGAGGTTACCGAAGCAAGCACCAAGGTCCCAAGGTGCCGCACACAAAACTAAAACCAAAAGGAGGACATTGCACGTTGCGGCACTTGGTGCGCCATCTCCATGGATGCAATGATCGGAACAGATCAAACCAAGACCATGTTTTGGGAGAGAATTACCGACCACTACAACAACTCTGTGGACGTGCGATCAAGCCGTACACAAGGTTCTCTTGGGCATCGTTGGAGCACCATTCATAACCAATGCAACCGATGGTCTGATTGCATCAACGAGGTGAATCATCCTCCACCGAGTGGTGTGCAAGTGGCGGAGTATGGCCCCTACATCCAAGAGTTATTCACGCATCGGAACACCAAGTTCGGCCATGAGCCCTTCACATTGCATCATTTCTACAAAGAGCCATGCAAGAACGAGAAGTGGATCCAAAGAATTACGGAGACCACTCCAAAGAGGTCAAGGTTGAGCATATCCGTTGAGGAGGACAACGAGCTTGATGAAGATGCCAACAATAGACCGGAAGAAAACAATATTGCAAAAGAAAGAAAGAAGAGAAATGCATTCGGTGGCACTTACAACGAAGAACTTGTGGCAATGATTGAGACCAAGAAGATGTTGGCGGCCGAACGCAAAGAGGAGAAGATGGCTAGGTGGAATGACCTCAAGGCGTTGGAGGATGAGAAATGGATGGCCAAGTCAGCGACCACCATTAGTTCAGTAAAAGTTTACTCTGTTGGGAATATTGATTATTAGGAAAGACGAGATAGACTAGGATTTGTTCCTATCTTGTCTTGTACTCCAAGTTGGTCATTGTACTCCTATATATGCCCATGAGGTTAAAGCAATACAACGAACTATTCCACCAAATCCCTCTCTCCCTTCTAACATGGTATCAGTCTTACCTCGATCCTAAACCCTAGCTGCCGCCGCTTCCGCACTCGCGCGCCGCCCCCGGGACGGTTGGCCTTCATGACCGCCGTCAGGGGGCGCGCTGCCCGTACCTACGGTTTGTCCGCCAGTCATGTTGACCGGCTGCCCTAGAGAGTTTTTTTCCCGATCTCTTGATCCGGGTTTTCTCTCTCCCGCCAGTCACCTTGATCGGCGTTTTCTTTTTGGTTTTTCGATCTATGCTTAATCGGTTTGCGTCGCCCTCGCCGCCGTCGACCCCCGTGCGCCTCTACTCTGACACCGGCACGACCGGCAGGCTTCTTCACCGACTCGGCGGCCTCGCGCGACAGGCGGCCCCTCACGGCCGCCGTCCGCGCGTCTGCCCACCCGTCGCCCGACGCGGCGGCCTCACGTGATATGGTGGCCCATCATCCGCCGTTCCCGCGCCGGCTCGCCCGTCGATCTACGCCAGCTGTCGCCGCTCTACTCCGACTGGGAATCCTGCCTCGCCCCCACCCGACGGCCTCGCGCCATGCGGCGGCCCATCACAGCCGCCGTTCGCGCGCCGGCCCGCCCGTCGATCTCGGACTCCGCCACCACCCCGCCTCCACCGAGCAGCGTCCCCAACCTCGCGTGCGATCGGATTGATCACCCGCCCGCCGCCGCGATCCGCCTCATCTACGCCGTGCGACCGACCTGGTCCATCGGTTGCGCGCACCTTCGCAGGCCCCGTGACCGTCCCGAGTTCAGCGCGCCCCTCTACCGATCGAGCAATGGGCTGCCGCTGCGTCGCCCCGTCGGGCCGCAGCGTCGCCGCCCCGTGGTTCTTCTCCCGGCTGCACAGACCCGCGTTACCACTGCGTCGCCCCTTCGGGCCATAGTGCCACGGCCCGCGGTCCACCACCGCCCTGAGGTCGTCCGCTCCAGGTCCTCCCCGTGGCTGCACCGACCCTCGCGCCGCCGCTGCGTCACCCCGTCGGGCCATAGCGAGCGTGGCACGCGGTCCACGCCGTTGTCCCGAGACCGTTCCTGCGGTTGCACCGACCCGGGTTCCGCCGCTGCTCTGCCCCTTCGGGCCGTAGCGCCGCGGCCCGCGGTCCCCGCCGCCGCCCCGAGGTCTTCCCGCCGTCGCTCCGACCTGCCCACCGCCGCTGCGCCGCCCCTTCGTGAAGGAAATATGCCCTGGAGGCAATAATAAAGTTGCTATTTATATTTCCTTATATCATGATAAATGTTTATTATTCATGCTAGAATTGTATTAACCGGAAACTTGATACATGTGTGAATACATAGACAAAACATTGTGTCCCTAGTATGCCTCTACTAGACTAGCTCGTTAATCAAAGATGGTTAAGTTTCCTAACCATAGACATGTGTTGTCATTTGATGAACGGGATCACATCATTAGGAGAATGATGTGATGGACAAGACCCATCCATTAGCTTAGCATAATGATCGTTAAGTTTTATTGCTATTGCTTTCTTCATGACTTATACACATTCCTCTGACTATGAGATTATGCAACTCCCGAATACCGGAGGAACACTTTGTGTGCTATCAAACGTCACAACGTAACTGGGTGATTATAAAGATGCTCTACAGGTGTTTTCGAAGGTGTTTGTTGGGTTGGCATAAATCAAGATTAGGATTTGTCACTCCGAGTATCGGAGAGGTATCTCTGGGCCCTCTCGGTAATGCACATCATATGAAGCCTTGCAAGCAATGTGACTAATGAGTTAGTTGCGGGATGATGCATTACGGAACGAGTAAAGAGACTTGCCGGTAACGAGATTGAACTAGGTATGAAGATACCGACGATCGAATCTCGGGCAAGTAACATACCGATGACAAAAGGAATGACGTATGTTGTTATGCGGTTTGACCGATAAAGATCTTCGTAGAATATGTAGGAGCCAATATGAGCATCCAGGTTCCGCTATTGGTTATTGACCGGAGAAGTGTCTCGGTCATGTCTACATAGTTCTCGAACCCGTAGGGTCCGCACGCTTAATGTTCGATGACGATTTGTATTATGAGTTATGTGTTTTGATGACCGAAGTTTGTTCGGAGTCCCGGATGAGATCACGGACATGACGAGGAGTCTCGAAATGGTTGAGACATAAAGATTGATATATTGGAAGGCTATATTCGGATATCGGAATGGTTCCGGAGAAGTTCGGGTATTTTCCGGAGTACCGGGAGGTTACCGGAACCCCCCGGGGAGTTGTTGGGCCTTAGTGGAAAGAGGAGGCAGGAGCCAGGGGGTGGCGCCCCCCCCCCCCCAAGCCCAGTCCAAATTGGACAAGGGGTTGGGGACGCGGCCCCCCTCTCCCTTCCTTTCCCCTCTCCTTTAGGTGGAATCCTACTAGGACTTGGAGTCCTAGTAGGACTCCCCTCTCCCGGCGCGCCTAGCAAGGGCCGGCCGGCCTCCCCCTCCCTCCTTTATATACGGGGGCAGGGGGGCACCCTAGGACACAGCAAGTTTTCTCTTAACCGTGTGCGGTGCCCCCCTCCATAGTTACACACCTCGGTCATATCGCCGTAGTGCTTAGGTGAAGCCCTGCGCCGGTAACATCATCAACACTGTCGCCACGCCGTCGTGCTGACGAAACTCTCCCTCGTCCTCAACTGGATCAAGAGCTCGAGGGACGTCATCGAGCTGAACGTGTGCTGAACTCGGAGGTGCCGTACGTTCGGTGCTTGATCGGTTGGATCGCGAAGACGTTCGACTACATCAACCGCGTTAAGCTAACGCTTCCGCTTTCGGTCTACGAGGGTATGTGGACATACTCTCCCCTCTCGTTGCTATGCATCTCCTAGATAGATCTTGCGTGAACGTAGGAATTTTTTTGAAATTGCTACATTACCAACACTTCGGGCTGTAGCGCCGCGGCCCGCGGTCCACTCCGCCGTCACCACGCGTCGACCTCCCGTGGTATGTGTCGCGCCGTCTTACTGGCGCGGGAACGCCACCGTCCGCGCCGGTCTTTGTCACGTTGTCGGGTTCCTCGCCTACTTCGAGCACCGCCGCTGCGCTCCTAACCAAGCCGCCGCCGCTCTTCTTCGGCCGCTGCCGTCGCTACCCCCGTAGCCGCCGCCGCCCGTCCACCCCCTTCGTCTTCGTCCAGCACCAGCCCGTTGCCAGCATCGCCGTCATCTACCCAGACCGCTTCGTCTACTCCGACAACCGCGGGCGACATCGGCCCCACACCGATTAGCGCCGCAACCGTCATCGAGTCCTTCTCTGCTGGCCTCTCCAACTTCTCCGACATGGCGCACAGCTCGTGCAGGTCCCAGTCTACCTCGATGCACCCTCTCCGACTTCTCCAACATGATTAACTCGGCACCTCCTTGCGCTCGCGGCTCCACGGCGACTTCCTCGACACCGGCTACCCCGACTCGACATCGACCACGGCATTCTTCACATGGCTACCTCGACCACGGCTACACCACCTCCGCTCTCGGCTACTTCGATAAACGGCACAAAGGGCTACCGTCTTGCTTGAGCAACCTTGTCGGTTTCCACTCCAGCCACGACTCTGCGATGCATCGACCGTTACAACTGTGGGGGGGTGTCCGTTGGCTTGCCTTCGGATTCTTCTCCAGTCTCACTGTCTGCGTCACTACCGTTGCGACTACGGGGGGATGTTGGGAATATTGATTATTAGGAAAGACGAGATAAACTAGGATTTGTTCCTGCCTTGTCTTGTACTCCAAGTTGGTCATTGTACTCCTATATATATGCCCACGAGGCTCAAGCAATACAACGAACTATTCCACCAAATATCCACTAACTTTACTACGTCATCTACTCCCTTAACTTTTAGGGGATCGGTTAGAGATGTCCTTGAAGGGGAACGTAGCATGCAATTTCAAAAATTTCCTACGCATACGCAAGATCTATCTAGGAGATGCATAGCAACGAGAGGGGGAGAGTATGTCTACGTACCCTCGTAGACCGAAAGCGGAAGCGTTTGACAACGCGGTTGATGTAGTCGTACACCTTCATGATCCGTCCCGATCAAGTACCGAACGTACGGCACCTCCGCGTTCAGCACACGTTCAGCTCGATGACGTCCTCGCCTTCTTGATCCAGCAAGACGCGCGAAGTAGTAGATGAGTTCCGACAGCACGATGGCGTGGTGACGATGTTGGTGAAGAACAATCTCCGCAGGGCTTCGCCAAGCACTACGGAAACTATGACGGAGGATAAACTAGAGGGGACGGGGTTGCCGGCACACGGCTTGGTGAATCTTGATGTATCTTTGGTGCTAGCCCTGCCCCTCTATATATATGTTGAGCCCTGGGGTCGAAACTTGGAGTAAAAGCCTCCTCAAAGTCGGTTTTGCCCGAAAGGCAAGAGTCCCACTCGGACTCCAGGACCAAACGCCACAATCCTTGGTGTCTGGCCTAGACGCCATGGGCCTCGACGTCTGGCCCAGGGCCAGACGCCAAGGTCTCCGGCGTTTGGCCCCTGGCCTCCGCAAAACTCCTTTTGCACCGACTTATCGCCCCGTGGGCCTGACCCCTTGGCCTAACCATATCATCCAATATATGAATCTTTACCTCCGGACCATTCCGGAGCTCCTCGTCATGTCCGTGATCTCATCCGGGACTCTGAACAACATTCGGTCACCAACATACATAACTCATATAGTACTATATCGTCAACGAACGTTAAGCGTGCGGACCCTACGGGTTCGAGAACTATGTAGACATAACCGAGACACTTCTCCGGTCAATAACCAACAGCAGAACCTGGATGCTCATATTGGTTCCTACATATTCTACGAAGAGATTTATCGGTCGAACCGTTATGACAACATATGTTATTCCCTTTGTCCATCGATATGTTACTTGCCCGAGATTCGATCGTCGGTATCTTCATACCTAGTTCAATCTCGTTACCAGCAAGTCTCTTTACTCGTTCCGTAATACATCATCCCGCAACTAACTCATTAGTCACTTTGCTTGCAAGGCTTCTTATGATATGCATTACCGAGAGGGCCTAGAGATACCTCTCCGATACTCGGAGTGACAAATCCTAATCTCGATCTATACCAACCCAACAAACACCTTCGGAGATACCTGTAGAGCATCTTTATAATCACCCAGTTACGTTGTGACGTTTGATAGCACACAAGGCATTCCTCCGGTATCCGGGAGTTGCATAATCTCATAGTCGAAAGAATATGTATTTGACATGAAGAAAGCAATAGCAATAAAACTGAACGATCAATATGCTAAGCTAACGGATGGGTCTTGTCCATCACATCATTCTCCTAATGATGTGATCCCGTTCATCAAATGACAACACATGTCTATGGTTAGGAAACTTAACCATCTTTGATTAACGAGCTAGTCTAGTAGAGGCATACTAGGGACACAATGTTTTGTCTATGTATTCACACATGTATCAAGTTTCCGGTTAATACAATTCTAGCATGAATAATAAACATTTATCATGATATAAGAAAATATAAATAACAACTTTATTATTGCCTCTAGGGCATATTTCCTTCAGTCCTAACTAAACTAATTACGTGAGAGTAATCCAGAAAGAAGAAACGAAGCACCCACCGAGGCTCCTCAAAGCTCAGAGCATTTCGGCCGTCGGATTGATTTCTTGATGCATTTTCGGCCGTTGGATCGCGCCCTCGGTTGACCTTGTCCGTCGGATCAAAACCCGGCATAGTTGCAATGAATAGTACACCAACCAGTGTGCCACCGCCTGTAATTTCCTTGCCCCGCCGAGGGCATTTTAGTCATTTCATCTGGTTGGGAAAAGATCCGATAAACGCTGGCAGGGGTGATACTGTGGAGACCGTCATTCCCCTCCCCCTCCAGCCCACTCGCCTCTCTCTCTCTCCCTCCCACGCCCGCCTCCCTCTCTCTCCCTCCTGCGCCCGCCTCCATGCCCCGCCGTCGCCGCTCGCCCGGGCACCTATCCACGACCTCGCGTCGCCCCTCTCCTCTTCCTCCCGCATCACCTCTCTCTCTCTCTCTCCTTCCAAAACCTAGACCGCCTCCCTGCCCCGTCACTGTCGGATCGTTTCCTTCTCCACCCCTCTCGCCGATGAGGTGGAGCTGGCACTTTTTCTTTCTTGTACGCCGCCGCCCGTGAGAGCCAAGAAGATGGGGAGGAGGCATCGAAGGAGATGGTCCCCTTTGTTTACTCGTCTTTCGTTGATTTGGGATCTCGTTTGGTTGCAGGTCCTCTCTTTCTTCCAGTCTCTACGCCGGATCTGCTGATGAACTCGTTGATCTCTAGGTATGTGTCTACTTTCTCCCGTTCTTGGTGATTGGGTGCTGCTCATCTCTAATTTTCCCTTTGTTATACCTGTAGATTGTATAGAGGACCAATCTTCTCCTTTTCGCTCCTCTTCTACTAGAGTGCTAGGTATACGGCAGCATGGCCAAGTGCTTTTTTAGGATTGACTATGTGTTTGGCCAGCAAGGGCCATTTGTTATTTGTCTTGCCTCTGGTAAAGGCCAAATGTGCTACCGGTTGATTTTGGTGGGGTGTGGATATATGTCTTTTCCTCTTTGTCTGGTCCTGGTAGGGCATGCAATTGTTGCTTCTCCCTTGGTGGAGAGTGTTGTTGGTTTTGTTGCTTTTAGTCTAGCTAGGTTCCAAGGAAGGGGATATTTAGATTTTTAATGAGAATGGTCAGGTAGATGGCTCCAAGAATTCAGAGGTAATTCTTGTCTGTTACATCCATTTGAACTTTTTGACTCTGATTTGTCATTGTTTCATGTAAGTTGAACTTGTTATTCTTTATGTGATGCTGGCAGGCACAAGCCACAAATGTTGAAATGGGACTTGGTGCTACTATGGATATTGCAATAGACTTCTTTGCTAAAAAAGCTGAAAGGGAGATTGTTTCCAATACTTGTGAAAAGAACCTTATTGGACATTGTGGACCATTTCTATCAAAACTCTGCAGGAACCTGACTTTGCTGCAAAAGGTTTGTATTGTATTGCCCTTCCTACATCTTTGAAACATTGGATTCCATTGCTCTATGTGGTTTTGGCATGATGGAATATTATTTTTTGGGTGTAGTTCCCGGAGTTACATGCTTCTGCAATGCTTGCTCTTTGCAGACTAATGATTATTGATGCAGAATACTGGTATGCAAGTATATTTCAATTTCCACATGATTCTGCTTGTTTAATATTATCGGTAGCATCCTGTTTTATCTACAAATTTATGAGGACACTGAATCTCATTATACTCACTTTTCCAGTGAGGCCAATCTTTAGATCATATTTACTTTCATGGAAAGTGCGTCCTCTGAGATCGTCCGATCTAACTGCACTATAGAGAAATCACCATGTTTAGAACCAGGCAGGAGCTTACCTCATGCTGGAAGAACTTGGAGGAGCGGAAGGCCAATGCCTCGCTTCGTCTAAGTCCTCGTAGGCTCGTAGATTCTACATGAGCTTCTTCCTGTGCCGGCATCCGCTTCATCATGCGCCGCCGCTTCGTCGTCGCTGATGCTCATGGGGCAAAGAATGTCAATATATGACACTCTTCATTCTTATCCTAAAGATTAGTAGATTATCAAAAATAAAATGCCCCTAGACTGTATTAGTATTATGTGGCTAGAGTGCAACTTTGAAAAGACCAGCCTTGCTCTTTATCTGATTGTTGATTTATATATTTTCCTCTAGAAATGAAGAAGCTTATTTTATGTTTTGTAGACACAACCCAAATTGACTGTTTCATTAGTATTTTGCATGCCTTGTTATTATAGGTTTGTAAAAATGCAGTCTGTGAGATGGTACTTCCTTTCATTTATTACCATGCTTTGATTTTTTTCTGTGCTTGGATTATAAAGGGGACGTGTAGTAAATTTGAATTGCACACCTACGAGTTGATTCTTCTAGGGATTTATTTTTCTAAACAAGCTTTCAGTTGCGCTTCACAAATATGTTGCTAGCTGAGGTTTAGAATTTATTTGGCAGAAACTGTTCTAGGATTACTATTGTAGTATCTCTGTGAGGAATTTCTGTTAATATTCGATCATTGCCAACAAATTTAAAATAAAATGCATGGAAATGATTGTTTGGAATGGAAACTACTTTGCTGCTTAGGTCTGTCTGTTTTCTTGCATACCTTATTTTGCTTACATGTTTACTGCCAAACTTCTGCAAGGTCCCTTTTTTATTGCGTAGACAACAACACATCCCTAATCTATTTTTTCTATGTGAAATGTTGTGAGTAAAGTGTTCTCATCCAATTAACAGCTACCATTTTTATCCTCCCTCTGAACTCTTAGAACATTTCATCTTTGTATGCTTTTCACATTTCATTTTCTCCTGTATTCATGGGATAGTTCATTGATGGTTAATTTTTTTTGGCCGCAGTGGCCGAAGAGGGGGTGGAGCTGCTGCTGCTGCAGGTGGATGAATCAGGAGCTTGCGTTTCATGGTGGGTTGCTAATTTGGGTGGAAGGGGATTTACTTATGACGACGTGTGTAGTGGTGGTCTTCTCTGCACTCTCATATCTGAAATATTTGTCTTAGCAATTTTATGTTGGTTCACATGCAGGTTTATGTTGGTTCACATGCAGGTTCAGAGAGTAGCGCCATGCATGATGACTCTTCTTGAAAGGTAGATCTATTACATATTGATTCAAAATGGCATACTTGTGCTCGTGCTGGCCACCTGATGTAGTGTTTATGGTATATAGGATAAAAAAGAACTTTTGGAGACTCTTGCTTATTTTCTTCAAGAATATTAGGGTGCTTTGGTTCCAGCTTGCAGAGGCCTGCTAAGTATCCTAAATAAATCTTCCATATGAGTATATTATTTAGTTTCAAAAATAATTATGCCACCTACAAATTCAATGATCGATGAAGCAGGCGGTAGCATCATATGGCGTTGAGCGGCAGGCCATGAGACACCATCTCTATTTTTGTTCAGCTCTGGATTCTAAAATTCATGAACACAATAGGATCCAACAGTAAATACAGTTGTCAATGCAAGCATCAAGTGTTTGATCCATGTGATAGTGCAGCAATAGAAGCATACAAATAGATGGAAATCAAGATTCAGAACACCATGTAACAGGTTAGCGAAAACACAATGTAGTGTTCACTATTCGATTGAAATTTATAGATCATGCAAGGATTTGTAATCTAAAAAAAACAATAGGAACTAACAAAAATGTAGGCACCACAAATAATTTATTTGCATATTGCTTGGCTCCCTTTCTCTGAATTTTCTGACGGTCACGTGTCAGTGTGTCACTGCACTTAATGTGCACACCTACTGTAACTCTTTATTACCATATTTCAGATTTTATATCTTTTTTTCATTAGATGAAGTTAGGTTCGGTAGTGTTCTCTTTTCCTATGTTTGCATTTAGTTAACTTGTCGTCTAAATGCTGGAATTAGTTACAAAACTGTAGTCTGAAAGTTGAAGGATACCATGCTATCCAGGGTATGTAATAATAGTAGGATAGTGGGATTTACATTATATTACTGCAATATTGTCAACACTCTCTATTTTCAGACTCTGCTCTAGGTTTTGTTGATGAAGGGGATCATTGTTCATAACTATAACTCCTCTGTACCATAGGTAATAATTCCTCAGCATGGTATTTGCATGTAGTAGCCTCAAACATCAATTTTTCTTCTTAACAAAAACATACATATTATGTTTCATTTAGACTTGGTTTTATTAACATTAAGTGGTATGCATTGAATATACATGTACATGTATAGAGGTCGAGAATGGGCATGACATGCACCATTTTTGAGTCCTCAGTGCTCCTAAATAGGTAATGAACTGCAATTTATAACCTGCTAATAATATGCTTGATATATAAGCAGCAAAGGCGGAACATTCATTCAATTATATTAGTTTTGAATATTATGTGTGCTTCTATTCTAATCAGGAGTATCTTTTCTGCTGTTCCATGCCTATGTCGTGAGCCTTTCGCCTTATTTTCGTCATATTTGTACTGGAATCATTTCCAATGTGTTTAATCAGGAGTATTTTTTCTGCTGTTCCATGCCTATGTCGTGAGCCTTTCGCCTTATTTTCGTTATATTTGTACTGGAATCATTTCCAATGTGTTTGGTTTTCAGTATGGGAGCAAGTAGCAAGACTAGATGTGGTTTTCAGTGCCTTCTTATGGTGATATTTTTAGAAGTTGGATTCATCAGTCTCTGTAGCATGTGTTGGCCCTGACATGTATGGAAATGTTGAAATATAACTAACTTTGCAGTGTTCTTAACGATACAATTTTTGTGTCTGTTTCCTCTTTATCTTGAAGTCCTGGAAATGAACTCATGTGCTACGTTGTCTGTATTACTTTGTTATTTTAGTGAATTTGTTACTCCATTCGGGTATTTTAATGTAAAAACACCTACGTAGAGCTTGGAGAGCAGAGCACTCGGGTGTGATGGGTTGATTGATTCCATAGTAGGTTTTGTTTGTACACCTAAGATGTATAAGAGAAGGTTCCTAATCTAGCCCTGTGTAATATTCATGCATGAAAAAATACCCCATAATACATGGATAAAAAGAAAAGAAATAGCTTAGGATACAGCTAGATATGTCATTCTTTTTTGCAATATGCACTTCAATTTTGGTTGTGGCTTAAATGTTCAACGCTTTAAACAGTTCAGTAGAGTAGAAAGACTTGCATGAGTTCCTTGAGAAGATTTACATGGAGAAGTGTTGCTTCTATTACAAGTGAATGTTTCTTCTTTATTTTATTTTATTGAATACATATGCTGAACGAGGATTTCTACTAATATGAACATTACTTTCTTGATCACATCGTTGGGACCGGCACCCTCGCGCCAAGGCGCGATCCCGGTCTCCATGTAAATCTTCCCCCGCACACCCGCCGCGTCAAATGCCTCTGCCGCATCCGCTTCCCCAGCGCCCCTCCTCATCGGCGGCGGCCGAGGACAGCGACTGCCAGATCACAGGGGTGGCGGGCCCCGACCGGCCCAGGAGCGTGCCCAGGGAGAGGGATGCCAAGGCGCCGAGCCAGGTCCATGGTGACCGCGTCAATACCGTGTCGCCGAGGGGGAGGCTCCCTAGGGCGGCCAAGGAGAAAGAGAGCAAGTCGGCCGAGGAACTCAGGGTGAGATAGCCATGCATAGTGCTTTCATCACTGTGTTGCCTTTTTGATCTGACAATGCTTGTGATCCCACTTGATTTTGCAGAGGGAGCTGGAGCGTACCTTGAAGCAGATGAATGACTTGGTGCGCATCTCACTGGCCGCTTATTGTTATTGGTCCATATACTCCCTGCCCCTGCGCTCTGGCTTCTACTCGCAAGTAAGCTCCTCTTCCTTCTCTACCCCCCCCCCCCCTCTTCTGTGAGGATCTCTTGGATTTGAGTAACCAGACCACAGAAGATGAATCCTATTTGGAGATGAACTGTGTATGCTAGGTTGATTTAGTTTATACGAGTAGATATTTATATATGAACCGCATATGCTGGCTTGATGGTGATACATAGTAATTTAACCGTTTTTTAGATTGAGAGTAACCAGTAGAGGATTATTTCTGTGAAGTGTATTCTTCACAAGCCATGCAAGAAACCCAAAGGGATACATGTGTAGTTAATATCATCTTAAGGTTTAGTGGCAGAATTATAATTAGTTGCCATCATACTTAATATTCTCCTTTGCACTATTTCACAGAAGTGTGTATTGATGCCATTTTTATCTGGTATTGCATAGATGGTACACACTTGCATCTATTCCATTTATTTATCCCAGCATACTTTCTGTTGATTTTGAGATGGCATTGCCGTTGGAGGTTCATTAGCTCCAGCACCCTCCTTTTTTGCAATATGCACTTCAATTTTGGTTGTGGCTTAAATGTTCAACACTTTAAACAGTTCAATAGAGTAGAAAGACTTGCATGAGTTCCTTGAGAAGATTTACATGGAGAAGTGTTGCTTCTATTACAAGTGAATGTTTCTTCTTTCTTTTATTTTATTGAATACATACTCTAAACGAGGATTTCTACTAATATGAACATTACTTGCTTGATCACATCGTTGGGACCGGCACCCTCGCGCCAAGGTACGATCCCGATCTCCATGTAAATCTTCCCCCGCGCACCCGCCGCATCAAATGCCTCCGTCGCATCCGCTTCCCCAACGCCCCTCCTCATCGGCGGCGGCCGAGGATAGCGACTGCCAGATCACAGGGGTGGCGGGCCTCGACTGGCCCAGGGGCATGCCCAGGGAGAGGGATGCCAGGGTGTTGAGCCAGGTCCATGGTGACCACGTCAAGACCGTGCTGTCGAGGGGGAGGCTCCCTAGGGCGGCCAAGGAGAAAGAGAGCAAGTCGGCCGAGGAGCTCACGGTGAGATAGCCATGCATAGTGCTTTCATCACTGTGTTGCCTTTTTGATCTGACAATGCTTGTGATCCCACTTGATTTTGCAGAGGGAGCTGGAGCGTACCTTGAAGCAGATGAATGACTTGGTGCGTATCTCACTGACCGCTTATTGTTATTGGTCCATATACTCTCTGCCCCTGCACTCTGGCTTCTACTCGCAAGTAAGCTCCTCTTCCTTCTCCCCCCCCCCCCCCCTCCTCGTCTTCTTTGAGGATCTCTGGTTGGATTTGAGTAACCAGACTGCAGAAGATGAATCCTATTTGGAGATGAACTGTGTATGCTAGCTTGATTTAGTTTATACGGGTAGATATTTATATATGAACCGCATATGCTGGCTTGATGGTGATACATAGTAATTTAACCGTTTATTTTAGATTGAGAGTAACCAGTAGAGGATTATTTCTGTGAAGTGTATTCTTCACAAGCCATGCAAGAAACCCAAAGGGATACATGTGTAGTTAATATCATCATAAGGTTTAGTGGCTGAATTATAATTAGTTGCCATCATACTTAATATTCTCCTTTGCACTATTTTACAGAAGTGTGTTATTGATGCCCTTTTTATCTGGTATTGCATAGATGGTACACACTTGCAGCTATTCCATTTATTTATCCCAGCATACTTTCTGTTGATTTTGAGATGGCATTGCCGTTGGAGGTTCATTAGCTCCAGCACCCTCCTTGACTGCTGCCCTCTGTCTCTCATACTAGGCTTCTTGCGGAAACTTAATGGCAATGATGGAAACAGAGACATCTCTACGATATCGATATGAGTATATAGTGTTTGCCAGTGGCACACGCGATGGTGCTGCCTATTTCATTTCTTGGATCATTCTTGGCAAACCGAGATTTAACATTACGGTAAAACTTTCACCACTATTCTTGACATGCTCTCTGTTTTGAAGGTTGCTTCCATAGTACCACAATATGTTGATGGTGACACATTATGGAAGGGGAGAGGAGCAATGACCTGATTTGCATCAGTGATAACGAAAGTATGTATGTATGTATGTATACACCGAGTAGCAAATGCCATTGCCTCTGCACCAAGGAGGCAATAAGCAGGAACCACATGATTGTATTTTTCCTGTTTTTCTATGTCAATGACAATACATCTCCATTGTGCTTAATGTTAATAGCCAGCTCTTTAGATCAGAACTTGAATTGTTGTTAATAATCACAGATCATGAGTTCTTCTCTACATTCATCTTTTGATGGATTGTAAATGAAATAAAACACATGTGTGTTTTAGTTCCTTTTCTTCTCCCCTGGGTTTCCTATGAAACTGGACGGCTTCATGAATGTTGTGTACATGTTCTAACAAGAAATTTTCTAAATAACATATTGAGCTTGATTGCTATTTTTTGTGACCTTTGATAGAAGTATCCACTCATTTTTCTTAATGTGTATATCTTTAGGCTGAAAAATGAATTATATTTTACTGTGTCCTGAGACATGGGTCTTCCCTTTGCCAAGAATTGCTCATAATGGTCGTCAGCTCTGTTTTTTTTATAATTCATAGTTGTGTAGTGCTACATGTATACACACTCCCCAAACTTGTTCAAAGGAAATATGCATGAATTGCTTGATGTCAGTTCACTAAACTGACCTTCCTGATAGTTCCTTTTTTGGTCATTGCAGATATCTATTGTTGTAAAAATGCATGTTAGATTTAGATGTCATATGAATCTTTTAATAAATCTTGAATGAGTTGAGATATCTTCTCCAGGAATATCATTTTTTTCTTCCTTTCCTGGGCCAGCATTACACAACTTCTCTTGGAGCAATGAGGAACTTCAACCATTCTTGGCGAAGGAAATATGAAGACTCTGGCAGATGTATTAGTTAGCATGGACTTTTATCATCCTTAAAACATGTGTGGACTGCTATCTAAGTGTCACTAGCCTTCTGAATAAACGCTTCACTTTCAGTATTTTGTACTATCTCGCTGCCCTATGCGCTACCAAGGCGTCGGTCTCTTTCGATATAAATGACATGCTCTAATTATTATTAAGAGCTTTTGATCTGCGGAATGCATAACTTTCTATGTAAATGACTTGCTCTAAGCCTGATCTATTAAATGTTGCTTTTGGTCTATTCCTTTATGCTGAGCTTGATGCGGCTCTTTTGTGGTCTTACGAACATGCTGAACTTTATGTTGCCTTATAATCTCATGCCTTCTATCACAAATAAATGTTTCTTCTTCACTTTATTTTGTTATCATGTTTGAATTCATACGCTAAACGTACTTTCCTACTAACGTAGCACTACTTGCTTCACCAAAACGTTGGGACCGGCACCCTCGCGCCAAGGCGCGATCCCGATCTAGTCATATTGAGAGGCAGATTGCTCCCAACATGCGTTTCAAGCTCTTGCACAAAAGCTTCATATACATACGCGCCTACTTATACAGCTTTCTCCAAAACATATATATATAAAGCAATGCGGCCGAACTGATCACGACCGGATTCTGTGACTTTGCCCAGTATCGGTTGGTTTGTTGACTGCATAATATCGGGCACCCGACAAATAATTCTGTGCCGAGTGCATTTTTTTTCTGCACCCGGCAAACAAATTGTTGCCGAGCGCCCTGTTTTGCACTCAGCAAACAATTGTTTGCCGAGTATGTTTTGTTTGCACCGGGCAAACACATAATTTGGTTGCTCGAAAAAAACACATAATTTTCCTTTTTTTCCCCTTCCCTTTTTCTCAGTTTTTTTATTTTGTACATTATTTGTTTCTTTTTTCCTTTGGTACTCTCTTCTTTTCTTATTTTTTTTGTTTTTCATTTTATCCCCCCCTCCCCCACCTTTTTATTTTCTTTTATTATTATTATATGCATTAAGACGGTCATCACCGCTCAGGAGCCGGGCTGTCCTTGCTGCTCGGCTACATTGGAGACTACGTTTCACCTTATCTTCGGCTGCGAGTTTGCAGTGTGGTTTTGGCAGCGCCTCGGGCTATCTCCGACCGGTACCTCGTCAGGAATCTACATCTCTTCGACGTTGCTCTGGTGTTCACGACTGCATCACCTTCTGCTTGTTTTGCTCCTCTGTTGCTTGCATCTGTGGAAACGACAAAATGTCATGGTCTTCCGGGAAGACACGCCCTCTCTGGATGCCACAATTAATGAAAAACTGTCGCGATGACACGGTCTATGAAGGTCTCGGTTTCGGGTTGACCACCGGAGCCACGTCGACGTTTGGATTCGCATGTTCATGTCGCGTTAGTTTCTCTGGGTTTGGTGATTTTGGCACTGCCTTTTGGAGCTGCCCTATAAATTACCCCTCTCTGTACAAAAACCTAGGCGTTTTTGGCCTTTTTAATGATAATTCAGGTGGGGGATTCATAAAAGAAACACAACTTTTCTCTATGTATTTTCCCACTTACCTTGTTCTTGCCAAATTGGCCATACGACTCTACAAACCCCAAAAGACTGAGTAGCATCACAAAAGGAAAATTTGTGAGTGTTTTCAAACTTACTCTACATAATGTAAAGATTCCCGACGATTTGAACATCCAGATATTTTGTTAATCTTAATTTAGAATGGATCTGAGCGTGCAGTTTTACAAAAGAAAGATGTATGTTTGTAATTAGTAGACTTCAAAGTTGTTCATTGGTTTGAGTAATTGTACAGAGCTACATTGCCACAATACTCGGATAAATGTTCTTACCATAATGATTTCAATCGGGTAGTAATTCTACAGAGTTACATTGCCACAAGAATGGGAAAGTGCACAGACTGCAGAGTATTATCCCCTTCAGGAAAGGAATAACCGAAACAATTTCTTTTGCCAAATGAGCCTAGAAGTAGTATTAAAATTGATATGATGAAAATAGCATCAAAATGCATACAACAAGGCATAATATCAGGGTAGAACATATAAACTGAAATGTAGGTGATGGATTGTTTGTCCTCTAGACAGGATTAGTCTGTACGAGAAATTTTGTCCAATATGTCCTTCATGAGCAGAGGACAGCTCGCAACCAAATGCTTGAATCCATCAGTTGCCATAACAGCTTGTAGAACATTCTGTGGAGCCATGAACTCAACACAAGCTTCTTGGAGATCCTTGCAATGGTGCTGCTCTGCTAAAACCAATGTTGTTGCAACAGTCTCCACGTCAATGCTCTCACAGAGCTTGCTTTCACAAAGCGCCATTAACCCATCTAATCCATACCGATCCGCAGCAACTAGCAAGTGCTGAAGCTTTGCCATGTTCCAATCTTTGGAGTGCTCATCATCAGGCATGGAATCTGTGTACACAAAGTGAAGAAGCACGTCGAAGATTGGGGGCTCGATGTCCTCCACCTTGATGCTCCGTGTTGCCTTCTCCTTCATGGGACCAAACAGTTCTGCCTTGAAAACCGGAGATCTTGCAGCCAGCAAACATCTGTGAGCATGGAACAGGTTGCCACACACACTGAAGGTCACATCTGCTCCTTCTCCCTTCTTACGCATGCCTTCCAGCTGGTCTTGCAGATTCCGCCCCGGAACAAGAACACGGCTCCTCTTGACCTCGCTGTGGGGTTCTCCGATCACGGTGAGAACACACCGTATAATGAAGCTCCCATTGCTGTCAGACCATGATTTCAGCCACGATTTCCCGGCGAACTGAGCATAGCCCCGATAAACGCATTTGGGGGTAAACATATACTCCATCTCCTCAAACTTGGAGACCTGTGCTCCACTTTTGTCGAGCAAGTTCAAGGTGAACCTTGCTCTCACATCCTTTTCTGGGCTGAGACAGTTCAAGAACGCGGAAGCGTTGCCGAAGCTGCCATGTCTCACGCCGTCCGGGAAGAAGCTTATTGTCCACTGAAAGCCGCCGACGCTGAAGACGGTCGAGCTGACGAGCTTTTCGACGCCGATGCCCTGGAGCAGCGGGTAACTGGTCACCTCGAAATCGTGCGTCCCGGTGACGCTCGGCGTGAGGCATCTTGACGAGGTCTTGGGAAGGCACTGGCCATGGTTAACTGCGGTGGTAGAGTTGCTGGGCATGGCGAAAGGAAAAGAGGAATGCGACGGGCGTCGTCGCAGGCTAGCATAGGGCATTTCTAGGCGAGGGAAGTGAAGGGCGCGGGCGGGCGCACGCTCGCATGGGAAGTTGGAAGTCGTTTAGTTTCCCGGTGAGCGGGGTATTTAACTCGGAATGCATGCCGTCGTCGTTTGAACTAGTCGCAGTGGGAACAGAAACGAAATTCAATCGATTAAACATACTTCCTTCGTCTTTGAAAGAGTGTACTTTCAATTTTATTAAAAAGTCAAACTTTTTTATGTTTGACCGTATTTATACAATACTAGACCAACATTTATACCATTAAATTAATAGCATTAGATTCATGATAAAATATATTTTCGTCATATACCTATTTTGTTTCACAAGCATTGATATATTTTTGCACAAACTCGATTAAACTTTGAGATAGTTTGACCCTCCAACAAAGTTGGAAGTACACTCTTTCAAGGACGGGGGAAGTATACGAATTGTATGAATTATAACTTCGTGTTCACATGAATCGTATGTTAGCGAAGGGATGTGAAAGGCACACGATACCAAAGGGATTCATCGCGCGAACACCAACTGGCGATGCACCGCATGCATACATAACGTGCCCGTAAGGAAAAAATCGCAAAAAGAAAAACGTGCGTAAGGAAAACAAAGAATCTTTTCGATGAGCAAACCAGCTCCGGCCATCTCATAAAAGAATTTATTCTAGGAGAGGAATCTTTTTTTTCTAGCAGACAAAGAGGAATCTCATGGAAAAACTAGGATCCACCCACATGCGCATGGGCATCCAGAAAATTCCAAACAAAACAAATAATCTACATCTATTCGGCGCAAATGTTAAATCTCGCTTTTTGCGAGATGGAAGTCATGATCACTTGTGGCACTCCTGCTGTGGACCAGCCAAATAGCATGCGGTTTAAGAACCTTCCCTCAGCCGTTTTGGGAACCTTCCACCGGTTTTAGGAAGGTTCCAAGCGGCTTTTTCCTTTTTCCTTTTTCCGTGTTTTCTCTATTAATTGGTTTTAACGTCTTTTATTTATTATTATTACTATTACTGTTTTGCCAAATAAATGTCGATAATTTATTGAATATTTTTAGAATGCAGGGTAATTATTTATAAACACGCATTAAATATTTTTCATAAATGTTACAATTTAAAAAAAACACCCAAACACTTTTTTAAGTTTTACAAATATTTAAAAAAAATCATGAGAATTTTCCTAAATGGTAGTATGAAACATTTTTCCAAAATTACGCAAACGAAATTCTAACATTGTATTTTTTTTCGAACATGTTTTAAATGCGTGGAAAATTCTTGAATGTGATGTTTTTTTATTGGTACAAATATATTTTAAAAATTACACGAATAAATTTGCAATACATGAAAACACCATGGGTAGTGAACTTTTTAAAATAAAGCAAAGTAAATATATATATATATATATACTGTGTGTGTGTGTGTTGGTTTTTAAGGCAGTTGGTTTGTTTGAGGTTTAAGGCAAGGTGACCCAATTTCACCTTATCTTTTTCTGCTAGCAGCGGAAGGTTTTTCATGTCTTCTCAAAGCTAAAAGTATAAATGACAATGTCAAGGGAGTGGTAGTTGCACCGGCTGCCCCACCGTTGAACCACCTCCTTTTTGCTGATGATAGATTGTTGATATTCAATGCTAATGAGGAGGCTGCAACTATTATTAGGGATACGGTCCAAGAGTATTGTGATGCATCAGGCCAGAGAGTAAATTTGCAGAAATCATTGATTTTCTTTGGAAAAGGGTGTTCTGAAGGAGTAAGAGGAAGCATTAAAAATATTTTGACTGTTCCCAACGAGTCTCTGAATGAACGGTACCTTGGCCTACCGTCAGATGTGGGAAGGTCAAAAAATGGTAGCTTCAAATACTTAAAGGATAGATTGTGGATGAAGATCCGGGGATGGATAGGAAATTGTATGGCATCGGCAGGAAAAGAGGTCCTCATCAAGTCGGTAGCACAGGCTATTCCGACATATTCTATGACATGTTTTCTGCTGCCATGGGGTCTATGTCTAGAGATTGACAACATGTTGAGAAAATTCTTTTGGGGTTGCAAGGATGGAAAGAGAAGGACTGCTTGGGCATCTTGGGAGGACATGACGATGCCAAAATACATGGGAGGTCTTGGATTCCGGGACACCGAGATGTTCAACCTTGCGTTGCTTGCAAAGCAAGGGTGGAGGATTATCACTGAGCTAGAAACGCTAAGTGCTAAGATCCTGAAGGCGTTCTATTTCCCATCAATAGATGTTCTACATTTAGAATTGGGAAGCCACTCGTCACAGATTTGGCGTGGCATTCATGCAAGACTGGATGTGTTGAAGCAAGGACTAATTCGGCGTATTGGTAATGGAGTAGACACACAAATCTGGAACCATAATTGGCTCCCGCGGGATAATCTGATGCGAGCAATGCATCCAAGGCTTCCACACCCTCCAAAATTAGTTTCTGAATTCATTGATGCACCTTCAAGAAGCTGGAATAATAGAGAGATTATTCAGCCATATATGCAACCGATGGATGCTCACGTTATGTTTAGTACTGAGTTTACGTGCGGGGCGCATCAATGGGCATGTCACTATGAAAAATCAGGCTGTTTTAGTGTTCGTTCAGCATATAGACTTTTATCAGACACAAAACGGAGGAGAGGAGATTGGCTCGAGGGACCGGAAGCAATTTCGGACAGACTAGCATATCAAAAACAGTGGAAGAATTTATGGAGAGCGGCAGTCCCGGCACAAATAATGCACTTTGCTTGGAGGTTAGCGAAGAACTCAAACCCCACTGAAGAAACGCTTGCAAACAGACATTCTTCAGAGTCAGAGGTATGCATAATGTGAAACGGCGCTGTTGATTCATGGAAGCATGCTTTAGTGGAGTGCAGAATGTTGAAGTGCGTGTGGGCACTAGTTGATGACCTGCTCCTGGAACATATGATTGCATGCAGATTAAATGATGCACGGCTATGGTTGACAACTCTCCAGGAATCTATGAGTGAAAAGCAATTTGCAAAGATGCTAGTCACTTTGTGGGCAATTTGGTGGGCGAGGCAGAAGGCCAAACATGAGCAAGTTTTTCAGAGTCCACTGTCCACAATGGCGTTTATAAATAAGTATATAGATGATCTTGACTTGGTGCCGCAACGGAAGCAGATGAAAGCTGGTGTCACACAGCAGAGGCAGAGGATATGGATTAAACCACCTGAGGGAGTTATGAAAATCAATGTAAATGATGTTGTATCCCGGAGTGGTATTACAGGAGCATGCTCAGTGATATGCAGAGATGACAGGGGCAAGTTTGTGGGTGCTTCAGTCCAAAGCTTTGAAAGATTGGTGGATCCTGATATCCTTGAAGCAAAGGCTTGCTCGGAAGCTCTGGCTCGTGCGGCTAATTTAAATCTAAGCCATGTTATTGTGTCTACAGATTGTGAAGCGACGATTAATCATTTGAGAAACAATTTTCGTGGCCCATCATCAATGATTATTGAGGAGATCAAGATTAAGCTTATTGCTTCTCCAGATGTGGAGATAGTGCATGAAGGACGTGAAGGAAATTTTGAAGCTGATCTCTTGGCGAAAGCAGCTACTACGCTGCCAGTTGGTCGTCATGTGTGGTTTTTAAACACCCCGGACATTATTTGTATCGATGACATTGTTGAGTTTTAACGAAAGCGGGGTTTCATCTCAAAAACAAATTGTTACAGGAAAAGGCCAGCAACTATTGGTTCAGGAAAAAATGGCTTCCATTTTTTCATAGATTATTTTCTTTTTGTATATACAAAAAAAGGTTCATGGATTTAGAAAAAATCACTAATTAAAAAAATGTTCATACATTTCAGCTACAGTTCAGAAATTATTAAAATATTCACGAATTAAAAAAATTATAAAAGTGAAAAAAATCAAGATTTCAAAAATGTTCACAAAATATTTGAAAAGTAGGAAAATTGTAAAAAAAAGGAATTTTAAGAAGACAAGAACAAAAAAATCAAGTAAAACCTGGCAAAAATATGAAAGGTAGAAAATCAAGCCAGAATCTTCCTAAAATGACCGGCCCATTAGGACAACGAGTGCCCTAAATGTGCCTCTGTTACATTTAGCACACTATTTTGCCCCTTAAGCACTCCCGCCCTGCATGGCTTATGCTGTAAGGAGTGATTGCATGGACAATTTAATTGATTAATATATGTGTAGGTCGGATGGTTAGGTTCCATGTGGTGGAATCAACTCACCAGGGTTCAAGTCCTAGACTTGGCGCTCATGCTCTCATTTTCTTGGATTTACTTCAGGCTTTTCGGCTATGTTCGTTCAGTAGGAGGAGACGTTCCCGTCGACTTTGAGGCGCTTGTGATGACTTCTTCAATCTCAAGATACTCTGTCGACTCAGTATCTCGGAGGTGCTCGTAGGGATAGGGTGTGCATGTGTGCATTTATATGGGTGGGTGTATGTGCGTGGGTTGTGAGCATCTGCAATTGTACCGTGTTCAAAAAAATATGGGTAGATTTAAAAAAAAACAATGTTGCCATGCTTACCTCTGGAGCCCACAACGATGTTTTTTTTTAACAGAGAAAGGGTCCGGAAGGACCCAGAGCATCCATTAACTATCAGCGGCTGCAGTACAGAGCTCAAACCAGGACTCAAAAGAAAAGGAAATTACATCATAGTCCCTGAAACTAACAAGGAGGACCCCATCCTGATGATTAAGATTACAATCGGGTCCAATACTCAACTCCAGCGTAGATCCAGTCCGGCCATCACCGGGGACATGACCACTTGGGATCACCGGACCGCCACTACTCCATCTCCGGACAAAGATGGAAGAAGAGGACTCCATGTTGAAGTTGAACAGCTGCCTCCCAAATGGCATCAAGCCAGGAGGAAGAAACGAAGCCAGCATGGCTTCACCAGGCCGCCCTTCGGCCAGAAAGGTCACCGGGGAGGCGGATCGGGCACCGCTCTCATCCCTACTCCGTAGTTGTCAATCTCCCCTCGACGTGATTGCTGATGTCTCTCCCCGATCGAAAGTGCTTCCAGGTGCGGCACGTCGGCACCATGCTACACGTCGACCTCGGTCAGCATGCACACCGAAGACCGTCGGGCTAGGCTAGGTCGTGTACCGCGCCACATGGCTAGGTCGCAGTTCAGCCACCCCGTCTTCGCGCACTGAGGGGCCGCGCGTCGGGTTCCGCCCCAGCGAGGCGCGACTCTGCGGACCAAGAGACGCCGGCGAGTGTGCCCTCCCAGCATCGCACCTGGGGTCGTGCTCCAGGGGCGGTACCATCGAGCGACGCTACACCCTCTGGGGCATGGGGCACGCTCCGGCGCCGCCGGCGGTTCTCACAACGCTTAGCCCAAGGACGGCCAAACAACCGCGCCCGCATCGCTCCTAGGGGGCAGCTCGGGCGAACCCTAGCACCGCCGCCGCCACCCCCCCTACTCCAGCCCCTTCCCTCGCCGTCGCTGGGCAACGTTGGCGGGCAAAGCCCACGCGGTGGCCGGCGGCGGCGGGCCCTCTCCTCTCGCGCGGGGAGATCCCCTGTTGGCGCGGCGCTCGGCACTGGACAAGGCGTCCGGCCGGCGGCGGGTGGACGCCGGGGCGGCGGCCCCGGGACCTGGCGGTGGCGTGTCGGCTTTTGTGGCTGTGGGGCAGCGCGACTGCTGGTTCTGGCGGGGATCAGTGGCGGATTGGCTGTGGCGGCGCTGTGGATCGGATCTGGTGTGGTGGCCAAGGCTGGGCGGCTCGATGGTGGTCGGGTGGAGTGGGAGCGGTGCGGGAGTGACGCGGGGGCTGGCAGCGCGCTGCTGGCATGGAGGGTTGCGCGGTCGGCCAGCTCTGTCCGCCTCGACTATGGGTGGCGTCGAAGCTCCCGTCGTTGCTCCGGTGCTGGTACGCTGGGGCGGCGGCCCTAGGCTGCGGTGGACTCGCCCTGCTCTTCTCGGGGCGTAGGAACGACGAGGCGGATGGCCAGGCATCATGGCTTTTGGGCTACGATGTCCTGGCGGCGGCACTGCATGCTCTGGCCGTGAGGGCGGCGGGGTTGTAGCGGGTGGATGAAGGCCCTGGTTTTCCTCGACCTAGGGTTGTGGTGGACTCACTGGTTGGCGGCGCGGTGGCATCCGGCTCCCTCCTCTCCATGGTGATGGCCCAAGGTGACAGCTTTGCCCTCCCTTCCAGTTTGCTGCGCTCCGGAATTTGATGGAAAGGGCCGAGGAGAAATCTTGGGGGCGTTGTCATGGCCGTGTCCATCCCCTGTTCTGTCACCGGGGGAAACCCTAGGCTCGGTTCTTCAAGCCAGGCAGCAGCAGCGTCTCGGCGTCGTTCCCTTCTTGGAGGCGCTGCCTAGGTGCTCGGGGTGCGTCCGGAGATGAAGCTGGTGGGTTGCCTCGCTCGCTTGGACGGTGAGGCTTGGGGTGCCAAGTTGTCATGTGCAGGTTGTTGCTGTGGGCATGAGCATCCGGGGCGCTATGTACTCCATCATCGACACCTCTTCGACGACGTCTTCTTCGAGTCAGGCTAGCTCCCACTATCCGCTTGCCGATCCTCTAGGCACCAAAGGTGGAGAGTGCGTTGATCTAGTTTGGTTAGGTGTTTTTGTCGTGTTTTGAGGTGTTTGGTACAGGGGGATGATACGTCTCCCACGTATATATAATTTTTGATTGTTCCATGTTGTTATATTATCAATCTTGGATGTTTTCCAATCATTTTATAGCAACTTTATATCATTTTTTGGGACTAACCTATTGACATAGTGCCCACTGTCAGTTGCTGTTTTTTGCTTGTTTTTTACTTCACAGAAAATCAATACCAAACGGAGTCCAAACGCAGCGAAACTTTTTGGTGATTTTTTCTGTACCAGAAGACACAAGTTGGGCCAAGGAAGTACTAGAGGGGTGCCCCAAGGGGGGCACAACCCACCTGGGCGCGCCTGGGGGCCCAGGCGCACCCTGGTGGGTTGTGCCCACCTCGGTGGCCTCCCGCACCGCCTCTTTGCTTTATAAATACCCCAATATTCCAGAAATCCTAAGAGAGTCGACAAAATACAATTTCAGCCGCCGCAAGTTTCAGAAACCACAGATCCAATCTAGACACCATCACGGAGGGGTTCATCATCCTCATTGGTGCCTCTCCGATGATGTGTGAGTAGTTCATTGTAGACCTACGGGTCCGTAGTTAGTAGCTAGATGGCTTCCTCTCTCTCATTTGATTCTCAATACAATGGTCTCTTGGAGATCTATTTGATGTAACTCTTTTTGCGGTATGTTTGTTGGGATCCGATGAACTTTGAGTTTATGATCAGATCTATGTTTTTATCCATGAAAGTTATTTGAGTCTTTTGATCTCTTATATGCATAATTACTTATAGCCTCGTATTTATTCTTCGAATCTTTGGTTTAGTTAGGCCGACTAGATCGATTTTTCTTGCCATGGGAAGAGGTGCTTTGTGATGGGTTCGATCTTACGGTGCTCAATCCCAGTGACAGAAGGGGAAATGACACGTATGTATCATTGTTATTAAGGATAACAAGATGGGGTCTATTCTTACATGAATAGATCTTGTCTATATCATATCGTCGTTCTTATTGCATTACTCCGTTTTTTCATGAACTTAATACACTAGATGCATGCTGGATAGCGGTCGATGTGTGGAGTAATAGTAGTAGATGCAGGCAGGAGTCGGTCTACTAATCTTGGACGTGATGCCTATATAATGATCATTGCCTGGATATCGTCATAATTATTTGAATTTCTATCAATTGTCCAACAGTAATTTGTTTACCCACCGTATGCTATTTTTCTTTAGAGAAGCCACTAGTGAAATCTACGGCCCCCGGGTCTATTCTTTATCATATTTGCCTTTGAGATCTATTTTTATTCGCTTTTATTTTCAGATCTATTAATCCAAAAACCCAAAAATACCTTGCTGCACTTTTTTGCTATTTATTTTATTTCGCGTTTCCGCGAGATCTATTTATCCAATCTACTATAATTTTATCTATCCTTTTATGCGGGAGGGATTCACAACCCCTCTTACACGTCGGATTGCAAGTATTTGTTCTTTGTGTGCAGGTACCATTTACATAGTGTTGCGTGGTTCTCCTACTGGCTGGATAACCTTGGTCTCATCACTGAGAGAAATACCTACCGTAGCTGTGCTGCATCATCCATTTCTCTTTGGGAAAATACCGACGTAGTTCAAGCCGCATCAAAAGGAATTTCTGGCGCCGTTGCTGGGGAGACATCATGAACATCTACCAGGTTCCTAATCACTAATCTCATCTCTTTGCAATTTACATTATTTGCCATTTGTCTCTCGTTTTCATCTCCCCCACTTCACAAAAATTTGCCGTTTTATTCGCCCTCTTTTTCGTTCGCCGTTTTCTCGTCAGATCTGTTTTTGAGTGCAATCTTGTTGCGTAGTCACGATGACTCAAGAGAACATCAAGTTATGTGATTTCTCTAACACCAACAACAATGATTTTATTAGCACTCTAGTTGCTCCTCCCGCCACTAGTGCGGAGTCTTTTGATATTAATGCCGCTTTGCTGAATCTTGTTATGAAAGATCAATTTTCCGGTACTCCTAATGAGGATGCCGCGTCCCATCTTAACACATTCGTGGAATTATGCGATATGCAAAAGAAAAAAAGATGTGGACAATGATATTGTGAAGTTAAAATTATTCCCGTTTTCTTTGCGAGATCGTGCAAAAATTTGGTTTTCTTCTTTGCCTCGCAATAGTATCGATTCTTGGGATAAGTGCAAAGATGCTTTTATTACTAAGTATTTTCCTCCCGCGAAAAATATTTCCCTTAGGACACAAATCATGAATTTTAAGCAACTTGAGCATGAACATGTTGTGCAATCTTGGAAAAGAATGAAACCGATGCTAAGAAATTGTCCTATTCATGGTTTAAATCTCTGGATGATCATACAAAATTTTTATGCCGGATTGGATTTTGTTTCTAGAAATCTTTTGGACTCCGCCGCGGGTGGTACTTTTATGGAAATTACTTTGGGTGAAGCTACTAAATTGCTTGATAATATTATTGCAAATTATTCACAATGGCGTACCGAAAGAGCTCCTACTAGTAAAAAGGTTAATTCGATAGAAGAAATAAATTCTTTGAGTGAAAAAATTGATGCTCTTATGAAGTTGGTTTTCAATAAAAATGCTTCTATTGATCTTAATGATGTGCCTTTGTCTACTTTGATTGAGCAAAATAGTGATGCCGTAGACGTGAATTTTGTCTCGCAAAACAATTTTAATAATAATGCTTATTGAGGTAATTTTAATCCTAGACCTTTTCCGGGAAATTTCTCTAATAATTATGGTAATTCCTATGGTAATCCTTTTTATAATAATAATAGGAACACCTCTGATCTTGA
Organism: Thinopyrum elongatum; assembly: GCA_011799875.1. Lineage (NCBI taxonomy): Eukaryota > Viridiplantae > Streptophyta > Magnoliopsida > Poales > Poaceae > Thinopyrum > Thinopyrum elongatum. The sequence goes on along the minus strand of CM022298.1, from coordinate 618,676,955 downwards.
GAATAACATTAAAGAATTTATCAATTCTCAAAAGAATTTTAATACTACGATAGAAGAAAAGTTGAGTAAAGTTGATGATATATCTAGAAACGTTGATAGAATTTCTCACGATGTAGAAAATCTCAAGATGAAAATTTTTGTGCCTAAGGTTGAGGAATCAATTAAAGTTTTATATGTTTCTATGGATGAAAGTAAGAAAAGAACCACTATGTTTAGAGCTAGAAGAGAATTTTTATAAAAAGCGTTTTCTAGCGATTGCTTTCATAAAAATGATGAAGATCTTAAAGTGATTGGTGTTTCTTCTATTGATTCCTTGTTTAGTAAAATTAAGATTGATGATAAAGGGACTGAAGAAGAGTCAACTTTAGCTAGAAGGCGTCCCGATAATTTGGAGGGTGAAAATCTTGTTGAGAAAATTGATAAAAGTGAATTTGGAGAGGTCAAAACTTTAACTAGTGATGTGCCCACTCTTTTGGATTACAAAGACTTTAATTATGATAATTGCTCTTTGATTGATTGTATTTCTTTGTTGCAATCCATGATAAATTCACCCCATGCTTATGAACAAAATAAAGCTTTTACTAAACATATCGTTGATGCTATGATGAAAGCTTTGGAAGAAAAGTTGGAATTAGATATTTCAATTCCTATAAAATTACATGATGAATGGGAACCTACTATCAAAGTCAAGATTAAAAATTATGAGTGTTTTGCTTTATGTGACTTAGGTGCTAGTGTTTCTACAATTCCGAAATCCTTATGTGATGTGCTTGGTCTTACCGATATCGAAGAATGTTCTTTAAATTTGCACTTGGCGGATTCTACTATTAAAAAGCCTATGGGAAGAATTAATGATGTTCTTATCCTTACAAATATGAATTATGTGCCCATAGATTTTATTGTTCTTGATATTGATTGCAATCCGTCTTGCCCAATTATTCTTGGTAGACCGTTTTTACGCACTATAGGTTCCATGATTGAGATGAAAGAAGGGAACATCAAATTCCAGTTTCCTTTGAGAAAGGGTATGGAACACTTCCCTAGAATAAGAATTAAGCCACCATATGAATCAATCATGAGGGCATCTTACGGATCTAGAAATAAAGATGACAATACTTAGAACTTTGCATTATGCCTAGCTAGGGGCATAAAACGATAGCGCTTGTTGGGAGGCAACCCAATAAATAAAATTTATTTTTGTCTTTTCTTTCTGTTCTTGAGTGTTTTCACAATTATGATACTGTTATGATTATGTTTTTTATGTTTTAATTAGTGTTTGTGCCAAGCAAAGCCTTTGGGATCATGTTGGGTGATAGTTGATTTGATCTTGTTGAAAAACAGAAACTTTTGCATCAAGTAAAATAATTTTAGAAATTCACAGAAGACACTAAAAATTCTAAATTTTTTACAAAAGATTTATATACAAATTTCCTACGTTTTCCTAATTTTTCAGAATTTTTGGAGTTACATAAGTATTCTAAGTATTCAGATTTCTACAGACTGTTCTGTTTTTTACAGATTCTGTTTTCTTTGCGTTGTGTACTTATTTTGATGAATCTATGGTTTGTATTGGAGGGTATAAGTCATAGTAAAGTTGGAATACAGTAGATATAATGCAAAAATAAAATATGAATGGGTTTGCAACAGTACTTATAGTAGTGATTTGCTTTGTTATACTAACGGATCTCACGAAGGTTTTGTTGAGTTTTGTGTGATTGAAGTTTTCAAATTTTGGGTGAGATCACGATGGATGAATGAATAAGGAGTAAGAAGAGACTAAGCTTGGGGATGCCCATGGAATCCCAAGCTATTATCTAAAAGAGAAGCAAGCAACTAAGCTGGGGATGCCCAAGTGGCATCCCCACTTTCTTCTAATGACCATTAGTATTTTACTTGGAGCTATATTTTTATTCGTCACATATCATGAGTTTTGCTTGGAGCGTCTTGTATGATTTGAGTCTTTGCTTGCTTTGTCTTTTATTTTTAGTCAAGTATCCTTGCTGGACACATCTATTTGAGAGAGCCAAAATTATACTATGATTTGTTAGAATTGCTCTCTATGCTTCACTTAAATCTTTATGAGCTATGGAATTGCTCTAGTGCTTCACTTATATCTTTTTGAGCACGATGTGCTTTAGTATTTTTGAAGAAATGCTCGCATGCTTCACTTAGATTAATTTGAGAGTAGTAATTTTGAAGAAATGCTCTCATGCTTCACTTAGATTTATTTGAGAGTAGTAATTTTGAAAAAATTCTCTCATGCTTCACTTATATTATTTTGAGAGAAGAAAATTTTTATGCTCATGTTCTTCACTTAGATTTGTTTGAGCTATCAAAAGCAACATATGAAACTAGTTCCAAAGTGATAGATATTCAAGAGGGATATAATAAAAACTTTCATGAAGATCATTGGACAAAATAAACTTGATTCCTTGTAATAGTTTTGCGATATGATGATATAATATGTGAGTCATGTTGATGAGTAATTATGCTTTAGTAAGAATATTGATGTTAAGATTTGTGATTCCCTATGCAAGCACGAAAGTCAATAGTTATGCAATGAAATTACATCCTACTTGTGGTGCATTATTCGGTGTTAGTTATGCTTAATGCTCGCTTATGAGATTTTTCGTTTCTTGGTTGGATGCTTCTTAATCTTTTGCTAGCCTTCATTTGCACTAAGTATGATCACTACTTGTGTATCCAAAATCCTTAAACCAGTTTTGCTATATGAGTCCACTATACCTACCTATATGCGGTATTGCCGTGTCGTTCTAAGCAAATTTGTATGTGACATCTCTAATTTTCAAAATAAATTTCCTTTTTGTGTGCTCGTACCGCTCATGAAATGTGCTCGTACCGCTCATGAAACGGTAGGGGGTGGCTGATATTTTTTCATACTAGATGTGTTATTCTCAAGATGAGTGCTTATTCACTTGTCATTGCACGAGAGTACGACAAATGTATTAGGGATGCCCAGTCCCGAAATGAAAAATAAATTTACTTTATGTTGTCAAATAATAAATTCCTTGGAAAGTGTTGGTATAGACTGCACCGATGGATTCGGTTAGCCATGGAATGTGAAAGTATGGTGGAAAAAGGAATAAACTTTATTTTCTGTTTGGTAACCGCCTATGATATATCTAGCATGGAAAGTATTGGGAACTACTCAATCGTTTTCGTTGACAGGAAAGGCATGCCACCCAAAATGTTTTTATCTCTATCTTTTTCGCTTTGAGCTCTGGCACTTCTACAAATCCCTACTTCCCTCTGCGAAGGGCCTTTCTATTTACTTTATGCAATTTTTATTTTTACTTGAGTCTTCATCTTCTCTTATAAAGCACCAACTAAGGGGCACTATGATCGTACTTGAGCATTGGATGTAGCTAATATGCGAGTGTGTTTCATGAATGGATCAATGATTAAGCATAATGGGCTAGGGATAACTTGCTTTAGTGTTGATATTTTGAAGGACATGGTTCCTTGTTGATATGCTTGACTGTTGAAATCTTCATGTCAAAACTAGACTATTGCTTTGAACCATATAAAAGTCCAAATGTCCATGCTATAAAGAAAAGATTATGTGATGAACATGTTGGGCAGCATTCCACATCAAAAATTCTGTTTTTATCATTTACCTACTCGAGGACGAGCAGGAATTAAGCTTGGGGATGCTGATACGTCTCCAACGTATCTATAATTTTTTATTGTTCCATGTTGTTATATTATCAATCTTGGATGTTTTACAATCATTTTATTGCAACTTTATATCATTTTTTGGGACTAACCTATTGACATAGTGCCCAGTGCCGGTTGTTGTTTTTTGCTTGTTTTTTACTTCGCAGAAAATCAATACCAAACGGAGTCCAAACGCAGCGAAACTTTTTGGTAATTTTTTCTGGACTAGAAGACACAAGTTGGGCCAAGAAAGTACCAAAGTGGTGCCCCGAGGGGGGCACAACCCACCTGGGCACGCCTGGGCCCCCAGGCGCGCCCTGGTGGGTTGTGCCCACCTCGGTGGCCTCCCGCACCGCCTCTTTGCTCTATAAATACCCCAATATTCCAGAAACCCTAGGGGAGTCGACGAAATACAATTCCAGCCGCTGCAAGTTACAGAAACCACAGATCCAATCTAGACACCATCACAGAGGGGTTCATCCTCCTCATTGGTGCCTCTCCGATGATGTGTGAGTAGTTCATTGTAGATCTACAGGTCCGTAGTTAGTAACTAGATGGCTTCCTCTCTCTCATTTGATTCTCAATACAATGGTCTCTTGGAGATCTATTTGATGTAACTCATTTTGCGGTGTGTTTGTTGGGATCCAATGAACTTTGAGTTTATGATCAGATCTATGTTTTTATCCATGAAAGTTATTTGAGTCTTTTGATCTCTTATATGCATGATTACTTATAGCCTCGTATTTCTTCTTTGAATCTTTGGTTTAGTTAGGCTGACTAGATCGATTTTTCTTGCCATGGGAAGAGGTGCTTTGTGATGGGTTCGATCTTACGGTGCTCAATCCCAGTGACAGAAGGGGAAATGACACGTATGTATCGTTGCTATTAAGGATAACAAGATGGGGTCTATTCCTACATGAATAGATCTTGTCTACATCATGTCATCGTTCTTACTGCATTACTCCGTTTTTCCATGAACTTAATACACTAGATGCATGCTGGATTGCGGTCGATGTGTGGAGTAATAGTAGTAGATGCAGGCAGGAGTCGGTCTACTTATTTTGAACATGATGCCTATATAATGATCACTGCCTGGATATCGTCATAATTATTTGAAGTTCTATCAATTGCCCAACAGTAATTTGTTTATCCACCGTATGCTATTTTTCTCGAGAGAATCCACTAGTGAAATCTACGGCCCCCGGGTCTCTTCTTTATCATATTTGCCTTCGAGATCTATTTTTATTTGCTTTTATTTTCAGATCTATTAATCCAAAAACCCAAAAATATCTTGCTGCAATTTATTGTTATTTATTTTATCTCGCGTTCCCGCGAGATCTATTTATCCTATTTACTACAAATGTATCTATCTTTTTACCCGGGAGGGATTGACAACCCCTCTTTTACGTCGGGTTGTAAGTATTTGTTCTTTATGTGCAGGTGCCGTTCACGTAGTGTTGCGTGGTTCTCCTACTGGTTCGATAACCTTGGTCTCATCACTGAGGGAAATACCTACCGTAGCTGTGCTGCATCATCCCTTCCTCTTTGGGGAAACACCGACGTAGTTCAAGCGACATCAGGGGACGCGGCATGTGTGCTCTGTGTCCACCCTCTTCGCCATTGTTTGGCTTGAGCTTGGGCAAGGCGGGTTAGTTGTCGGTGTTGTCATGGTGGATGTGGGTGCTAACCTCTAGGGGTAGCACGTTGCTGAAAGGCATTGTATCAGCCGTCTTGGCTCTTCTCCTTTAATATATAGTACGCACACTCGTGCGTATTCGAGAAAAAAACTTCTTTTTAACCAAAGGTGACTCTCAAGTGTTGGACCAGCATGCCTCTCACATGGTGAGAAACTTTTTTTTTGCGGGTGCACAGGGTGAGAAACCTTTTTTTAGAGAAAAGACGCCGGCCGAGCCCGAGAAGAGCTTGAAACCAGCCCAACTTCAAATTAACAAAGCCATCAACCGACCAGGATTACAAGGGCACCACATTACAAAGGGGATGAATGTAAAGCAAAGCGGAAAGAAGATACAAGGTGCTAGGCAGAACAGTACAATGACAACGACCAGAGCCAAGCACACAACACCATTGCCGACGACCAGCACTAAGCCTACACCAACTAGCCAACTAAGAGCACGGGAGGAGGGACATGCCGAGCAAGCATTGAGCGCCGGCTACATCCACGGCCAAACTTGGGCAACACTTGAGTTGTCTCCACCGTCGCAAAGGGCCACTACCCTTTCACCCAGGCTCGATGGGTGCCGCACCGGCAAACAGCAGAGTGGCTACCACATAGCCCAGCTCAAGGTGACCGAGCTGCCATCTGAGAAGCAGACAACCGCTGACCCACGAGCAACGGCAGCCCAACCAGACAAGAACCAAAGCCGACAAAGGCAGCATGAATCACGGGACCGCGAGCTGTCGGACGCAGGCGCGCCACCATGAAGAAGACCGAAGAAGAGTCACAACGCATGGGCGAGCCCGAGCAGGATGAAGCAAGAAAACCAGGCCGTCATGCTTCGGAACCGAGACACCGACCGCTCCACCACCAAGAGCCAATGCCGACCGCTGCCTTCAAGAAGGAGCACGCCACCAAGGTGTCGTCGATGCCCAGACCAGGGGAGAACCATCTTTCGCCGGAGCTCAAGGACTAGGCGGGAGGGGAAGGGTCCACCCCAAAGCCTCTTGGGAGGGGATCGGCGCCAAAGACGTCGACTTTGGGGGGCCGCCGTACCGGCCAGGGGTTTCCCCCGGAACCACACCCAAACACCAGATCCGGCCATCCGACACCACAAGACGACGGCCGCCGCCGCCAGGGACCAACGCCGGCACGAATCGGAGCAGATCGGGTTGGGATCGAAGCTTCTTCATGGAGCCTGGCGGACTGCGAGGAGCCACCGCTGCACCGTCGACCGCAACCTCGACACTACCCGCACAGCCGTGGGAGGCCACCCACCAGCACCCGCCGGCGCCGCCCGCCGCGTCGCGCGCCACCGACCGGAGCCGCCGCCCCGGGAGCCGCAGCCCTTCATCCGAGGAGGAGGCGCCCGCCGCCACCTTCATCGGGGCCGCGCGCCAGCGCCGAGCGCCCCTCTAATAGCGGCAGAGAGGAGGAAGAGGCAGGGGAAACGCGGTGGCGGTGCTAGGGTTGCCCCCGAGTCGCCTCAGAGGAGGCGACGCGGGGGGAGGCGGGGGGGGGGGGGGGCTGAGAAACTTGACGACAAGCAAGAGCCACCAGAAAACGTCAGGTCATTTACGCCGGGAAACACCGTCACCGAGGATCCGAAGAACGTTCTTGAATGATGTCGCAACTACACTGATAGCGTCACAATTATTATTTGTGGAAACTGCGTCGTCCACATTGACTTTGGGCACAACACCTCAAGGGAGAGGAGACCAACTTGAAGGGCTTTGATGCTCTCTTTCAAGGATTAAATCTCAGGTATTGTACCCACTTGTCTAGTGGGTGTGGACTGGCCCAGCTTTCCTGTCTTTTCCTATTTCTTTTCTTGTTATTTGGTTTGGTTTTCTAAGTGGCTTTTTTTTAATTTACCGCCCTTTTTCTCCTCTTTTTCCAAGTTTTTTTCTGTTTCTTTCTTTTCTTTTCATGCTTCCCTTTTTTTCATTTTTCTTATTTTTCATTTTCTTTATTCATTTTTTTTTGCTTTACAAATAAACTGGCAATCATTTCCCCTTTTTTATTTTATATAGATTCTCTCGATTCCTTCTTTCATTATGTATTACAAAAATGTACATCACATATCCAAAATTATTCGTTGTGTATTTAACAATGGTTTATTGTCTGTTAAAATGTATTGTGTATTAAGAAATGTTCATCGTGTATTTAATAATGTTCATATGTATTTTAAAAATATCAACCATGTTCTTCAACCATGCAAAAAAAATCATGTTCTTCATATATATTTAAAAATGCGCACATATATTACAAAATTTTACACCACTTACTAAAAAAATGTACATAGTGTATTAAAAATGTTCATCATGTATTTTAGAAAGTATTCATGATATTTTTCAAAATGGTATTTGTATATCCAAAAAATGCCCAAGTGTATTTGTATAATGTTCAGGTGTATTAAAGAAAATATGCATCATGTACTAAAAATGCTAAAGCTATATTTAAAAATCGTTCATCATGTCTTTCAAAATTGTTCATTGCGCATTGTAAAAATGTTCATCGTCTATGAATATGGTCATGGTGTATTTAAAAATATTTAGCTTGTTTTAGCAAATGAGAAAGCTAACTTCCAGTCGACTGGAAGTTAGCGGCAGGCGCGAGCGACTCGCGAGCCGCTCGATCCGCTTCTCACGCTCGACAAACCGCTCGTTCAGCTCTAGCGCATGAAAAAAGCTAACGGAAAATAAAATGAGGCGCCAATAGGAGTCGAACCTACGACCGATTGGATGAAGCCCATTGCTCGCAACCAACTGGCACATGTATCTGTTCTATTTTCTGCACAGTTTAACAGGATTTTATACCTTATTCAATGAGAATGGGAAAGAAAAACAACATTGCCTTTGACGAGGAGACAAAACCATCTAGTCCAGGTTTTCTAAGGACTGATGCATCGTGTTGTACTTGTCTCTCTTTTTGTAGTGATGAACATTTTTCTAGTGAAATAAACATTCCACTCACATAGAATAAAGTTTTTTTCTCATGTGTCATCAAGAAAAAAATGTTTGTTTTGAAATATCCCCCGATAAATTCTTTGTAATGAGCTTGATAATTTATGCACCACAAACCTGATAGCTTACATACAAACATCGGTAACTTTTTGACCAAAAAAACCATTTAAAACATATCCTCGATAACTTCTGTGTAAATAGCATTGTAATACACGTGTCGCATACCCGATAACTTACGTCTAAATATCAGGGTAACTTTTAAGCCAATGGAAATTTTCTTTAAACATACCCCTGATAAATTTTGTGTAAGTAGCATGGTAACTTACGTACTACATACCTGCTAAATTAGGTACAAACACCATGGTTATTTTGCACCATCAACCCCCCCCCTCCCCCTCACAAACATCTATGTAAAAATAGCATGGTAAATTACACAGCGTAGAGTTGATAACTAATGTATGGACACTGTGATAACTTTTTGACTGGGGAAAATTGTTCAAAACATAACCCCACTAAGTTATGTGTAAATAGCATTGTAATACTTTTTTTAGAACCAAATAACATTGTAATACGCACCGCATACCTGATAAATTATGGACAAACACCGTGGTAACTTTTGACCTAGTGGATAAAAGTTGTTGAAACATACATATGATAAGTTTCTTTGTAAGTAGCGTGGTAAGTTACATATTGTAGACCTGCTAAATTAAGTACAAACACCATGATAACTTTGAACCGGAGAAAAAAGTTGTTGAAAAGATAGCCTCGGTAACATATGTGTAAGTAGCATGGTAAATTACACAGCACGGAGCTGATAACTCATGTACGAATACCATGGTAACCTTTTTGACCCTTGGAAAAAAGTTGTTGGAAATGTATCCCGGTAAGTTTTGTGTTAACAGCATGGTTTTTTTTAACGCATTACACACCTGATAACTTATGCGCAAGCCCCCTGATAATTCTGACTTGGGGATTTTTTTATTAAAAATATACCCCGATAACATGATAATTTACACGCCACACACCTGATAACTTACGTATGAACACTCCGGTAACTTTTGTTTCAGTTAAAATAAGTGTAGAAACATCCCCCCGATAAATTCTAGGTAACTAGTATAACATGAGGGGCATGGAGACACCATATATCCGTCCGTGAAAATTGTGCAGTACATAAATCCAAGGAAAAACTGAAAAAGCATGTTTCCTGTACTATACGTAGTAAACAAATGTCCACAATTTGGTTGTAATATACGCAAAACAGAGCTGATAACTTTGACTTTGAAAACTTTCTCTTTGGGAAACATAACTCCGATAACTGTTGTGTAAATGACATGATAATTTATGCACTGCAGCCTTGATAATTTAGATACAAACATGATGGTAACATTTCAATACGAGGTGTGCTTGAAACATACCCTGATAATTACTTATGTAAATAGTATGATAATTTATGTACCGCTGCCATGATAACTTATGTACAAACACCATGATAACGTTGACCTAGGAAAAAGTTATTGAAAACATCCCTTTGATAACTTTTGTGTAAATAACTAAATATCATGATTTTTACGGACTGCAAAACATAATAATTTTGTACAACACCCAGCCGTAACTCCGATCACAAGAAAAAAATGTTTAAAATATTCCCCGGTACCTTATGTATAAAAAGAATGGTAAGTTACGTACCAGAGGGTTGATAACTTTTTGTACCCTCGCAAAAAAAAACTTGTGTGCCCTGGCATGCTATTTACAACGAAGTTACCAGGACATGTCAACAATTTTTACTACGTTAAAGTTACCATGATGTTGTAAATATTAACAGAGCAGCCGGGCCATCTATATAGGATAAAAAAATAAAAGGGCAGAAAGAAAAATGGTTCGTCTTTCAGGTCGCGCTAATTAGCAGTACAAATACTATCTAATCTCAATCTAATCAGTAGCACAGTCTAGACCGGGTGGTTGCAAGCTACCGCGGTCTACGTAGAGGTAGCGGGTTCGATTCCCCCTTTTGCCAATTGTTTTTATTGCGGTAGAAGAAAATAAGGATCGATGTAGCGCCAGGAAAATCGGAGCGGGAGAAAAAAAACATCGAGGAGAAAAAAAAACATCGATAGAAGTGGATCGTACGTGGGTGGAATCGTTCGGATCTGTCACTAATAACCACTGAAAGTTAGCACAGTCCTTTAGCAAAATGATCATTGTATTAGGTTAATTGCATTTGTTGAACATAACACTCTCACATGCGAGGTCGAGAAACATGATTGAGGGTGTTGGTTTGCTCCCTATAGAAAAAAAAATTGAAAATTTGTTATCTAATACAGTGTCATTGATTTGTCTTGTCATATTATATTTACCAATCACATTGTTTTCCATGTCGTCTTCAATTGGTCAAAAGTGGACCGCATATGTTGATATGAGGCTAGTCACAGTGGAGAGTTATTTAGACTAGTCATGCATACTATGTCACTAGTTTATGTTACTATCTTCATAGTGCAAAGTAACGTTAAGTAGTATTATAGTGCAAAGTAACATAGAAGTGGTATCATAGATGATAGCATTTATTAGATTGTAGACTCATTTTGCTTTGGGTTGCGTTATGTTACGGTAACATATTACGTGACTCTAAACACCTCTCTCCTCAAGTCCTCATTAACTACATGTCACATAAGCAAACTTGTCTTGAAATGCACTATGTTACTAGCTAAGTTACCCCACTATGACCAGCTTGAAGCAACTAGTCATAACAGTACCCTGCAAAAAAAGTCATACCAATTGGCAAGGTTTTACCAAAATAAACGATGGCTGGCGGGACCTGTTAGATCTTGTACTCCCTCCATCCGAGTAGGTCCTAATACAAGCCGGACATATAGTAGGAAATTAACCTACTAGTATTACTCAAACTACTACACCAACATGAACAAGACTAATTGTAGTACCCAGCGTGCATACCAACCAGATATACTAGTACACTAACTAATCTAATTACGTGGCAGTAAATCAGTAATCATGTTGAGAGGCACTGCTACAAGCCAGACGCCGCTATATGATCACGATAAACGCGGAAATTGAAATGTAGATGACCAACCGTTTGTCCTATGGACTGGACTAGTCACTGCAGGAAACTTTGTCCAATATTTCCTTCATGAGAAGAGGAGAGCTTGCAACCAAATGCCTGAATCCATCAGTCGGCATAATAGCCTGTAGCACATTCCATGGAGCCATGAATCCAACGACAATCTCGACGTGAATGCTCTCACAGAGCTTGCTTTCACAAAGCACCCCTTAGCCTATCTAGTCCGAATCGCTCGGCAGCGACCAGCAAGTACACAAAACCACAGCCGTTCTTCACGTATGTTTTGTGGGCAGCAGCCATCATCAATGGGAACATCATACAAAAATCGTGTGTGAAACCAGCAAGTACGCAGAATTATCCTATCATCAATGTTTACTCAGAACGAAACCAAAGCTGCAAACAGCGTAGTACTAGTTCATAAAGGACTACAAGCCAAACTACAAAGTACAGAGAACATAAACAAGATAATTGCAAACTTATTACTGTAGTAATAAAGCGCACGCAGACGCAATATATGGCATGGCTGATGGCTTCAAGGAGAGCTGGACAGATAATCTGTGAGCAGGGCATCCTCTTCGGCTCCAAGTCCAGTCTTGGCATGCTTGGATTTCTTCAGGGGTGCGCCGCCAAGTTGCGGATAACAGATTTCTTGCTGTCTCGTAGAATCGGCAGCGGAGGCGGCGGCGGAATGACACGTTTCCCCTCAGTGTAGGGCTCTCCGATCACGGTGAGAACGCACCGGATAATGAAGCTCCCATTGTTTTCGAGCGACACTGATCTCAGCCTCGATCTGTCGACGAACTGGGGATAGCCCCGATAAATGCATTCGGCTGTAAAGGTATACTCTATCTCGTCAAACTTCGTAACCTGTGCTCCACTTTTACCCAGCAAGTTCAGGGTGAACCTTGCTCTCACATCCTTTTCCGGGCTGAGGCAGTTCAAGAACGCCGAAGCGTTGCCAAAACTGCCATGTCTCACGCCGTCCGGGAAGAAGCTTATTGTCCACTTGAAGCCACCGACGGTGAAGACGGTCGAGCTGACGAGCTTTTCGACGCCGATGCCTTCGAGCAGCGGGTAACTAGTGATCTCGAAATCATGCGTTGAGGTGAAGCTCGGGGTGATGCATCTCGACAAGGTCTTGGGCAGGCACTGGGCATGGCTAGCTGCAGAGGTGGAGTTGGTGGCCATGGCGAGAGCTAAAGAGAGATGTGACGGGCTTCGCAGGCTAGATCACTATAGGCTATACATATGCGCCTCCTTATAGGGCTTTTCTAGGCGAGGGGAGTGAAGGCGCGGGCGCACGCTCGCATGGGACTTGGAAGTCGTTTAGTTTCCCGGTGAGCAGGCATTAACACGGAATGCATGCCGTCGTTTCAACTCGTCGCAGTGGGAGCAGAAACGAAATTCAATCGACTGAACATGAATTAACTCCGTACTGTTCATATGCATCATCCGTTAGCGAAGCGAAAACATGTTTTGGAGCTCATGCACCCGGGTCCTTCTTATCCAACCACTCATTTCTGCATCGCGATTTGTGCGAGTAATTTTCTCTTTTTTGTTTCTCTCGTATGGAACACGTCTTTGAACTTCAAACTTTGTAGCACAACAAAGCTTTCTATGTAGAATGTGGGATAAAACTTACAGATTTTTTGGTCCAACATAAATATACAAAGCTTTGTTGTACTGCAAAGTTTGAAGTTCAAGACATGTTTTATATGAGAGAAAAAAAAGAGAAAAATTCATGTAATAAGTTAGTTGTGTAGCACAGATCTTAAAGCAATATTGGAGCGCTAGGATAGTGAGGCCTGGGTGCATAAGCTCAAAAAATCTGCATTCGTTAGCGAAGGGATGTGAAAGGCCCACGATCGATGACAAAGGGATTCATCACGCGAACAGGAAGTGACGATGCACCGCATGCACAACGTACACAGGGAAAAAGGAAGAATATTTTCGATGAGAAAACTGTTAGATTGATCTCTCCACCAATGGGCCCAACGGCTCATTGGGCCCTTGACCCACGCCCTGATCGGGGGCGTCCAGCCCAAGCAAGGTTGGTGGGCCCCTGTCGCTCAGTGCTATAAAGAGGAGGTGGGGACCAGGGGCACAGGGTGCGAGGTTCGCCGCCGCCACTGTTCCCAACTCCTAACCCTAGTCCGATCGAGAGGGACGCATTGACGCGATGGGAAGCGCCAGCAGCCACTTCACCGCCACCACCACTACTCTCTGCCATCACCGGCCACCGTCACCGTGGCCGGCACCGGGAGCTCATCGAGCCAAGGAGAAGGTATCTCCTCCTCCCATCTCTCTGTCCTCTCCTCACAGATGAATCTAGATGCATAGACAGTGGATATACAGATCGATCTATTCTGAAACCCTAGCCTAGACGATCCAATAGTTCTATCAATGGTATCAGATGCTATCTAGGATTAGTTTTTCGGGTAGAAAAAGAAGAGATCCACCCATTCCCCTTACCAGTTCGAATCGAATCTGAACCACACAAAAAGAACCCCATCAGGGGGCAAAGAGCACCACCATCGAGCCATTCGACGGTGGCGCGCTCACCGCAAGGGGAACGCGCTACCGGCGAAGGGGTCGGCAACGGCACCGCCACTCCATTCGTAAGATGATAGGAGCTTGGGGGGGCGACGCACTGGCGTCTCTCTCGCTCGCGCTGGCGGTGGTAGGTGGAAAGAGGGAAGGGGGATGGAGAGAGTGGCCGGCGCCGGCGCGGTAGCCTTCGGCGCCGTCGCCGGCGGCCGAGCTGTCGCCGTCGCCGTCTGGGAGCAGAGGACTGACAGGCAAGCAGAGGAGGGCACAGAGCGCCACAGAAGAGAGGGGGAAGGGAAACTGGCACGCGCGGCACGGTGGCCCTCGCCGCCGTCGCCGGCGGCCGGGGCGGTGACCATGATCCCGCCGTCGACAGAAGGGAGAAAGAGAGAAAGATCGAGAGAAACAGAAAGGAGGCGCTAGGTCTCGGACGGGAGCTCTCTCTCGGTTTTGTTCGAACTAAACGAACGGGGGACCGTCGGATCGAACTGGACGGTTGGGATGCAAACCCTAGCGCACCTGTGGGCCAGTGGGCCGAAACTAAGTTGGGCTGTAGGCCGGCTGGACCAGGCCAGAGAGGCAGCAACCGCGCCGGGTCTTTTTGGGCCAAAAGAGAAGGAAGCCCAGCCATGCGCGCTGGGCTGCTGTGTTTTTTTTTCGTTTTTTCTGTTTTTGTCCAATTTTTTTGGGCAAAGTTGATACAGTTTTCTTTCTGTTCAAAATTATTCAAAGAATATTTTTGTATAGAAAATAGAAAAGTAAAGGAAAAGTTTCTAAAAAAATAAATAAATAAAAGTGCTCTTTTAAAAGTAAATAGAACAAAGCAAAAAGTTCATGAATTTTTTAATTCATGTTTTTCGCTGCTAATTAAAATAAAAGTGCTCTTTTTATAATAAAAAAGTGAATAGAACTAAAGTAAAAGATTAAATTGTTGCTTTTCTAATGCAATTTTGAACCAACCGGTTAAAATTGCTTAGAGAGTAAAAGAGTACAGAATTATTTCTGAATAGAATATTGTAAGTTTCCGCTGCAAAGTAAAAGTTTTATCCTCCAATTAAATTGGAACCAACGGGAAAATTTAATTGGAAGAACTGATCTTAGCAATGTTTTTCCCCTGTTGGTGAAATAAGATGCAGATAATTTCCGCTATGACAAAAGAAAGATATTTGTTTTAAAGTTAAAATATGGTATTGTTATTTTCTGACCAACGTTGATGATAACAATACTATAATTCTATGAGTCTTATGTTCAAAGCTTAAATCTCTGATAAATTTTGTATCAAAGTGATCAATTTTCAGAGAACAGTTAAAGATCAAGAAATGCTCTTGAACTAGAGAAATGTATATTTCTTGTTTCCGCTGCAATAAAGTTGATGATGATGATTATTTCCTAGCAAAGTTGTTTAATAGACATACACATTGTTTATGAATTATATACATTATTTCCATTTCCGCCCAATGGTGATATGGAATTAATGTAGAAGGATGATGTTTTATTCTAATTCTGCCCAACGGTGATTTTGAATATAAAAGAAAGTTTTAAAAGTTTAATGTGCATATTTTTTAACCAGAGCAACATGGGGTTATTTTTATGCTCATTATTATTGATTATTGGCTAATTTTTCTCAGACTAAAAGTTTTCCATGCTTTCATTCGTGAAAGCGAATGACTGGGTACTTGTGACCCGAAAGATGACCAAGAAAGGTCATAACGTGAGGGAGCATGTTCTCTCTAAAGAATGGCTTCAAAAGGAAAGAGAAATCATTGAGAAGTCTTGGTTGACGAATGTCTTTCATGTACTCTCTATGAAGAAGATTTTTCAGTCAACATGATTTGAGATGAAACAAGCAACATGCGTGTTTAATTTGACCAACGTCGGATCAAGCATGTGTGTCAAAGAGCATTCGGATTTATTCCTAAATTTAATGATTGAATATGCAGTCAAAAGAGCCAATTCTGGCATTTATGTCCCTTACAGGGAATTACCCGCATGGCGGGAAAAGATGATTATGATAAAACCCGCATGGCGGGAACAGTCTGGGAAAATACCTACGTAACGGGGTAAAGTTGACATAATATTATGTCAAAAATCCCGTATGGCGGGAGAAATTTTGGCAAAGGATTTATCCTGTATGACAGGAGAAAGATATGATGACTCATATGCTTTTAATGTGTCCCACTCTGGGAGAAAAGTATGGAGTAGCTATTATGCTTTCCTAGTATCGACCGTACACCTTATGTGTAACGGTCATTAAGCACTCAATAAATTCAAAGAAAATAAAAGTTACAGACGAACCTAAAGGTAAGAATGATATGCAAGTGTGACTTGCAAAAGTACTAATGATAAAGAACTCTGTTGAGTTTCTGAAATGGAATGAGAAAAAAGTACTCCCATACCAGTTAACAGATAACTCATTTCGTATGAATTAATCAGATAAATGAAGTAGATAATCAAAGTTTCCTCAATTCACAAGAGTTATGAATGGTTTTTCGAAATTGTGGCAGAAAAGTTCTTGCCACATTTCGAGGGGGAGAAAGAAATATGAGATAAATTAAGAATGATCAAACTCCCCTATACTTTAGATAATGTGATGCACATTATGCATCTAAAGTGATCCATTAATGAAGAATGTGATCGTCTGGGGGAGTATGACGGTCATTATAATACCCCTAATAGTTGTATTCCTGGATCTTTTACAGTTTCGAAAGCAGACTAAGGAATACTAAGACGGTGCTTAAAGTGCCATAAAGAAGAAAGTTTTTAACAGAATAAACCCAAATAATAAAATTTAAAGATACGCCATTTTTAGTGAAGATGGAGTAATCTGGGGGAGCATGGTATGAAAATACCTAAGACTCGAATAGATTGTATCTGGGGGAGCATGTTGTATGACCTATACAACACCTGTTGTTAGCTCTATAAAGGAGGAATGAGTAAACATGGATCTTGTGATAAGGGTCCCTGTAAAACCCATTGCCTCTTGGAAATGAAAGACTATACAATTAATTTGCCTCTTGGCAATGACAGAGCAACGACAGCCCCATATGAAAGAAGTGCCAGTACCTGAGACACAGATGGTCTCAAGGAATGAGAAAATCAGATACTTCTGATTACTATAAAGTCTATGTTAATGGAGGTTGATCCCACCTCATTTAAAGCGCTCAATCAAGCTTTGAGTAGTGTCTGTTTTGTCTAAATGATAAAGAGACTATGTGAGATGAAATAAAATTGGTGAATCCCGACGATGTTTGGGACTCATAAGTAATTTCCAATGGAGCCAAAATAGTAGGCTGTAAAGGGTCTACAAGGTCAATGTGACTCCAAAGGAAATATGTAAAGGTGTAAAGCGTGACTTAAATCGAAAGATTTTGTGCAAAGAGAATGAATAGATTACAATGAGTGTTAGTGGCACATCATGATCGACATCATGATCTGAGTTACATCAAATGAAAGTAAAGAACACAAGGGATACTGCTTCAAGAAGTCTTTTATGGACTAGAGCAAATCTCTAGACAGTGGCATTTAAAGTTAGAAGAATCAGATGTTATTTTGGGTTAAAGAAAATGAGAGGACAAATTGTATTCATGCAAAGTTATAGAATAGGAAATTCATTCTAATCCTTTGCATGTGGATGACGTCCTACTTGCTAGTGGTCATGTCAATCTACTGCAGGAGGAGAAAAGATGTTCTTGTCCTCAAAGTTCAAAAGAATGTTCTCGGTAGAGTGTCTCTCGTTATAATTATCGAGATTCACCAAGAAAAGAATAAAAGGGGGTATTAGAAATGTCGCATGGACATGCTAAGAAAGGTCTCTAAAGTATGCATGCGAGAAAACCTACGCCTGTTCTTATAGTCAAGGGTAATGGAACTGGAAATTTTGGTGTTTCAAAAGTTGATGAGAAAAGATTAAAAATGGATATGGTGCCATATACTTCAGCTGTTGGAAGCTCAATATATTACACAGTTCACGTATCCGGGTTGTTTTGGCAATGTCCAGTCCATATATAGATCACTGGAATGGAGTCAAAGATATCAGCCTCATGCTGAAAGAAATAAGTGCTCTCAAAAGATTGTGAGTACATAGATAGGACTTGTGAAATGTATAGCGAAATCCACAATTGTCGCTAACTTTCACACTTGGAGTTTTGGTGTGGAAAAGCTCCAAAAGAATGAAACAATTACCATCAATGCGATGCAAAAATATGTTATAGCTTGATATAAGGCTGAGGGACAGGCGAGACCTGTACCCGGAGTTGATAATGGTTGGCAACAGTGATAACCATTTTAAGTTTTTCGCTCCTATGACAACGAGTCAAGTGTTGATGCCAAACACACTGACACAGAGTTGTGCGTTGTAAAGGAGAAAGTCCGGAATTATGTAGAAATGCTTGAAGCATAAAAGCAACAGACAAGTGTTTGCAGATCTGCTTATACACTACTAGGAAAAGGCCTACTAGTGGCGCACCTGTTTTGGCCATTAATGGCGCACTACAGGTGCGCCACTATCATCACGCCATTAGTAACTAATACTAATGGCGCACCCCTGGTGCGCCATTAGTATACTAGACAGTAGTGGCGCACCAGGAAGTGCGTCATTAGTATGTCCCCTGGTGCGCCATTAGTATGCCTCCCAGGGGGCCATATTTACCTTGTGCTCTGGGTTACTAATGGCGCACTTCTATGTGGTGCGCCATTACTAAGTCAGATAGTAATGGCGCACCACATAGAAGTGCGCCATTACTAACAAATTTTTTTCAAATTTTTTTTTCAAATTTTTTTTTCGTTTTTTTCTTAATCTCGGGTCACTATGGCTTAATCTCGGGTCAATATGCTTAATCTCAAGTCAAATTGCACTAAGTGGTCAAACTTTCCGGAAGGTCACCCATCCTCACACTACTCCAGCCCGAGCGCGCTTAACTTCGCAGTTCTATCCAACCCCAGCACCACCTCACTTAACAAGCACTTGTTGATATATCTATGATATCAATCTTATTAAACCTTGTTGATGTCTAGGACTTTGTTCATGTTCATTAGTGTGATGAAATTTTGAAAAAATATTTCAAACTTCCCGTTCATATTACGTATCATATTTTGAAAAAAAAATCCAAAAAAAAATTCGAAACCAATTCTTTTTTCTGTTACTAGTGGCGCACCTAGCAAATGGTGCGCCACTAGTAAGTTTGAATTTTTTTTCCATTTTTTCCCCTCTAGATCTTAAAAGCTCCGTATCTTTCATTCTGTTAGGTTTTTGGGGATTCTGAAAATGTTTAACGGGGTTCCCCATTAAATTCGGATGCAACTTTTTGAGTAGATGATTTTTCATATAAAAAACTTTTTCATCGGAGTTCGTATGCAAAAGTTATGCCCATTTTACAAATTCTTGAGAGATTTTACAAAAAAGTTGAAAATTCATGTTTGTAAATTTTGCTAACAACTAGACCACATATCACATGGGAATCTTATTTTCTTTTATTTTTTTGACATTTCTATCATTTTCTTTTATTTTTTTTTGAAACTGAAAAGGCGGTCCACAGGGGGGATGCATTTGGTGAATAAATTGTAAGACTCAGAAAGTTAGTAATGGCGCACCACGTAACAGGTGCGCCATTAGTAATCCTGGTTACTAATGGCGCACATGTTACGTGGTGTGTCATTACTAGTTTTGAAAAAAAAAATTAAAGAAAAATGTTTAGTAGTGGCGCACCAGTGGATAGTGCGTCATTACTAGTTTGAACTAGTAATGGCGCACTGTACCCAGGTGCGCCATTACTAGTTTTGAAAAAAAAGGTAAAAAAAAAATTTGTTAGTAGTAGCGCACGGAGTGTGTGGTGCGCCATTACTAGTTAAAACTAGTAATGGCGCACTGTGCCCTGGTACGCCATTAATAGTTTTGGAAAAATAAAAAAAAAATAAAACTTGCTACTAATGGCGCACCGTGTGTCTGGTGCGCCATTAGTAATGAGGACACTAATGGCGCACCTGTATCTGGTGCGCCACTACTATATAGCAGTGGCGCACCACATACATGGTGCGCCATTAATGTCCATATCAGCTATAGCCCTTTTACTAGTAGTGTTAAAGGCTTACCGCCTAGTGTGTTCGGAGAACACACAGTCGACATGGGTTTTATGGTATAGTCTAAGATTTTCGGACAATAAAAGGGCCCAAGGTTAAAGAATCTGTTTCAAAACAGAGGAGTGTGTTGTAGGTGTTGATTCTATCGGGAATGGACCGTGATGATGAGACATGCTCTACATGCAAATCTGTGATGGAACGAGTACTTTGAAAAGAGTTATTTCAAAGTATAAAGTTAAAAGTATATGATGAGATCAAGGGGGAGAATGTTAGATTGATCTCTCCACCAATGGGCCCAACGGCTCATTGGGCCCTTGACCCACGCCCTGATCGGGGGCGTCCAGCCCAAGCAAGGCTGGTGGGCCCCTGTCGCTCAGTGCTATAAAGAGGAGGTGGGGACCAGGGGCACATGGTGCGAGGTTCGCCGCCGCCACTGTTCCCCACTCCTAACCCTAGTCCGATCGAGAGGGACGCACTGACGCGATGGGAAGCGCCACCAGCCACTTCACTGCCACCACCACTACTCTCTACCATCACCGGCCACCGTCACAGTGGCCGGCACCGGGAGCTCATCGAGCCAAGGAGAAGGTATCTCCTCCTCCCATCTCTCTGTCCTCTCCTCACAGATGAATCTAGATGCATAGACAGTGAATATACAGATCGATCTATTCCGAAACCCTAGCCTAGACGATCCAATAGTTCTATCAAAAACCAGCTCAGAGAATCTCGTGGAAAACCCTTTTTTTTGCGAGTACAAAACCTTTTTTTTTAGATGAATCTCATGAAAAACTAGGATCCACCCACAGACGCATGGCCCTCTACAAAATTCTTAACAAATCAAATAATCTGCATATCAATCAGGCGACATAAGCGCAAATGCTAAATCTCGCTTACTGCAAGATGGAAGTACATGTGGCACTCCCATTGTGGACCAACCCAATAACATGCGGTTTTGAAACCTTCCTGCAGCCATTTTGGGAACCATCCACCAGTTTAGAAAGGTTTTGAGGGGTGTTTCCTTTTTCGCTTTTTTTGTGTTTTCTCTAGTTGTTTCTTTTTCCTGTTTTTCCTAATACATGTTGACTTTTGTTGAATATTTGTAAATACAATGTGAACATAGACCGTGACCTTCTCTTACCTCCACAAGAAAAGATAACACGCTTTCCTTCTCCCGTCAACGCCACCGCCGGTCCGCCCCATCTCCAATGGCCTTTGGGCCACGGAGGTGCAAAGGACCTCGGGTCCCCGTCGGCGGGAGGGACCCGTTCTCGTTCTTATTAGGTCTAGTGTCTTAGTTGGGGTTGTGTGGCGGCGGCGATGTCCCTCAATAGGAATACTGTCTCTGACTTCTATCCCTAACATGATGGTGTGTCTAGCATCGTCGGAGGCGTGTGGAGGTGTGTCTTCGCCAGATCTCACGGGATTCGGTCGGTACTGGCCTTCGGTGGATCTGTTTGGATCCAATCTTCGTTCGTCTTTGTTTGAGTGTTTACAGGTTTGATCCTTCCGATCTATGTCTTTCTTCATCGGCGATGGTTGTTGCTTTGATGCACTAGTCCTATGGGCCTTAGGGCCTGTTCGGTAGTCCTCTAGCTTCACTGGATCCGTAAATCTCGCTTCTGTTTCTCGATGCTGGCTTCTTTCACGGGATCGTGGTCGATGGAAATCGGTCGGCTCGCTAACTCCAGCTTCTGGTGCTTGCCAACAGGCCAACCTGCATGGGCGGACTGGAGCCCGGCTGGCTCAACACGTAAAGTGGCCTTAGGCCCGGTCGGGCACAGGAGGAGAGTGGCTGGGCTTGGCTCAGTACAGAGGGAAAGGTAGCGATCTCTCCACGTCGCCTCAAGAGGACGTAATAAGACGGGAGAGAGAACGTAGTGAACCGGTACGTGCCTCTCGACTCACTTCGCGGTGGCACTCCCCTGTAATTTCGCCTAACTCCCGCTTCCCTTTTTCTTGGATTGCCAGAAGTGCTGCTCCCGTTTTTTGTACGTAGATTGTCGTCAGATCTGGGAAGCCAGCTTCCCAAAGCCAACCCGTTCGGCCCAGCTCCAGCGAAAATTTGATGAAGCTGGAAGCTGGGCAACTACCGAACAGGCCCTTAGTATGACGACTTTCCGACTGTCTACTACGACAAGGTTTGCCTGGCTCTATCGAGGGAGGGGCAATGACGGCGGAGCGCCTTCAACTAGCTCCAGTGCTTGTAGTCGTTACTAGGTCCACGGACCTGGTTGTAATTTTTATTACGTCTACCATTCTTTATACTGTCATGATTGAAGATGAATTGATCGGAAGTTTCTGATGCTAAACAGAATATAGGGTGAACATTTTATGAACACACATTGAATATTTTCCATAAATGTCACTAACATTTTTCTAAAATTTTCAGAAAAAATGTAAGTTTTGCAAACATTCATAAAATGCCACGACAATTTTCCTAAATGTATGATACATTTTTCCAAACTTACCAAAAGAAATCTAAAATTATATGATTTTTTTCTAAAATGTCATGAACATGTTTTTAAATGCGTGAACATTTCCTAAAAATGATTATTATATTATTCATATGAATATTTTTTTAAATTACATGACCAAATTTTGCAATATATGAAAACAACATGCACGGTGAACTTTTTAAAAATTATAAGCATAGTAATTTTAAAATAATATATGTACATAATATGTAAATATAAGCAAAAATATGTAAATAGAAAAACAAAATGAAAAACAAAGGACGAAACAAACCAACCGTCTCCCTACTGGACCGGCCCACTACTGGCTCAACTTGAGGAGAGGCAAACTTTTGTCTCGCTAAAAGTGAGGCATACCTGCCCCACGGATCAATAGCGTGCCTCGCTCGCTCTCCCGCCTCGCCCACCATGAAAGCTATATCTCACTTTAAGGGAGACGGAAGAAGCTCTCGCTGAAGCATCCACAGTAAAGGGCCGGCCAATTAGCGCATATAGTAAAACAAAAGAAATAGGTGGAAAAGAGAGCTCCCAGGGTATCGACCCTAGGTGGCCTCGATGATGTGTGGTGCTTCCGGCCATTCCGCCAAGGTTAGGTTTGTGTTAAGATAGGAGATGCGACCAACTAGATTGAAAAGACCCATTTTTTCTCCATTTTTTAACCTTTTTTCTGTTTTCTTTTTTTTGTTTGGTTTTCTTATTTCTTCTCACGTTTTTCCCGTTGTTATACTTTTTTTTTTCTTTTCGTTTCTTTCATTCTTAGTTTTATCCAGTTTTTTTCTTCTCATTTTTCTTTTTTTTCTACGGTCTTTTGTTTTCTTTCTTTGTTTTCAATATTCTTTTTTGTTATTCTTTTATTCTCTATTGGTTTTCACAGTTTTTGAATTCTTTTTGCATTTGTTTCCTCAGTTTTCTTTTTTTGTATTCTTTTTTCTTTAGTTTCTTTTTCGATTTTCATTGTTTATTTGTTTTTCCCTTTCCTTTGGTTTTCTTTCTACATTTTTCGTACACGTCAAAACGTATTTTAATACAAATATAAGTTTAAAAAAAATTAATACATGGTAAACATTTTTTAGACATATTTTAATATTTTTCAAATGCTGATTAACATTTTACAAATATTAGATTAATATTTTTTATACACGGTCAGCATTTTTATATACATATTTTTAACATTTTAAATGTTACATTTCTATTTTTCACAAGATTAACATTTTTTAATATATGGCCTACATTTTTTTGATGCCTATTTAACCTTTTTCAAATGCTTCATTAACAATATTTGCAAATGCAATATTAACTTTTTTAATACATGTTCAACACTTTTTTTATATACATTTAACATTTTTCAAATACTTGACTAACATTTCGTAAATACATGTTCAAGATTTTTTTCAAATGCTTGACTAATATTTGTCAAATACAAGATTAACATTTTTTAATACATGGTCAACATTTTTTCTATACACATTCAACATTTTTTAAATGCTTGATTAACATTTTTCAAACAATTGTTCAACATTTTTTCTCAAATGCTTGATTAACATTTATTTAATACATGATAAAATTGTTTCATAGACATTTGTTTGTATGCATTTTTTGTATACGTGATAAACATTTTCTCTATACACATTTAACATTTTTCCAATGCTTGGTCAACTTTTTTTTTGCTGTAGACTGATCTTTTAAATATACTTATTTAGAATATTTGGAAGTATAAACAAAAGTGAAAAAAGAAAGCATAAAACTCGCGCCACCCTTCAGCGAGGGTTCCCTCTGCCTCGTGTGAAGTGAGACATAGGGGTGCACCTCACCCACTCGCCAGACCGTCGCTCGCTCGCTAGAAAAAGGCAGGAACTATTGGTTCAAGAAAAGACGACTTCCATTTTTTATAGATTAATCATTGTGTATATGCAAGAAATGTTTGTAGATTTCAAAAGGTTCATTAATTTTAAAAATGTGTGTAAAATTATTTAAATTTATGAAATAATTAAAATATTCATGAGTTCAAAATTGCAAAATTTGAAAACAAATGAAGAAATTAAAAATGGCATGATATATTCAATAAAGTAAAAAAAAACTTGAAAGATGTTCATATTGTTTAAAAATAATTTTGTTTTTGAAAAAAGGAAAAAAATCGAGTGAAACCCTACAAAAATACAAAGAAAAAAGAAAACCAAGCCAAAATCTCATGCAAGCTTTCCCAAACCAGTGGGAGCTACACGGGAAACGGAGTTCCCTAAAATGGTCGACCCATAAGGAAAAACACAGTGCCTTAAATGTGCGCCTCGTACACTTAACACACTATTTTGCGCCTTAAGCGCCAAAGAGCACCTCCCCCCCCCCCCACACGCCTTCTTTGCTATATAACTCCACAATAATGTTTTCAGAAATCTGATAAATGTCATGAGGTTGACGAAACAACAAATGGTGTCCCTCATTCAAAGACAAAACATGTTTAGCTAGATTATTAGCCTCATTACTTGATGATCACCTCCATGGACAAAGGAAGGAGACATAAACTCGTTTAATCACATGCAGGGCTCTCTCACAATGTTGCCATGCTTAATAGTGTCCTGCCCTATGTGACGTATGTTGTAAGCAATGATTGTATGAAAAATTAAATTGATTAATATATGGGGAAGGTTTTTTTAAACAATGTTGACATGCTTACCTTTGAAGCCCATAACAATGTCACTGATAACTTCTTTGTAATCAAAGGTGACTCTCAAGTGTTGGTGTAACATGTCTCTCACAAGGTTGGTTCGGTTACCCCTGATACGTCCATTTTGCATCATGTTTTCCTACTGTTATTTATAATGTTTTTATGCATAATAATGCTTTTGGGAGTAATTCTAATGCCTTTTCTCTCATAATATGCAAGGTTTACACAAAGAGGGAGAAGACCGACAGCTGGAATTCTGGACCTGAAAAAGCATGTTAGAGCTAAATATTCTGCACAACTCCAAATAAGCTGAAACTTCACGTAGATTGTTTATGGATTATTTAAGAATTATTGGAGCAAATAACTACCAGAGGGAGCCCACCAGGTGGGCACAACCCACCTGGGCGCGCCAGGGAGCCCAGGCGCGCCCTGGTGGGTTGTGCCCTCCTCGGCCCACCTCCGGTGCCCCTCTTTTGGTATATAAGTCATTTTGACCTAGAAAAAATAAGGAGAGGACTTTCGGGATGAAGCGCCGCCGTCTCGAGGCGAAACTTGGGCAGGAGCACTTTTGCCCTCCGGCGGAGCGATTCCGCCGGGGGAACTTCCCTCCCGGAGGGGGAAATCATCGTCATCCTCATCACCAGCAACTCTCCCATCTTTGGGAGGGCCATCTCCATCAACATCTTCAACAACACCATCTCCTCTCAAACCCTAGTTCATCTCTTGTGTTCAATCTTTGTACCGGAACCTTAGATTGGTACTTGTGGGTGGCTAGTAGTGTTGATTACATCTTGTAGTTGATTACTATATGTTTATTTGGTGGAAGATTATATGTTCAGATCCATTATGCTATTTAATAACCCTCTGATCTTGAGCATGATTCTTATTTGTGAGTAGTTACTTTTGTTCTTGAGGTCACGGGAGAAGTCATGTTGCAAGTAATCATGTGAACTTGATATGTGTTCAATATTTTGATGATATGTATGTTGTGATTCCCTTAGTGGTGTCATGTGAACATCGACTACATGACACTTCACCATATTTGGGCCTAAGGGAATGCATTGTGGAGTAGTAATTAGATTATGGGTTGCTAGAGTGACAGAAGCTTAAACCCTAGTTTATGCGCTATTCCGTAAGGGACCGATTTGGATCCAAAAGTTTAATGCTATGGTTAGATTTTATCTTAATACTTTTCTCATAGTTGCGGATGCTTGCGAGGGGGTTAATCATAAGTAGGAGGTTTGTTCAAGTAAGAACAGCACCTAAGCACCGGTCCACCCACGTATCAAATTATCAAAGTAGTGAACACAAATCAAACACACATGATGAAAGTGATATGATGAAATTCCCGTGTACCCTCAAGAATGCTTTGCTTATCATAAGAGACTGTTTTGGGCTATCCTTTGCCACAAAAAGATTAGGCTACCTTGCTGCACTTTATTTACCGTTACTATTACTTGCTCGTTACAAATTATCTTGCTATCAAACTACTTGTTACCGACAATTTCAGTGCTTGCAGAGAATACCTTGCTAAAACCACTTGTCATTTCCTTCTGCTCCTCGTTGGGTTCGACACTCTTACTTATCGAAAGGACTGCGATTGATCCCCTATACTTGTGGGTCATCAAGGCTCTTTTCTGGCGCCGTTGCCGGGGAGTGAAGCGCTCTTGGTAAGTGGAAATTGGTAAGGGAAAATTATTACTACATGCTGAAATTTATTGTCACTTGTTACTATGGAGAATCATCCTTTGAGGGGTTTGTTCAGGGTATCTTCACCTCGACCGGAACCACAACTATTTACCCCTCAACCTACTGCACCTACTGAAAATATTGGTTATGAAATTCCTTCGGGTATGATAGAACAACCGCTAGCTAATCCTTATGCAGGAGATGAAACCGAACATCCTGATATGCACTTGATATATGTGGATTATTTAAGCTTGCAGGTTTACCCGGAGATGAAGCAAAGAAGAAGGTTTTTCCTTTATCTTTGAAGGGAAAAGCATTGGCATGGTATAGGCTATGCGATGATATTGGATCTTGGAACTGGAATCGATTGAAATTGGAATTTCACCAAAAAAAATATCCTATGCATCTAGTTCATCGTGATCGGAATTACATATATAATTTTTGGCCTCGTGAAGGAGAAAGTATCGCTCTAGCTTGGGGGAGGCTTAATTCAATGTTATATTCATGCCCCAACCATGAGCTCTCAAGAGAAATTATTATTCAGAATTTTTATGCTCGGCTTTCTCGTGATGATCAATCCATGCTAGATACTTCTTGTACTGGTTCTTTTATGAAGAAGACTATTGAATTCAGGTGGGATCTTTTAGAAAGAATTAAACGCAACTCTGAAGATTGGGAACTCGACGAAGGTAAAGAGTCAGGTATTAATCTTGAATTTGATTTTGTTAAATCTTTTATGAATACTGATGCTTTTCACAATTTTAGCACTAAATATGGACTTGACTCTGAGATAGCAGCCTCCTTTTGTGAATCATTTGCTACTCATGTTGATCTCCCCAAGGAGAAGTGGTTTAAATATCATCCACCTATTAAATAAGAAATTAAAGAACCGGTTGTGGTTAAAGATGAAACTATTATTTACAATGTTGACCTAGTTGTTCCTACTGCTCATATTGAAAAACCACCTTTTCCAATTAGGATAAAGGAACATGCTAAGGTCTCAACCATGGTCAATAAAAGTAATATTGAGCACCTAAACCTGCTGACCAAATCAAAGTAAAACCTAGTGTTGCTATGGTTAAGGATCTCTTGGTAGAAAATATTGATGGGCATGTTATTTACTTCTATGATGAAGCTGCTAGAATTGCTAAACCCGATGAAAAAGATAAACATAGACCTGTTGTTGGCATGTCTATTGTCTCGGTTAAAATAGGAGATCACTGTTATCATGGTTTATGCGACTTAGGTGCTAGCGTGAGTGCCATTCCTTTTACTTTATACCAAGAAATTATGAATGACATAGCACCCGCTAAAATAGAAGACATAGATGTTACTATTAAACTTGCCAATAGAGACACCATCACACCACTTGGGATTGTTAGAGATGTTGAAGTCTTGTGTGGGAAAATAAAATACCCTACTGATTTTCTAGTTCTTGGTTCCCCACAAGATGACTTTTGTCCCATTTTCTTTGGTAGACCTTTCTTGAACACTGTCAATGCTACTATAGATTGTCTTAAATAAACTGTCACTATTAGCTTTGGTGATGAGTCTCATGAGTTTAATTTTTCCAAGTTTAATAGACAACCTCACAAGAAAGAATTGCCTAGTAAGGATGAAATAATTGGTCTTGCTTCTATTGCCGTGCCTCCTACTGATCCACTAGAAAAATATTTGCTAGACCACAAAAATGATATGCATATGCATGAAAGAAATGAAATAGATAAAATTTTCTTTGAACAACGACCTCTGCTCAAACATAATTTGCCTATTGAAACTCTAGGAGGCCCTCCTCCACCTAAAGGTGATTCTGTGTTTGAATTAAAACAATTCCCTGACACTTTGAAATATGCTTATCTTGATGAGAAAAAGATATATCATGTTATTATTAGTGCTAACCTTTCAGAACATGATGAAGAAAGATTATTGAAAATTCTAAAGAAGCACCGAGCTGCTATTGGATATACTCTTGATGATCTTAAGGGCATTAGTCCCACTCTCTGTCAGCACAAAATTAATATGGAACCTGATGCTAAACCCGTTGTTGATCATCAACGACGTTTGAATCCTAAGATGAAAGAAGTGGTAAGAACTGAAATACTAAAGCTTCTGGAAGCAGGTATAATCTATCCCATAACTGATAGTAGATGGGTGAGTCCCATTCATTGTGCCCCTAAGAAAGGAGGTATTACCGTTGTTCCCAATGATAAAAATGAACTTATTCCACAAAGAATTGTTACCGGCTATAGAATGGTAATTGATTTTAGAAAATTAAATAAATCAACTAGAAAAGATCATTACCCTTTGCCTTTTATTGATCAAATGCTAGAAAGATTATCAAAGCACACACACTTTTGTTTTCTTGATGGATATTCTGGTTTTTCTCAAATACCTGTTTCACAACCTGATCAAGAGAAAACCACTTTTACTTGCCCTTTTGGAACTTATGCTTATAGACGTATGCCTTTTGGTTTATGTAATGCACCTGCTACCTTTCAAAGATGTATGACTGCTATATTCTCTGATTTTTGTGAAAAGATTGTTGAGGTTTTCATGGATGATTTTTCTGTATATGTATCTTCTTTTGATGATTGCTTAAGCAACCTTGATCGAGTTTTGCAGAGATGTGAGCAAACTAATCTTGTCTTGAATTGCGAGAAGTGCCACTTTATGGTTAATGAAGGTATTGTCTTGGGGCATAAAATCTCTGAACAAGGTATTGAAGTGGATAAAGCTAAAGTTGATGCAATTGAGAAAATGCCATGTCCAAGGGATATTAAAGGTATTCGTAGCTTTCTCGGTCATGCTGGTTTCTATAGGAGTTTTATTAAAGACTTCTCTAAAATTTCTAGGCCTCTTACAAATCTTTTACAAAAGGATGTTCCATTTTTTTTTGATGATGATTGTGTAGAAGCCTTTGAAACACTTAAGAAAGCCTTAACTTCTGCACCTATTGTTCAACCACCTGATTGGAACTTTCCTTTTGAAAATATGTGTGATGCTAGTGATTATGCTATTGGTGTTGTCTGATATGTCTCCAATGTATCTATAATTTTTTATTGTTCCATGCTGTTATATTATCATTCTTGGATGTTTTACAATCATTTTATAGCAACTTTGTATCATTTTTTGGGACTAACCTATTGACATAGTGCCCAGTGCCAGTTGCTGTTTTTTGCATGTTTTCGACTTCCCAGGAAATCAATACCAAACGGAGTCCAAACGCAGCGGAACTTTTTGGTGATTTTTTCTGGACCAGAAGACACAAGTTGAGCCAAGAAAGTACCTGAGTGGGGCTCCGAGGGGAGCACAACCCACCAGGGCGCGCCTGGGGGCCCAGGCGCGCCCAGGTGGGTTGTGCCCACCTCGGCCACCTCCCGCACCGCCTCTTTGCTCTATAAATACCCCAATATTCCAGAAACCCTAGGGGAGTCGACGAAAATCAATTCTAGATGCCGCAAGTTCCAGAAACCACAGATCCAATCTAGACACCATCACGGAGGGGTTCATCATCCTCATTGGTGCCTCTCCGATGATGCGTGAGTAGTTCATTGTAGACCTACGGGTCCGTAGTTAGTAGTAGATGCAGGCAGGAGTCGGTCTACTAATCTTGGACGTGATGCCTATATAATGATCATTGCCTGGATATCGTCATAATTATTTGAAGTTCTATCAATTGCCCAACAGTAATTTGTTTACCCACCGTATGCTATTTTTCTCGAGAGAAGCCACTAGTGAAATCTATGGCCCCCGGGTCTATTTTCTCATCATATATTTTCAGATCTATTTTGCTATTTGCCTTTTTATTTATTTACCACTTTTATTTTTAGATCTATATTTCTAAAAACCCAAAAATATTTTGCTTCACTTTATTTTATTCGCGATCTATTTATCCAATCTACTACAATTTATCTCCCGTCCGTTTGCCAATTTCTGGCGCCGTTACCCGAAAGGGATTGACAACCCCTTTAACACGTCGGGTTGCAAGTATTTGTTCTTTGTGTGCAGGTGTTGTTTATGTAGTGTTGCTTGGTTCTCCTACTGGTTCGATAACCTTGGTCTCATCACTGAGGGAAATACCTACCATTGCTGTGCTGCATCATCCCTTCCTCTTTGGGGAAATACCGACGTAGTTCAAGCAAACATCACTGTCCTAGGACAAAGAGTTGATAAGAAACTAAATGTTATCCATTATGCTAGCAAAACTCTAGATAGTGCCCAAAGAAACTATGCTACTACTGAAAAAGAATTTTTAGCAGTTCTGTTTGCTTGTGACAAATTCAGATCTTACATTGTTGATTCTAAAGTTACTATTCACACTAATCATGCTGCTATAAAAAATCTTATGGAAAAGAAAGATGCTAAACCTAGACTCACTAGGTGGGTTCTCTTGCTACAAGAATTTGATTTACATATAACTGATAGAAAAGGAGCTGAGAATCCCGTAGATGATAACTTGTCTAGGTTAGAAAATATTCTTGATGACCCACTACCTATTGATGATAGTTTTCTTGATGAGCAACTAGCTGCAATAAATATTTCTCATAACACTCCTTGGTATGCTGACTATGCTAATTATATTGTTGCTAAATATATACCACCTAGTTTCACATACCAACAAAAGAAAAAACTTTTCTATGATTTAAGACATTACTTTTGGGATGACCCACACCTATATAAAGGAGTAGATGGTATTATTAGACGTTGTGTACCTGAGCATGAACAGGAACAAATCCTACGAAAATGTCACTCTGAAGCTTATGGAGGACATCATGCGGGAGATAGAACTGCTCACGAGGTATTGCAATCTGGTTTTTATTGGCCTACTCTCTTCAAGGATTCCCGTGAGTTTGATTTATCTTGTGATGAATGTCAATGAATTGGTAATATAGGTAAGCGTCAGGAAATGCCTATGAATTATTCTCTTCCTGTTGAACCATTTGATGTTTGGGGTTTTGATTATATGGGACCTTTTCCTTCCTCTAATGGGTTTACACATATTTTGGTTGATGTTGATTACGTTACTATGTGGGTAGAAGCTATTCCAACTAGTAGTGCTGATCACAATACTTCCATTAAAATGCTTAAAGAAGTTAATTTCCCAAGGTTTGGAGTCCCTAGATATTTAATGACTGATGGTGGTTCACACTTTATTCATTGTGCTTTCCGTAAAATGCTTGCTAAATATGATGTTCACCATAGAATTGCATCACCCTATCATCCTCAGTCTAGTGGTCAAGTTGAACTTAGCAATAGAGAAATAAAATTAATTCTACAGAAAACTGTTAATAGGTCCCGAAAGAATTGGTCTAAGAAATTGGATGATGCACTTTGGGCTTACAGAACAACATATAAAAATCCTATGGGTATGTCTCCTTATAAAATGGTTTATGGCAAAGCTTGTCATTTGCCTCTTGAGTTAGAACATAAAGCATTTTGGGCAATTAAAGAGCTCAACTATGATTTCAAACTTGCCGGTGAAAAGTGGTTATTTGATATTAGCTCATTAGACGAATGGAGAACCCAAGCTTATGAAAATGCCAAGTTATTTAAAGAAAAAGTTAAAAGATGGCATGATAAAAGAATCCAAAAGTGGGAATTCAAAGTTGGAGAATATGTTCTTTTGTACAACTCTCATTTTAGATTCTTTGCAGGAAAGCTTCTCTCTAAATGGGAAGGACCTTATGTCATCGAAGAAGTTTATCGTTCTGGAGCTATCAAAATAAATAATGCCGAAGGTACTAACCCGAAGGTGGTCAATGGGCAAAGAATTAAACACTATATCTCAGGTACGCCTATTAATGTTGAAAACAATATTATTCCAACCATGACACCGGAGGAACACATAAAAGAAACCTTCCGGAACACTCCATAATAACTAAAAAGGAGGAGGTACGTGATACAGTAAGTAAATGGACTCCGAAAAATCCGCAAAAATATTTCTGTCAGTTTTGGAATATAACAAAAATTAGGAAAATAAGAAACAACCAGGAAGGCAACCCTGGTGGGCACAAGACACCAGGGCGCGCCTGGATTGCCAGGTGCGCCCAGGTGGGTTGTGCCCACCTCGGGTACCTTCCGGACTCCGTTTTTCTCTAGGCAATCGATAACTAGACCGGTAATCACTATTGCAATTTTATATGAGGGAGAGGCATAAGCTAATATACTTTCTCTCCTTGGATCATATGCACTTATGATTGGAACTCTAGCAAACATCCGTAACTACTAAAGATCATTAAGGTAAAACCCAACCATAGCATCAAGTATCAAGTCCTCTTTACTCCCATACGCCATAACCCACTTATCCGTGTTTGTGTTTCTATCACTCACGCAACGCAGACAATAAGCAAACCGTGAACATATTCCAAACCCTACAGCGGGGATCCCTCACGCTTGCGTGACACGGAGAGCACCATAGGACAGCACCAATAATAAAACATGCAACTCAAACCAATCACGATCATCAATGAACCCATAGGACAAAACGGATCTACTCAAACATCATAGGATAGCCATACATCATTGGAAAATAATATATAGCGTTGAGCATCATGTTTAAGTAGAGATTTCAGCGGGGAGAAGAGGTGTTACACCGCTGCATAGAGGGGGAGAGAGTTGGTGATGACGGCGGCGAAGTTGTTGGTGTAGATCGCCGTCACGATGATGGCCCCGGCGGCGTTCCGGTGCCACCGGGAGAGAGGGGGAGAGATCCCCCCTCCTTGTTCTTCTTCCTTGACCTTCCCCCTAGATGGGAGAAGGGTTTCCCCTCTGGTCCATGGCCTCCATGGTGGCGGAGGGGCGAGAGCCCCTCCAAGATTGGATCTCTCTCTCTCTCTCTCTCTCTCTCTCTCTCTCTCTCTCTCTCTCTGTTTCCTTGTGTTTCTGCGCTCCCCGATTCTGGCCTTTCACCGTTTCTTAAATTCCCGGAGATCCGTAAATCCGATTAGGCTGAAATTTTAACACGATTTTTATCCGGATATTATCTTTCCTGCGGCCGAAGAAGGGCACTAACCGCCTTACGGAGTGGCCACAAGGGTCCAGGGAGCGCCCTACCCCCTGGGGCGCGCCCCCCGTCCTTGTGGCCCCCTCTGGCATCATCTTGCATTGATTCTTTTTCCCAAAAATCACATATATTCCAAAAAAAATATCCATAAGTTTTTATCCCATTTGGACTCCATTTGATATGGATTTTCTACGAAACAAAAAAACATGCAACAAACAGGAACCGGTACTGGGCACTGGATCAATATGTTAGTCCCAAAAATAGTATAAAAACTTGCCAAAGGTATGTTAAAGTTGTATAATATTGGCATGGAACAATAAAAAATTATAGATACGACGGAGACGTATCAACATCCCCAAGCTTAATTCCTGGTTGTCCTTGAGTAGTTAAATGATAAAAAAGATAATTTTTGATGTGGAATGCTACCTAGCATAATCTTCATCATATAATCTAATCATGGCATGAATATTAAGACACGAGTGATTCAAAGCAATAGTCTGTCATTTGATATTAAGACAATAATACTTCAAGCATACTAATAAAGCAATCATGTCTTCTCAAAATAACATGGCCAAAGAAAGTTATCCCTACAAAATCATATAGTCTGGCTATGCTCCATCTTCACCACACAAAATATTCAAATCATGCACAACCCCGATGACAAGCCAAGCAATTGTTTCATACTTTTGATGTTCTCAAACCTTTTCAACTTTCACGCAATACATGAGCGTGAGCCATGGACATAGCACTATAGGTGGAATAGAATATGATGGTGGGGGTTGTGTGGAGAAGACAAAAAGGAAGAAAGTCTCACATCGACGCGGCTAATCAACGGGCTATGGAGATGCCCATCAATTGATGTCAATGCGAGGAGTAGGGATTGCCATGCAACGGATGCACTAGAGCTATAAGTGTATGAAAGCTCACAAATGAAACTAAGTGGGTGTGCATCCAACTTGCTTGCTCATGAAGACCTAGGGCAATTTGAGGAAGCCCATCGTTGGAATATACAAGCCAAGTTCTATAATGAAAAATTCCCACTAGTAGATGAAAGTGATAACTCAAGAGACTCTCTATAAGAAGAACATGGTGCTACTTTGAAGCACAAGTGTGGAAAAAGGATAGTAACATTGCCCCTTCTCTCTTTTCTCTCATTTTTTCTCTCTTTTTTTTCTCTTTTTTTTTGAGTGGCTTCTTTGGCCTCTTTTATTTTTCCTCACATGGGGCAATGCTCTAATAATGATGATCATCACACTTTTATTTACTTACAACTCAATATTACAACTCGATATCTAGAACAAAGTATGACTCTATATGAATGCCTCTGGCAGTGTACCAGGATGTGCAATGATCTAGCATAGCAAAAGATATCAAAAAAATGGACAAGCCATGAAAATATCATGCTAGCTATCTTACGATCATGCAAAGCAATATGACAATGAATGCTCAAGTCATGTATATGATGATGATGGAAGTTGCATGGCAATATATCTCGGAATGGCTATGGAAATGCCATGATAGGTAGGTATGGTGGTTGTTTTGAGGAAGATATAAGAAGGCTTATGTGTGACAGAGCGTATCACATCACGGGGTTTGGATGCACCGGCGAAGTTTGCACCGACTCTCGAGGTGAGAAAGGGCAATGCACGGTACCGAAGAGGCTAGCAATGGTGGAAGGGTGAGAGTGCATATAATCCATGGACTCAACATTAGTCATAAAGAACTC
This sequence comes from Thinopyrum elongatum, assembly GCA_011799875.1. Lineage (NCBI taxonomy): Eukaryota > Viridiplantae > Streptophyta > Magnoliopsida > Poales > Poaceae > Thinopyrum > Thinopyrum elongatum. Next base: position 618,641,390 of record CM022298.1, on the reverse strand, counting down.
ACATACTTATTGCAAAAATCTATTAGTCATTGAAACAAAGTACTACGCGCATGCTCCTAGGGGGATAGATTGGTTGGAAAAGACCATCGCTCGTCCCCGACCACCACTCATAAGGAAGACAATCAATAAATACCTCATGCTCCAACTTCGTTACATAACGGTTCACCATACGTGCATGCTACGGGAATCACAAACTTCAACACAAGTATTTCTAAACTCCACAATTACCCACTAGCATGACTCTAATATCACCACCTTTATATCGCAAAACTATTGCAAGGAATCAAACATATCATATTCAGTGATCTACAAGTTTTATGTAGGATTTTATGACTAACCATGTGAATGACCAATTCCTGTCAACTCTCTAAATAGATATAAGTGAAGCAAGAGAGTTTAATTCTTTCTACAAAAGATATGCCCACGCTCTAACAAATATAAGTGAAGCAAAAGAGCATTCTAAAAATGGCGGTTTTCTTATGTGTAGGGAAACAGGCAATCCAAACTTCAAATGATATAAGTGAAGCACATGAAGCATTCTATAAAGCCATACTCAAAAGATATAAGTGAAGTGCAAAGATCATTCTATAAATCAACCAAGGACTATCTCAAACCAGCATGGTGCATTTATTAAAAGAAAAATAAAAGGCACATGACGCTCCAAGATTTACGCATATCATGTGACGAATAAAAATATAGCTCCATGTAAAATAACCGATGATCGTTAGAAGAAAGAGGGGATGCCTTCCGGGGCATCCCCAAGCTTAGTTGCTTGGGAGTCCTTGAATATTACCTTGGGGTGCCTCGGGCATCCCCAAGCTTAGGCTCTTGCCACTCCTTATTCCTTCATCCATCGTGATCTCACCCAAAACTTGAAAACTTCAATCACACAAAACTTAACAAAAACCCTCGTGAGATCCGTTAGTATCATAAAACAAATCACCACTTTAAGTACTATTGAAAACTCATTCATATTTTATTTTTGCATTGTAGCTACTGTATTATAACTTTTCCATGGGTTATACCACCGATAAAATCGATAGTTTCATCAAAACGAGCAAAACAATGCATAAAAACAGAATCTATCAAAAACAGGACAGTCTGTAGCAATCTGAACATCTACCATACTTCTGTAACTCCAAAAATTCTAAAAAATTATGACAAAATAAAAAATTTGTATGGAAGTACTGTTTAAAAAGTTTCAGAAGCGTTTGACTTTCCAGTAAAAAATGTAAAATTACTACGGCCAAAGTTTCTGTTTTTGCACCGCATAAACCAAACAAGCAATCTAATCATCCTAAAGGCAAATCTTGGCACATTATTTTTATAATACAATGGATTTATACAAGGGGATAATTATTTTTGTTGAAAAGTTTCTATAATTAATATTCACAAAGTTTCCATGGGCATGAACAAAGTTCAAGGCATGCTCCCACTTTAACAATGCTCGTCTCTCTCACTTTCACTTTTCTTTTTGAAAAACTTTTAGGTTCCCCTCTTTATTTTTTTTTGTTTTTAAACTTTATAAAAGCACTCAACAGAAATAAATGACTCTCTAAAACTTCCGGGTTGTCTCCCTGGCAGCGCTTTCTTTAAATCCATTAAGCTAGGCCTAAAGTGCTCAAGTAATGGATCCACCCGGATCCCAAGGTATATCAAAGCCAATTTTAATTAACAATGATTTGTGATTTTGTAGTGAGCACAAAGTAACATATATCATGTAATGATGAAGTCTAACTCTCTTCCTATGCATCGGCATGTCATAAAAGAACAATTCATGCACACAAAGTAAAGGCCAATGCATAGTATAAACAGTTTCTTGCAATTTTATCGTATTGGAAACAGAGAGAGGCGGAGATGTAGTTCCTCTCTCATAATAATTGCAAGTAGGAGCAGCAAGCACATGCATATTACATCTATCAAAATCATCATGTGTAGTAGTAAAACGCAACCCATCAATATAATCCATAATAAGTGCAAACTTCTCCGATATAGTGTAGTTGGGAGAATTCAAAAAGATAATAGGACTATCATGTGTGGGTGCAATAGAAACAATTTCATTTTTGACATAATGAACTATAGCAAGTTCATCTCCATAATCATCATTCAAATTGGCATCTTGGCCACAAGCATAGCAAGCATCAATTTCATCAAAAAGGGATATTTCAAACAAATCCAAGGGATCATAGCAATCATCATAGCATTCATCCTTCGGTAAGCACGAAGGGAATTTAAACAATGTATGAGTTGAAGAGTTACTCTCATTAGAAGGTGGGCACGGGTGATCAATCCGCTCTTCCTCCTTTTGTTCTTCGCTCTCCTCGTCATCTTTTTCATCCAATGAGCTCACAGTGTCATCAATTTCTTCTTCCATAGTTTCCTACAAAATATTAGTCTCTTCTTGGACAGCGGAGACTTTCTCAATAAATGCATCAATATCGGCATTGTATTCATAATTCTCATAGCAATATTTAAGTATAGCAAAATTTTCAGGCCTATAAACATCATCATCAAAAGCTTCATACTTTTCAAACAAAGATTCAATTTCATAAGCACCCTTAAAAGCAACGAATTCTTCTATTCATTCCACATCATAGTAATCATATATACCATTAGCATAAGAAGCCAAGGTTTTATTATCATTAAATTTACATGAAAAGGGAAGGTGTGGAGCCTTCATCCTAGAGCAACAAGTATAATCATATCTCAAGCATAGTTCCCGAGCATACCAATGCAACATATGAATTTGATCCCATAATAGTTTACCTTTTTGAGTCAAGAGATAATCCCTAAAGTATTCATGGTGATCCAACGTGTCTCCCATTATATAATTGAATGGGGTTTTCTCAGGATTATTAAAGTAGTGCATAATATCTTTCACATAATGAGCATCGAGGGTTTTAGGAGGTTCCCCATCTCCATGAGTAGCAAGTACACCTAAATTTTTTGGTATTTCGTGTTCCATATCCATAACTAAAGATAGAGAACAACTTAGAATAGCAAATAAAATCTACTTAGTGATAAAGCAAACAAGCACACATGAGAATATTCACCCCACGCTATTGCTCCCGGCAACGGCGCCAGAAAAAGGTCTTAATAACCCACAAGTATAGGGGATCAGTTGTAGCCTTTCTCGATAAATAAGAGTGTCGAACCCAATGAGGAGCTAAAGGTAGAACAAATATTCCCTCAAGTTCTATCGACCACCGATACAACTCTACGCACATTTAACGTTCGCTTTACCTAGAACACTAGAAGTACTTTGTAGGTGTGATAGGATAGGTTTGCGAGATAATAAAGAGCACGTAAATAAAAACTAGGGGCTATTTAGATAAAGAAGCAACTAAATTAGTTTTAGTAGAGAGCTTTTTGTCACAAGAAAGTTATTTTTCCCTAGGCAATCGATAACTAGACCGGTAATCACTATTGCAATATTATATGAGGGAGAGGCATAAGCTAGCATACTTTCTCTCCTTGGATCATATGCACTTATGATTGGAACTCTAGGAAACATCCGTAACTACTAAAGATCATTAAGGTAAAACCCAACCATAGCATTAAGTATCAAGTCCTCTTTACTCCCATACGCCATAACCCACTTATCCGTGTTTGTGTTTCTATCACTCATGCAACGCAGACAATAAGCAAACCATGAACATATTCCAAACCCTACAGCGGGGATCACTCACACTTGCGCGACACGGAGAGCACCATAGGACAGCACCAATAATAAACATGCAACTCAAACCAATCATGATCATCAATGAACCCATAGGACAAAACGGATCTACTCAAACATCATAGGATAGACATACATCATTGGAAAATAATATATAGCGTTGAGCACCATGTTTAAGTATAGATTACAGTGGGGAGAAGAGGTGTTACATCGCTGCATAGAGGGGGAGAGAGTTGGTGATGATGGCGGTGAAGTTGTTGGTGTAGATCGCCGTCACGATGATGGCCCCGGCAGCGTTCCGGTGCCATCGAGAGAGAGGGGGAGAGAGCCCCCCTCCTTCTTCTTCTTCTAGTTCCTTGACCTAACCCCTAGATGGGAGAAGGGTTTCCCCTCTGTTCTATGGCCTCCATGGCGGCGGAGAGGCGAGAGCCCCTCCGAGATTGGATCTCTCTCTCTGTTTCCTTCTGTTTCTGCTCTCCCCGATTCTGGCCCTTCACCGTTTCTTAAATTCCTGGAGATCCGTAACTCCGATTGAGCTGAAATTTTAACACGATTTTTATCCGGATATTATATTTCTTGTGGCCGAAGAAGGGCAACATCTGCCTTACGGAGTGGCCCCAAGGGTCTAGGGCGCGCCCTACCCCCTGGGGCGCGCCCCCCGTCCTTGTGGCCCCCTCGGGCATCGTCTCGCATTGATTCTTTTCCCCAAAAATCACGTATATTCCAAAAAAAACTCCGTAAGTTTTTATCCCGTTTGGACTCCGTTTGATATGGATTTTCTGCGAAACATAAAAACATGCAACAAACAGGAACTGGCACTGGGCACTGGATCAATATGTTAGTCCCAAAAATAGTATAAAAAGTTGCCAAAAGTATGTAAAAGTTGTATAATATTGGCATGGAACAATCAAAAATTATAGATACGATGGAGACGTATCAATCTTCACCTTTCCTTTTTACACTTTTTCCTTTGGCAAGCACTATGTGTTGGAGAAAGATCCAGATATATATATCCACTCGGATGTAGGTCATCATAAAGTATTATTGTTGACATTACCCTTGAGGTAAAAGGTTGGGAGGCGAAACTATAAGCCCCTATATTTCTCTGTGTCCGACTGAAGCTTTGAACCCATAAGTATCGCGTGAGTGTTAGCAATTGTGAAAGACTAAATGATAGTTGAGTATGTGGACTTGCTGAAAAGCTCTTAAATTGACTCTTTCCGATGTTATGATAAATTGCAATTGCTTCAATGACTGAGATCATAGTTTGTTAGTTTTCGATGAAGTTTTTGATTCATACTTTACCTTGTGAACGAATTGTTAATTTAGCATAAGAAATTATATTACAATATATGTGTTGTTCTAAAGATGATCATGATGCCCTCATGTCTGTATTTTATTTTATCGACACCTCTATCTCTAAACATGTGGACATATTTTTCGATATTGGCTTTCGCTTGAGGACAAGCAAGGTCTAAGCTTGGGGGAATCGATACGTCCATTTTGCATCATGATTTTATATCAATATTTATTGCATTATGGGCTGTTATTACACATTATGGCACAATACTTATGCCTTTTCTCTCTTATTTTACAAGGTTTACATGAAGAGGTAGAATGCCGGCAGCTGGAATTCTGGGCTGGAAAAGGAGCAAATATTAGAGACCTATTCTGCACAACTCCAAAAGTCCTGAAACATCACGGAGAGTCATTTTGGATTTAATAAAAAATATTGGGCGAAGAAAGTACCAGAGGGGGGCCACCTGCCATCCACAAGGGTGGAGGGCGCGCCCTACCCCCCTGGGCGCGCCCTCCGTCCTTGTGGGCCACCTGGCAGGCCCCCGACGCCCATCTTCTGCTATATGGTGTGTTTTGACATAGAAAAAATAAGAAGGAAGCTTTCGGGACGAAGCGCCGCCGTCTCGAGGCGGAACCTGGGCAGAACCAATCTAGGGCTCCGGCGGAGCTGTTCTACCGGGGAAACATCCCTCCGGGAGGGGGAAATCATCACCATCGTCATCACCATCGATCTTCTCATCGAGAGGGGGTCAATCTCCATCAACATCTTCACCAGCACCATCTCCTCTCAAACCCTAGTTCATCTCTTGTATCCGATCTTTGTCTCAAAACCTCATATTGGTACCTGTGGGTTGCTAGTAGTGTTGATTACTCCTTGTAGTTGATGCTAGTTGGTTTATTTGGTGGAAGATCATTTGTTCAGATCCTTAATGATTATTAATACTCCTCTGATTATGAACATTAATATGCTTTGTGAGTAGTTATGTTTGTTCCTCGGGACATGGGAGAAGTCTTGTTATAAGTAATCATGTGAATTTGGTATTCGTTCGATATTTTGATGAGATGTATGTTGTCTTTCCTCTAGTGGTGTTATGTGAACGTCGACTACATGACACTTCACCATGATTTGGGCCTAGGGGAAGGCATTGGGAAGTAATAAGTAGATGATAGGTTGCTAGAGTGACAGAAGCTTAAACCCTAGTTTATGCGTTGCTTCGTAAGGGGCTGATTTGGATCCATATGTTTCATGCTATGGTTAGATTTATCTTAATTCTTCTTTCGTAGTTGCGGATGCTTGCGAGAGGGGTTAATCATAAGTGGGAGGCTTGTCCAAGGAAGGGCAGCACCCAAGCACTGGTCCACCCACATATCAAATTATCAAAGTAACGAACGCGAATCATATGAGCATGATGAAAACTAGCTTGACAACAATTCCCATGTGTCCTCGGGAGCGCTTTGCTTTATATAAGAGTTCGTCCAGGCTTGCCCTTTGCTACAAAAAGGATTGGGCCACCTTGCCGCACCTTAGTTACTTTTGTTACTTGTTACCCGTTATGAATTATCTATCAAACAACTATCTGTTACCGATAATTTCAGTGCTTGCACAGAATACCTTGCTGAAAACCACTTGTCATTTCCTTCTGCTCCTCGTTGGGTTCGACACTCTTACTTATCGAAAGGACTATGATAGATCCCCTATACTTGTGGGTCATCAAGACTCTTTTCTGGCGCCGTTGCCGGGGAGTGAAGCACCTTTGGTAAGTGGAAATTGGTAAGGAAACATTTATATAGTGTGCTGAAATTTACTGTCACTTGTTACTATGGAGAATAATCCTTTGAGGGGCTTGTTCGGGGTATCTTCACCTCGACCGGAAGAGCAAAGAGTTGCTCCTCAACCTACTACACCTACTGAAAATATTTATTATGAAATTCCTTCGGGTATGATAGAGAAACTGCTAGCTCATCCTTACACAGGAGATGGAACATTACATCCTGATATGCATCTAATCTATGTGGATGAAGTTTATGGATTATTTAAGCTCGCGGGTTTGCCCGAGGATGAAGCTAAGAAGAAGGTCTTCCCTTTATCTTTGAAGTAGAAGGCATTGACATGGTATAGGCTATGTGATGATATTGGATCATGGAACTACAACCGATTGAAATTGGAATTTCATTAGAAGTTTTATACTATGCATCTGGTTCATCGTGATCGGAATTATATATATAATTTTTCACCTCGTGAAGGAGAAAGTATCGCTCAAACTTGGGGGAGGCTTAAGTCAATGTTATATTCATGCCCCAATCATGAGCTCCCTAGAGAAATTATTATTCAAAAGTTTTATGCTCGGCTTTCTCATAATGATCGCTCCATGCTCGATACTTCTTGTACTGATTCTAATATGAAGAAGGATATTGGATTCAAATGGTATTTATTGGAAAGAATTAAACGCAACTCTGAAGATTAGGACCTCAACAAAGGTAAGGAGTCAGGTATAAACCTCATGTTTGATTGTGTTAAATCTTTTATGGATACCGATGCTTTTCGTGATTTTAGCACTAAATATGGACTTGACTCTGAGATAGTAGCTTCTTTCTATGAATCATTTTCTACTCATGTTGATCTCCCTAAGGAGAAGTGGTTTAAATATCACCCTCCCATTGAAGTTAAAGTAGTAGAACCTATTAAAGTTGAAGAAGAAACTATTACTTATAATGTTGATCATATTGTTCCTACTGCTTATTTTGAGAAACCACCTTTTCCTGTTAGAATAAAGGATCATGCTAAAGCTTCAACTGTGGTTCGTAAGAGTTATACTAGAATACCTACACCCCCTGAGCAAATTAAAGTTGAACCTAGTATTGCTATGGTTAAAGATCTCTTGGTTGATAATATTGATGGGTGTAACACCCCTAGTGGTTAGCCACAGTAATCCCATTTTGATTATGCCATGTCATCATGATCAACAGTGCTTAATCATCATTAGTATCATATCTCTTTTCAAATTCAAATTCAATTGGAAATTAAACTAAAAGTGAAAATAAAAGTTGTTCAAATTTGAAAACTAAATTGTTCATTAAATGGTAAATAATTCAGAGACAATTCTAAAATTGTAATAAACATTTGCTAAATTAATTAAGTGACTCTAACAGCAACAGAACAGAAGTATTTGATCCATTTATAATTTAATAAAATCCAAATGAAATCATGTGGGCTAAAAACATTTTTATATCAGTGTCAGATTATGCACTGTAAATAATTGAGCAAGTCTCATATTTTACAAAAGTCTTTTGGAATAAAAATAAAAGACAAAACAGAAAAGGAAAATAAAAAATAGTGAAAAGAAACCTCCCCCCCCCCCCCCGACTGGGCCAAGCCCAGCTAGCCTCAGCCAACCAGGCCGGCCCAGCAGCCCCTGGCTATACACCCCCCTGAGACCCCGAACCCTAGCCCATCACCCACTTCCCCCTCCCCCACTCCCTCGATCCCCCTCGCTTCCCCCCCTGACCCGGCGGCCGCCCGTCGCCGCCCCGGTGCCTCGCCGACGGCCGCCCCCGCCGCCACGCCGGTCTGCCTCGCCTCCTCCTCCCCACACCTACGCCACCTCGTCGCCCCCGTCGCCGGCCAGCCTCGACTCGGCCCTCAACGTGAGCTTCCCCTGCCGCCGCCTCTGCTCGCCCCCCCTTGCGCCTTGGTCACCGGCCGCCGCACGTGCCACCACGCGCCCGGGCGCGCGCTCGTCCACGCCCTGGCCTCGCCTCCGCCTCGCCGTGCGCATACGCGACGCGCCGCTGCGCCTCGCTGTGGCTCGCCGCAGCCATTTTGCTCCGCCACCCGCACGCCGCCCGGCACCTCGCGGCGTCGCCCTGTTCCGCCCCGAGGCCCCGTGCCCGGCCTCGCCCCTTTGCCGCCACTCGCTGGCTGCGCCTGTGCGCGCGCCCCTGCCTCGCCTAGCCATGCACCGCCGCGCCCGTGACCCCCCTGGTCCCGCGGCCTGCACCGCGCGCTCGCGCACACCGCTCCGCGCCCTCCCTCGCTGCTCCTCGCACATCGCCTCCCGCCGCTAGCTGCCAGCCTCGCTGTGGCCGCCGGCGCACTCCGGCGCCCGCGCCCCCCCCCCCGGGTGTCCTCCTTTTCATGTTCAACTTGTCACCGTCCCCCGTAACCTCTTTTCTTACTTCATCTTACCTTTTTTCCTCCTCCGTTTTTCTCCCCTGCTCGTCGCGGCGCTCGGCGGATGCCCCGCCCCGCGCCCGGTAGCCCGCCCCATTAGGCCTATGGGCCACTTACACGTGGGGCCCAACCCCATTTTCCTGTGAATTAAAAAAAAGAGAGAAAAGAAAAAGTAAAATGAATTTAAAATAAATAAATTAAATATTAATTGATTAACCTAATTAACTCTGATTAATTAAGACTAATTAAGTTTAATTACCTTAATGTTTAATTAGCTAACAGAGGCTGACATATGGGCCCCACATGTCAGGTTGACTTCTGACGTCATGATGACGTCAGCATACACTGTTTCGGATAATTCTAATTTAATTAATTAAATAAATTTCAGAAATTAATAAAAACTTTAGAAAATCATATAAAATAATCCGTAACTCCGATCGAAAAACTTTGTACATGAAAGTTGCTCAGAACGATGAGACGAATCCGAATACACGGTCTGTTCGTCCGTCACACGTCCCTAACTATCCGAACATGCAACCGTCCCTCTCCGGTCATCTGTCTGACAAATGTCCGGAACCGGGAAGACATTCCCGGATGGATTCCCCCTTCCTCGGTGACGTGCAACCATACGTTAGGACACACCCGGCACTGTACATCGTCATGTCGTACTTTGTGTTGTTCATGTTTGCTGTGTATTTATACTGTTTCCTCCCCCTCTTCTCTCTCGGTAGCCCCCGACACCGACGTCGTCCCCGAGTTCGACGCAGCTCCGGAGACCGGAGACACTATTGACAACCTTGCCCTTGCCGCCGAGCAACCAGGCAAGCCCCCTCCCCCCTTGAGCATACCTATATCACCCATTCTAATTTCTCATGCTTGCATTAGAATTGCTACTGCTACTGCTTTACCTATTCTGATGCATAGCCTGTTTATTGTAACCTGCTGTTGATAATTACCTGCATATCCCAAACTGCTTAGTATAGGCTGGGTAGAGACCTATCAGTGACCCCACTTATACCGACTGCCCCGCTGGATTATCAGAAGACCCGATCAACGGGAATTGAAGACCAGGCCCCGACACCGCACATCACCCCCCCCCCCCCTTAGTTGTAACGACACTGCAGCGTTACTATCGAGTGCCGAGGGTGAAACCTCTTGTAGCACTTCTGATGTTAACTCTGTAGAGTAGCTATTTGGTCGTGGTCATCGAGGGTGATTCCTCCTTCACCGCTTCCGATAACGACACCGTCGTACAACACCTCAAGTGTGAACCCAGCGAGGGTGATTCCTCCGAGTTCACCTTGACGGATACATCGAGTAGGAATCCAACGAGGGTGATACCTCGGATTCCCCTGATGTTATGGACACACGAATACTTGGACTTTACACTGTTAATTGGATAGGCGGGTCGACCCTGAGGGGTACCCGCGTGCGCCTGAGAGGCGAGTGTTGTGAAGACGGGTGCCTGTATGGTGCCCGAGTGATGAATACGAGGCGCGGCTGGGCATTCTTAACCCTTGCAGCAAGTCCTCGAGATGGGGCGACGGGGTCACATCTATGAATACGAGGCGCGGCCGGGCATTCTTAACCCTTGCAGCAAGTCCTCAAGACGGGGCGACGGGGTCACATCTTTCGTGAGTCTCTGCTCGTTACCGCAAGCCCTAGTCCATTAATGATTTGGATATTTGATCTGAGCAGGCCTCTGGCCTGATAGCACTAACCATCACGTGGGCATAGTATGGGCGTTCTGCATCGTATGCATCAGCCGAAAGCTCTGTCAGATGTCCAGTTCAGCATGGCGGCACGGTCGGATCGTGTCGGCCACCCGAGGCGATGCTGGTATCCACCCTGCTCGCAATGACCCGAAGTGCACAGGGCGACGGCCCAAGACCCCTGAGTGCTTAGGATGTAGACCGGCGGGGACCTCTATGCTGAGCTCTAGGTAGGGCTGCGATGTGTCGTTTGGCCAAGGCCGGGCATGACCCAGGAAAGTGTGTCCGGCCGGAGTTAATCGAGCGTGTTGGGTAAGTTGGTGCACCCCTGCAGGGAAGAAAACATCTATCGATATCCTGTCCTACGGTAACGGACACTCGGAGTTGTATCTTGATTGATACAATTTAGAACTAGATACTTGGATACTATGGCTCTGGGATTGCTTCTCGCAGGGAGTCGAGAAGGGATCTCAGGACGAGGTTGATGACTGTATGGCTCTGGGATTGCTTTCTCGCAGGGAGTCGAGAGAGGATCTCTGGGTGAGGTTGAGACTTAATGATACTGCTACACTATATTGTACTATCTACGCTCTTCTAATGCTGCAAGACCGCTGAAGATGCTAGTCTTCGATAGGACTAGGCTTTCCTCTCTATTCTGGCATTTCTGCAGCCCAGTCCACATATACAGCCTCTCTTTGAAAATGTTGCATATGTAGTGTAGATCCTTGCTTGCTGAGTACTTCTGAGTACTCACGGTTGCTTTGTTTTCCTTTTCTCCCCATATCAGTTTGTCGTGACCAGATGACGGAGCCCCCTGAGACAGATGCCCCGTCGATCGACTACTACTACTACGCAGAGGATGGATACTACTACGAGTTGACTGACGACCAGGAGTAGGTTCGGAGGGTCCCAGGCAGGAGGCCTACGCCTTTCGATCGTAGTGTTTTATTTTGCCCCACCTTTCTAAAGGCCCTTCTGTTTCTCTTTTAATATATGTACTCAGATATCTGATGCTTCCGCTGACGCTTGTTCGCAAGCTTATGTATTCGAGCCCTCGAGGCCCCTGGCATGTAATATAAAGCTTGTATGACTTTATTTATGTTTTAGAGTTGTGTTGTGATATCTTCCCGTGAGTCCTTAGGCTTGATCGTGTGCATTGGCGTGTATGATTAGTGCACGATTGGGCCTGGGGCGTCACAAGTTGGTATCAGAGCCGACTGCCTCTTGGAATCCCCCTTTCCAACTCCTTGGCCGAAGTTAAGTCTAGTAACCGAAAACTGTTTTACTAACTTGGCTGTGTGGCTTATGGGCCCAAGTCGCCAATTGGGTGGTATTAGGATCTTTTACTCCTCGACCTTTACTCTGGGACTCTGACCTCTCTTCTATTCGTGTTAAAAATTTTACTAACTCCAACATTAGGTTCTCGTAATCACATCCACCCGGTGTTCTGAAATTTCCCCCCTTTCTTCAAGATTTTGGGCCAGGTTCTGCTTGCAGGATCCTTTTATCGAGGGCACCCTGTGTTTCACTTGCAGATTCCTCGCCCCAATAGTTTTCTCCAATGTTGATGTAGCCTTTGCTATGTCTCGTTGTGTACTTCCCTACCGCGTGCCTGTGCGCCGCCTAGATGTCTAGCCTTCCCCTTTCAGCTGTCGTATTGCCGGATTGTAATCGAGGCTATGTGCGGATTCGAATGTCTGGCGCGAATATGATGAAGTATCTATTGCACCTCCTTCTGTTGTGCGTGTTACTTCATGAATCATTCCATACACCTGCAGTTCTTCTTGCTAAACTGCCCCTGTTGATTTGGCAGGATGGCTGACGATCCTCCACCTCCACCCTATATTGCCGCCATGATGCAGCAGTTTGAACTCAACCGTCAGCAGTTTGAGCTCAACCGTTAGTTTATGACCGGAGTATTGGCTCAATTCCCAACTCAGAATGCTTAGCAACAGAATGCTCCAATAACTCTGCCAGAATTTGTGCACCTCAGTCCATCCGTTTTCCGCAACTCCACCAATCCTATGGATGCTGATGATTGGCTTCGTGACATCCTGTTTGAGATGGAGTCAGCTAATGTTGCCCCTGACAGTCACGTCACCTTTGCGACATTCCACTTAAAGGGTCCAGCTGCTCAATGGTGGCAAAGCCACAAGGCTATGTTGCCTGCAGAGACTGTAACCACTTGGCAGGAATTTCAGTCAGCTTTTCGTGCACGGTACATTCCTCAAGGTCTGATGGACCAGAAGAAGCAGGAGTTCTGCAAACTCTCACAGGGCACAATGACTGTGGATGAATATCAGAGGAAATTTCTCGAATTATCCCGCTATGCTGAAGATGACGTTGACACTGACACTCGCAAGCAGGAGAAATTCCGTGAAGGACTATGTACTGATATAAAACTTGCACTTGCTGTCCTTGATTTTGCAGACTTCGCAATGCTTGTCAGCAAATCTTTCCAAATTGAAACAGCTCTGACTGAGTACCAGGATCGCTCAAGCGCACTCATGAAGCTGGCTCATCCTCGGGTCAGCCTGTTCAGAAGCGTCGAGTGTGGATCCCGCACAATGTTCATCACCGACCTGCTCCAACACCAAGGCCGTCTTATGTTGCACCTCGTCTGCCTTCACCGCCGAGACAGCTTACGGTTCATGATGGACCGCCTGATGCTATATATGGCTTCTCCTCAAGTTGCGCCACGTCCTCCTAATGGTCGTAAGAAGAATTGTCGAAACCGCCGATTCAGAAACCGTAATACCATACCGTCTGCTGTTGTACTTGGCTATGCCAATCACGTCAATGCTGAAAAGGCTCAGAAGGAACCGACTATCATGCTGGGAACACTCTCTGTGAATTCAGTACCGGCCTCTATTCTCTTCGATTCAGGAGCATCGCATGCTTTTGTGTCCCAACAATTTGCTCAGTCACATGAGTTATACTTGGAAGAATTACCCACTCCTCTAATGGTTCAGTCCCCGAGATCCAAGTGGCAAACCACAATGCTAAGCCCTCACAACTACATCGAGATTGGAGGTCTACCTTTTCCGGTTTCTCTCATTGTACTTGGACCTTCCGACATAGACATTATTCTTGGTATGGACTGGTTGACAGCCCATAATGCTTTGATTGACTGTGCTACTAAGGCAGTCCAGCTCACACACCCTTCTGGTCAGGTGATCAATTACTCAGCCCGAATAGCTCAAGATGCTGAAAGCCAGATATATGTTCTGAATGCATTGAATGCTTCACCTCTTGAAGGCATCGAGAACGTTCTAGTTGTTCGTGATTTTCAAGATGTATTTCCAGAAGAACTTCTAGGAATACCCCCTGCTAGAGCTGTCGAGTTTGTCATCGACTTGAAGCCTGGCACTACCCCTATTGCGAAGCGTCCTTATAAAATGCCTCCGCACCACCTTCTTGAACTTAAGGAAGAAATCGACACGTCACTTAAGAAAGGTTTCATCCGCCCCAGTTCCTCCGCTTGGGGAGCACCTTCACTCTTCGTTAAGAAGAAGGATGGAACTAACCGATTGGTTCAGGATTATCGGCCCATTAACCAAGCCACCATCCAGAACAAATATCCACTTCCTCGGATCAATGATTTGTATGATCAACTTGCTGGATCATCGGTATTCTCTAAACTTGATTTGAGGTTGGGTTATCATCAGATCCGTGTTCGTGAAGAGGATATTCCCAAGACTACGTTTGTTACTCGCTATGGCTCCTACGAGTACACTGTCATGTCATTTGGCTTAACAAATGCTCCAGCCACATTCTCCCGTCTGATGAATTATATCTTCATGGATTACCTCGACAAGTTCGTCGTGGTTTATCTAGATGATATTCTGGTATATTCGAAGAATAAGGAAGAACATGCCGAACACCTCCGTCTTGTACTGGAAAGGCTCCGAGAACACCAGTTGTATGCCAAGTATTCCAAATGTGAATTCTGGCTTTCTGAAGTAACTTACCTTGGTCATGTGATTTCCAAGGATGGAATTGCTGTTAACCCAGAACGAGTTCAGGCTATTCTTGACTGGACACCTCCGAAGAACGTCAAGCAAGTGAGAAGTTTTCTTGGCCTTGCAAGCTATTACCATCGATTTGTCGAGAACTTTTCTAAGATTGCTAAGCCTTTGACTGATCTGCTTCACAAGGGCATTAAGTTTGAATGGACAGAAAAATGTCAGGAAAGTTTTCAAACACTCAAAGACAAGCTGACATCTGCCCCAGTACTATCTCCTCCAGATACCCGCAAAGACTTTGTGATTTATTGTGACGCATCCCGTGAAGGATTAGGCTGTGTCCTAATGCAAGAGCGTAAAGTGCTTGCTTATGGCTCTCGTCAGTTGCGCCCACATGAAGAGAATTATCCGGTACATGATTTAGAACTAGCTGCTGTCATCTATGCATTGCAGTTGTGGCGACATTACCTTCTTGGTAATCGTTGCGAGATATACACGGATCATAAAAGTCTGAAGTACTTGTTCACTCAACCATCTCTAAACCTCCGTCAGCAAAGATGGATGGAGGCCATTGCGGACTATGATTTGGGTATTTCTTATACCCCTGGCAAGGCTAACGTGATGGCTGATGCCTTAAGCCGCAAGTCCTATTGCGACAACCTCATGGTTAGGCGAGCTCAACCTCGTCTTTATGAAGAACTGCGCAAGCTGAATCTGCGTATTGTTCCACAGGGATCTCTTAATAACCTTGTGATACAACCAGATCTTGAGAAAGCTGTTAAGAATGCACAAGCTAAAGATGCTGAAATTGATCTAATGAAGAAAGACCTTCACCTTGTAAAGTACAGGGATTTCTCGCTGTCTGAAGATGGAACCTTGTATTTCAGAAACCGCATTGTGGTACCTCGCTTCGAACTCATGACAGACAAGGTCATGAAGGAGGCACATGATACCCCGCTGTCTATTCATCTGGGTAGCACCAAGATGTATCGTGATCTCCGTCAAAGGTACTGGTGGTCTAAAATGAAGCAGGATATTGCTCGATATGTAGCTGAATGTGATGTGTGTCGTCGCGTTAAAGCAGAACATCAGAAACCAGCTGGAATTCTGCAACCACTTCCTATTCCTCTATGGAAATGGGATAAGGTTCAGATGGATTTCGTTACAGGACTTCCCAGGTCACAAAAGGGTCACGATGCTATTCTTGTCGTCGTCGACCAACTCTCTAAAGTTGCACACTTTCTGCGTGTCAAAGAGACGATCACTGCTAGTCAGTTAGCAGAGTTATATATCTCCAGAATCGTATCACTCCACGGTATTCCGAAGGAGATTAGTTCGGACCGTGGTGGTCTTTTCACCTCAAAGTTCTGGGAAAGCTTCCAGGAAGCTATGGGAACTCATATTACCTGAAGTTTAGCTTATCACCCCCAATCCCAAGGCCAGGTCGAACGAGTAAATCAAGTACTTGAAGACATGCTACGAGCTTGTGTTATTTCTTTCGGTAAGAAGTGGGAAGAGTCCCTTCCTTACGCCAAGTTCTCTTATAACAACAGCTATCAAGCCAGCTTGAAAATGGCCCCCTTCGATGTTCTATATGGACGTAAGTGCCGAACCCCTCTGAATTGGTCAGAAACTGGGGAACAACCGCTCGTGGGTCCGGATATTATCCAACACGCCGAAGAACAAGTCCGTATCGTTCGAGAAAATCTCAAGGCGGCTCAGGACCGCCAGAAGAGCAACTATGATCGCAAACGATGGGGTTTGACTTATCAACCTGGTGATCAAGCTTATCTGCGAGTCACTCCTATGAAGGGCACTCACCGTTTTGGAATCAAGGGCAAGCTAGCTCCACGCTACATTGGTCCTTTCCGCATAATTGCAAGACGTGGTCAGGTGGCGTATAAATTGGAGTTGCCGCCGCAATTCTCTCATATCCACGACGTATTTCATGTGTCGCAACTTCGTAAATGCTTCAAGGAATCTCCGCACCGAGCTGTGGATCACAAAATGCTCGAATTGCATGATGATCTTTCTTATAAGGAGCATCCGATCCACATTCTCGATGAAGCTGAACGTCGGACCCGTCAAAAGGTTACCAAGTTCCTCAAAGTGAAGTGGTCAAATCATACTGAAGATGAAGCCACTTGGGAACGCGAGGATAATCTTCGTGCGGAATACCCCGAACTTTTTCCTTCTACCTCTTAATTCTCGGGACGAGAATTCTTATTAGTGGAGGAGATTTGTAACACCCCTAGTGGTTAGCCATAGTAATCCCATTTTGATTATGCCATGTCATCATGATCAACAGTGCTTAATCATCATTAGTATCATATCTCTTTTCAAATTCAAATTCAATTGGAAATTAAACTAAAAGTGAAAATAAAAGTTGTTCAAATTTGAAAACTAAATTGTTCATTAAATGGTAAATAATTCAGAGACAATTCTAAAATTGTAATAAACATTTGCTAAATTAATTAAGTGACTCTAACAGCAACAGAACAGAAGTATTTGATCCATTTATAATTTAATAAAATCCAAATGAAATCATGTGGGCTAAAAACCTTTTTATATCAGTGTCAAATAATGCACTGTAAATAATTGAGCAAGTCTCATATTTTACAAAAGTCTTTTGGAATAAAAATAAAAGACAAAACAGAAAAGGAAAATAAATATAAAAAAAGTAAAAAGAAACCCCCCCCTCGACTGGGCCAAACCCAGCTGGCCTCAGCCAACCAGGCCGGCCCAGCAGCCCCTGGCTATACACCCCCCCTGAGACCCCGAACCCTAGCCCATCGCCCACTTCCCCCCCACTCCCTCGCTTCCCCCCCCCGACCCGCGGCCGCCCTCGCCGCCCGGTGCTCGCCGACGGCCGCCCTGCCGCCATGCTGGTCTGCCTCGCCTCCTCCTCCCCACACCTCGCCACCTCCTCGCCCCCGTCGCCGCCACTCGACTCGCCCCTCAACTGAGCTTCCCCTGCCGCCCGCCTCTGCCGCCCCCCCTTGCGCCTTGGTCACCGCCGCCGCACGCGCCACCACGCGCCCGGGCGCGCGCGTGTCCGCGCCCTGGCCTCACCTCCCCTCGCCGTGCCATAGCGCCGCGCCGCTGCGCCCCGCTGCGGCTCGCCGCAGCCGTTTTGCTCCGCACCCCGCACGCCGCCCGCTCCTCGCGGCGTCGCCCTGTTCCGCCCCGAGGCCCCGTGCCCGGCCTCGCCCCTCTGTCGCCGCTCGCTGGCTGCCCTGTGCGCGCGCCCCTGCCCCGCCTACCACGCACCGCCGCGCCCGTGACCCCCCTGGTCCCGCGCCCTCCCTCGCTGCTCCTCGCCATCCCTCCCCCCTAGCTGCCACCCTCGCTGTGGCCGCCGTCCACTCCGGCGCCCGCGCCCCCCCCCCCCCCCCCCCCCCCCCTTTTTCCTGCTCGCCGCGGCGCTCGGCGGATGCCCCACCCCGCGCCCGGTAGCCCGCCCCATTAGGCCTATGGGCCACTTACACGTGGGGCCCAGCCCCCTTTTCCTGTGAATTAAAAAAAAGAGAAAAGAAAAAGTAAAATGAATTTAAAATAAATAAATTAAATATTAATTGATTAACCTAATTAACTCTGATTAATTAAGACTAATTAAGTTTAATTAACTTAATGTTTAATTAAGCTAATTAACTACTGTTAATTAGCTAACAGAGGCTGACATGTGGGCCCCACATGTCAGGTTGACTGCTGACGTCATGCTGACGTCATGATGACGTCAGCATACACTGTTTCGGATAATTCTAATTTAATTAATTAAATAAATTCCAGAAATTAATAAAAAAATTTAGAAAATCATATAAAATAATCCGTAACTCCGATCGAAAAACTTTGTCCATGAAACTTGCTCAGAACGATGAGACGAATCCGAATACACGGTTTGTTCGTCCGTCACACGTCCCTAATTATCCGAACATGCAACCGTCCCTCTCCGGTCATCTGTCTGACAAATGTCCGGAACCGGGAAGACATTCCCGGATGGATTCCCCCTTCCTCGGTGACGTGCAACCATACGTTAGGACACACCCGGCACTGCACATCGTCATGTCATACTTTGTGTTGTTCATGTTTGCTGTGTATTTATACTGTTTCCTCCCCCTCTTCTCTCTCGGTAGCCCCCGACACCGACGTCGTCCCCGAGTTCGACGCAGCTCCGGAGACCGGAGACACTATTGACAACCTTGCCCTTGCCGCCGAGCAACCAGGCAAGCCCCCCCCCCCCCTTGAGCATACCGATATCGCCCATTCTAATTTCTCATGCTTGCATTAGAATTGCTACTGCTACTGCTTTACCTATTCTGATGCATAACCTGTTTATTGTAACCTGCTGTTGATAATTACCTGCATATCCTAAACTGCTTAGTATAGGTTGGGTAGAGACCTATCAGTGACCCCACTTATCCCGACTGCCCCGCTGGATTATCAGAAGACCCGATCAACGGGAATTGAAGACCAGGCCCCGACACCGCACATCACCCCCCCCCCCTTAGTTGTAACGACACTGCAGCGTTACTATCGAGTGCCGAGGGTGAAACCTCTTGTAGCACTTCTGATGTTAACTCTGTAGAGTAGCTATTGGGTCGTGGTCATCGAGGGTGATTCCTCCTTCACCGCTTCCGATAACGACACCGACGTACAACACCTCAAGTGTGAACCCAGCGAGGGTGATTCCTCCGAGTTCACCTTGATGGATACATCGAGTAGGAATCCAACGAGGGTGATACCTCGGATTCCCCTGATGTTATGGACACACGGATACTTGGACTTTACACTGTTAATTGGATAGGCGGGTCGACCCTGAGGGGTACCCGCGTGCGCCTGAGAGGCGAGTGTTGTGAAGACGGGTGCCTGTATGGTGCCTGAGTGATGAATACGACGCGCGGCCGGCATTCTTAACCCTTGCAGCAAGTCCTCGAGACGGGGCGACGGGGTCACATCTATGAATACGAGGCGCGGCCGGGCATTCTTAACCCTTGCAGCAAGTCCTCGAGACGGGGCGACGGGGTCACATCTTTCGTGAGTCTCTGCTCGTTACCGCAAGCCCTAGTCCATTAACGATTTGGATATTTGATCCGAGCAGGCCTCTGGCCTGATAGCACTAACCATCACGTGGGCATAGTATGGGCGTTCTGCATCGTATGCATCAGCCGAAAGCTCTGTCAGACGTCCAGTTCAGCATGGCGGCACGGTCGGATCGTGTCGGCCACCCGAGGTGATGCTGGTATCCACCCTGCTCGCAACGACCCAGAGTGCACAGGGCGACGGCCCAAGACCCCTAAGTGCTTAGGATGTAGACCAGCGGGGACCTCTCTGCTGAGCTCTAGGTAGGGTTGCGATGTGTCGTTTGGCCGAGGCCGGGCATGACCCAGGAAAGTGTGTCCGGCCGGAGTTAATCGAGTGTGTTGGGTAAGTTGGTGCACCCCTGCAGGGAAGAAAACATCTATCGATAGCCTGTCCTACGGTAACGGACACTCGGAGTTGTTTCCTGATTGATACAATTTAGAACTAGATACTTGGATACTATGGCTCTGGGATTGCTTCTCGCAGGGAGTCAAGAAGGGATCTCAGGACGAGGTTGATGAATGTATGGCTCTAGGATTGCTTTCTCGCAGGGAGTCGAGAGAGGATCTCTGGGTGAGGTTGAGACTTAATGATACTGCTACACTATATTGTACTGTCTACGCTCTTCTAATGCTGCAAGACCGCTGAAGATGCTAGTCTTCGATAGGACTAGGCTCTCCTCTCTATTCTGGCATTTCTGCAGCCCAGTCCACATATACAGCCTCTCTTTGAAAATGTTGCATATGTAGTGTAGATCCTTGCTTGCTGAGTACTTCTGAGTACTCACGGTTGCTTTGTTTTCCTTTTCTCCCCATATCAGTTTGTCGTGACCAGATGACGGAGCCCCCTGAGACAGATGCCCCGTCGATCGACTACTACTACTACCCAGAGGATGGATACTACTACGAGTTGACTGACGACCAGGAGTAGGTTCGGAGGGTCCCAGGCAGGAGGCCTACGCCTTTCGATCATAGTGTTTTATTTTGCCCCGCCTTTCTAAAGGCCCTTCTGTTTCTCTTTTAATATCTGTACTCAGATATCTAATGCTTCCGCTGACGCTTGTTCGCAAGCTTATGTATTCGAGCCCTCGAGGCCCCTGGCATGTAATATAAAGCTTGTATGACTTTATTTATGTTTTAGAGTTGTGTTGTGATATCTTCCCGTGAGTCCTTAGGCTTGATCGTGTGCATTGGCGTGTATGATTAGTGCACGATTGGGCCGGAGGCGTCACAATGGGCATGTTATTTATTTCTGTGATGAAGCTGCTAGAATTGCTAAACCCGATAGTAAAGATAAACATAGACCCATTGTTGGCATGCCTGTTGTTTCAGTTAAAATAGGAGATCATTGTTATCATGGCTTATGTGATATGGGTGCTAGTGTGAGTGCAATTCCTTTTTCCTTATATAAAGAAATTATGAATGATATTGCACCTGCTGAGATAGAAGATATTGATGTTACTATTAAGCTTGCCAATAGAGATACTATTTCACCAATTGGGATTGTTAGAGATGTTGAAGTCTTGTGTGGGAAAATAAAATACCCTACTGATTTTCTTGTTCTTGCTTCCCCACAAGATGACTTTTGTCCCATTATATTTGGTAGACCTTTCTTGAACACTGTTAATGCTAAGATAGATTGCGAGAAAGATATTGTTACTGTCGGTTTAGGAGATATGTCTCATGATTTTAATTTCTCTAAATTTCGTAGACAACCCCATGATAAAGAATTGCCTAGTAAGGATGAAATTATTGGTCTTGCTTCTATTACCGTGCCTCCTACTGATCCCTTAGAACAATATTTGCTAGACCATGAAAATGATATGTTTATGAATGAAAGAAGGGAAATAGATGAGATATTCTTTAATCAAGGGCCTATTTTGAAACACAATTTGCCTGTTGAAATCCTTGGGGATCCTCCTCCACCCAAGGGTGATCCCATGTTTGAGCTTAAACAATTACCATATACTTTGAAATATGCTTATCTCGATGAAAAGAAGATATATCCTGTTATTATTAGTGCTAACCTTTCAGAGCATGAAGAAAAGAAATTATTGAAAACTCTGAGGAAGCACCGAGCCGCTATTGGATATACTCTTGATGATCTTAAGGGCATTAGTCCCACTCTATGTCAGCACAAAATCAATTTGGAGAAAGATGTTAAACCAGTTGTTGATCACCAACGGTGGTTAAATCCTAAGATGAAAGAAGTGGTAAGAAATGAAATACTAAAGCTTCTGGAAGCAGGTATAATTTATCCTATTGCTGATAGTCAGTGGGTAAGTCTTGTTCATTGTGTCCCTAAGAAGGGAGGTATTACTGTTGTTCCTAATGATAAGAATGAATTGATTCCACAAAGAATTGTTACAGGTTATAGAATGGTAATTGATTTTTGCAAATTAAATAAAGCTACTAGGAAAGATCATTACCCTCTACCTTTTATTGATCAAATGCTAGAAAGACTATCCAAACATACACATTTTGCTTTCTAGATGGTTATTCTGGTTTTTCTCCAATACCTGTGTCAAAAGATGATCAGGAAAAGACCACTTTTACTTGCCCTTTCGGTACCTTTGCTTATAGATGTATGCCTTTTGGTTTATGCAATGCACCTGCTACCTTTCAAAGATGTATGACTGCTATATTCTCTGATTTTTGTGAAAAGATTGTTGAGGTTTTCATGGATGATTTCTCCGTTTACGGAACTTCTTTTGATGATTGCTTAAGCAACCTTGATCGAGTTTTGCAGAGATGTGAAGAAACTAATCTTGTCTTGAATTGGGAGAAGTGCCACTTTATGGTTAATGAAGGTATTGTTTTGGGGCATAAAATTTCTGAAAGAGGTATTGAAGTTGATAAAGCTAAAGTAGATGCTATTGAAAAGATGCATTGTCCTAAAGATATCAAAGGTATAAGAAGTTTCCTTGGTCATGCTGGTTTCTATAGGAGGTTTATTAAAGACTTCTCTAAAATTTCTAGGCCTCTCACTAATCTTTTGCAAAAAGATGTTCCTTTTGTTTTTAATGATGATTGTGTAGAAGCATTTGAAATACTTAAGAAAGCCTTGATCTCTGCACCTATTGTTCAGCCGCCTGATTGGAATTTACCCTTTGAAATTATGTGTGATGCTAGTGATTATGATGTTGGTGCTGTTCTAGGGCAAAGAGTCGATAAGAAATTGAATGTTATTCATTATGCTAGTAAAACTCTAGACAGTGCCCAGAGAAATTGTGCTACTACTGAAAAAGAATTTTTAGCAGTTGTCTTTGCTTGTGATAAGTTCAGATCTTATATTGTTGATTCCAAAGTAACTATTCACACTGATCATGCTGCTATTAAATATCTTATGGAAAAGAAAGATGCTAAACCTAGACTTATTAGATGGGTTCTCTTGTTACAAGAATTTGATTTGCATATCATTGATAGAAAGGGAGCTGAGAACCCCGTTGCAGACAACTTGTCTAGGTTAGAAAATGTTCTTGATGACCCACTGCCTATTGATGATAGATTTCTTGATGAACAATTAGCTGTCGTAAATGCTTCTCGTAATACTCCATGGTATGCTGATTATGCTAACTACATTGTTGCTAAATTTATACCACCTAGTTTCACATACTAGCAAAAGAAAAAGTTTTTCTATGATTTAAGACATTACTTTTGGGATGACCCACACCTTTATAAAGAAGGAGTAGATGGTGTTATTAGACATTGTGTACCTGAGCATGAACAGGAATAGATCCTACGCAAGTGCCACTCTGAGTCTTACGGTGGACACCACGCTGGAGATAGAACTGCACATAAGGTATTGCAATCCGGTTTTTATTGGCCTACTCTCTTCAAGGATGCTCGTAAGTTCGTCTTGTCTTGTGATGAATGCCATAGAATTGGTAATATTAGTAGACGTCAGGAAATGCCTATGAATTATTCACTTGTTATTGAACCATTTGATGTTTGGGGCTTTGATTATATGGGACATTTTCCTTCCTCTAATGGGTATACACATATTTTAGTTGCTGCTGATTACGTTACTAAGTGGGTAGAAGCTATTCCAGCTAGTAGTGCTGATCATAACACTTCTATTAAAATGCTTAAAGAAGTTATTTTTCTGAGGTTTGGAGTCCCTAGATATTTAATGACTGATGGTGGTTCACATTTCGTTCCGGTGCCATAAAAATCAACAACGCCGAAGGCACAAATCCGAAGGTGGTAAACGGACAAAGAATCAAACATTATATCTCAGGTACTCCCATAAATGTAGAGACCAATGTAATTGATACCGTAACACCGAAGGAGTACATAAGGAACACTTTCCAGAACGTTTCAGACTCCGAAAAGGAATAGGTATGTGGTACGATAAGTAAACCGACTCCAAAACATTTCCAATGATAATATTTCTCCGTTTTGGAATATTTAAAAAATTAGGAAAATTAAAAGTAGTCCGAAAGAGACACGAGGCGACCACAAGGGTGGAGGGCTTGCCCTACCACCCTGGGCGCGCCCCTGACCTTGTGGCCACCTCGTGTGCCCTCCGGACTCCGTTTTCTTGCACAATACTTCTTTTGGTCGGTAAAAATTCATTATATAATCTCCCAAAGGTTTTGATCACCGTACCATGGCAAAATCCCCTATTTTCGTTTTGAGCTATTTCTGTAGCAGTTTTGGAGTAAGAAGTCATCCCAAGATTCAGAGGGAGAGAGCTATGTAGCTGATTACATTACAGACCCCAAGGTTTATGGGGATGTGGAGCATTATGGTTGGACCACGGAGGAAGAAGAGGACTATGACCGGAAAGGAAAAGAAGAGACAAGTTCCGATGAGGAGGAAGTCCCACTACCCCAACCTGGGGACATGCACGTGGAGTTCAAAAAGTCAAGTCTTCCTAATAAAGCAAAGATACCTAAGATCGAGTTTATCCCTTTTCGTCTCTTGCAGGAAAACAAACAGGAACTATGTAAAAATATATTAAGGCTTGAGCAGGAGATTGATGAATTAAGGGAGGAAAATGCTATCCTCAAGCACAAGCTGAGAAGGAAGGATACAACATCATCAACTCCAACATCATCACCTCCGAAGAAAGTGACATAAATACATGGGTATGGGCACTCCCCTTGGCAACTGCCAAGCTTGGGGGAGGTGCCCCTGTATCGTATCACCATCACACCTTTACTTTTATCGTTTTTCTTAGCTTGATCCTTTTGTTTATATCTTGATCTAGTAGAATAAAGTTTTAGTATGATCTAGCTTTGAGTTTTGTTTTGATCTTTATCTATGTAATCGAGTCCGTGAGTTATATAATAAAGAGTAGTTTTGAGTTGAGGGCTTTGTTTTCTTGCTATGATCTTGAGGGAATAAAATAATAAAAAGAAATAAAAAGATCATATATTGATCTTATGGAGAGTAATGACTTCACATATAAAGAGTATGATGAATAAAATTTGTTGGGAGTTGACAAACATAGTTTTGGTCATTGTTGCAATTAATAGGAAGTAATAAAGAAAGAGAGGCTTCACATATAAATATACTATCTTGGATATCTTTTGTAGTTGTGAGCACTCATTAAAATATGACATGCTAAAAAGTTGATGTTGGACAAGGAAGACAACATAAATGGGTTATGTTTTCTTATATCCGAATAGAAGTTATATTGTCATGGATCCTCCAACATGTTGAGCTTGCCTTTCCCTCTCATGCTAGCCAAATTCTTTGCACCAAGTAGAGATACTACTTGTGCTTCCAAACATCCCTAAACCCAGTTTTGCCATGAGAGTCCACCATACCTACCTACGGATTGAGTAAGATCCTTCAACTAAGTTGTCATCGGTGCAAGCAATAAAAATCGCTCTCTAAATATGTATGATCTATTAGTGTGAAGAAAATAAGCTTTATACGAACTTGTGATATGGAAGAAATAAAAGCGACGGACTGCATAATAAAGTTCTTTATCAGAAGTGGCAATATAAAGTGACGTTCTTTTGCATTAAGATTTTGTGCATCCAACCATAAAAGCGCATGACAACCTCTGCTTCCCTCTGCGAAGGGCCTATCTTTTACTTTTATCTTCTACCCTTATACAAGTGTCATGGTGATCTTTGATAACCCACAAGTATAGGGGATCAGTTGTAGCCTTTCTTGATAAATAAGAGTGTCAAACCCAACGAGGAGCTAAAGGTAGAACAAATATTCCCTCAAGTTCTATCGACCACCGATACAACTCTACGCACACTTAACGTTCGCTTTACCTAGAACACTAGAAGTACTTTGTAGGTGTGATAGGATAAGTTTGCAAGATAATAAAGAGCACGTAAATAAAAACTAGGGGCTTTTTAGATAAAGAAGCAACTAAATTAGTTTTAGTAGAGAGCTTTTTGTCACAAGAAAGTTATTTGTCCCTAGGCAATCGATAACTAGACCGGTAATCACTATTGCAATTTTATATGAGGGAGAGGCATAAGCTAACATACTTTCTCTCCTTGGATCATATGCACTTATGATTGGAACTCTAGCAAACATCCGTAATTACTAAAGATCATTAAGGTAAAACCCAACCATAGCATTAAGTATCAAGTCCTCTTTACTCCCATACGCCATAACCCACTTATCCGTGTTTGTGTTTCTATCACTCACGCAACACAGACAATAAGCAAACCATGAACATATTGCAAACCCTACAGCGGGATCCCTCATGCTTGCGTGACACGGAGAGCACCATAGGACAGCACCAATAATAAAACATGCAACTCAAACCAATCACGATCATCAATGAACCCATAGGACAAAACGGATCTACTCAAACATCATAGGATAGCCATACATCATTGGAAAATAATATATAGCGTTGAGCACCATGTTTAAGTAGAGATTACAGCGGGGAGAAGAGGTGTTACACCGCTGCATAGAGGGGGAGAGAGTTGGTGATGACGGCGGCGAAGTTGTTGGCGTAGATCGCCGTCACTATGATGGCCCCGGCGGCGTTCCAGTGCCACCGGGAGAGAGGGGGAGAGAGCCCCCCTCCTTCTTCTTCTTCCTTGACCTTCCCCCTATATGGAAGAAGGGTTTCCCCTCTGGTCCATCGCCTCCATGGCGGCGGAGGGGCAAGAGCCCCTCCGAGATTGGATCTCTCTCTCTGTTTCCTTCTGTTTCTGCGTTCCCCGATTCTGGCCTTTCACCGTTTCTTAAATGCCCAGAGATCCGTAACTCTGCTTGGGCTGAAATTTTAACACGATTTTTATCCGGATATTATCTTTCTTGCGTCTGCAGAAGGTCACCAACCGCCTTACGGAGTGGCCACAAGGGTCCAGGATGCACCCTACCCCCTGGGGCGCGCCCCCCATCCTTGTGGCCCCATCGGGCATCGTCTTGTGTTGATTCTTTTTCCCAAAAATCACATGTATTCCAAAAAAAATCTCCGTAAGTTTTTATCCCGTTTGGACTCCATTTGATATGGATTTTCTGCGAAACAAAAAAACATGCAATAAACAGGAACTGGCACTGGGCACTGGATCAATATGTTAGTCCCAAAAATAGTATAAAAAGTTGCCAAAAGTTTGTAAAAATCGTATAATATTGGCATGGAACAATCAAAATTATAGATACGATGGAGACGTATCAGCATCCCCAAGCTTAATTCCTGCTCGTCCTCGAGTAGGTAAATGATAAAAAAGATAATTTTTTATGTGGAATGCTACCTAGCATAATCTTGATCATATAATCTAATCATGGCATGAATATTAAGACACGAGTGGTTCAAAGCAATAGTCTATCATTTGACATTAAGACAATAATACTTCAAGCATACTAATAAAGCAATCATGTCTTCTCAAAATAACATGGCCAAAGAAAGTTATCCCTACAAAATCATATAGTCTGGCTATGCTCCATCTTCACCACACAAAATATTCAAATCATGCACAACCCCGATGACAAGCCAAGCAATTGTTTCATACTTTTGATGTTCTCAAACCTTTTCAACTTTCACGCAATACATGAGCGTGAGCCATGGACATAGCACTATAGGTGGAATAGAATATGATGGTGGGGGTTGTGTGGAGAAGACAATAAGGAATAAAGTCTCACATCGACGCAGCTAATCAACGGGCTATGGAGATGCCCATCAATTGATGTCAATGCGAGGAGTAGGGATTGCCATGCAACGGATGCACTAGAGCTATAAGTGTATGAAAGCTCACAAATGAAACTAAGTGGGTGTGCATCCAACTTGCTTGCTCATGAAGACCTAGGGCAATTTGAGGAAGCCCATCATTGGAATATACAAGCCAAGTTCTATAATGAAAAATTCCCACTAGTATATGAAAGTGATAACTCAAGAGACTCTCTATATGAAGAACATGGTGCTACTTTGAAGCACAAGTGTGGAAAAAGGATAGTAACATTGCCCCTTCTCTCTTTTCTCTCATTTTTTTTTGTTTTCTCTTTTTGTTTTGAGTGGCTTATTTGGCCTCTTTTATTTTTCCTCACATGGGGCAATGCTCTAATAATGATGATCATCACACTTTTATTTACTTACAACTCGATGTCTAGAACAAAGTATGACTCTATATGAATGCCTCTGGCAGTGTACCAGGATGTGCAATGATCTAGCATAGCAAAAGATATAAAAAAACAGACAAGCCATGAAAATATCATGCTAGCTATCTTATGATCATGCAAAGCAATATGAAAATGAATGCTCAAGTCATGTATATGATGATGATGGAAGTTGCATGGCAATATATCTCGGAATGGCTATGGAAATGCCATGATAGGTAGGTATGGTGGCTGTTTTGAGGAAGATATAAGGAGGCTTATGTGTGACAGAGCGTATCATATCACGGGGTTTGGATGCACCGGCGAAGTTTGCACCGACTCTCGAGGTGAGAAAGGGCAATGCACGGTACCGAAGAGGCTAGCAATGGTGGAAGGGTGAGAGCGCGTATAATCCATGGACTCAACATTAGCCATAAAGAACTCACATACTTATTGCAAAAATTTATTAGTCATTGAAACAAAGTACTATGTGCATGCTCCTAGGGGGATAGATTGGTAGGAAAAGACCATCGCTCGTCCCCGACCGCCACTCACAAGGAAGACAATCAATAAATACCTCATGCTCCAACTTCGTTACATAACGGTTCACCATACGTGCATGCTACGGGAATCACAAACTTCAACACAAGTATTTCTACAATCCACAATTACCCACTAGCATGACTCTAATATCACCACCTTTATATTGCAAAACTATTGCAAGGAATCAAACATATCATATTCAGTGATCTACAAGTTTTATGTAGGATTTTATGACTAACCATGTGAATGACCAATTCCTGTCAACTCTCTAAATAGATATAAGTGAAGCAAGAGAGTTTAATTCTTTCTACAAAAGATATGCCCACACTCTAACAAATATAAGTGAAGCAAAAGAGCATTCTACAAATGGCGGTTTTCTTATGTGTAGGGAAACAGGCAATCCAAACTTCAAATGAAATAAGTGAAGCACATGAAGCATTCTATAAAGACATACTCAAAAGATATAAGTGAAGTGCAAAGATCATTCTATAAATCAACCAAGAACTATCTCATACCAGCATGGTGCATTTATTAAAAGAAAAATAAAAGGCACACGACGCTCCAAGATTTACGCATATCATGTGACGAATAAAAATATAGCTCCAAGTAAAATTACCGATGATCGTTAGAAGAAAGAGGGGATGCCTTCCGGGGCATCCCCAAGCTTAGTTGCTTGGGAGTCCTTGAATATTACCTTGGGGTGCCTCGGGCATCCCCAAGCTTAGGCTCTTGCCACTCCTTATTCCTTCATCCATCGTGATCTCACCCAAAACTTGAAAACTTCAATCACATAAAACTTAACAAAAACCCTCGTGAGATCCGTTAGTATAATAAAACAAATCACCACTTTAAGTACTGTTGAAAACTCATTCATATTTTATTTTTGCATTGTATCTACTGTATTATAACTTTTCCATGGCTTATACCACCGATAAAATCGATAGTTTCATCAAAACGAGCAAAACAATGCATCAAAAACAGAATCTGTCAAAAACAGGACAGTCTGTAGCAATCTGAACATCTACCATACTTCTGTAACTCCAAAAATTCTAAAAAATTAGGACAAAATAAAAAAATTGTGTGGAAGTACTGTGAAAAAAGTTTCAGAAGCGTTTGACTTTCCAGTAAAAAATTTAAAATCACTACGGCCAAAGTTTCTGTTTTTGCACCGCACAAACCAAACAAGCAATCTAATCATCCTAAAGGCAAATCTTGGCACATTATTTTTATAATACAATGGATTTATACAAGGGGATAATTATTTTTGTTGAAAAGTTTCTATAATTAATATTCACAAAGTTTCCATGGGCATGAACAAAGTTCAAGGCATGCTCCCACTTTAACAATGCTCGTCTCTCTCACTTTCACTTTTCTTTTTGAAAAACTTTTAGGTTCCCCTCTTTATTTTTTTTGTTTTTAAACTTTATAAAAGCACTCAACAGAAATAAATGACTCTCTTAAACTTCCGGGTTGTCTCCCTGGCAGCGCTTTCTTTAAATCCATTAAGCTAGGCCTAAAGTGCTCAAGTAATGGATCCACCCGGATCCCAAGGTATATCAAAGCCAATTTTAATTAATAATGATTTGTGATTTTGTAGTGAGCACAAAGTAGCATATATCATGTAATGACGAAGTCTAACTCTCTTCCTATGCATCGGCATGTCATAAAAGAACAATTCATGCACACAAAGTAAAAGCCAATGCATAGTATAAACAGTTTCTTGCAATTTTATCGTATTGGAAACAGAGAGAGGCGGAGATGTAGTTCCTCTCTCATAATAATTGCAAGTAGGAGCAGCAAGCACATGCATATTACATCTATCAAAACCATCATGTGTAGTAGTAAAATGCAACCCATCAATATAATCCTTAATAAGTGCAAACTTCTCCGATATAGAGTAGTTGGGAGAATTCAAAAAGATAATAGGACTATCATGTGTGGGTGCAATAGAAACAATTTCATTTTTAACATAATGAATTATAGCAAGTTCATCTCCATAATCATCATTCAAATTGGCATCTTGGCCACAAGCATAGCAAGCATCAATTTCATCAAAAAGGGATATTTCAAACAAATCCAAGGGATCATAGCAATCATCATAGCATTCATCCTTCGGTAAGCACGAAGGGAATTTAAACAATGTATGAGTTGAAGAGTTACTCTCATTAGAAGGTGGGCACGGGTGATCAATCCGCTCTTCCTCCTTTTGTTCTTCGCTCTCCTCATCATCTTTTTCATCCAATGAGCTCACATTGTCATCAATTTCTTCTTCCATAGTTTCCTGCAAAATATTAGTCTCTTCTTCGATAGCGGAGACTTTCTCAATAAATGCATCAATATCGGCATTGTATTCATAATTCTCATAGCAATATTTAAGTATAGCAAAATTTTCAGGCCTATAAACAGCATCATCAAAAGCTTCATACTTTTCAAACAAAGATTCAATTTCATAAGCACCCTTAAAAGCAACGAATTCTTCTATTCGTTCCACATCATAGTAATCATATATACCATTAGCATAAAAAGCCAAGGTTTTATTATCATTCAATTTACACGAAAAGGGAAGGTCTGGAGCCTTCATCCTAGAGCAACAAGTATAATCATATCTCAAGCATAGTTCCCGAGCATACCAATGCAACATATGAATTTGATCCCATAATAGTTTCCATTTTTGAGTCAAGAGATAATCCCTAAAGTATTCACGTTGATCCAACGTGTCTCCCATTATATAATTGAATGGGGTTTTCTCAGGATTATTAAAGTAGTGCATAATATCATTCACATAATGAGCATCGAGGGTTTTAGGAGGTTCCCCATCTCCATGAGTAGCAAGTAGACCTATTTTTTTTGGTATTTCATGTTCCATATCCATAACTAAAGATAGAGAACAACTTAGAACAGCAAATAAAATCTACTTAGTGATAAAGCAAACAAGCACACACGAGAATATTCACCCCACGCTATTGCTCCCCGGCAACGGCGCCAGAAAAAGGTCTTGATAACCCACAAGTATAGGGGATCAGTTGTAGCCTTTCTCGATAAATAAGAGTGTCGAACCCAACGAGGAGCTAAAGGTAGAACAAATATTCCCTCAAGTTCTATCGACCACCGATACAACTCTACGCACACTTAATGTTCGCTTTACCTAGAACAAGTATGAAACTAGAAGTACTTTGTATGTGTGATAGGATAGGTTTGCGAGATAATAAAGAGCACGTAAATAAAAACTAAGGGCTGTTTAGATAGAGAAGCAACTAAATTAGTTTTAGTAGAGAGCTTTTTGCACAAGAAAGTTATTTGTCCCTAGGCAATCGATAACTAGACCGGTAATCACTATTGCAATTTTATATGAGGGAGAGGCATAAGCTAACATACTTTCTCTCCTTGGATCATATGCACTTATGATTGGAACTCTAGCAAACATCCGTAACTACTAAAGATCATTAAGGTAAAACCCAACCATAGCATTAAGTATCAAGTCCTCTTTACTCCCATACGCCATAACCCACTTATCCATGTTTGTGTTTCTATCACTCACGCAACGCAGATAATAAGAAAACCATGAACAAATTGCAAACCCTACAGCGGGGATCCCACACGCTTGCGCGATACGGAGAGCACCATAGGACAGCACCAATAATAAAACATGCAACTCAAATCAATCACGATCATCAATGAACCCATAGGACAAAATGGATCTACTCAAACATCATAGGATAGCCATACATCATTGGAAAATAATATATAGCATTGAGCACCATGTTTAAGTAGAGATTACAGCAGGGAGAAGAGGTGTTATATCACTGCATAGAGGGGGAGAGAGTTGGTGATGACGGCGGCGAAGTTGTTGGTGTAGATCGCCGTCACGATGATGGCCCCGGCGGCGTTCCGGTGCAACCGGGAGAGAGGGGGAGAGAGCCCCCCTCCTTCTTCTTCTTCCTTGACCGTCCCCCTAGATGGGAGAAGGGTTTCCCCTCTGGTCCATCGCCTCCATGGCGGCGGAGGGGCGAGATCCCCTCCGAGATTGGATCTCTCTCTCTGTTTCTGCGCTCCCCGATTCTGGCCTTTCACCGTTTCTTAAATTCCCGGAGATCCGTAACTCCGATTGGGCTGAAATTTTAACAGGATTTTTATCCAGATATTATCTTTCTTGTGGCTGAAGAAGGGCAACAACCACCTTACGGAGTGGCCACAAGGGTCCAGGGAGCGCCCTACCCCCTGGGGCGCGCCCCTCGTCCTTGTGGCCCCCTCGTGCATCGTCTCGCGTTGATTCTTTTTCCCAAAAATCACATATATTCCAAATAAAATCTCTGTAAGTTTTTATCCCATTTGGACTCCGTTTGATATGGATTTTCTGTGAAACAAAAAAACATGCAACAAACAGGAACTGGCACTAGGCACAGGATCAATATGTTAGTCCCAAAAATAGTATAAAAAGTTACCAAAAGTATGTAAAAGTTGTATAATATTGGCATGGAACAATAAAAAATTATAGATACAATGGAGACGTATCAATCTTCACCTTTCCTTTTTACACTTTTTCCTTTGGTAAGCACTATGTGTTGGACAAAGATCCAGATATATATATCCACTCGGATGTAGGTCATCATAAAGTATTATTGTTGACATTACCCTTGAGGTAAAAGGTTGGGAGGCGAAACTATAAGCCCCTATATTTCTCTGTGTCCGACTGAAGCTTTGAACACATAAGTATCGCATGAGTGTTAGCAATTGTGAAAGACTAAATGATAGTTGAGTCTGTGGACTTGCTGAAAAGCTCTTAAATTGACTCTTTCCGATGTTATGATAAATTGCAATTGCTTCAATGACTGAGATCATAGTTTGTTAGTTTTCAATGAAGTTTTTGATTCATACTTTACCTTGTGAATGAATTGTTACTTTAGCATAAGAAATTATATGACAATATATGTGTTGTTCTAAAGATGATCATGATGCCCTCATGTCCGTATTTTATTTTATCGACACCTCTATCTCTAAACATGTGGACATATTTTTCGATATCGGCTTTCGCTTGAGGACAAGCGAGGTCTAAGCTTGGGGGAGTTGATACGTCCATTTTGCATCATGCTTTGATATCAATATTTATTGCATTATGGGCTGTTATTACACATTATGGCACAATACTTATGCCTTTTCTCTCTTATTTTACAAGGTTTACATGAAGAGGGAGAATGCCAGCAGTTGGAATTCTGGGCTGGAAAAGGAGCAAATATTAGAGACCTATTCTGCACAACTCCAAAAGTCCTGAACCTTCACGGAGAGTCATTTTGGATTTAATAAAAAATATTGGGCGAAGAAAGTACTAGAGCGGGGCCACCTGCCATCCACAAGGGTGGAGGGCACGCCCTACCCCCCTGGGCGCGCCCCCATCCTTGTGGGCCACCTGGCAGGCCCCCGACGCCCATCTTCTGCTATATGGTGTGTTTTGACCTAGAAAAAATAAGAAGGAAGCTTTCGGGACGAAGCGCCGCTGTCTCGAGGCGGAACCTGGGCAGAACCAATCTAGGGCTCTGGCGGAGCTGTTCTACCGAGGAAACATCCCTCCGGGAGGGGGAAATCATCACCATCGATCTTCTCATCGAGAGGGGGTCAATCTCCATCAACATCTTCACCAGCACCATCTCCTCTCAAACCCTAGTTCATCTCTTGTATCCGATCTTTGTCTCAAAACCTTTGATTGGTACCGTGGGTTGCTAGTAGTGTTGATTACTCCTTGTAGTTGATGCTAGTTGGTTTATTCGGTGGAAGATCATTTGTTCAGATCCTTAATGATAATTAATACTCCTCTGATTATGAACATGAATATGCTTTGTGAGTAGTTACGTTTGTTCCTGAGGACATGGGAGAAGTCTTGTTATAAGTAATCATGTGAATTTGGTATTCATTCGATATTTTGATGAGATGTATGTTGTCTTTCCTCTAGTGGTGTTATGTGAACGTCGACTACATGACACTTCACCATGATTTGGGCCTAGGGGAAGGCATTGGGAAGTAATAAGTAGATGATGGGTTGCTAGAGTGACAGAAGCTTAAACCCTAGTTTATACGTTGCTTCGTAAGGGGCTGATTTGGATCCATATGTTTCATGCTATGGTTAGATTTATCTTAATTCTTCTTTCGTAGTTGCGGATGCTTGCGAGAGGGGTTAATCATAAGTGGGAGGCTTGTCCAAGGAAGGGCAACACCCAAGCACCGGTCCACCCACATATCAAATTATCAAAGTAACGAACATGAATCATATGAGCATGATGAAAACTAGCTTGACAACAATTCCCATGTGTCCTCGGGAGCGCTTTGCTTTATATAAGAGTTCGTCTAGGCTTGTCCTTTGCTACAAAAAGGATTGGGCCACCTTGCAGCACCTTAGTTACTTTTGTTACTTGTTACCCGTTACGAATTATCTATCAAACAACTATCTGTTACTGATAATTTCAGTGCTTGCAGAGAATACCTTGCTGAAAACCACTTGTCATTTCCTTCTGCTCCTCGTTGGGTTCGACACTCTTACTTATCGAAAGGACTACGATAGATCCCCTATACTTGTGGGTCATCATATGGACACTCCCCTTGGCTTGAGCCAAGCTTGGGGGAGGTGTCCCGGTATCGTGTCACCACCACTATCTTTGCTTTCTTCTATTTTAGTTCGACCCTTAGTTTTCCTATGATTTAGTTGAATAAAAGTTTAGTTCGATCCTTTCTTTTCGAGTGCTTGCTTAGTGATCTATCTATCGATGTAATCGTGTTGGAGATATATAATAAAGAGTAGTTTGAGTTTTGTTTCTTTACTATAATGTTGCAACAAAAAGAAAGGAAAATAAATGAAAAAGATCATATGCTAATCTTATGGTAAGTAATGACATCACATAAGGAAAAGTATGAGTAGTAAAATTTGTTGGAGATTAACAATAATAGCATTGGACAATGATGCAATTCATGAAAGAATTAATAAGGCAAGAGAAGATTCACATGCAAATACACTATCTTGGACATCTTTTATGATTGTGAGCCCCCATTAAATATTTTGTGTCAAAATAGTTGACATTGGACAACGAAGACAACGTAATGATTTATGTTTGTTCATATTCGCATAGAAGTTATCTTGTCATAGATCCTTTAACATGTGGTGCTTGCCCAATATCTTTTCTAGCCAAAAATTCCGCACTAAGTAGAGATACTACTTGTGCATCCAAAACCCTTAACCCAAATCTTACTTTGAGAGTCCACCATACCTACCTATGGATTGAGTAAGATCCTTCAAGTAAGTTGTCATCGGTGCAAAAAGGCAATAAGAATTGCTTCTAAATGTGTTGGATCATTTAGTGTAAGAGAAAATTGAGCGTTGCAGTGCTGGCAAAATAATAAAAGCGACAGACTGTATAATAAAGGTCGCCATCATAAGGGGCAATGTAACATGACGTTCTTTTGCAATAAGGGATTTGGCATACAAACAAATAAGCGCATGACAACCTCTACTTCCCTCTGTGAAGGGCCTATCTTTTACTTTTATGCATTTACTTTTATGAGGAGTCAAAGTTTTCTTCCCCATTCCTTTTTATTTTCTCTTTTTGCAAGCATCATGTGGTGAGGAAACATCTAGGCACATATATCTAGTTGAATATGGGTGGACATGAGTTATTATTGTTGACTTCACCCTTGAGGTGAATATGTTGGGAGGCGAAACTATAAGCCCCTATCTTTCTATGTGTCCGGTTGAAACTTTTTGTTCATGGGTATGCTATGAGTGTTAGCAATCACAGAAGATTAAATGATGGTTGAGTATGTGGACTTGCCTAAAGGCTCCGATATGTGACCCTTCCTGAAAATATGATGAATTGTAGTTGCAAAGTTGACTGAGAACATAGTTTGTTGGTTTTCAATAAGGTTTATGCTTTATACTTTGATGTTGTGATGAATTGTTACTTGCTCATGAGAAGTTATATGATAATAGTTATGTGACAAAAGTTGTTTGATAACATTTTATGTTAAAATTCCTTGTTGTTATAATAATATGCATGATGCTTGTATGTCCATATTTTGTTTTTATCGACACCTCTCTCTCTAAGCATGTGGACATGTTTTTCGATTTCGGTTTTCGCTTGAGGACAAGCGAGGTCTAAGCTTGGGGGAGTTGATACGTCCATTTTGCATCATGTTTTCCTACTGTTATTTATAATGTTTTTTTTGCATAATAATGCTTTTGGGAGTAATTCTAATGCCTTTTCTCTCATAATATGCAAGGTTTACACAAAGAGGGAGAAGACCAGCAACTGGAATTCTGGACCTGAAAAAGCATGTCAGAGCTACCTATTCTGCACAACTCCAAATAAGCTGAAACTTCACGGAGATTTTTTTTGGATTATTTAAGAATTATTGGAGGAAATAACTACCAGAGGGGGCCCACCAGGTGGGCACAACCCACCTGGGTGCGCCAGGGAGCCCAGGCGCGCCCTGGTGGGTTGTGCCCTCCTCGGCCCACCTCCGGTGCCCCTCTTCTGGTATATAAGTCATTTTAACCTAGAAAAAATAAGGAGAGGACTTCCGGGATGAAGCGCCGCCGTCTCGAGGCGGAACTTGGGCAGGAGCACTTTTGCCCTCCGGCGGAGCGATTCCGCCGGGGGAACTTCCCTCCCGGAGGGGGAAATCATCGTCATCCTCATCACCAACAACTCTCCCATCTTTGGGAGGGCCATCTCCATCAACATCTTCAACAGCAACATCTCCTCTCAACCCCTAGTTCATCTCTTGTGTTCAATCTTTGTACCGGAACCTTAGATTGGTACTTGTGGGTGACTAGTAGTGTTGATTACATCTTGTAGTTGATTACTATATGGTTTATTTGGTGGAAGATTATATGTTCAGATCCATTATGCTATTTAATACCCCTCTGGTCTTGAGCATGATTATTATTTGTGAGTAGTTACTTTTGTTCTTGAGGTCACGAGAGAAGTCATGTTGCAAGTAATCATGTGAACTTGATATGTGTTCGATATTTTGATGATATGTATGTTGTGATTCCCTTAGTGGTGTCATGTGAACATCGATTACATGGCACTTCACCATATTTGGGCCTAAGGGAATGCATTATGGAGTAGTAATTAGATGATGTGTTGCTAGAGTGACAGAAGCTTAAACCCTAGTTTATGCGCTATTCCGTAAGGGACCGATTTGGATCCAAAAGTTTAATGCTATGGCTAGATTTTATCTTAATACTTTTCTCGTAGTTGCCGATGCTTGCGAGGGGGTTAATCATAAGTAGGAGGTTTGTTCAAGTAAGAACAGCACCTAAGCACCGGTCCACCCACATATCAAATTATCAAAGTAGCGAACACAAATCAAACCAACATGATGAAAGTGATATGATGAAATTCCCGTGTATCCTCAAGAATGCTTTGCTTATCATAAGAGACCATTTTGGCCTGTCCTTTGCCACAAAAGGATTGGGCTACCTTGCTGCACTTTATTTACCGTTACTATTACTTGCTCGTTACAAATTATCTTGCTATCACTACTTGTTACCGACAATTTCAGTGCTTGCAGAGAATACCTTGCTGAAAACCACTTGTCATTTCCTTCTGCTCCTCGTTGGGTTCGACAACCATCACCGAGGATCCGAGGAGCATTCCCAAATGATATCTATCAACCACACTGGTAGGGTCACAATTATTATTTGTGGAAATTGCGTCGTCCACATTGACTTTCAACACACCTGAAGGAGGACACCATCTTGGAGGGGCTATCACTTAGAAGCCGGCTAGTTGTGCCGTCAGTGTTGTTTGTTGCAAGGACGCAAGGTCCCCTACAGAGTTAGCAATGAATATGTGAATCAAAAATGGACTTTGATGGTCACTTCCAGCTTCTCCTCCCCCTTCCACGCCTGAGCGCCGCCTCCCAGGAGGGCGGCCGGGGCGGCATGCAGCCCCTTCCCTCCGTCCCCCTCCTCCTCCCTCTCCCCCGCCACCGCCGGTGGCCGCCCACAGATCTGGCCTGGGTGGTGTTGGCCCCGGCGGGACCTCCTTTACCTACGTGCGACTCTTCTTCCCGAGGCAGGGGGCGACGGCGGTGCGGCTCGGTTGACGGTGGCCCGGCGTCCTGGTGGTGGTGGCCGGGGCCCAGTGTGGTGGTGGCGCTTCCCTTGGCGGCGGGGTGGCCGGGTGTCGCGGGGTGGCTGGCGGCGCGTCCCCGACCCAGATTTTGGCTCGTAGGGCCCCATCTGGGTTCTACCGGGCCAGCTCCGGCGCATCCTCGTTGCCTCCTGTGTGGTGTGGAGGGGAAGCTCGGACGGGGGGTGAAGGAAATATGCCCTAGAGGCAATAATAAAGTTGTTATTTTATATTTCCTTATTCATGATAAAGGTTTATTATTCATGCTAGAATTGTATTGATCGGAAACTTAAATACATGTGTGAATACATAAACAATTACCGTGTCCCTAGTAAGCCTCTACTAGACTAGCTCGTTGATCAAAGATGGTTAAGGTTTGCTAACCATAGACATGTGTTGTCATTTGATAACGGGATCACATCATTAGGAGAATGATGTGATGGACAAGACCCATCCGTTAGCTTAGCATAATGATCGTTCAGTTTATTGCTATTGCTTTCTTCATGTCAAATACACATTCCTTCGACTATGAGATTATGCAACTCCCGAATACCGGAGGAATACCTTGTGTGCTATCAAATGTCACAACATAACTGGGTGATCATAAAGATGCTCTATAGGTATCTCCCAAGGTGTTTGTTGAGTTGTGATACGTCTCCAATGTATCTATAATTTATGAAGTATTCATGCCGTTATATTATCATTCTTGGATGTTTTACAATCATTTTATAGCAACTTTATATCATTTTTTGGGACTAACCTATTGACATAGTGCCCAGTGCCAGTTGCTATTTTTTGCTTGTTTTTTACATCGCAGAAAATCAATACCAAACGGAGCCCAAATGCGGCGAAACTTTTTGGAGATTTTTTCTGGACCAGAAGACACCCGGTGGGCCAAAGAAGTACCAGAGGGGAGCTCCGAGGAGAGCACAACCCTCGATGGCGCGTCTGGGGGCCCAGGCGCGCCCAGGTGGGTTGTGCCCACCTCGGTGGCCTCCCGCACTGCCTTTTCGCCCTATAAATTGCCAAATGTTCCAAAAACCCTCAGGGTAACCCTAGATCAGAAGTTCCGCCGCCGCAAGCCTCTGTAGCCATGAAAAACCAATCTAGACCCCGTTCCGGCACCCTGTCGGAGGGGGAAATCATCACTGGTGGCCATCTTCATCATCCCGGTGGCCACCATGATGAGGAGGGAGTAGTCCACCCTCGGGGCTAAGGGTTCGTACCAGTAGCTATGTGTTTAATCTCTCTCTCTCGTGTTCTTGAGATGTCACAATCTTGATGTATCACGGGCTTTGTTAATATAGTCGGATCATATGGTGTTTTCCCCTCTCTATCTTGTTGTGAATTGAGTTTTCCCTTCGTGATTTCGTTCTTATCGGATTGAATACTTTTATGGATTTGAGAACACTTGATGTATGTCTTGCTATGAATACCCATGGTGACAATGGGGTATTATATTGATTCACTTGATATATGTGTTGGCACTAAACTCACGGATTCCCGAGGTGACATTGGGGTAATCTATGCATAGGGGTTGATGCATGTTCTTGTCTTTGTTTCTCCGGTAGAAATCTTTGGGCACTCTTTGAGGTTCTTTGTGTTGGATCGAGTATTATGAATCTGAAATTGTTTGATGTATATCGCATAATCAACTCACGGATACTCGTGGTGACATTGGAGTATCTAGGTGACATTAGAGTTGGTTGATGTGTATCATATGGTGTTATTTTAGTATGAACTCTTGGTTAGATCGATCAGAAAGAATAGCTTGGTGTTATTTTAGTATGAACTCTAGGATAGATTGATCGGAAAGAATAGCTTTGAGGTGGTTTCATACCCTACAAACAATTTCTTCCTATGTTCTCCGCTAGATAAGAACTTTGGAGTGATTCTTCATCGCACGTTGAGGGAAGGTTATATGATCCAATTAGATTAGCATTGTTGAGAGATTGCACTAGCGAAAGTACGGACCCTAGGCCTTGTTTTCAAGCATTGCAATACCGTTTGTGCTCCGTTTTATCACTTGCTACCTTGCTGTTTTTACTTATTCAGATTATAAAAATATATTTCTACCATCCATATTACACTTTTATCACCATCTTTTCGCCGAACTAATGCACCTATACAATTTGCCATTGTATTGGGTGTGTTGGGGACACAAGAGACTTTTTATTATTTGGTTGCAGGGTTGTTTGAGAGATACCATCTTCATCCTACGCCTCTGATACGTCTCCATCGTATCTACTTTTCCAAACTCTTTTGCCCATGTTTTGGACTCTAATTTGCATGATTTGAATGGAACTAACCCGGACTGACGCTGTTTTCAGCAGAATTGCCATGGTGTTATTTTTGTGCAGAAATAAAAGTTCTCGGAATGACCTTAAACTTCATGGAGAATATTTTTGGAATAAATAAAAAATATTGGCGAAAGAATCAACCAAGGGGGACCCACCGCTTGTCCGCAAGGGTGGGGGCGCGCCCTACCCCCCGGGCACGCCCCCCTGGCTTGTGGGTCCCACGAAGCTCCACCGACCTCAACTCCAACTCCATATATTCATGTTCAAGGAGAAAAAAATCAGAGAGAAGGATTCATCACGTTTTACGATACGGAGCCGCCGCCTCCTGTTCTTCCTCGGGAGGGCAGATATGGAGTCCGTTCAGGGCTCCGGAGAGGGGAAATCGTCGCCGACATCATCATCAACCATCCTCCATCACCAATTTCATGATGCTCACCACCGTGCGTGAGTAATTCCATCGTAGGCTTGCTGGACAGTGATGGTTTGGATGAGATTTATCATGTAATTGAGTTAGTTTTGTTAGGGTTTGATCCCTGGTATCCACTATGTTCTAAGATTGATATTGCTATGACTTTGCTATGCCTAATGCTTGTCACTAGGGCCTGAGTGCCATGATTTCATATGTGAACCAATTATGTTTTCATGAATATATATGTGTTCTTGATCCTATCTTGCAAGTTATAGACACCTATTACGTGTTATGGTCCGCATACCCCAAGGTGACAATAATTGGGATTCTTTCCGATGATGACCGTAGTTTGAGGAGTTCATGTATTCACTAAGTGCTAATGCTTTGGTCTGGTTCTCTATTAAAAGGAGGCCTTAATATCCCTTAGTTTCCATTAGGACCCCGCTGCCACGGGAGGGTAGGACAAAAGATGTCATGCAAGTTCTTTTCCATAAGCACGTATGACTATATACGGAATACATGCCTACATTATATTGATGAATTGGAGCTAGTTCTGTGTCACCCTAGGTTATAACTGTTGCATGATGAATGCCATCCGACATAATTATCCATCATTGATCCATTGCCTATGAGCTTTTCACATATTGATCTTTGCTACGTTACTTTTCCATTGCCACTGTTACGATTGCTACAAAACTGCTACTGTTACTTTTGCCACTGTTACCGTTACTTCCATACTACTTTGCTACTAAATACTTTGCTGCAGATATTAAGTCTTTCAGGTGTGGTTGAATTGACAACTCAGCTGCTAATACTTGAGAATATTCTTTGGCTCCCCTTGTGTCGAATCAATAAATTTGGGTTGAATACTCTACCCTCGAAAACTGTTGCGATCCCCTATACTTGTGGGTTATCAAGACCTTTTTCTGGCGCCGTTGCTGGGGAGCATAGCTCTATTCTCTGAGTCACTTGGGATTTATATCTGTTGATCACTATGAGGAATTTGAAAGATACTAGAACCAGATTTTTCCCTCTACTACGAGGGGAGGTAAGGAACTGCCATCTAGCTCTGCACTTGATTCACCTTCTGTTTTGAGTAAGCTTGCGACACCTACACCTGCTAGTAATTCTAATATGTCGCAAGTAATTGATGATGCCACTTCTGCTATGCATGATGCTTATGATGATACTACTGCTTTGCTTGATGATACTGTGCCACTAGGTGAATTTCTTGATGAACAACTTGCTAGGGTTAGAGAAAATGAAATTACTGAAACTGATGGTATTATTGAAACTGAAGATTATGATTCTCCCCCTAGATATGAATTGCCTGTTGTACC
The DNA here is from genome assembly GCA_011799875.1 of Thinopyrum elongatum. NCBI lineage: Eukaryota > Viridiplantae > Streptophyta > Magnoliopsida > Poales > Poaceae > Thinopyrum > Thinopyrum elongatum. Next base: position 618,598,250 of record CM022298.1, on the reverse strand, counting down.
TGAGGGTTATATTATGGATGAAGAGACTGCTAGAGACTTTCTTGCTTGTAATGATAGAGATGACCTTAAGAAATTGCTAGCTAAGCTGAAAGAAAAGTCTTTGAATGCTAGAATGCAATATGATCCTAAGTTTGCTACTTCACCTATCTTTGTTACTGATAAGGATTATGAATTCTCTGTCGATCCTGAGTTAATTACTTTGGTTGAATCTGATCCTTTCTATGGTTATGAATCTGCAACTGTTGTGGCACATCTTACTAAATTGAATGATATAGCCACCCTATTTGCTCATGAGGAAAAAAATTGCTACTATTATATTCTTAAATTGTTTCCTTTCTTGTTAAAGGGTGATGCTAAGTTATGGTTTAATTCTCTTGCTCCTGGTTGTGTGCGTAGTCCCCAAGATATGATTTATTAGTTCTCTCAAAAATATTTCCATGCTCATAAGAAACAAGCTGCCCTACAGAAAATAATTAACTTTGTGCAATCTGAAGAAGAGAGTCGCCCACAAGCTTGGGGGAGGCTTCTCCAATTACTTAATGCTTTGCTTGATCATCCTCTCAAGAAAAATGAAATACTTGATATCTTTTATAATGGACTAACCGATGCTTCTAGGGACCACCTAGATAGTTGTGCTGGTTGTGTTTTCAGGGAATGAACTGTTGAGCAAGCTGAATTGCTATTGAATAATATATTGAGTAATGATAATGATTGGACACTTCCTGAACCAACTTCTAAGCCAACTCCTAAGAAAAGAGGTATTCTATTTCTCAGTCCTGAAGATATGCAAGAGGCAAAGAAATCTATGAAAGAAAAAGGTATTAAAGCTGAAGATGTTAAGAATTTACCACCTATTGAAGAAATACATGGTCTTGATAACCCGACACTGGTAGTAGAGGTAAATTCTCTTTATAGATTTGATGAAGGTGGTATTTCTCATAATAAGTCTGCTAGTCAATGTTTGGATGAGTTTGATAATTTTATTGTTAAACAAGAAAACTTCAATGCTTACGTTAGTAGACAATTGAAACGTAATGCTCACATGCTTGATTACTTGGGTGATTATATGAGTAGAACTGTTAATGATCTTAAGCTTATTAGTAAACATGCTTCCATGGTTACAACTCAAGTAGAACAAGTACTTAAGGCACAAGATGATTTGCTTAATGAATTGAATAGTAAGAACAATGATAATGCTGTTAGGGTTATGACTAGAGGTGGTAAGATGACTCAGGAACCTTTGTATCCTGAGGGCCATCCTAGGAGAGTTGAGCAAGATTCTCAGAGAATTAATACTGATGCACCTAGTCCTAATAAAAAGAAGAAAACTGATAGGACTTTGCATGCTTCTAGTGAACCTGTTATAGATACACCTGAGAATCCCAATGATATTTCTATTTCTGATGCTGAGACACAATCTGGTGATGAACATGAACCTAGTGATAATGTTAATTATGATGTTCATGTTGATGCTCAACCTAGTAATGATAATGATGTAGAGATTGAACCTGCTGTTGATCTTGATAACCCACAATCAAAGATTCAACGTTATGATAAGAGAGACTTTGTTGCTAGAGAACATGGCAGAGAAAGAGAACCATGGGTTCAGAAACCCATGCCCTTTCCTCCTAAGCCATCCAAGAAAAAGGATGATGAGGATTTTGAGCGCTTTGCTGAAATGATTAGACCTATCTTTTTGCGTATGCGTTTAACTGATATGCTTAAAATGCCTCCTTATGCTAAGTATATGAAAGATATTGTTACAAATAAAAGAAAGATACCTGAAGCTGAAATTTCCACCATGCTTGCTAATTACACTTTTAAGGGTGGAATACCAAAGAAACTTGGGGATCCAGGAGTACCAACTATACCATGCTCCATTAAAAGAAACTATGTTAAAACTGCTTTATGTGATCTTGGAGCCGGTGTTAGTGTTATGCCTTTCTCTTTATATCGTAGACTTGAATTGAATAAGTTGACACCTACTAAAATCTCTTTGCAAATGGCTGATAAATCAACTGCTATACCCATCGGTATTTGTGAGGATGTGCCTGTTGTGGTTGCAAACGTTACTATCTTAACGGACTTTGTTATTCTTGATATTCCTGAGGACGACAGTATGTCGATCATCCTTGGTAGACCCTTTTTGAATACTGCAGGGGCTGTTATTGATTGCAACAAGGGCAATGTCACTTTTCATGTTAATGGTAATGAGCATACGATACACTTTCCGAAGAAACAACCTCAAGTTCATAGTATCAATTCTATTGGAAAAACTTCAACTATTACTATCGGAGGTTTTGAATTCCCTATCCCTACTGTCAAAAAGAAATATGATATTCTTATTGTTGGGGACATGCATATCCCCGTTGAGGTAACTTAGTGTTATTCGAAAATTCTCCGGTTTCATGTTATTCGAAAGAAGTTTGTTAATGAGACTTGATCAACCTTGTTAACGGATTCCTTTTGATGAGCATGAGATGGATGAATTTAGAAGGCACAACCTTCTGTACCCACCTCTTACTTTCGGTTATTTAGATTAAATAAAGCAAAAATAGTATTTTATGTCTGTTTTCTGAATTATCCATGCAATAAAAAAATGTCCCGAAAATAAAAGTTCTCCAAATGCCCTGAAAATTTAGTATGATTTTTTATAGAATATTTTAGAATTTCTGGCACTGAGCATGCACCAGGGGGATGCACCAGTGGGCCACAAGGGTGGAGGGCGCGCCCTACCCCCTGGGCACGCCCCCCTGTCTTGTGGGTCCCACGTGGGTCCCATCCACTTCGTCTTCCTCCAGAAAAAATCATCCTGTAGCTCAAACCCGTGTTCTTGCTCATTTTGCTGCCACTTTCGATCTCCTTGCTCAAAGCTCCATTTACAAAACTGTTTTGGGGGATTGTTCTTCGGTATGTGACTCCTCCAATGGTCCAATTAGTTTTTGTTCTAGTGCTTTATATATTGCAAACTTTTGCTGCTGTGGTGACCCTGTTCTTGAGCTTGCATGTCAAATTTATATGGTCCAAAGTAGTTTTGATGCATGATATAGCCTTTAGACACTTGTAGGAGTAGTTGTTATCAATTTTGTTGAGTTTGGTTCACTTTTATTTTGAGTCACTAAAAATTTCAGAAATTTTCAGAGAAAATGATGAGGAGATTGTTAAGAGGCTCTTCAAGTCGGGGTTCTAAAGAAAAGGGAAATGGAGAGAAGAAGAAACCCAAGTACAACCTTCCTCGCACCGCGGAAGTTTGGCCGTGTGAATGGCCATGTGATGCATTCTTGGAGGCGGCTGGAATTTATGAGGATTTTTATTACTTGGCAGAGAATGCAGGCATCACCGACTTCCTCAACGATAAGTGTGATCAGTACCTCTTACTCACTAATACTTTCGTGCAAAATTTTCACTTTCATGCTAGGAGATCACCACCCACGGTAGAGTTGTATTTATATGATGAGCATAAGGAGATGACGCTTTATGACTTTTGTGAGGTTTGTAAATTACCTTATGAGGGCAGCATCGATGAGCCACGTCCTAGAGATGTGGAAAGTTTTATTGATGAAGTTACCGTTGGGGAAGGAAGAGGAGTGTCGGGAGCGAGAGTGTCTAGTTTACATTTTCCTATTTTACGCTATTACTCATTATTTGCTGGGAGATGTTTAATTGGTCATGGGGAGAGTGGAGGTCTTAGTGCTCCTGACCTTGCTATTTTGCGCCATGCTTTACTTCGTGATAAAACTTTCAATTTGGGCGCTATGGTCGCTCGACGGTTGAGTTTAAACCGTACAAAGGGTCCTATCTTTGGAGGTATCTATGCCTCCCACCTCGCTAAGCACTTTGAGATACCCATTAGGCATAATGAGAAAGAGGAGAAGTTGCTACCCACTATACACTTAGATTATGACAGTATGGTAGCACACAATTTTATTAAGAAAGACGATGACAAGAGACTCATTTATAACCTGGTATTTAGCAAGAAGACTTGTCAGATTATTACCTTTCCTGCACCTTCTTTGTTCGATATTCATTCAGGCAGGTACTTCATCATGCCCACGGACATTTACGCATACTGGGAGGGGACACGATCTCCAGTTCCTGAGCCAGAGCCATCACCTGATCCGTATCAAGAGTCTACTTATCAGTGGGAGCCGCAGGAGCTCGCTAACCAGTGGAACCCCCAGAATCCTCCTCAGTACACCGAAGAGGGTCACTTTGATACATGGGCCTAAACCAACTTAGGCCAAAAGCTTAAGCTTGGGGGAGTATGTATTTTTCACCGACATTACATTCATGTTCACACACTCATTCCAGTTGTCCGTGTTCATACTTTTTCATTGTATTATCCATGTTAGTTTACTTTCTTTTTCCCACTTTCTTCTTGTGTGTTTGAAAAAACTTTAAGAAAAACAAAACAAAAAAATTAGTTATAGCTTATTTCCCTACCATGCTTAGTTGTAGTATTAAAGAAAACCCAAAAAGATTTCTCGTTCTTCTTTTGCTTGTTGGGAGCTTTCCCGTGTAAATAGTTTTTATCATCCCTGTTTTACTTTCTTCAGAAAAACAAAAAATCCAAAAACATTTCAGTGTGTTTCTTTGAAATTCTTTTCTTTTCTTTGGGGGTCGAGAGGAGAGGACCACGATGAAAATGATGAGTGGCTCTCATATGCATTATTGTTGATCTAACGAAGAGCCCATATTACCTTGTCTTCTCCTTTGAATAAAAGTTTGCAGATTCCAGCTTAGTCCAATGCACGTGCACTATTATTATTATTATTCACATCGTTCGGTCGTGCAAGTGAAAGGCAATAATGACGATATATGATGAAATGATTGGGATGAGGAGAAGCTGGTATGAACTCGACCTATCTTGTTTTTGTAAATATGATTAGTTCATCGTTCCTGATTCAACCTGTTATGAATGAAACATGTTTGCAATGACAATTAGAGATTATAGTTACTCATGCCATGCTTAATCAGCTAGGAGTTTATAATGGTTTACCTTGCGTGTCAACATGCTTTTAAAATGGTTGTGATGTAGTATGATAGGATGGTATCCTCCTTTGAATGATTCGAGTGGCTTGACTTGGCACATGTTCACACATGTAGTTGAAAACAAGATCAACATAGCCTCCACGATATTTATGTTCATGGTGATTTATATCCTACTCATGCTTGCACTCAATGTTGGTTACTCTCAATGCATGATTATGACTGTTGTCGCTCTCTAGTTGGTCGCTTCCCAGTCTTTTGCTAGCCTTCACTTGTACTAAAGGGGAATACTGCTTGTGCATCCACTTCCATAAACCCAAAGTTATTCCATATGAGTCCACCATACCTTCCTATATGCGGTATATACCTGCCGTTCCAAGTAAATTTGCATGTGCCAAACTCTAAACCTTTAAATGATAATCTGTTTTTTATGCCCGAATCGCTCATGTAGCGACTGGGGGCTGTCAATATCTTCCATGCTAGGTGGGTTATTCTCATGATGAGTGGACTCCGCTCATCATTCACGAGAAAATGGCTGGTAATCGGGATGCCCAGTCCCATGCTCAAATCAAATCAAAATAAATTAAAACAAAACTCCCCTAGGATTGTTGCTTGTATGGACAGTACCCATTGTTTTGGACCAGCAGTGGAGTGTGCTTGTTGGTTGAGGGGGGGTAAAAAAAAACTTTACCATTCTGTTTGGGAACCGCCTATAATGTATGTAGCATGGAAGATATCGAGATCTCTTGGTCGTTATGTTGACAATGAAAGCATACCGCTCAAAATTATATTCATCTCTGTTTCAAAAAGCTCGAGCTCTGGCACCTCTGCAAATCCCTGCTTCCCTCTGCGAAGGGCCTGTCTATTTACTTTTATTGTTGAGTCATCATTCTCTAATAAAAAGCACCAGTTAGATGTGACACCCCCGGCTCAATCGTGCACTAATCATACACGCAAATGCACACGATCCAGCCTAAGGATTCACGAGAAGATATCACAACACAACTCTAAAACATAAATAAAGTCATACAAGCTTTATATTACAAGCCAGGGGCCTCGAGGGCTCGAATACATAAGCTCGCATACAAGCGTCAGCGGAAGCATCAGATATCTGAGTACAGATATAAAAGAAAACACATATAGGCCCTTAAAAGCGGGGCAAAAGAAAACACTATGATCGAAAGGCGCAGGCCTCCTGCCTGGGACCCTCCGAACCTACTCCTGGTCGTCGGCCAACTCGTAGCAGTATCCACCCTCGGGGTAGTAGTAGTAGTAGCGATCGTCGGCGGGGCAGCTGTATCCGTGGCTTCGTCATCTGGTTGCATCAAAAGGATAAATGGGGAAAAAGAGAAAGCAAAGCAACCGTGAGTACTCATTCGAAGTACTCAGCAAGCAAGGATCTACACTACATATGCAACATTATCAAAGGGAGGTTGTATGTGTGGACTGGGCTGCAGAAAGGCCAGAATAGAGAGAAGGCCTAGTCCTATCGAAGACTAGCATCTTCAGCGGTCTTGCAGCATTAGAAGAGTGTAGATTAGTACAGCATAAAGTAGTAGTATCAATAAGTATCAACCTCACCCAGAGATCCTTTCTCGACTCCCTGCGAGAAAGCAATCCCAGAGCCATAGTATCGAATTCTAATTGTATCGATCGGGATACAACTCCGAGCGTCCGTTACCGAGGATCCGGCTATGCATAGATTAGTTCTTCCCTACAAGGGTGCACCAACTTACCCACCACGCTCGCTTAACTCTGGCCGGACACACTTTTCAGGGTCATGCCCGGCCTCGGCCAAACGACACACCGCAACCCTACCTAGAGCTTAGCAGAGAGGTCCCAGCCGGTCTACAACCTAAGCGCCCAGGGGTCTTGGGCCATCGCCCTGTGCACTCCGGGTCGTTCTGTGCAGGGTGGATACCAGCACCGCCTCGGATGGTCGGTACGATCCGACCATGCCACAATGCTGAACTAGACATCTGACAGAACTTTCGGCTGATGCCACGATGCGGAGTGCCCATAACTTTTCCCGCGTGATGGTTAGTGCTATCGGGCCAAAGGCCCACTCAGATCAAATAACCAAATCGAAGTGTGTTGGTAGTGCGGTAACAAGCAGAGACTCACAATCGATGTGACCCCGTCGCCCCGTCTCGAGGACTTGCGGCAAGGGCCAAGAATGCCCGACCACGCCTCGTATTCATCACTCGGGCACCATCCAGGTCAACCCGTCTCCATATCACTCGCGGGTACCCCTCAGGGTCGACCCACCTTCCAAGTAACAGTGTAAAGTCCAATTATCCGTGTGTCCATAACATCAAGGGAATCCGAGGTATCACCCTCGTTGGATTCCTACTCGATGTAACCGTCAAGGTGAACTCGAAGGAATCACCCTCGATGGGTTCACACTTGAGGTGTTGCACGACAGCGTCGTTATCGGAAGTGGGGAAGAAGGAATCACCCTCGATGACCACGACCGAATAGCTACTCTACAGAGTTAACATCTGAAGTGCTACACGAGGTATCACCCTCGGCACTCGATAGTAACGTTGCAGTGTCGTTACAACTAAGGGGGTGATGTGCGGTGCCGGGGCCTGGTTGTCGAGTCTTCTGATAATCTAGCGGGGCAATCGGGACAAGTGGGGTCACTGATAGGTCTCTACCCAGCCTATACTAAGTAGTTTAGGATAAGCAGGTAAGGTTTCAATAGCAGGTTACAATAAACAGGCTATGCATCAGAATAGGTAAAGCAGTAGCAGCAGAAATTCTAATGCAAGCATGAGAGAGAAAGAATAGGCGATATCGGTATGCTCAAGTGGGGGTGCTTGCCTGGTTGCTCGGCGGCAAGGGCAAGGTCGTCAATGGTGTCGTCAGGCTCCTGAGCTGCGTCGGTCTCCGGGACTGCGTCGGTGTCGGGGTCTACCGAGAGAGAAGAGGGGGAGGAAACAAATAAATACACGGCAAACATATGCAACACAGAGCAGGCTATGCTAACATGCAGTGCAGGGTTGCCTAAAAGCATGTCTAAGTCATATTAGTTACTTTAGGATTAAAGTTGAATTATTAACCGGAGTATAAGCACTATTCGTCTACCGAAAACAGGCTAAAAGTTGTGGGTTCACCTCTGTAGAGGGTCCCGCCACGAAAACGGATAGCACGGTTGGATTCGTCTCGTCGTTCTGAGCAATTTTCATGTACAAAGTTTTTCGATCTGAGCTACGGATTATTTTATATGAATTTCTAAAGATTTAATTGATTTTTTGGATTTTTTTAATCATTTTAAATCAACATTATCCAGAACAGTGCGGGGGGTTGACGTCAGCATGACGCCTTGCTGGCGTCAGCAGTCAACAGACGGCTCGCCAGGTCAAACCTGACATGTGGGTCCAGTGGGGCCCACATGTCAGCCTCTGTTAGTTTAATCAGGTTTTATTTAAACTAATTAGGATTAATTAGTGTGTGGGGCCTACTGTCAGTGACTAATTTAGCGTTTAATTTAATTAATTAATTAATTAACCAATTTTCTTTTTATTTAAAATCATTTATTTGACTGGGCCCCACATGTCAGTGGGTCGACCCAGTCAACGAGTCAACTGGGCCCACCCGTCAGCGTCTCAGGCGGGTCCCAGTGGTGCCAGGTGGCAGCCATGTCGGTCGGCTGGCGTTTAAACACCGGCGCGCGCTCCGGCGACCACCGAAGACGGCGGCGACGCGCGGAAACGACGCACAGGGGGCCATTCAGCCCGCGGTTTCGTCCTAGGGGACGGGCGCGACGTGCCGCGTCCGATGGTGGCCGTGGCTAGCGTCGGGGATGGCCGGAACATCGCCGGAGACGAGCAAGGCGGCGGTGGTGTTCGGTGGCGCGAGGTGAAGTGGGTTGCGGGGGCTCATTCGGTGCAGGACTTGGAGCATTCGAACGCGGGCATCACACCGCGTCGAACGGTGGCAACGGCGGCCGTTGAAACGGCCCGCAGCGTCGACTGCGACGATGACCGACGGCCGCTGAAGCTTGAGCACGCGGGGGGGGGAGCTACCTACGGCGCACGGGTAGAAGAAGGAAGAGGTCGAGGAGGACCGGGTGGCTCACAGCGGTGCAGGGAAGGCCCGGGGAAGTTAGGGGGGCTCGGGGCAGCGTGGGTCGAAGCGGTGCAGCGGTGGCGATCCGAGGAAGGGGAGGGGCGTGTATCGACCGTTGCGGGCCGTCGAGCTCGAGCGCGTCCTCGTAGTTGACATAGTCGACGCAGGCGTTCCTCCTGGCGCGGTCTCAGGTGGCGCGGAGGCCGCAGAGCGCGTGGGCGATGGCAGTCATGGCGACGGCGGCGGTGGGTGCTCGTGGGGGAGGAAGAAAGTGAGGGGGAGTGGGGAATCTGAGAGCGCTAGAGTTAGGAGGGTGGCACAGCGTCGTCCTTAAGGGTGCGGGCATCGCGCTGTCGACCAGATGGGAGGGGGCCAGATGCGGCGAGCGCGCGCGCGGCGTCAGCGCACGGGGAGGAGCAGTGCGAGGTAGGGGACGGCGCCACGCGGGCTGGGCCTCACTGTAGCCACTTAGGCCCAGTCAAATGGGCCTTTTTTCTTTTTCTTCTTTTCTCTTTTCTGTTTTCTGTTTTGTTTTCTATTTTCTTTTCTGCTTTGCAATTAGTTTAGCCACCAATTGAGTTTTACAAAATATGTGACTTAGCTTATTAAATATGGTGCATTATTTGCCACTGCCAGAAAATGGTTTGAAGCCACAGTGATTTCATTTGGATTTTAATTAAATGATTATGGATTAAATATCTCTGTTTTGTTGCTCTTAGAGTCACTTAATTTATTTAGTATATGTTGATTATAATTTTAGAATAGTCTCTGGATTATTTACAATATTATAAACATTTTAGTTCCTGGATTTGAACAACTTTTATTTTCACTTTCAGTTTGAACTTCCATTTGAATTGGAATTGGACAAGAGATATGATCCAAGTGATGTTTAAGCATTGTTGATCATGATGACATGGCATTATCAAAAGTGGGATTACTGTAGCTAACCACTGGGGGTGTTACAAATCTCCTCCACTAATAAGAATTCTCGTCCCAAGAATTAAGAAGAAGACTGAAAGAAAGCGGGGTATCCTTGGAAGTTCTTCCGAAGAAACGTTCGGAAAATCTCGAACGACTGGAATGTTTTCGATCCCCTCAAGCGGAGAAGCGTTCAACGCATTCAAGGTGTATATTTTAGCCTCAGCATTTGGAGTTATCTGGGCACGGTAATTCACTAGCCCAGCGGTTGGGGGCATGAGATGTACAACTTTAGTGGCACAATTGATCGAGGCGTAGTGGGCCTTCAACCAATCCATATGCATCTTCCCATAATGGGTGCCATGAATGAATGCAAATTTTGCAGAGATGAAAGAATGTGATGCTCCTGAATCAAATAAAACAGAAGCAGGTATTGAGTTAATGAGAAGGGTACCCATCACAGTGGCAGGTTGATTCTGGACTTCTTCAATATCAATGTGGTAAGCGTGTCCACGACCATGAGTAGCAGACCCAGTGTTATAGTTGCGGGCCTGATTGTTGCCATGACCATTGCCACGGCCAGTACGAGGGAAAGCCAACTGATTCTGAGTCTGGTGGCAGAACTTAGCAAGGTGGCCTGGTTTGCGACACTTAAAGCACAGTCCATCTTCAGGACGAAGAGGAGCATTGGGTGGAACACGTGGTGCAGTATAGTTGTTACCTGGGGCAGGGGCAGCTTGACGGAACACGTTGTTGGGAATCCAGACTCGACGCTTTTGTGTTGAGCCCGAAGATGAGCCAACATCACAATAGCGCTTCTGCGACTCCTTATGCTTCATTTGAGCAGTCTCAAGCAGAATAGCCTTGTTCACAAGATTAGTAAAGTCGGTGAAGTCTTGAGCAGCAAGTGCAAGCTCGATGTCTGGGTGGAGTCCATTACGGAACTTCTCTTGTCTATGGGCATCCGTGGCGATGTCTTCTTCAGCATAGCGGGACAGGTCAAGGAATTCCCGCTGATAAGCTTCGACGATCTTATTGCCCTGAATGAGGTTGCGGAACTAAGTTTTCATCCGGTCCATGATTCCTTGAGGAATATATCGGGCACGAAAGGTAGCCTGGAACTCAGGCCAAGTAACGGTTGTTCCAGCAGGCAGTGTACGTTTGTGGGTGTCCCACCATTGAGCAGCGGGACCCTTTAAGAAAAAGGAAGCGAAGGCGACAAAGTTGGCAGGGGAGACATTTGCAGACTCCATCTCATGAGTGATATCGCAAATCCAGTCATCAGCATCCAGTGGTTTCTCAGAGTTGCAGAACTGAGTTGGGTTAAGACGCATAAATTCTGGCAGAGTTATTGAAGGAGGGTTCTGGTTGTTCAGATGCAGGAACTGAGTCATAATCCCAGTCATGAACTGGCGGTTGAGCTCGAATTGTTGCATCATAGCTGCCATATAATCTGGCGCTGGTGGCGTTTAGGGGCACGACCATGACCACCTGGTCTAACCATCCTGTTACATTTCAACAGGGGTAGTTCAGTAAGAGCATTTGCGGGGGTTTAGAGACAAGCATGATGTAACACGACAATAATTAAGCAGTGTACTAGATACTTAACAGTAGTCAATTAAGACATACAGATCCATACACAGAGTCGGGTACATGCGAATAGCATAACGGCGCAAATTCAAAAGCTAGATATGGTAGGCGGCGCGCAGGCACGCGGTAAGGAAGTACACCACGAGACATAGCGAAGGCTACATCAACATCGGGAAGATCCACTGAAATGGGGTAGCTGCATGTGCGGACGACGAATGTTCGTCGCGGAAGGATCCTGCGCTCCATGTGCACTCTGATGCAGAACCCGGTCTCGAGCAGAAAGAAGAGGTCCACGTGGAGGTGCGTGACCTCCAACAGCAGGCCAATCAATACCAGCATACATCTGAGTCCTGCTCGGGTAAAGGATGTACTCTGGATGTATCCCTGCATGAACAGCTGGTAGCAACTGCGTCATAGCATTGTAGAGGCATGCTCGAGTGGCAACCAACTCGATGGCAAGAGCCCAAACAGTGCGATCTAGAGCCTGAGTGCACTGAATCAGAACATGCGGGTCGTATCGACGACGCTCGTACGGGGCACAGATAGCTGTGTAGTATCTAGTAGTATCTCCAGTAGGGGCATACGGAATGTAACGGAACTCAGAGGCATCCAAGCTATCGCTGAACTCTCCTCGGAGACATGCGACAGCAGAGTAGGCGGCATCATGTACTACCATCTCAATCGTCACGGCAATACCATGGAAAAGGTGCAGCTCAGTGTCTGAGTCATCGCGCTGATCATAGATACGAACATCAGCATTCTACAGCTCCTGGTTGAACTCACGGTAATCCTCGTAGACCATGTACTCGGGGTACCAGCGGTGGCCCAGCCTGGTCAGGAGGGCGATCAGGACAGCTGGAAAACCAGGGGCACCACGAGCCCAAGTGCGAAGCACAAGCTGCGTCATAGGGCGTGGTGGAAACAAATGATCCATCTGAAACAGAGGAAATTCAGGATTGTCAAATGACAATGAGAAGTATAATACAACTCAGAGAGAAAGGTTAAACAAAACAATGGAAAGGAAAATGATTATCAGACTAATTAGATCAATGGTAAGGAATTAAGCACAGATATCCAACTCTCCGGGTAGACGAGATTTACAAGATCCTAAGTGTCGGCGTTAGTAAAATTCATTTAACCCGAATAGAAGATAGATCAGAGTCCCAGAGTAAAGACGAGGAATAAAAGATCCTAATACCACCCAATTGGCGACGTGGGCCCGTAAGCCACATAGCCAAGTTAGTAAATTAGTTTTGGACTACTAGACTCAACTTCGGCCAAGGAGTTGGAAAGGGGGTTCCTACAGGCAGTCGGCTCTGATACCAACTTGTGACACCCCCGGCTCAATCGTGCACTAATCATACACGCAAATGCACATGATCAAGCCTAAGGACTCACGGGAAGATATCACAACACAACTCTAAAACATAAATAAAGTCATACAAGCTTTATATTACAAGCCAGGGGCCTCGAGGGCTCGAATACATAAGCTCGCATACAAGCGTCAGCGGAAGCATCAGATATCTGAGTACAGATATAAAAGAAAACACAGATAGGCCCTTAAAGGCGGGGCAAAAGAAAACACTACGATCGAAAGGCGCAGGCCTCCTGCCTGGGACCCTCCGAACCTACTCCTGGTCGTCGGCCAACTCGTAGCAGTATCCACCCTCGGGGTAGTAGTAGTAGCGATCATCGGCGGGGCAGCTGTATCCGGGGCTTCGTCATCTGGTTGCATCAAAAGGATAAATGCGGAAAAAGAGAAAGCAAAGCAACCGTGAGTACTCATCCGAAGTACTCAGCAAGCAAGGATCTACACTACATATGCAACATTATCAAAGGGAGGCTGTATGTGTGGACTGGGCTGCAGAAATGCCAGAATAGAGAGAAGGCCTAGTCCTATCGAAGACTAGCATCTTCAGCAGTCTTGCAGCATTAGAAGAGTGTAGATTAGTACAGCATAAAGTAGTAGTATCAATAAGTATCAACCTCACCCAGAGATCCTTTCTCGACTCCCTGCGAGAAAGCAATCCCAGAGCCATAGTATCCAATTCTAGTTGTATCAATCGGGATACAACTCCGAGCGTCTGTTACCGAGGATCCGGCTATGCATAGATTAGTTCTTCCCTGCAGGGGTGCACCAACTTACCCACCACGCTCGCTTAACGCCATCCGGACACACTTTTCAGGGTCATGCCCGGCCTCGGCCAAACGACACACCGCAACCCTACCTAGAGCTCAGCAGAGAGGTCCCCGCCGGTCTACAACCTAAGCGCCCAGGGGTCTTGGGCCATTGCCCTGCGCACTCCGGGTCGTTGTGTGCAGGGTGGATACCAGCACCGCCTCGGATGGTCGGTATGATCCGACCATGCCACAATGCTGAACTGGACGTCTGACAGAACTTTCGGCTGATGCCACGATGCGGAGTGCCCATAACTTTTCCCGCGTGATGGTTAGTGCTATCGGGCCAAAGGCCCACTCAGATCAAATATCCAAGTCGAAGTGTGTTGGTAGTGCGGTAACGAGCAGAGATTCACGATCGATGTGACCCCATCGCCCCGTCTCGAGGACTTGCGGCAAAGGCCAAGAATGCCCGGCCACGCCTCGTATTCATCACTCGGGCACCATCCAGGTCAACCCGTCTCCATATCACTCGTGGGTACCCCTCAGGGTCGACCCGCCTTCCAAGTAACAGTGTAAAGTCCAATTATCCGTGTGTCCAAAACATCAAGGGAATCCGAGGTATCACCCTCGTTGGATTCCTACTCGATGTAACCGTCAAGGTGAACTCAGAGGAATCACCCTCGATGGGTTCACACTTGAGGTGTTGCACGACAGCGTCGTTATCGGAAGTGGGGAAGGAGGAATGACCCTCGATGACCACGACTGAATAGCTACTCTACAGAGTTAACATCTGAAGTGCTACACGAGGTATCACCCTCAGCACTCGATAGTAACACTGCAGTGTCATTACAACTAAGGGGGTGCTGTGCAGTGCCGGGGCCTGGTTGTCGAGTCTTCTGATAATCTAGCGGGGCAATCGGGACAAGTGGGGTCACTGATAGGTCTCTACCCAGCCTATACTAAGCAGTTTAGAATAAGCAAGTAAGGTTTCAATAGCAGGTTACAATAAACAGGCTATGCATCAGAATAGGTAAAGCAGTAGCAGCAGAAATTCTAATGCAAGCATGAGAGAGAAAGAATAGGCGATATCGGTATGCTCAAGGGGGGGGGGCTTGCCTGGTTGCTCGGCGGCAAGAGCAAGGTCGTCAATGGTGTTGTCGGGCTCCTGAGCTGCGTCGGTCTCGGGGACTACGTCGGTCTCGGGGTCTACCGAGAGAGAAGAGGGGGAGAAAACAAATAAATACAAGGCAAACATATGCAACACAGAGCAGGCTATGCTAACGTGCAGTGCAGGGTTGCCTAAAAGCATGTCTAAGTCATATTAGTTACTTTAGGATTTAAGTTGGAATTATTAACCGGAGTATAAGCACTATTCATTTACCGAAAACGGCTAAAAGTTGCGGGTTCACCTCCGTAGAGGGTCCCGACACGAAAACGGATAGCACGGTTGGATTCGTCTCGTCGTTCTGAGCAACTTTCATGTACAAAGTTTTTCGATCTCAGCTACGGATTTTTTATATGAATTTCTAAAGATTTAATTGATTTTCTAGATTTTTTTAATCATTTTAAATCAACATTATCCCGAACAGTGCGGGGGGTTGACGTCAGCATGACGCCTTGCTGGCGTCAGCAGTCAACAGACGGCTCGCCAGGTCAAACCTGACATGTGGGTCCAGTGGGGCCCACATGTCAGCCTCTGTTAGTTTAATCAGGTTTTATTTAAACTAATTAGGATTAATTAGTGGGTGGGGCCTACTGTCAGTGACTAATTTAGCATTTAATTTAATTAATTAATTAATTAACCAATTTTCTTTTTATTTAAAATCGTTTAATTGACTGGGCCCCACATGTCAGTGGGTCGACCCAGTCAACGAGTCAACTGGGCCCACCCGTCAGCATCTCAGGCGGGCCCCAGTGGTGCCAGGTGGTAGCCACATCGGTCGGCCGGCGTTTAAATGCCGGCGCGCGCTCCGGCGACCACCGAAGACGGCGGCGACGCGCGGAAACGACGCACAGGGGGCCATTCAGCCCGCGGTTTCGTCCTAGGGGACGGGCGCGACGTGTCGCGTCCGATGGTGGCCATGGCTAGCGGCGGGCATGGCCGGAACATCACCGGAGACGTGCAAGGCAGCGGTGTTGTTCGGTGGCGCGAGGTGAAGTGGGTTGCGGGGGCTCATTCGGTGCGGGACTTGGCGCATTCGAACGTGGGCATCACACCGTGTCGAACGGCGGCAACGGCGGCCGTTGAAACGGCCCGCAGCGTCGGCTGCGACGATGACCGACGGTGGCCGAAGCTTGGGCACGCGGGGGGGAGCTACCTACAGCGCACGGGGAGAAGAAGGAAGAGGTCGAGGAGGACCGGGTGGCTCACAGCGGTGCAGGGAAGGCCCAGGGAAGTTAGGGGGGCTCGGGGCAGCGTGGGTCGAGGAGGTGCAGCGGCGGTGATCCGAGGAAGGGGAGGGGCGCGTCTCGACCGTTGTGGGGCGCCGAGCTCGAGCGCGTCCTCGTAGTTGACGTAGTCGACGCAAGCGGTCCTCCTGGCATGGTCTCAGGTGGTGGGGAGGCCGTAGAGCGCGTGGGCGATGGCGGTCATGGCGACGGCTACGGCGGGTGCTCGTGGGGAAGGAAGAAAGCGAGGGAAGTGGGGAATCTGAGGGCGCTAGTGTTAGGAGGGGTGGTGCGGTGTCATCCTTAAGGGCGCGGGCGTCGCGCTGTCGACCAGAGGGGAGGGTGGCCAGGCGCGGCGAGCGCACGCGCGGCGACAGCGCACGGGGAGGAGCAGTGCGAGGTAGGGGACGGCGCCAGGCGGGCTGGGCCTCACTGTAGCCACTTAGGCCCAGGCAAATGGGCCCTTTTCTTTTTCTTCTTTTCTCTTTTCTGTTTTCTGTTTTGTTTTCTATTTTATTTTCTGCTTTGCAATTAGTTTAGCCACCAATTGAGTTTTACAAAATATGTGACTTAGCTTATTAAATATGGTGCATTATTTGCCACTACCAAAAAATGGTTTGAAGCCACAGTGATTTCATTTGGATTTTAATTAAATGATTATGGATTAAATATCTCTGTTTTGTTGCTGTTAGAGTCACTTAATTTATTTAGTATATGTTGATTATAATTTTAGAATAGTCTCAGGATTATTTACAATATTATAAACATTTTAGTTCCTGGATTTGAACAACTTTTATTTTCACTTTCAGTTTGAACTTCCATTTGAATTTGAATTGGAAAAGAGATATGATCCAAGTGATGTTTAAGCACTGTTGATCATGATGACATGGCATTATCAAAAGTGGGATTACTGTAGCTAACCACTGGGGGTGTTACATTAGAGAGCACCACTGTCATTTGTATGCTTTGCTATTAATTGATATTGAGTATGACTGTGACTGGATCTCTTTTACCATGAATTATAATGTCTAGTCAGTCCTTGATCTTCAGGGGTGCTCTGCATTTATGTTTTGCGGTCTCAGAAAGGGCTAGCGAGATACCATCTGGTTATATCATATCATGATTGTTTTGGAAAATTATTGTCATCCGAGATTTATTATTATTACTCGCTAATTGATTGTGCCATTGATATGAGTAAACGTGAGACCTAAATGTTATTGTGAATGTGGTTAGTTCATAATCTTTGCTTAAAACCTGAATGTTGGCTATACATATTTGCAACAACAAGATCAAACAGAGTTTGTAAAAGTTTTTCTTTATCACTTTCAGTTTGTCAACTGAATTGCTTGAGGACAAGCAATGGGTTAAGCTTGGGGGAGTTGATACATCTCCATCGTATCTACTTTTCCAAACTCTTTTGCCCTTGTTTTGGACTCTAATTTGCATGATTTGAATGGAACTAACCCGGACTGACGCTGTTTTCAGCAGAATTGCCATGGTGTTATTTTTGTGCAGAAATAAAAGTTCTCGGAATGACCTGAAACTTCACGGAGAATATTTTTGGAATAAATAAAAAATATTGGCAAAAGAATCAGCCGAGGGGGACCCACCGCCTGTCCACAAGGGGGGGCGCCCTACCCCCTGGGCGTGCCCCCTGGCTTGTGGGTCCCATGAAGCTCCACCGACCTCAACTTCAACTCCATATATTCACCTTCGGGGAGAAAAAAATCAGAGAGAAGGATTCATCGCGTTTTATGATACGGAGCCGCCGCCACCTCCTGTTCTTCCTCGGGAGGGCAGATCTGGAGTCCGTTCAGGGCTCCGGAGAGGGGAAATCGTCGCCGCCATCATCATCAACCATCCTCCATCGCCAATTTCATGATGCTCACCGTCGTGCGTGAGTAATTCCATCGTAGGCTTGTTGGACGGTGATGGGTTGGATGAGATTTATCATGTAATCGAGTTAGTTTTGTTAGGGTTTGATCCCTAGTATCCACTATGTTCTAAGATTGATGTTGCTATGACTTTGCTATGCCTAATGCTTGTCACTAGGGCCCGAGTGCCATGATTTCAGATCTGAACCTATTATGTTTTCATGAATATATATATATGTGTTCTTGATCCTATCTTGCAAGTTATAGACACCTATTACGTGTTATGATCCGCATACCCCAAGGTGACAATAATTGGGATTCTTTCCAGTGATGACCGTAGTTTGAGGAGTTCATGTATTCACTAAGTGCTAATGCTTTGGTCCGGTTCTCTATTAAAAGGAGGCCTTAATATCCCTTAGTTTCCATTAGGACCCCGCTGCCACGGGAGGGTAGGACAAAAGATGTCATGCAAGTTCTTTTCCATAAGCACGTATGACTATATACAGAATACATGCCTACATTATATTGATCAATTGGAGCTAGTTCTGTGTCACCCTAGGTTATAACTGTTGCATGATGAATGCCATCCGACATAATTATCCATCATTGATCCATTGCCTCTGAGCTTTTCACATATTGATCTTTGCTACGTTACTTTTCCGTTGCCACTGTTACGATTGCTACAAAACTGCTACTGTTACTTTTGCCACTATTACCGTTACTTCCATACTACTTTGCTACTAAATACTTTGCTGCAGATATTAAGTCTTTCAGGTGTGGTTGAATTGACAACTCAGCTGCTAATACTTGAGAATATTCTTTGGCTCCCCTTGTGTCGAATCAATAAATTTGGGTTGAATAATCTACCCTCGAAAACTGTTGCGATCCCCTATACTTGTGGGTTATCAGCCTCCCATGGATTGATAAACCTTAGGTCATCCACTTGAGGGAAAATTGCTACTGTCCTACAAAACTCTGCGCTTGGAGGCCCAACACGAGTCTACAAGAATAAAGTTGTGCAGTAGACATCAAGCTCTTTTCTGGCGCCGTTGCCGGGGAAGTGAGTGCTTGAAGGTATATCTTTATATCTTGCAATTGAATCTTTTAGTTTCTTGTTTTATCACTAGTTTGGTTCGTAAAAGAAAACTACAAAAAAAATAGAATTGAGGTGGCCTCATATTATTCGTCTTTATCATGTCTTTCTTGAAAATGATGGAAAGGAAAATTGTGCTCAATTGATAGAAGAAGAATCCAATAAAATGTTTGGCATAAAATCATTGAATGATGAGCATGATTGCAAAGTTGTTAGTATGAATTATTTGAATATCCATGATGCTAATGATATGAAAAGCCATAAGCTTGGGGATGCTATGTTTGATGAAGATGATATTTTTATTCCCCCAAGTTTTGATGAGAATATTTACTATGATGAAAGCATGCCTCCTATTTATGATGATTATGGTGATGACATGTATGCTATAAAGATTAATTATATCCATGAAACTTGTCATCATGATTTTAATGCTCAATATGATTATGCCAATCAAGAATCACATGATAGTTATTTTGTTGAGTTTGCTCCCACTACTATTCATGAGAATAAATTTGCTTATGTGGAGAGTAATAAAATTTCTATGCTTGTGGATCATGAAAAGAATGCTTTATGTGATAGCTATATTGTTGAATTCATTCATGATGCTACTGAAAATTACTATGAGGGAGGAACTTATGCTTCTACATATCTCAATAATATCAAGTTTCCTCTCTATGTGCTGAAAGTTTTGAAGTTGCACTTGTTTTACCTTCCTATGCTAGTTGATTCTTGTTCCCATAAGTTGTTTGCTCACAAAATCCCTATGCATAGGAAGTGGTTTAGACGTAAATGTGCTAGTCATATGCTTCATGATGCTCTCTTTGTGTTTCAATTCTTATCTTTTATGCGAGCATCATTGAAATCATCATGCCTAGCTAAAAAGGCATTAAAGAAAAGCGCTTGTTGGAAGACAACCCAACATTTACCCCCACTGTTTTTGTGTGTTCACATGATTAGGCTATTGTATTAATCATGTTTTATAGCTTTTATTTCAATAAAGTGCCAAGTAAAGCCTTTGGGATAGTGTGGATGATAGTTGACTTGATTCTGTGCAAAAACAGAAACTTTTGCGCCCAGTAACAGAATTGTTTAAATTCACTGGAGAGTTTAAAAACTCTGAATTTTTTTTACAGTTGATGGGTATACAAATTTTCTACGTTTTCCTAATTTTTAAGAACTTCTGGAGTTACAGAAGTATAACGTTAATTCAGATCTTTATGTACTGTTCTGTTTTTGACAGATTCTGTTTTCAATGCACAATTTGCTTGTTTTCTAGTTTCTATGGCTTATATTGCTTAATATAAATTGTGGAAATTGTAGAGTACAGTAGGCATTGTGTGAGAACAATTATGAATCTTGTCTTTTACAGTACCAAAGTGAATGATTTGTCTTTATCATACTAACCCATCTCACGAAGTTCCGTTAAGTTTTGTGTGATTGAAGTTTTCAAGTTTTGGGTGAGATATCGATATGAGGAGAATAAGTAGTGACAAGACCCTAAGCTTGGAGATTCCCAAGGTACCCCCAAGGCAATATTCAAGGAAGATCCAAGCAACTAATCTTGGGGATGCCCCGGAAGGCATCCCCTCTTTCGTCTTCAACATTATCGGTAACCTCACTTGGAGCTATATTTTCATTCGTCACATGATATGAGTTTTGCTTGGAGAGTCATTTTCTTTTATTAGGATTTTCTTACTGTTATTTAGAATAATGTTTTGCATCTTTTATGTCAATAAAAGTGGCAAGGATAGCCTTCACCATGCTTATTTTGCAAGTATATGAGTTGCTGTTTCAAAACAGAAAGTTTATCGCTGTTGCAAAATTTCTCCAGAAAAGTCAGAATGTGATAAAATGTTTAAATTTTTTGAAAAATAAGCTATGATAAGTTTTATACAGTGTGGTAAATTTTCAGAATTTTTGGAGTTAGGGAAATATGAGTACAATTGCACTCTTTACAGACTGCCCTGTTTAGACAAATTGTTGTTATGTTCGCATTGTTTGCATATGTTTGCTTGTTTAATGATTCTATTTGAGGATAGGAGTATTAAATATGCAGAGGCATTTAGTATGAAATGTTGAATAATATTTTAGTGATTTTATACAGTAGAGAATGATAAGGTTTTGCATTGATTTATACTAACTTATCTCACGAGTTCGTGTTGAGTTTTGTGTGGATGAAGTTTTTAAGAATTAGGGAAACCGTGATTTGAGAGGAATGAAGAAGACACAAGAGCTCAATCTTGGGGATGCCCAAGGCATCCCAAGTTAATATTCCAAGAAGTCTCAAGCATCTAAGCTTGGGGATGCCCCGGTAGGCATCCCACCTTTCTTCATCAACAATTATCGGTTAGCCTCGGTTGAGCCTAAGTTTTTGCTTCTTCACATGATGTGTGCTATTCTTAGAATGTCATTTTATTTTTGTTTTGTTTATGTTTTAATAAAATACTTAGATCTGAAAGTTTTAAATAAGAGAGTCCTCAATTAGCTACCCATTTACTTAACTACTCATTTGATCTTCAGTTATATCTTTTTGGAGTAGTTTGTCATTTGCTCTCGTGCTTCACTTAAATTTATTTGAGAGCTTGTTAGTAGAAATGGTAATATATAAATTTAGTCCCAAAGTGATAGATATTCAAGAAGGATATAATAAAAAAATTCATGTAGATCATTCGATATGATAAGTTTGATTCCTTGCAATAGTTTTGCGATATGAAGATAATAATATGTGAGTCATGTGGGTGAGTAATTGTGCTTTAGTAAGAATATTGGTGTTAAGGTTTGTGATTCCCTAAGCAAGCACAAAAGTGAATAATTATGCAATGAAATTACATCCTACTTGTGGTGCATTATTCGGTGTTAGTTATGCTCAATGCTCGTTTATGTGAATTTTCGTTTCTTGGTTGGTTGCTTCTCAATCTATTTGCTAGCCTCCATTTGTACTAAGTGGGAATACTACTTGTACATCCAAATTCTTAAACCCAAAGTTGTGCCAAATGAGTCCACCATACCTACCTATATGCGGTATTTCCATGCCGTTCTAAGCAAATTTGTATGTGCCATCTCTAAATTTTCAAAATAATTTCCTTTTTGTGTGCTCGTACCGCTCATGAAGCGGCAGGGGGTGGCCAATATTTCCCATGCTAGATGTGTTATTCTCAAGATGAGTGTTTATTCACTTGTCATTGCACGAGAGTACGGCAAAGGTATTAGGGATGCCCAGTCCCGAAATGAAAAATGAATTTACTTTATGTTGTCAAATAATAAATTCCTTGGAAAGTGTTGGTATGGAGGGCACCCGTGGATACGGCTAGCCATGGATTGTGAAAGAATGGTGGAAAAAGGAATAAACTTTATTTTTTGTTTGGGAACCGCCTGTGATATATCTAGCATGGAAAGTGCTGGGAATTACTCGGTCGTTTTCGTTGACGGGAAAAGTATGCCTCCCAAAATCTTTTATCACTCAATTTAAGCTTTGAGCTTTGGCACCTCTACAAATCCCTACTTCCCTCTGTGAAGGGCCTATCTATTTACTTTATGCAATTTTTATTTTTATTTGAGTCTCCATCTTCTCTTATAAAGCACCAACTAAGGGGCACTATGATAGTACTTGAGCATTGGATGTAGCTAATATGCGAGTGTGTTTTGCGAATGGATCAATAATTGAGCATGATGGGCTAGGGATAACTTTCTTTAGTGTTGATATTTTGAAAGACATGGTTGCTTGTTGATATGCTTGAGTATTGATGTCCTCATGTCAAATTATAGACTATTGCTTTGAATCATTTAAGTCCAAATGTCCATGCTACAAAAGAAAAGAGTATATGATGAATATGATAGGTAGACTCCTCATCAAAAATTCTGTTCTCAATTGCTACTTTCTCATGATGAGTTTTATGAGAAAGAATTGTTGTTATGATGCTAGGAAAAGTGATTGAAATCATCATTGATCAAACTTATGCATTTTGCTAGCATTCACACTTCATAAATTATTTCTTTTATCATTTACCTACTCGAGGACGAGTAGGAATTAAGCTTGGGGATGCTGATACGTCTCCAACGTATCTATAATTTATGAAGTATTCATGCCGCTATATTATCATTCTTGGATGTTTTACAATCATTTTATAGCAACTTTATATCATTTTTTGGGACTAACCTATTGACATAGTGCCCAGTGCCAATTGCTGTTTTTTGCATGTTTTTTACATCGTAGAAAATCAATATCAAACGGAGTCCAAACGCGGCGAAACTTTTTGGAGATTTTTTCTGGACCAGAAGACACCCGGTGGGCCAAAGAAGTACCCGAGGGGAGCTCCGAGGAGAACACAACCCACCAAGGCACGCCTGGGGGCCCAGGTGTGCCCAGGTGGGTTGTGCCCACCTCGGTGGCCTCCCGCACCGCCTCTTTGCCCTATAAATTGCCTAATATTCCAAAAACCCTCGGGGTAACCCTAGATCAGAAGTTCCGCCGCCGCAAGCCTCTGTAGCTACGAAAAACCAATCTAGACCCCGTTCTGGCACCCTGCCGCAGGGGGAAATCATCACCGGTGGCCATCTTGATCATCCCGACAGCCACCATGATGAGGAGGGAGTAGTCCACCCTCGGGGCTGAGGGTTTGTGCCAGTAGCTATGTGTTTAATCTTTCTCTCTCGTGTTCTTGAGATGTCACGATCTTGATGTATCACGGGCTTTGTTAATATAGTCGGATCATATGGTGTTTTCCCCTCTCTATCTTGTTGTGAATTGAGTTTTCCCTTTGAGATTTCGTTCTTATCGGATTGAATACTTTTATGAATTTGAGAACACTTGATGTATGTCTTGCTATGAATACCCGTGGCGACAATGGGGTATTATATTGATTCACTTGATATATGTTTTGGCACTCAACTCACGGATTCCTGAGGTGACATTGGGGTAATCTATGCATAGGGGTTGATGCATGTTCTTGTCTTTGTTTCACCGGTAGAAATCTTTGGGCACTCTTTGAGGTTCTTTGTGTTGGATCGAGTATTATGAATCTGAAATTGTTTGATGCGTATCGCATAATCAACTCACGGATACTCATGGTGACATTGGAGTATCTAGGTGACATTAGAGTTGGTTGATGTGTATCATATGTTGTTATTTTAGTACGAACTCTTGGTTAGATCGATCGGAAAGAATAGCTTGGTGTTATTTTAGTACGAACTCTAGGATAGATTGATCGGAAAGAATAGCTTTGCGTGGTTTCATACCCTACAAACAATTTCTTCCTATGTTCTCCGCTAGATAAGAACTTTGGAGTGATTCTTCATCGCACGTTGAGGGAAGGTTATATGATCCAATTAGATTAGCATTGTTGAGAGATTGTACTAGCGAAAGTACGGACCCTAGGCCTTGTTTTCAAGCATTGCAATACCGTTTGTGCTCCGTTTTATCACTTGCTACCTTGCTGTTTTTATTTATTCAGATTATAAAAATATATTTCTACCATCCATATTACACTTTTATCACCATCTCTTCGCCGAACTAGTGCACCTATACAATTTGCCATTGTATTGGGTGTGTTGGGGACACAAGAGACTTTTTATTATTCGGTTGCAGGGTTGTTTGAGAGAGACCATCTTCATCCTACGCCTCCCACGGATTGATAAACCTTAGGTCAGCCACTTGAGGGAAAATAGCTACTGTCCTACAAAACTCGGCGCTTGGAGGCCCAACACGAGTCTACAAGAATAAAGTTGCGTAGTATACATCAAGTTGGCATAGATCAAGATTAGGATTTGTCACTCCGAGTATTGGAGAGGTATCTCTGGGCCCTCTCAGTAATACACATCATAAGAAGCCTTGCAAGCAAAGTGACTAATGAGTTAGTTACAGGATGATGTATTACAAAACGAGTAAAGAGACTTGCCGGTAACGAGATTGAACTAGGTATGAAGATACTGACGATCGAATCTCGGGCAAGTAACATACCGATGGACAAAGGGAATTACGTATGTTGTCATAACGGTTCGACCGATAAAGATCTTCGTAGAATATGTCGGAGCCAATATGGGCATCCAGTTTCCGCTATTGGTTATTGACCGGAGAGGTGTCTCAGTCATGTCTACATAGTTCTCGAACTCGTAGGGTCCGCACGCTTAACGTTCGTTGACGATATAGTGTTATATGAGTTATATGATTTGGTGACCGAATGTTGTTCGGAGTCCCGAATGAGATCACTGACATGACGAGGAGTCTCGAAATGGTCGAGAGGTAAAGATTGATATATAGGACTTTGGTATTCAGACACCGGAATAGTTTCGGAGTGCATCGGGTAGTCATCGGATCACCGGGAGGCCCCGGGTGGTCTATGGGCCTAATGGGCCAAGGAGAGGCACACACCAGCCCACAGAGGGGCTGGCACGCCCTCTCCCTGGCCGCCAGCCCTAGAAGAAGGAAAGGGGGGCGCCACCTCCTCCTGCCTTTCCCCCCTTATGGGAGAAAGGAAAGGGGGGGCGCCACCTCCCCCTTCCTTCCCCTTGGCGCCAAAGGAAGGAAAGGGGGGCGGCCTAGGGCAAGCCCAAGTAGGATTCGGACCTACTTGGGGTGCCCCTTGGCTTCTCCCCTCTCCCTCCCACCTATATATATGAGGGAGGGGGTGCCTAGCACAACACAATATTGTCTTAGCCGTGTGTGGCGCCCCCCTCCACCGTTTACACCCCCGATCATATTTTTGTAGTGCTTAGGCGAAGCCCTGCGGAGATCACTTCAGCATCACTGTCACCACGCCGTCGTGCTGCCGGAACTCATCCACTACCTCGTCGTCTTGCTGGATCAAGAAGGCGGAGGACGTCATCGAGTTGAACATGTGTTGAACGTGGAGGTGTCGTACGTTCGGTGCTCGATCGGTTGGAACGCGAAGAAGTTTGACTACATCAACCGCGTTGTCAAACGCTTCCGCTTACGGTCTACGAGGGTACGTAGACACACTCTCCCCTCTTGTTTCTATGCATCTCCATGGATAGATCTTGCGTGTGCGTAGAATTTTTTTTGTTTTCCATGCAACGTTTCCCAACAATGGCATCCGAGCCAGGTTTATGCGTAGATGATATGCACGAGTAGAACACAAAGAGTTCTAGGCGGTGATAGTCATACTGCTTACCACCAACGTCTTATTTTGATTCGGCGGTATTGTGGGATGAAGCGGCCCGGACCAACCTTACATGTCCATGCACATGAGACCGGTTCCACCGACAGACATGCAACTAGTTTTGCATAAAGGTGGCTGGCGGGTGTCTGTTTCTCCTACTTTAGTTGAATCGAATTTGACTATGGCCGGTCCTTGAAGAAGGTTAAAACAGCAAACTTGATGAATCACCATTGTGGTTTTTGCCGTAGGTAAGAATGGTTCTTGCTAGAAGCCAGTAGCAGCGACGTAAAACTTGCAACAACAAAGTAGAGGACGTCTAACTTGTTTTTGCAGGGCATGTTGTGATGTGATATGGTCAAGATATGATGTGATATATGTTGATGTATGAGATGATCATGTTTTGTAATCTCGACAACCGGCAGGAGCCTTAGGGTTGTCTTTTTATTGTATGAAGTACAAGCGCCATGTAATTGCTTTACTTTATCACTAAGCGTTAGCGATAGTTGTAGAAGCAATAGTTGGCGAGATGACCCCAACCCAACGATGAAGATCAAGGTGTCGAGCCGGTGACAATGGAGATCATGATGATGCTTTGGAGATGGAGATCAAAAGCACAGGATGATGATGGCCATATCATGTCACATATTTTGATTGCATGTGATGTTTATCCTTTATGCATCTTATTTTGCTTAGAACGGCGGTAGTATTATAAGATGATCCCTTCACTAAATTTCAAGATAAAAGTGTTCTCCCTGAGTATGCACCATTGCCAAAGTTTGTCGTTTCGAAGCACCACGTGATGATCGGGTGTGATAGACTCTATGTTCACATACAGCGGGTGTAAGACAGTTTTGCACATGCAGAATACTTGGGTTAAACTTGACGAGCCTAGCATGTACAGACACGGTCTCGGAACACTGGAGACCGAAAGGTCAAACATGAGTCATATAGTAGATATGATCAACATAGAGATGTTCACCATTGATGACTACCCCATCTCACGTGATGATCGGACATGGGTTAGTTGATTTGGATCACGTGTCACTTAGATAACTTGAGGGATGTTTATTTAAGTGAGAGTTCATTAGTAATTTGATTAATTGAACTTAATTTATCATG
Source organism: Thinopyrum elongatum (assembly GCA_011799875.1). Classification (NCBI taxonomy): domain Eukaryota; kingdom Viridiplantae; phylum Streptophyta; class Magnoliopsida; order Poales; family Poaceae; genus Thinopyrum; species Thinopyrum elongatum. The sequence goes on along the minus strand of CM022298.1, from coordinate 618,570,969 downwards.
AACTTAGTCTTATAGTTTTGCATATCTATGTTGTAGATCAATGGCCCGAGCTACCGTTCCCCTGAATTTTAATGCGTTCCTAGAGAAAGCTAAGTTGAAAGATGATGGTAGCAACTACACGGACTGGGTCCGTAACTTGAGGATTATCCTCATTGTTGCCCAGAAGAATTATGTCCTTGATGCACCGCTGGGTGACAGGCCTGCTGCAGGAGCTGAAGTAGATGTTATGAACGTCTGGCAAGCTCGATCTGATGACTACTCGATAGTTCAGTGTGCCATGCTTTACGGCTTAGAATCGGGACTTCAAAGACGTTTTGAACGTCATGGAGCATATGAGATGTTCCAAGAGTTGAAGTTAATATTTCAAGCAAATGCCCAGGTTGAGAGATATGAAGTCTCCAACAAGTTCTATAGCTGCAAGATGGAGGAGAACAGTTCTATCAGTGAACACATACTCAAAATGTCTGGGTATCATAACCACTTGACTCTGCTGGGAGTTGATCTTCCAGTTGATAGTGTTATTGATAGAGTTCTTCAATCACTGCCACCAAGCTACAAAGGCTTCATGATGAACTATAATATGCAAGGGATGAATAAAATGATTCTTGAGCTCTTCGCAATGCTTAAGGCCGCGGAGGAAGAAATCAAGAAGGAGCATCAAGTGTTGATGGTTAACGAAACCACTAGTTTCAAGAAAAAGGGCAAGGGAAAGAAAGGGAACTTCAAGAAGAATGGCAAGCAAGTTGCCACTCCCGGGAAGAAGCCTAAAGCTGGACCCAATGCTGAAACTGAGTGCTTCTACTGCAAAGGGAATGGTCACTGGAAGCGGAACTGCCCCAAATACTTGGTGGATAAGAAGGATGGCAAAGTGAACAAGGTATATTTGATATACATGTTATTGATGTGTACCTTACTAATGCTCATAGCAGCGCCTGGGTATTTGATACTGGTTCGGTTGCTCATATTTGTAACTCAAAATAGGAGCTGCGGAATAAACGAAGATTGGCTAAGGACGAGTTGACGATGCGTGTCGGAAATGGTTCCAAGGTCGATGTGATCGCCGTCGGCACGCTACCTCTACATCTACCTTCGGGATTAGTTTTAGACCTGAATAATTGTTATTTGGTGCCCGCGTTGAGCATGAACATTATATCTGGATCTTGTTTATTGCGAGATGGTTATTCATTTAAATCGGAGAATAATGGTTGTTCTATTTATATGAGTAATACCTTTTATGGTCATGCACCCTTGATGAGTGGTCAGTTCTTGTTGAATCTCGATCGTAGTGATACACATATTCATAATATTGATGCCAAAAGATGCAAAGTTGATAATGATAGTGCAACATACTTGTGGCACTGCCGTTTAGGTCATATTGGTGTAAAGCGCATGAAGAAACTCCATGCAGATGGACTTTTGGAATCACTTGATTATGAATCATTTGATACTTCCAAACCATGCCTCATGGGCAAGATGACTAAAACTCCGTTCTTCGGAACAATGGAGCAAGCTAATGACTTATTGGAAATAATACATACCAATGTATCTGGTCCGATGAGTGTTGAGGCACGCGGCGGGTATCGTTATTTTCTGACCTTCACAGATGATTTGAGTAGGTATGGGTATATCTACTTGATGAAACACAAGTCTGAAATATTTGAAAAGTTCAAAGAATTTCAGAGTGAAGTGGAGAATCATCGTAACAAGAAAATAAAGTTTCTCCGATCTGATCGCGGAGGCGAATATTTGAGTTACGAGTTTGGCCTTCATTTAAAGCAAAGTGGAATTGTTTCACAACTCACGCCACCTGGAACACGACAGCGTAATGGTGTGTCCGAACGTCGTAACCGTACTTTATTAGATATGGTGCGATCTATGATGTCTCTTACCAATTTACCACTATCGTTTTGGGGTTATGCATTAGAGATAGCCGCATTCATGTTAAATAGGGCACCGTCTAAATCCGTTGAGACAACACCGTATGAACTGTTGTTTGGCAAGAAACCTAAGCTGTCGTTTCTTAAAGTTTGGGGTTGCGACAGTTATGTCAAAAGGCTTCAGTCTGATAAGCTTGAACCCAAATCGGAGAAGTGCGTCTTCATAGAATACCCTAAGGAAACAATTGGGTACACCTTCTACCACAGATCCGAAGGCATGATCTTTGTTCCCAAGAATGGAACCTTTCTAGAGAAGGAGTTTCTCTTGAAAGAAGTGAGTGGGAGGAAAGTAGAACTTCATGAGGTAATTGTACCTTCTCTCGAATTGAAAAGTAGCACATCAGAGAAATCCGTTCCTATGATGCCTACACCAACTAGAGAGGAAGCAAATGATAATGATCATGAAACTTCAGATCAAGTTGCTACTGAACCTCGTAGGTCGACCAGAGCACGATCCGCACCAGAGTGGTACGTGAAGGAAATATGCCCTAGAGGCAATAATAAAGTTGTTATTTTATATTTCCTTATTCATGATAAATGTTTATTATTCATGCTAGAATTGTATTGATCGGAATTCTAAATACATGTGTGAATACATAGACAAAACACCGTGTCCCTAGTGGGCCTCTACTTGACTAGCTCGTTGATCAAAGATGGTTAAGGTTTCCTTAACATGTACATGTGTTGTCATTTGATAACGGGATCACATCATTAGGAGAATGATGTGATGGACAAGACCCATCCGTTAGCTTAGCATAATGATCGTTCAGTTTTATTGCTACTACTTTCTTCATGTCATATACATATTCCTTTGACTATGAGATTATGCAACTCCCGGATACCGGAGGAATACCTTGTGTGCTATCAAATGTCACAATGTAACTGGGTGATTCTAAAGATGCTCTACAGGTATCTCCGAAGGTGTTTGTTGGGTTGGCATAGATCGAGACTAGGATTTGTCACTCCGAGTATCGGAGAGGTATCTCTGGGCCCTCTCGGTAATACACATCATAAGAAGCCTTGCAAGCAAAGTGACTAATGAGTTAGTTGTGGTATGATGTATTACGGAACGAGTAAAGAGACTTGCTGGTAACGAGATTGAACTAGGTATGAAGATACCGACGATCGAATCTCGGGCAAGTAACATATCGATGGACAAAGGGAATAACATATGTTGTCATAATGGTTCGACCGATAAATCTCTTCGTAGAATATGTAGGAACCAATATGAGCATCCTGGTTTTGCTGTTGGTTATTGGCCAGAGAAGTGTCTCGGTCATGTCTACATAGTTCTCGAACCCGTAGGGTCCGCACGCTTAACGTTCGATGACGATTTTGTATTATATGAGTTATGTGATTTGGTGACCGAATGTTGTTCGGAGTCCCGGATGAGATCACAGGCATGACGAGGAGTCTCTAAATGGTCGAGAGGTAAAGATTCATATATTGGATGATTATATTCGGACACCTGAAGTGTTCCGGGGTGTACCAGGTAGATATCGGAGTACCGGAGGGGTTACCGGAACCCCCGGGGGGAAGATATGGGCCATATGAGCCATAAGAGGGAGGCACACCAGCCCACAAGGGGTGGCGCGCCCCCCTTAGGCATGTGGCCGAATTGGATAAGGAGGAGAAGGGGTTCGCCCCCCCCCCCCCTTCCTTCTCTCCTTCCCCCTTCCTTTTTCTCTCCGGCTAAAAAAAAGGAAGGGGGGAGGCCGAATTGGACTAGGGGCCCAAGTAGGATTCCTCCTACTTTGGTGCCCCAAGGCTGTTCCCCTCCCCCTCCCACCTATATATACGTGGGTAGGGGGCGCCTAGAACACACACCAACAATTGTTAGCCATGTGCGCCCCTCCACAGTTTACGCCTCCGGTCATATTCACGTAGTGCTTAGGCGAAGCCCTGCGCGGATCACTTCACCATCACCGTCACCACGTCATCGTGCTGACGGAACTCTACCTCAACACTTTGCTGGATCAAGAGTTCGAGGGACGTCAACGAGCTGAACGTGTGCAGAACTCGGAGGTGCCGTACGTTCGGTGCTTGATCGGTCGGAATGAGAAGAAGTTTGACTACATCAACCGCGTTGTCAAACGCTTCCGCTTTCGGTCTACGAGGGTACGTAGACACACTCTCCCCCTCTCATTGCTATGCATCTCCTAGATAGATCTTGGGTGAGCGTAGGAAATTTTTTGAAATTGCAAGCTACGTTTCCCAACAGTGGCATCCGAGCCAGGTCTATGCGTAGATGATATGCACGAGTAGAACACAAAGAGTTGTGGGCGGTGATAGTCATGCTGCTTACCACCAACGTCTTATTTTGATTCGGCGGTATTGTTGGATGAAGCGGCCCGGACCAACCTTACATGACCACGTTCATGAGACCGGTTCCACCGACAGACATGCAACTAGTTTTGCATAAAGGTGGCTGGCGGGTGTCTGTTTCTCCAACTTTAGTTGAATCGAATTTGACTATGGCCGGTCCTTGTTGAAGGTTAAAACAGCAAACTTGAGGAAACACCGTTGTGGTTTTGATGCGTAGGTAAGAACGGTTCTTGCTAGAAGCCCGTAGCAGCCACGTAAAACTTGCAACAACAAAGTAGAGGACGTCTAACTTGTTTTTGCAGGGCATGTTGTGATGTGATATGGTCAAGACATGATGTGATATACGTTATTGTATGAGATGATCATGTTTTGTAAAAGTTACTGGCAACCGGCAGGAGCCTTATAGTTGTCTCTTTATTGTATGAAATGCAAAGGCCATGTAATTGCTTTACTTTATCACTATGCGTTAGCGATAGTTGTAGAAGCAATAGTTGGCGAGACGACCACGACGCAATGATAGAGATCAAGGTGTCAAGCCGGTGACGATGGAGATCATGACGATGCTTTGGAGATGGAGATCAAAAGCACAAGATGATGATGGCCATATCATGTCACATATTTTGATTGCATGTGATGTTTATCTTTTATGCATCTTATTTTGCTTAGAACGATGGTAGCATTATAAGATGATCCCTTCACTAAATTTCAAGGTATAGGTGTTCTCCCTGAGTATGCACCGTTGCGACAGTTCGTCGTGTTGAGACACCACGTGATGATCAGGTGTGATAGACTCTACGTTCAAATACAATGGGTGCAAGACAGTTTTGCACATGCAGAATAATCGGGTTAAACTTGACGAGCCTAGTATGTATAGACATGGCCTCGGAACACTAGAGACCGAAGGGTCGAACGTGAATCATATAGTAGATATGATCAACATAGAGATGTTCACCATTGATGACTACTCCATCTCACGTGATGATCGGACATGGTTTAGTTGATTTGGATCACGTATCATTTAGATGACTTGAGGGATGTCTATCTAAGTGGGAGTTCTTAAGTAATTTGATTAATTGAACTTGATTTATCATGAACTTAGTCATGATAGTATTTGCTTATCTATGTTGTAGATCAATAGCTCGCGTATAGCTCCCCTATTTTATTTTGGTATGTTCCTAGAGAAAACTAAGTTGAAAGATGATAGTAGCAATGATGCGGACTCGTTCCGTGATCTGAGGATTATCCTCAATGCTGCACAGAAGAATTATGTCCTTGATGCACCGCTAGGTGACAGACCTATTGCAGGAGCAGATGCAAATGTTATGAACATTTAGCAAGCTCGATATGATGACTACTTGATAGTTTAGTGCACCATGCTTTACGGCTTAGAACTGGGACTTCAAAAACATTTTGAACGCCACGGAGCATATGAGATGTTCCAAGAGCTGAAATTGGTATTTCAGACTCATGCCCGTGTCGAGAGATATGAGACCTCTGACAAGTACTTTGCCCACAAGATGGAGGATAATAGCTCAACCAGTGAGCATGTGCTCAGAATGTCTGGGTACTACAATCGCTTGAATCAAGTGGGAGTTAATCTTCCAGATAAGATAGTGATTGACAAAGTTCTCTAGTCACTATCACCAAGCTACTAGAACTTTGTGATGAACTATAATATACGAGGGATGACGAAAATGATTCCTGAGCTCTTCGCGATGCTGAAATCAGCGATGGTAGAAATCAAGAAAGAGCATCAAGTGTTGATGGATAACAAGACCACTAGTTTCAAGAAAAAAGGGCAAGGGAAAGAAAGGGAACTTCAAGAAGAATGGCAAGCAAGTTGCCACTCCCATGAAGAAGCCCAAAGCTGGACCCAAGCCTGAAACTGAGTGCCTCTACTGCAAAGAAAATGGTCACTGGAAGCGAAACTACCCCAAATACTTGGCGGATAAGAAGGATGGCAAAGTGAACAAAGGTATATTTGATATACATGTTATTGACGTGTACTTTACTAGTGTTCATAGTAGCCCCTGGGTATTTGATACCGGTTCAGTTGCTAAGATTAGAAACTCGAAACAGGAGTTGCAAAATGAACAGAGACTAGTTAAGGACGAGGTGACGATGTGTGTTGGAAGTAATTCCAAGGTTGATAATATCACCATCGCACACTCCCTCTACCTTCGGGATTAGTGTTGGACCTAAATAAATGTTATTTGGTGTTTGCGTTGAGCATGAATATGATTGGATCATGTTTATTGCGATACGGTTATTCATTTAAGTCAGAGAATAATTGTTGTTCTGTTTACATGAATAAAACCTTCTATGGTCATACACCCAATGTAAATGGTTTATTGAATCTTGATCGTAGTGATACACATATTCATAATATTGATGCCAAAAGATGCAAAGTTGATAATGATAGTGCAACATATTTGTGGCAATACCGTTTAGGTCATATTGGTGTAAAGCGCATGAAGAAACTCCATGCAGATGAGCTTTTGAAATCACTTGATTATGAATCATTTGATACTTGCGAACCATGCCTCATGGGCAAGATGACTAAAACTCCGTTCTCCGGAACAATGGAGCTAGCTAATGACTTATTGGAAATAATACATACCGATGTATGCGGTCCGATGAGTGTTGAGGCACGTGGCGGGTATCGTTATTTTCTAACCTTCACAGATGATTTGAGCAGATATGGGTATATCTACTTAAGAAAACACAAGTCTGAAACATTTGAAAAGTTCAAAGAATTTCAGAGTGAAGTGGAGAATCATTGTAACAAGAAAATAAAGTTTCTACGATCTGATCGTGGAGGTGAATATTTGAGTTACGAGTTTGGCCTTCATTTAAAACAATGTGGAATAGTTTCACAACTCATGCCACCTGGAACACCACAGCGTAATGGTGTGTCTGAACGTCGTAACCGTACTTTATTAGATATGGTGCGATCTATGATGTCTCTTACCAATTTGCCACTATCGTTTTGGGGTTATGCATTAGAGACAGCTGCATTCACATTAAATAGGGCACCGTCTAAATCCGTTGAGACGACACCGTATGAACTGTGGTCTGGCAAGAAACCTAAGCTGTCGTTTCTTAAAGTTTGGGATTGTGACACTTATGTCAAAAGGCTTCAGCCTGATAAGCTCGAACCCAAATCGGAGAAGTGCATCTTCATAGGATACCCTAAGGAAACAATTGGGTACACCTTCTACCACAAATCCAAAGTCAAGATTTTTGTTGCCAAGAATGGAAACTTTCTAGAGAAGGAGTTTCTCTCGAAAGAAGTGAGTGGGAGGAAAGTAGAACTTGATGAGGTAATTGTACCTTTTCTCAATTTGGAAAGTAGCTCATCAGAGAAATCCGTTCCCATGATGCCTACACCAACTAAAGAGGAAGCTAATGATGATGATCATGAAACTTCAGATCAAGTTACTACTGGACCTCGTAGGTCGAACAAAGCACGTTCCGCACTAGAGTGGTACGGTAATCCTGTCCTGGAAGTCATGTTATTAGAACATGGCGAACCTACGAACTATGAAGAAGCGATGATGAGCCCAGATTCCGACAGATGGCTTGAGGCCATGAAATCTGAGATAGGATCCATGTATGAGAACAAAGTGTGGACTTTGGTGGATTTGCCCGATGATCGGCAAGCCATAGAAAATAAATGGATCTTCAAGAAGAAGACTGACGCTGATGGTAATGTTACTGTCTACAAAGCTCGACTTGTCACGAAAGGTTTTCGACAAGTTCAAGGAGTTGACTACGATGAGACTTTCTCACCCGTAGTGATGCTTAAGTCTGTCTGAATCATGTTAGCAATTGCCACATTTTATGATTATGAAATCTGGCAAATGGACATCAAAACTGCATTTCTTAATGGATATCTTAAAGAAGAGTTGTATATGATGCAACCAGAAGGTTTTGTCGATCCTAAAGGTGCTGACAAAGTGTGCAAGCTCCAGCAATCCATTTATGGACTGGTGCAAGCATCTGGAGTTGGAATATGCGCTTTGATGAGGTGATCAAAGCATATGGTTTTATACAGACTTACAGTGAAGCCTGTATTTACAAGAAAGTGAGTGGGAGCTCTGTAGCATTTCTGATATTATATGTGGATGACATATTGCTGATTGGAAATGATATAGAATTTCTGGATAGCATAAAAGGATACTTGAATAAGAATTTTTCAATAAAAGACCTCGGTGAAGCTGCTTACGTATTGAGCATCAAGATCTATAGGGATAGATCGAAACGCTTAATAGGACTTTCACAAAGCACATACCTTGACAAAGATTTTGAAGAAGTTCAAAATGGATCAGTCAAAGAAAGGGTTTCTTGCCTGTGTGACAAGGAGTGAATTTGAGTAAGACTCAAAACCCGACCACGGCAGAAGATAGAGAGAGAATGAAAGTCATTCCCTATGACTCAGCCATAGGTTCTATACGATATGCCATGCTGTGTACCACACCTGATGTGTGTCTTGTCACTTATCTGGCAAAGAGGGTACAAGAGTGATCCAGGAGTGGACCACTGGACAGCGGTCAAAATTATCCTTAGTTACCTAAGAGGACTAAGGAAATGTTTCTCGGTTATGGAGGTGATAAAGAGTTCGTCGTAAAGGGTTACGTCGATGCAATCTTTAACACCGATCTGGATGACTCTGAGTCTTAATCTGGATAAATATTGAAAGTGGGAGCAATCAGCTAGAGTAGCTCCATACAGAGCATTGTAGACATAGAAATTTGCAAAATACATCCGGATCTGAATGTGGCAGACCCGTTGACTAAACTTCTCACACAAGCAAAACATGATCACACCTTAGTACTCTTTGGGTGTTAATCACATGGTGGTGTGAACTAGATTATTGACTCTAGTAAACTCTTTGGGTATTGGTCACATGACAATGTGAACTATGGGTGTTAATCACATGGCGATGTGAACTAGATTATTGACTCTAGTGCAAGTGGGAGACTGAAGGAAATATGTCATAGAGGCAATAATAAAGTTGTTATTTTATATTTCCTTATTCATGATAAATGTTTATTACTCATGCTAGAATTGTATTGATCGGAAACCTAAATACATGTGTGAATACATAGACAAAACATCGTGTCCCTAGTGAGCCTCTACTTGACTAGCTCGTTGATCAAAGATGGTTAAGGTTTCCTAACCATGGACATGTGTTGTCATTTGATAACAAGATCACATCATTAGGAGAATGATGTGATGGACAAGACCCATCCGTTAGCTTAGCATAATGATCGTTCAGTTTTATTACTGCTTTCTTCATGTCATATACATATTCCTTTGACTATGAGATTATGCAACTCCCGAATACCGTAGGAATACCTTGTGTGCTATCAAACGTCACAATGTAACTGGGTGATTATAAAGATGCTCTACAGGTATCTCCGAAGGTGTTTGTTGGGTTGGCATAGATCGAGACTAGGATTTGTCACTCCGAGAATGGGAGAGGTATCTCTGGGCCCTCTCGGTAATACACATCATAAGAAGCCTTGCAAGTAAAGTGATTAATGAGTTAGTTGTGGGATGATGTATTACAGAACGAGTAAAGAGACTTGCTGGTAACGAGATTGAACTAGGTATGAAGATACCGACGATCGAATCTCGGGCAAGTAACATACCGATGGACAAAGGGAATAACCTATGTTGTCATAACGGTTCGACCAATAAAGATCTTCATAGAATATGTAGGAACCAATATGAGCATTCAGGTTCCGCTGTTTGTTATTGATCGGAGAGGTGTCTCGCTCATGTCTACATAGTTCTCGAACCCGTAGGGTCCGCACGCTTAACGTTCGATGACGATTTTGTATTATATGAGTTATGTGATTTGGTGACCGAATATTGTTCGGAGTCCCAGATGAGATCACGGGCATGGCGAGGAGTCTCGAAATGGTTGAGAGGTAAAGATTCATATATAGGATGATTATATTCGGACACCGGAAGTGTTCCGGGGTGTACCGGGTACATATCGGAGTACCGGAGGGGTTACCGGAACCCCCGGGGGGAAGATATGGGCCATAAGAGGGAGGCACACCAGCCCACAAGGGGTGGCGCACCCCCCTTAGGCATGTGGCTGAATTGGAGAAGGAGGAGAAGGGGTTCGCCCCCCCCCCCCTTCCTTCTCTCCTTCCCCCTTCCTTTTTCTCTCCGGCTAAAAAAAAGGAAGGGGGGAGGCCGAATTGGACTAGGGGCCCAAGTAGGATTCCTCCTACTTGGGCGCCCCAAGGCTGTTCCCCTCCCCCTCCCACCTATATATACGTGGGGAGGGGGTGCCTAGAACACACACCAACAATTGTTAGCCGTGTGCGGCGCCCCCCTCCACAGTTTACGCCTCCGGTCATATTCACGTAGTGCTTAGGCGAAGCCCTGCGCGGATCACCTCACCATCACCGTCACCACGCCGTCGTGCTGACGGAAATCTCCCTCAACACTTTGCTGGATCAAGAGTTCGAGGGACGTCATCGAGCTGAACATGTGCAGAACTCGGAGGTGCCGTACGTTCGGTGCTTGATCGGTCGAAACGAGAAGAAGTTCGACTACATCAACCGCGTTGTCAAACGCTTTCGCTTTTGGTCTACGAGGGTACGTAGACACACTCCCCCCCTCTCATTGCTATGCATCTCCTAGATAGATCTTGCGTGAGCGTAGGAAATTTTTTGAAATTGCATGCTACGTTTCCCAACAGTACGGTAATCCTGTCCTGGAAGTCATGTTACTAGACCGAGGCGAACCTACGAACTATGAAGAAGCTATGATGAGCCCAGATTCCGACAGATGGCTTGAGGCCATGAAATCTGAGATAGGATCCATGTATGAGAACAAAGTGTGGACTTTGGTGGACTTGCCCGATGATCGACAAGCCATAGAAAATAAATGGATCTTCAAGAAGAAGACTGACGCTGATGGTAATGTTATTGTCTACAAAGCTCGACTTGTCGGAAAAGGTTTTCGACAAGTTCAACGAGTTGACTACGATGAGACTTTCTCACCCGTAGTGATGCTTAAGTCTGTCCGAATCATGTTAGCAATTGCCGCATTTTATGATTATGAAATCTGGCAAATGGATGTCAAAACTGCATTCTTTAATGGATATCTTAAAGAAGAGTTGTATATGATGCAACCAGAAGGTTTTGTCGATCCTAAAGGTGCTAACAAAGTATGCAAGCTCCAGCGATCCATCTATGGACTGGTGCAAGCATCTCGGAGTTAGAATATGCGCTTTGATGAGGTGATCAAAGCATATGGTTTTATACAGACTTACGGTGAAGCCTGTATTTACAAGAAAGTGAGTGGGAGCTATGTAGCATTTCTGATATTATATGTGGATGACATATTGTTGATTGGAAATGATATAGAATTTCTGGATAGCATAAAAGGATACTTGAATAAGAATTTTTCAATGAAAGACCTCGGTGAAGCTGCTTATATATTGGGCATCAAGATCTATAGAGATAGATCGAGACGCTTAATAGGACTTTCACAAAGCACATACCTTGATAAAGTTTTGAAGAAGTTCAAAATGGATCAGTCAAAGAAAGGGTTCTTGCCTGTGTTACAAGGTGTGAAGTTGAGTCAGACTCAAAGCTCGACCACTGCAGAATATAGAGAGAAAATGAAAGGCATTCCCTATGCCTCAGCCATAGGTTCTATCATGTATGCTATGCTGTGTACCAGACATGATGTGTGCCTTGCCATAAGTTTGGCAGGGAGGTACCAAAGTAATCCAGGAGTGGATCACTGGACAGTGGTCAAGAACATTCTGAAGTACCTGAAAAGGACCAAGGATATGTTTCTCATTTATGGAGGTGACGAAGAGCTCGTCGTAAATGGTTACGTTGATGCTAGCTTCGACACTGATCCGGATGACTCTAAGTCACAAACCGGATACGTGTTTATATTGAATGGTGGAGTTGTCAGTTGGTGCAGTTCCAAGCAGAGCGTCATGGCGGGATCTACGCGTGAAGCGGAGTACATAGCTGCTTCGGAAGCAGCACATGAAGGAGTCTGGATGAAGGATTTCATATCCGATCTAGGTGTAATACCTAGTGCATCTGGTCCAATGAAAATCTTTTGTGACAACACTGGAGCAATTGCCTTGGCAAAGGAATCCAGGTTTCACAAGAGAACCAAACACATCAAGAGACGCTTCAACACCATTCGTGAAAAGGTCAAGGATGGAGACATAGAAGTTTGCAAAATACATACGGATCTGAATGTGGCAGACCCGTTGACTAAGCCTCTTCCGCGAGCAAAACATGATCAGCACCAAGACTCCATGGGTGTTAGATTCATTACTATGTAATCTCGATTATTGACTCTAGTGCAAGTGGGAGACTGAAGGAAATATGCCCTAGAGGCAATAATAAAGTTGTTATTTTATATTTCCTTATTCATGATAAAGGTTTATTATTCATGCTAGAATTGTATTGATCGGAAACTAAAATACATGTGTGAATACATAAACAATTACCGTGTCCCTAGTAAGCCTCTACTAGACTAGCTCGTTGATCAAAGATGGTTAAGGCTTCCTAACCATAGACATGTGTTGTCATTTGATAACGGGATCACATCATTAGGAGAATGATGTGATGGACAAGACCCATCCATTAGCTTAGCATAATGATCGTTTAGTTTATTGCTATTGCTTTCTTCATGTCAAATACATATTCCTTCGACTATGAGATTATGCAACTCCCGGATACCGGAGGAATACCTTGTGTGCTATCAAACATAACAACATAACTGGGTGATCATAAAGGTGCTCTACAGGTATCTCCAAAGGTGTTTGTTGAGTTGGCATAGATCGAGATTAGGATTTGTCACTCCAAGTATCGGAGAGGTATCTCTGGGCCCTCTCGGTAATACACATCATAAGAAGCCTTGCAAGCAAAGTGACTAATGAGTTAGTTACAGGATGATGTATTACGGAACGAGTAAAGAGACTTGCCGGTAACGAGATTGAACTAGGTATGAAGATACCGACGATCGAATCTCGAGCAAGTAACATACCGATGGACAAAGGGAATTACGTATGTTGTCATAACGGTTCGACCGATAAAGATCTTCATAGAATATGTTGGAGCCAATATGGGCATCCAGGTTCCGCTATTGGTTATTGATCGGAGAGGTGTCTCGGTCATGTCTACGTAGTTCTCGAACCCGTAGGGTCCGCACGCTTAACATTCGTTGACGATATAGTGTTATATGAGTTATATGATTTGGTGACCGAATGTTGTTAGGAGTCCCGGATGAGATCACGGACATGATGAGGAGTCTCAAAATGGTCGAGAGGTAAATATTGATATATAGGATGATGGTATTCGGACACCGGAATAGTTTCGGCGTGCACCGGGTAGTCATCGGATCACCGGAAGGGGTTCCGGGAGGTCTATGGGCCTAATGGGCCAAGGAGAGGCACACACCAGCCCACAAAGGGGCTGGCACGCCCTCTCCCTGGCCGCCGGCCCTAGAAGAAGGAAAGGGGGGCGCCACCTCCTCCTGCCTTTCCTTCCTTGTGGGAGAAAGGAAAGGGGGGCGCCACCTACCCCTTCCTTCCCCTTGGTGCCAAAAGAAGGAAAGGAGGGCCGGCCTAGGGCAAGCCCAAGTAGGATTCGGACCTACTTGGGGCGCCCCTTGGCCTCTCCCCTCTCCCTCTCGCCTATATATATGAGGGAGGGGGGCGCCTAGCATAACACAGTATTGTCTAAGCCGTGTGCGGCGCTCCCCTCCACCGTTTACACCCCCGGTCATATTTTCGTAGTGCTTAGGCGAAGCCCTGCGGAGGTCACTTCACCATCACCGTCACCACACTGTCGTGCTGCCGAAACTCATCCACTACCTCGCCATCTTGCTGGATCAAGAAGGCGGAGGACGTCATCGAGTTGAATGTGTGCTGAATGCAGAGGTGTCGTACGTTCGGTGCTCGATTGGTTGGAACGCGAAGAAGTTCGACTACATCAACCGCATTGTCAAACGCTTCCGCTTACGGTCTACGAGTGTACGTAGACACACTCTCCCCTCTCGTTGCTATGCATCTCCATGGATAGATCTTGCGTGTGCGTAGAAATATTTCTGTTTTCCATGCAACGTTTCCCAACAAGGGGCGGCGACGCCGACGACATGCTTTCTGTAGCGCACCGGCGGGGGCTTCACGAGCATTTTAGAGCCCGGCTGAGCCTGTGGGCCCAAGGGCCTGGCTGGTTTGCTCCCGCTGGCGCGTCCGGTCAGGTACCGTCGTTGACGGTGGAGGTCGTGCCCTCCCGCAGGCTGACGATACTGCTGCCCCGAGTCCCAGCTCTTCTTCTTCACTATGCAGGCCTCACTTCATGGTGCCGTGGTGAGACAGCGTGGATGGCTTCAAGATCGTGCTCCAGCAGGGTGGTGGGCGGTATGGTGGAGTGCTCCGGAGCGCCCGGGTGATGGTTGGGATTGGGAGAAATCCCTATCAGCCTGTCCGACACCGACGCGGTGGCGCCTAAGGGTGACACCGGACCTTCCTAGAGGGCGTCGGGGGCTACCCTTCCTTTCTCCTCGTCACGTACCAGGGAAAACCCTTGGCAGCAGCGTCGTCCTCGCCGCGTCCCTTCTTGGAGGTGTTGATTGGTACCGGCGCTTCAGAGTCTAGGAGCTTGGTGGGAGATCTTCGGTGGGGCGCAGCGGTCGCGAGACTTCTTCGTTTTTGTAGATCCATCGTTGTCGGCATTTGTTTCTTATGTATTTTCTCTTTCATTTTTTTTTGGGCGTGCCTGTGCTACTTCTGCCCCAGCACCTATCGTTGTTTGTATCGGTGTTGTTGCTTTGTAATACAAAGCGGGGGGACCCTTTTTCGGCAAAATGGACTTTGATGCTCTTCTTCAAGGATTAAATCTCAGGAATTGTGAGACCTATATCACACTTGCCTAGTGGGTGTGGACTGGCCACCTTCCCTGTTTTTTCCAATTTTCACTTTCTTGTTATTTCGTTCGGTTTACTAAGTGTTTTTTTGGTTTTGTGTCCCTTTTACTCCTCCTTTCCAGTTTTTTTCTACTCTTTCTTTTCTTTCCATGTTTCTATTTTTTCTTTATTCATTTTTTTCTGTTTTACAAATACACCAAAAATAATTTTCCTCCATTTCATTGTATATATTTTCTCTCCGTTCCTTTTTCTTCATCATGTATTACACAAAAATGTACATTTCATATTTAAAATCATTCATTGTGTACTTAACAATGGTTTATCATCTACTAGCAAAAAGGCCCGTGCGTTGCAACGGGAGAAAAAAATACCACACGCTCTTAATTTACAAAAAATCGTCTATAATCTGAGAATTTGTAGCTATGACCGAAACAAAGATGGTCTTAACCTATAAAAACACAGTTTAAGATTTTACAGGTGTTCTATTTCAACGCGGTTTGCATGTAGATTTAATCCATACAAAGAAACCGGCAAGTGATCATGCATTTATTTATGTCATGTTCGGAATGGGTGTTGTAACGAGCGAGTAAAGAAAAATGACAAAAACAAATGATGACACATTAGCACACTACAGAGACATGTGTGCATCAATGGCAGTTTTCATTTTAAGAATCACCAACTTAGGGTAACTCTTGAACATTTTTTTTCACATGCATATTTCTTAAATACATGAAGAGTTGTTAAAAAGGTTGTACATGATTTTTTAATCATAAAAAGAATTGTCTGGAAAAGAACATTTTTGTATGGTCTCCTGTGGACGCAGGTACTTGCGCCCCTATTTCATCATTATTTCTTGCCATACATGTCATAGGTATTGGTCCATCTTTCATCACTATTTATATCTCATCAAACTTGTCTTCTATTTTATTTTTTGTCATGCATGCCTACTTTTACTTTTTTTCTTGCATGTCCTCTCTTTTTTCTTCTTATATATAGGAGAATAGTGCAACATATCATGTTTATCGGATCTCCTTTGCATTTTCTCTTTTATTTCTTTTATAGCGGACATCCCATCTTTATTGGGTACTTCTTTTATTTCTTGTCATGCATGTCCTTATTTATTGGGTGTCCCTAGAAAATTTATTTTCAATTTCATGTCCAATCCTGATTTTGCTGAGGTGTTCATCCCAAATCTGAATTAGTACTGGTATGAAAAAAGACGGATAATGCATTGTTGATTAACATTGCAGCCTAGATAGTTTTTTTTTAATTGCTAACAGGTAAAATAACATCATATTCAGATTTACATATTTTTCTAATCAAATTTCATATATAACATATCAAATTTGGAGTTACGGTTTAGAAGATATGAGTATTTTTAAAAACATTTTATATGTACTGCGGATTTAATGTCAGAAACATTAGGGGGTTTCTATAAAATAGCAAAATGGACTAAGAATACCTATTTCTTTTATTAGTAGGTATAGATATAGATTAAAAAGTATTTTGTATTAAGAAATGTTAATTGTGTATTTCACAAATATTGAAGTGCATTTAAAAATGTTAACAATGTATTAAAAATGTTCATGTATATTTAGAAAAATTTACATCACTTATTAAAAATATGTTCATGGTGGTTCAAAATGTTCATTATATATCTTGAGCCCTAAACAAATTGGGTCCGTCTATGTCACATCTAGATGTGAGATAATATCTCACATCTAAGTATGATGTCAACGTCACCTTATATTTTTATTGTTTGTCCTGTTTGTTTGATTTTAATTTGTCAAAGCCCAAAACTAAAATCCACCTCGCCGTGTGTCCGCCTTGGTGACCGGTGGTCACTAGCTCCCCTCATAAAAAAAATCTGGTTGCTAGCTACCCATACAAGAAAACTGATAGCTAGCTTTTTCTGAAAAAAAAATGATCGCTAGTGCTAAATCGACTTGTTAGCTTTTGCGTCTGATTGTTATACATTTACAAGTACATCTCCCATCACTAGCTTCTAGGCTACCAACGATTTATTTTATTTTTTGCCTTTTGATTTTTGCATTTTTCACTATTATATTTTGTAATTAATTTTTAGTAAAGAACATTTTTGTCGACACATATTTCAAAAAACATGTTCACGAATTTACATAACTTTTTCAAATTATAAAAAATGTTAACTAATACAAAAAAATGTTCTATTATATGGTGAACAATGCTTTAATATATGATGCTCATTTTCTGAATACACACTAATTTTTTCCCAATACACAGTGAACATTGTTTTTGATATACATGAACTTTTTTATATACGATGAACTAAAAAGCAAAAAAAATTATATACATTGAACTAAAAGCGAAAAGGAAAAAACAAAAATAGAGAAAATAGATAATTAAGAAGAGAACAAAAAATGAACACATTTTGATTTGTTTTGAAAATTTTGATAGACATAAACAATTTTAGAAAAATGAACTAATTTAAAAATTTTGAAACATTTATTGAAACTTGTGAATTTATGAAAAAAATAAAAGGAGAGGAAAAACAATGAAGAAAAATGATAAATAAAAAGGTACAAAAAACATGAAGAAAATGAAACAAAAAAAACGTATCCTAGCTAGTTGCGCGGGCTCATCTGCAATTTGTTCGCTAACGAGGGTGGACTTGAAATTAGGACAAAAAATGTCGGACCCCCAATGGAAAGTCGAGGGTGGACTCTCGATTGGGAATAAAAAAAGGTCGAGCATCAGTTACGAGTCGAGTTTAGACTTGCAACTAGGACAAAAATGGTTGGACCCTAGTTGCAAGTCGATGATGGACTTGCAACTCGGATAAGAAAAGGTCGAGCCCCAGTTGCATGTCGACAGTGGACTTGCAACTGGGAAAAAAGGTCAGCCCCAGTTGCGAGTCGAGGGTGAACTTGCAACTCGGACAAAAAAGGTTGAGCCCTAGTTGCGAGTCGAGGGTGCACTTGCAAGTCCGACAAAAAAGGTTGGGCCCCAGTTGCGAGTCGAAGACGAACTTGCAACTTGGACAAAAAAGGTTGGACCCTAGTTGCTAGTCGAGTGTGGACTTGCAACTCGGACAAAAAAAGGTTGGGCCCCAATTGCAAGTCGAGGACGAACTTGCAACTCAGACAAAAAAGGTTGGGCCCCAGTTGCGAGTCGAGGGTGAACTTGCAACTTGGAAAAAAAAATCTAGCCCCATTTGTGTCGAGAGTGGACTTCCAACTAGGACAAAAATGGTTTGGCCACGGTTACGAACTGAGGGTGGACTTTCAACTAGAAAGAAAAGGCCGAACCCGACTTGCGTGTCAAGGGTGGACTTACAATTAGGAAAAAAAATGTTGAGACCGAGTTGCGAGTTAAGAGTGCAATTGCAACCAGGAAAAAAGGTCAGGCCCAGCTGCGACTCAAGGGTGGACTTGCAACTGGGACAAAAAGAGGGTCAGGTCCGAGTTACAAGTCGAGGGGGGAATTGCAACTGGGACAAAAAAGTTCGGTCCCTAACTGCGAGTCGATGGTGGACTTGCAACTAGAAAAAAAAAGTCAGGCCCCAGTTGCGAGTCGACATTGGACTTGCAACAAGGACAGAAAAAGGTCAGGTCCCAGAGTCGTGAGCGGGCTTGCAACTAGGACAAGAAAAATGTCGGGCCCGAGTTGCTAGTCGAGAACGGACTTGCAACTGGTACAAAAAATGACCGTGTCCTAGTTGCGAGTCGAGGGTGCACTTGCAACTAGGACAAAAAAAGGCCAGGCCCAATTGTGAGTCGAGGACGGACTTGCAAATAGGACAAAAAAGGATCGAGTCCCAGTTGTGAGTCAAGGGTGGACTTGCAAGTAGGACAAAAAAAGGTCAAATCCCAGTTGCGAGTCGAGGGCCAATAAAAGCGGAGTCGAACAGGCCTAGGCCAACAACAGGATATAGAATAAACAAACAGCAACAAGGGAGGCGGAAGGTAGAGCTTGCACGAAAATTACGAAAAACTAAATCAAACGATGAATTTAAAAATACTTATAATTTTTTTTAAATCGTAGATTTAAAAAGACTAAAAAGAGAGAAAAAACAAAAGTTTAAAAAGATGGGACCTCTATTGCATGTCAGTGTGTGGTTGGACTTGCACCTAGAACAAAAATGGATTGGGCCTCAGTTACGGGACAAGTAGACAAAACATAACAAGGAGACACGGGAATCCATCATCCAACGCGAGATCAAAAGTTTACGCGAAAATTCAACAACAAGATGCAACTGACAACAACTTAATGAGACACTGCTAAATCTCATCTTGATGATGAAGGGTGAAAGAAATGTAAGACAATGTCAAAATGAACTAGGGAAGGCGACAACGGCGATAAAGCTCTCATTTTCTTATCTCTTTCAATTCTAGTTGCGGTCTAGAAACAACGCAACGAAATGGGTTGCCAGTACGTAGGATAACGAGCTGATAAAAAGTGAAGACAAACAGGCCAACAAAACGATAAACGACAAACAAACAATGACCAGCGAGGCGGGGGATCCAATGCTCGCACGAAAATAGTGAACTAAGTCGCAGCAGCACACATAGAAGAGACATCGGTAAAAAATCATTTATATACGATTTCGCAATTACGTACAAAAATCATTCACGAATTCAGAAGGTGTTCACAAAAATTTTAAAATTATTTCCAAAATTTACAAAAATATTCAAAAAAAGTCATATTCATGAATTTGAAAAAAGGAAAAAAGAAAAGACAAAATAAAAAATAAAATAAACAGAAAATGAACCAAAAGAAAAATCGGATAGATAAAATAAAGAAAGTTGAAGAAAAAACGTCACGGAAGATGGATCTTCACGGCCCCATGTTGTCCATCTCAAAAGCACTCTACGACTCCTCTGAACAATAAAAACAAATAAAAATGCTCCCGAGACACCTCCACAAGTAACAGCCTATGTATACAAACTCGTAGAGCCCACACAAATAACGAGCTAGCTTATACAACGAGAAGGTTACTAAAAGAAAAAAAGAGGAAGCGTTGCCCACGCCAGGAAAATGCAAAACAACCAGCTGTTTTACCCTCACACACAAAAAACAGTTGTTTCTTTGCACGAATCCTATAACACTTTGATGTGTGATTGGGGTGTTAGATGTGAGATAGCTATTTCACATCTAGATGTGAAATAGCAAATCCGTAACAAATTTCGTTAAACATGTGACCCCCGTGCCCTATACAAATTTCGTTAAACATGTGACCCCCGTGTAGATCACATCTATGAGCCCTCTCGTTTGCAAAAATTTCATCTTTCTTAACTAAGATGAGACCCAAAGAAGCGAAGCACATCTTTGGTCTGGCAAGCAGCATAGAAGGACCGTGGATAGGGAAGCGGAGTTTCTGCTCCCGGGCTCATCTGCACCCCCGTTTAGAAAAAAATTCAAAACAAATACTAGAAAAATTCAAAAAAAAATTGTGTGGTAGATAATTTGATGCGTGAGGTTCGCTCCAAATTTCAACTTATTTGGACATCTGATCAACTCTCGGGAAAAAAGACAAATTCAGGGTCTGTAAAAAAGTTTACTATTCATGCGCTATTTTGATTCGATTTGTCTTTTTTGCCGAGAGCTGCTCAAATATCCAAATGAGTTGAAATTTGGAGCGAACCTCACATATCAAATTATCTACCACACAAAAAAATTGAAGTTTTTTGAATTTTTCTAATATTTGTTTTGAATTTTTTTCTAAGCGGGAGCATCTGCACCTGGGCACCGAATTGGATTACCGTGTGGATAGCCAAAACTCCTTCTGTCTGGTATCCTCGTCGTATACTCCTTCGCTTTCCCCGACTTACAAATACGGACACGTTCCCCTCAAGCCAACAGATAGATCGAGCCAGGCTCACCCGTTTGCCTTTGATTCGTCACCTGAGGGCATCGATTTCTACCCTGGCGGCGACAGCCGGGCGCCTGGCTACGTGGCGGCCTTCTTGCGTCTCCTCGGAGGAGCGGCACCTGAGGGTGTGACGGCAAAGTTCACCTTAAGTTTGCTGAAGCAAGATGGCAAAGTACACATAGATTCCAGCCCTCTGATCATCACCGGGACCTTTGAGACGACGGGTACTGGCTGGGGCGATCTCAGGATTATAAAGAAGTCCAAGCTGCGAGGAGACTGCTTCATCATCAGGTGCGATTTGACCGTCATCGAAACCCCCATCGTGCAGGAGATGTTGCCAAATTAAGACTGGTGCTGTAGTAACTGCTTTCACATACTATATATATGAAACTTGTACCGATGAGTTCATGTGTGTTTAGCCCAGTACTGTTTTTAATCTGAAAGAGTAGACGGGTCGAGTTTCATACTTCCATAAACGGTGTAATCCGTATTTTTATTCCAAGCAGTATATTTTCTTTAAAATCTTCTTATGAACCATTGATCAATTTCACCCGTCTCCTCCTCATAATGCCTCATGGAAGAGAGCCCATGTTTAGGGTCATCTCCAACGCGGATCCTCAAAGCACCGCAACTGTCCGGACCAGGCCACCTGTACAGTTTTAGCCATTCAACGCGGATCACCAAATACCACAAGCTGGCTCTAAAACGAGGGGAACTCTGGGGGAGTCCGGACATCCGCTATGTCGGACTCTGACACTTCAAATCCACTAAAAATCCCACTCGGAGCCCGTGCATTTTCACAGTCATACAATCCTCTTTGGCGCTCTCTAGCTTATGCTCTCAGAGACCGTTGCCGCCCCCGTAAACCCTAGGCACCGTCGTAAGCGATGGGCGCCGCCCAAGCCTTGCCGAACCCCTGCCGACGTCGCCCAATCCTTGTCAGGCACCGACACTATACTCTCCCGGATCCGGTTGCCGCCCAGGTACCCTCCACCCCTACGGACACTATCCATGGCGGACACCACCCAGCAAATGTCGGACAAGTGCCTAGTGCAATTTTTTTGAAGTTCTCATTGTTTACTTTGAAGCAAATATAATGGATTCAGACGAGGAGTACTTCTACGCAGAGTTCATCATTTGCCCTCGTCGGATGATGACAAAATGAGGATGAAACGATGATGAGTTGATTCTTAAAGGAACGGGGTGTGGGGAGAAGCATGTTCAAAACTTTAATTTGGCAACGGTGAGCTTCCTTGGCTGCGGCTGCGGCTCGATTTGGTCTCCCTCGTCTGCGGGCGCGCGGTTGCGGATGGCCTCGCGGAGATGTGTGTCAGCTACCATGGTGGGGCGACATGGGGGTGCTCGCGGGGGAGCTTGGTAGGAGGGATATGTGGCCTCGATGCGGTCGCGCCACCTGTCGCCGGCACAGTTTGCCGGTCCAGATGCGTCCGCTCCTCCTTCTCCCCCTTTCCTCGTGTTCGGCGGGGAGCTCGGTTTGAGGGATGGGTGCCCTCGATGCGGTCGCGTCACCTATCGCCGGCACAGTGTGCCGGTCCGGATTCGTCTGCTCCCCTTTCTCCCCCTTTCGTCAGCCGCGGGCGGGTTGGCATGGGTTTACCAGCGAAGCATCTGCAGATGGTTCTGTCGGTCGAGGGCCATCGGTTGGTCCAAAGTTGGGGCTTGTGTGTAGGTCTCGGGGTTGTCTGGTTGCAGGGCGGCGGCTCTGGCGGCGGGAGGCGCGACGTTTGTGGGCGGGGCATGCGTCTCATGTGCGGGCGGGCAACCATGGCCGCGCGGGTGGCATGGTTGCGGGTGGTTGACGGAGTTAAGGTGCACCGGTGGGGTGTGAGCGCTGGGGTACACCACTTGTCCAGTCCTTTGACTGGCCGACGGTGGCGGTGATCGTTGCCGCCGTACCCTTCCTGA
The DNA here is from genome assembly GCA_011799875.1 of Thinopyrum elongatum. Taxonomy (NCBI): domain Eukaryota; kingdom Viridiplantae; phylum Streptophyta; class Magnoliopsida; order Poales; family Poaceae; genus Thinopyrum; species Thinopyrum elongatum. Next base: position 618,547,998 of record CM022298.1, on the reverse strand, counting down.
AGGCTCCGTCGCAGCATTCCCACTCTTGTCGTCTTGCTCTGGGTGAAAACCTGATCTTCGCAGATCGGGCGGTGGCGGCTATCCATGGTTGTACCCTTCCTGGAGGCACCGCTTTGGAAGCCTGGCTTCGTTGTGGTCCGGCTCACCTCTCTATTATTGTTTGTCGGTGGGGTGGGGTGTCGGTGCCTGGCACCTTTGTATCTTGCCTTGGGTGTGTGTAGTGTGTGCGTTGTTCGATATCTCAAATGCATTCGGTGATGGTTGCTTACATAAAGCGCGCGCGCATGCACGGGGGGAGCCTTTTTCGGATAAAGGGGCATCAAGTGTTGCATTGGAACAGGGCATTGGGACATATGAATCTGTACAACGACTACTTTAGCCTCGATTGCACTATTCAAAAGCTATTTCGATGTCGGTTCAACCATTGTTCAGTTGCATCTACTTATTGAATACACGTCACACATTTTTGCAGAAAGGTTGAACCTTTTTTAGTTACAGGTTGAACATTTTTCGAATACATGTTGAACATTTCACCAAAATATGGGGTTGAACATTTGTAAAATGCACATTGAACAGTTTTCAATTACATAGAGAATATGTTTCAAACAGAAAGCTAACATTTTTCAAAAATGTCAAGAATATTATTATTTTTAAACATGCAAACATTCATTAAGTGTTAGAACATGTTATTCATATGGCATCAATATTTTTTTATATATTATGCACATTTTTCTAAGATTTAATATATTTTAAAATTTGAAAAGAAGAAAAAAAAGGAAAATAAGAGCGAAAACAACAACGTACGAAGGAGCAAATGGAACGAAGGAAGAGCGCGCTACTGGACCATCCCACTGCCTCCTCATGGACAAGCGAAAGTATATAGCGCTAAAAAAGCACGACAGGGCAAATGGTTAGTTTATTGCATGCAATGGTATTAATTAGTAAATAAAATCAAGTTCTCTAGTTTTTCTCTCTGTATTGGTCACGGTGCACAACGTAAGATGACTTATGCAACTGTACGGATAGAGTACTCATTTTATTATAGTATGCCTTTTTAAGAGAGAGGCGTTTTGGAGGCCGAGCTCCATGGCGGCCTTTATTTTTGAAAAATTCAAATTCAAACTTTTATGGTTCAAAAAATTCTGAAAATAAATATGCGTGTATGTAAGGATGTAACCCGCATGTGTGTAAAAATTCATGATGAAATACCTTGAGTTGCGACCTGTACAAAAAAGACAAATTCATGGCCTGGGATAATGAATACTATCATGTGTTAAATTTATTATATTTTGAGCTGTCCTCATTTTTTGAATTCATGATTTGTCTTTTTTGCACTGTCCTCATTTCATTGTATTTTGAGCTGAAAATTTACACACATGTGTGTTATGCCTTCATGTATGTCTATATTTATTTTCAGAATTTTTTGAAATATAAAAATATGAATTTTAATGAAATTTCAAATTTGAATTTGGAGGCCTCACTGGAGGCCGAGCTCCAAAAGGGATTTCCGGCCTTTTTAAGCTTTGCTAGGGTTACAGACAGCTTTTCTGGATTGCAATATACAGGGTTACAATCAGAAAGCTAATTGGGAATCAGCCGGACCCACCACTAAATTCGGGGAGAGGGTAGCTCCGCCGTTTCTTATTCTGTTCTTAGAGCATCTATAGTCGGACTTGGCAAATCCGCCCTCTCAAACGTGTCCGGACACGTCCGCCGACACTGACCGGGCACCCTCAAATTTTCACAGTTGCACTCGAACATCTTATACTAGCTTCTCAAATCCATACAAAGACATACAAACTAAATAAATCTACGTACTACGTCGATCACCTAACTACTCGTCGTCGGAGATGTCGACGATCTCCATGCCCGGCTCCGGCAGCATGGGCGGCAGCTGCAGCTCCGGCGCCTCCGCTCCGGCCTCCTCCGCCTCTATCTCCACGTCGAGTTCGGCGAAGAGCGCGTCGGACTCCTCCTGCTCCCGCCGGAGGAACGCCCGGTTGGTCTCCACATAGGCCTCATTCTGGATGGACTCCAGGATGGCCTGCTGCTTCGCCATCTCCTTTGACTGGGCGACGGCGAACTCCACCTCCGCCTCCTCCATGTTGAAGTCCGGCGCGCAGCTGCTGCTCCGACTCCTGCTCCTCTGCCTCCTCCACTGATAACCCACAAGTATAGGGGATCGTTTGTAGCCTTTTTCGATAAATAAGAGTATCGAACCCAACGAGGAGCTAAAGGCAGAACAAATATTTCCTCAATTTCTATGGACCACCGATACAACTCTACGCACACTTGACGTTTGCTTTATCAAGAACAAGTATGAAACTATTTTGTTGGTGAAAGGATAAGTTTGCAGGAATAAAACTAGAAGTACTTTGCGAGAATAAAACAACGAATAAAATGCAAGATAATAAAAGTAGATAGCTTTTGTCAAACAAGAAAGTCATTTATGCCTAGGCAATCGATAACTAGACCAGTAATCATTCTTGCAATTTTATATGAGGGAAAGGCATGAGCTAACATACTTTCTCTACTTGGATCATATGCACTTATGATTGGAACTCTAGCAAGCATCCGCAACTACGAAAGATCATTAAGGTAAAACCCAACCATAAGATTAAGTATCAAGTCCTCTTTACTCTCATACGCAATGACCCCAAACTCGGGTATGTGCTTCTGTCACTCATGCCACCCACCATAAGCGAACCATGAACGTATTGCAACACCCTACAGTGAGGACCCCTCACGTTTGCGCGACACGGAGGGCACCGTAGGACAGCACCATAATAAAATATACACTCATACCAACCAAGATCACGATTAGCCCATAGGACAAAATGAATCTACTCAAACATCATAAGATAGTCATAGATCATTGGGAAATAATATATAGCGTTGAGCACCATATTTAAATAGAGATTACAGCGGGAAAAGAGGTGTTACACCGCTGCATAGAGGGGGAGAGAGTTAGTGATGACGGTAGCAAGGTTGTTGATATAGATCGTCGTCACGATCCTAGCCCCGGCGGCACTCCGGCGCCACCGGGAGCAAGGGGGAGAGAGAGCCCCTCCTTCTTATTCTTCCTTGGCCTCCCCCTAGATGGGAGGAGAGTTTTCCCTCTGGTCCATGGCCTCCATGGCGGCTGAGGGGCGGGAGCCCCTCCGAGATTGGATCCCCCTCTCTGTTCTCTTCTGTTTCGCGCTCCCCAGATCTGGCCAAAAACCGTTTCTTAAATATCCGGAGATCCGTAATTCTGATTGCGCTGAGATTTTAACACGATTTTTTTCCTGATATAAGCTTCCTTGCGTTCGAAGTAGAGCTACAACCGACTTACGAGGAGGGCACAACCCACCACCACGCGCCTGGGCTGCCTGGCGGGCCCAGGTGTCTTGTGGTGGCTGTGGGTCCCCGTTTGCGTTGATTCCACCTCCCAAAAATCACAAATATTTCAAAATAATTCTCCGTAAATTTTTATCGCGTTTGGACTTCGTTTGATATGGATATTCTGCGAAACAAAAAACATGCAACAAACAGGAACTGGCACTGGCACTGGATCAACAATAGGTTAGTCCAATAAATCATATAAAATATTATCAAAAGTATGGGAAAGTTGTATAATATTGGCAAGAAACAATCAAAAATTATAGATGCGACGGAGACGTGTCATCCACCTCCATCGAAGCCATGTCCTCCTCCTCTTCCCATGGCTGCTCCTCTTCCTCCTCCGGCTCCGACGAGTCCGGAGGCAGCCCGGCAGCGATGCGGGTGGCGCGCGCTGCTTGCCTTGCCCGGATCTCCGGTTGGATCTCGTAGTGTCGCTCCGGTGTCAGCATGGCGTAGTAGGTGATCTTGCTCCGAACCATGGCGGAGTGCCGGAGCGTGGGCGGAGCGTCGGACCGTGGGCAGAGCACCGGAGCGGGAGGGGGAGGAGGTGGATGGGCTCGGACTGGCGGCGCGGCGAGGGGAGAGGTGGATGGGTTAGGGTTGCGGGACGCTGACCGGCTTAAATAGCCGGATTTGGTCTTGGGCGGCAAGCCGGAGCGGCGCCATGCGGCGTCTACACCGCGGCGACCGACACAGCGTCCGTCGGACCGCCGGGTTTTCAGGCGTTTTCGGGTGGGACCCCTTCGTCGGACCGACGTGGCGGGCGTGCCCGGACGCGTCCGGGCGCCCCCATATCCGCTTCATATTTGGGCTGGATATGGGGGGTGCCGGTCAGCCTGGGCGTTTGAGGCCCGTTTAAGGAGCCCGTCTGGGTCAAAAAATCGTGACCGGACAGCGGACCGGACGGTCCGCCCGGATGTATGAGCCGGGTTTGAGAGGTCCGGATGTAGATGCTCTTAATCATTTATTTTTGTGAATACCCCTAAAAGAACTTATTTCTGTAATTATTATGTTCTTAACCACTTAATTAATGTGCCGTCGCCAACACACAGCTGTAGTACGCCTTTTCTTATTCTATATATACTGGTGCCTTGCACGTTATTCTATTCAAGTAGTACAAAATCACGAACACCGTCGCCGTTAATTCGAAGCTGCCAGCAGAGCGCGTTCACAAGTGTAAAGTGTTCATCCATGTGCCCACCAAGTCACGCATGAGGATAAACAATACGGGGGTGGCAGATTTCACACGACGACGATTCCCCTCGTATATAAGCCAACCATCCAAGCACAAACTCAGCACCCGCAGCAAAACAAAAAAAGCATACTCGTACATCCGAAGACACCAAAGTTCAATAGGGACAATATTGCCCCAGAGATGGCTAGTAGATCATCTCTGCTGCAACTGCTGGTCGTGACGGTAGCCGCGGCGCAGTTTCTCCGGTCGGAAGCCGGTGGCATTTCCATCTACTGGGGTCAGAATGGTGGAGAGGGCACGCTGGCTGAAACCTGCGCCACTGGCAACTACAAATTTGTCAACATCGCCTTCCTTTCCTCCTTCGGCAATGGCCAGCCGCCAGTGCTCAACCTGGCAGGCCACTGCGTCCCAACCAACGGCGGTTGCGCCAGTCTAAGCTCTGACATCAAGTCATGCCAGAGCAACGACGTCAAGGTCATGCTCTCCATCGGTGGCGGGGCAGGCGGCTACTACCTTTCCTCGTCCCAGGACGCCAAGAATGTCGCGACGTACCTGTGGAACAACTTCTTAGGAGGTACGTCATCTTCGCGGCCTCTAGGTGATGCAGTCCTCGACGGCATCGACTTCGATATCGAGGGCGGTACACCCCTGCACTGGGACGATCTTGCAAGGTTCCTAAAAGGGTATAGCAACTCCGGCAGGAGTGTACTTGACTGCCGCGCCACAGTGCCCTTTTCCTGATGCCTGGGTGGGAGGCGCACTCAACACCGGCCTCTTTGACTATGTGTGGGTGCAGTTCTACAACAACGCTCCTTGCCAATATACTTCAGGAAGCACTTCCAATCTAGCTGATTCATGGAAGCAGTGGTTGACAGTTCCTGCAAAGCAGATCTTCCTCGGTCTCCCGGCGTCACCTCAAGCCGCTGGGAGCGGGTTCATACCGGCTGATGACCTAAAGTCGGATGTTCTCCCATTGATCAAGAGTGCGGGAAAGTATGGTGGGATCATGTTGTGGTCCAAGTATTATGATGACCAGGATGACTATAGCTCTTCGGTGAAGAGTGATGTTTGAGAGGGTTGCCTTTCGTCTCCATATGATTGGCACTTCCTTGTGTTGTGTGAGGATTTATTTTATTTCCCCTTCTGATTTGTAAGTTATTATGTGGTGCTGGATTGTCGTGTGTAATATAAATAAATTTTTACTTACTTGGATCTTTCATTTAGTTATCTACTAGCATTTTCAAATGAGGAAATGTGAACCAATAATAATTAGTTCAACATGAAAAGGTTTGCATGTCATCGCTGGTTTTCGTTTATATTAAATGGTGTTGGGTGCACAGAGAACAAATGCAAAGCCTCTTTTGAACAAAGCTGCAAAAAAGCGAAGAAACATCGAAGAGGCAACACAACAAGCCCAATCCCCACCCACGCCCATAAATAATAGAAAATTACTCGCCCCATCCCATGGTGGGATCGACCCAAGTCAAAACACACTCAAAATCTAGACATGTTAAAAACATAGAATGCTCAAATGAACAATGCTAACGCGACAAGGATCTCGGAAACAAACTCGTGTGCGTAGGCGGATGAGGATGAAGTCGGGGATGCACAATTTTACCTAGGTTGAGGCCCCCGTGTGGGTAAGAATCCTACTTATTTTCTTTGTCTTCCCTTATGATCTTAATGCAAAAGTATGATGGTGGTTAACATGAGTTAAACCATAACAATCTAGATTCCTGCAATAGATCTACAATCTTGCCACAATGTCGATGCAGAGCGCTTCTCTACATTAATCTACATCGTGGTGTTGTATTGGTGTTAAACTAGCTTGTTCTTCTGCTTCTACCTATGGATCCTTATATGTAGGTGTTCTACTGTGGTATCCAAGATGAGGAACCTGGATCTAACTCCTACCGACAAGGGAATAAGGCATAACTTCCTTAATCTTGATGAACCCGCACTCATCCACGCAATCTTTCTTATCTTCTCCACTTTCCATAAGCCACACATGTCGGAAGGGAAGGTTCCATAGCTCTTTAGGACTTGTACATGGATATGCCTTCCATGGGCTTGATGTCTCATGTGTATAACCATATTTATAAGAAATACGAGTATAGATGTTGATAGACCTCATGAGCAGCATCAATTCTTGTTGAGGCGATTGTAAGATTCGTTGTGGTGACGGGCGTGTTGACACCATGACCATCGAGCACTGAGACAACCAGAATCACCATACATCCTCATCGTTGTCTCGACATCTCGCTTGTGCACCTCGCAAAATCCCCCGCTACTACTAACGAGTCCAAAACGCATCATATCATTTTGGCTCATTTGTTGCATATCATCGTAGTAAGACTCCTATATTAGGTTCTACTAGCACGATGTCCATGCATTGCTATGAAACTGTAAAATACAAGGAGATAGGTCACTAGCTTAGGAATTTGTTAAAATATGATCATACCCAACAACCTTTGCATGTGGTTCATGATTACGAAAAAGGAAAACATGCAATGCCAGATCTTGCTGCAGGCATTTGAGAAACATATGAGAATATGCATCAGTAAGTTGATTGCACAAGGTCATGGATCGGGTAGGAGGACAAGGTCTATCCGATTACAAAATTTTTCACTCTCTAGTTCTATCATATAGAACTGGAAGAACTCGGGTGAGAAGAGAAACTAAAAATATATATTAGTGTAGTTGTTTATTTGTGTTAGGTCCCACATGTGAGTAAAAATATATTTGTTTATTTATGTCTCTTCGAAGATTGTTACTCCCACATATAGGTAGGGATGTATTTGTTTATTGGTGAAGGTTGTTGGTCCCACATGTGAACTAACCACCAACTCCAACCTTTATAGTAGGAAAAGATTGAACCATTGTTTATGTCCGTTTTGCATAAATACTAGTTTTCATAATCCTTAGTTTATATAGGTTTTGTTAGTTTTGTTTTACCTTTTGTGTGTGTTTTGAAATTCCCATGGAATTAGCATGAGGAATGGAGCTAAACTGGGATTGATTCAAAAAAGTTGTAAGCACCAGATTCAAAGCCGTTGGAGAGTTTTAGACATAAAGGTTCCATAATGTGCTCATACTGAAGATCCAATACTTCAAAATTGTGTGACTCAACGATACGAATCCAACGAGCCCAAGATAATCTCAATCATAGTCCAAATGAATAAGTGGAGGCAAAAATACAAAAACTACACAAGAGGGGAAGGATAATTGGCCACTGGTAGAACCACACACGATCGTACATGTCTCGTACCAGCAGGATTGAGTTACAAAAATGATATCAACTCTCATGTTTTTATGCAATTGGCTTACGGATTGTTCCCTTGTATTCAATAGGAGATAAGGAACTTTTTGAGAAGATCCAATCCACCTCCTAGCCCCTGGTGGAAGGTGAGGGAAGCAATCAATAGAGAATGGGGCTCGGTGTGGAATTGATATGCATCATCTTGAAGGAACCGTCCCTAGCCAATAATCACGCAAGGAGGGGTGGTCTTCACTCCCCCCCCCCCCCCCCACCACCACCACCACCTTCAAGAATAACTCCACCACATCCAAGAGCATATAAATATGTATCTCCATTGGGGGGTCAAGAAGGAAGAAGAAGGGAGGGGCCTCCACCTCTGGCACGGCCTTTGGGGCCCACACTAGTGCCCCTCCTCCCCAACCCGCCACCATTTATTTCTTCTATTATTGTATCCCTATGTGTTTGTTTACTTTGAACATTAGATTTAATATGCTTCACTTTCATTTCCTTGATTAGTTAGTTGTTCAAAGGCTTTTGTTATTTAGTTTTGTGTTGGTTCGCGTATTTGCGTTGATCTGTAAACCTGGATCAAGTCTTCTGTGTCGTAGTATGAGTTCACGTGTACGTGGGAAAACACGGGGCTTTGCATATGATGTATGTTATAGGGCTATGGGCACCGAGGTGACATCATAAATTGTTGGTTCTTGATCATCCATTCAGGGGAAGATGGAAACCCACTAACTTTAAGTCGTATGATTGGGAAACCTTAATTGCTACCTTTCTGTTAGGCGAGGCAACTGTGTTATGAGGGGTATGTGCACGAGGCATCGTGGCATATCTATTTTAGGCCCCTCCCTCTCGACTTAAGCCGCTCATCTGGATCGAAGCTTCGGATTAGTTATGAGCCAAGCCTAGGAACTATTGTTTCTCTTAGTCGAGTCATTTACTTTTTTTGTCTTTGTGTTGAATCTTTACCTTTTGTACTTCTTTAATTCATGTTCTAGTTTATTCACTTATTTTGAAAGCCAAATAAGATTATTTTAGAGCCACAAATGTTAGTGCAAGCATGCCTAAGTTATGTGACAAAGTAGTTTGTGGTCCGAGAAAGGAGATAACTTTTCTTTGCTCCAGGTAAAGCTAATACGGTAATATGTGCACTTCTGGTCATCAACTCTCTTATCTCATGTCCTGCTCTCCGATCGATGCCTCCCCATCCAAAGATGACACCTAGAGTCGACCACATCACAATGCAGAAAAACATCAAGGATGTCCCCTGCATCGTCCTGCTCTCAAGCTCTATACCTAATATTTGATCATTGCCCTTGTATTGCATGTCCATACATATCCGATGTGGAACACTTTCAGATACATCATTGGGTTCTACAAATCAAACATTATCCCATGAGGTTTTCCCGTGATAGTGACAAGAGTGCATCTATTCGACGATGCCACCTATGACACCACCGAAGCTCGCGGCGACCACTGGCATCTACTAGCATTGTCTGTCTAATTGACGTGCCATCAAGACCATGAAGATTGTGGAAATCAGTAAGAACACTATAGAAGCAAGGGATAAAAATATTCATATCAAGGCTTTTTCACGGTGATACTATCATTATACTTGGTCAATAATCCGAAGAGCCATTTGGGCTTCAAGATAACTGTGACGCCCCCGGCTTAATCGTGCACTAACCATACACGCAAATGCACATGATCAAGCCTAAGGACTCACTTGAAGATATCACAACACAACTCTAAAACATAAATAAAGTCATACAAGCTTTATATTACAAGCCAGGGGCCTCGAGGGCTCGAATACATAAGCTCGCATACAAGCGTCAGCGGAAGCATCAGATATCTGAGTACAGATATAAAAGAGAAACAGATAGGCCTTCAAAAGGCGGGGCAAAAGAAAACACTATGATCGAAAACGCACAGGCCTCCTGCCTGGGACCCTCCGAACCTACTCCTGGTCGTCTCGCCAGCTCGCAGTAGTATCCATCCTCGGTGTAATAGTAGTAGTAGTCGTCGGTGGGGCAGCTGTCTCATGGGCTCCGTCATCTGGTCGCATCAAACGGAAATGGGGAAAAAGAGGAAGCAAAGCAACCGTGAGTACTCGTCCGAAGTACTCAGCAAGCAAGGATCTACACTATATATGCAACATTTTTCAAAGAAAGGCTGTATATGTGGACTGGGCTGCAGAAATGCCAGAATAGAGAGAAGGCCTAGTCCTATCGAAGACTAGCATCTTCAGCGGTCTTGCAGCATTAGAAGAGTGTAGATCAGAACAGTATAAAGTAATAGCAGTAATCAGTATCAACCTCGCCCAGAGATCCTTCCTCGACTCCCTGCGAGAAAGCAATCCCAGAGCCCTAGTATCCATTTCTCATCTCAAGTATCCAGTTCTAGTTGTATCGATCGGGATACAACTCCGAGCGTCCGTTACCGAGGATACGGCTATGCATAGATTAGTTCTTCCCTGCAGGGGTGCACCAACTTACCCACCACGCTTGTTTAACTCCGGCCGGACACACTTTTCTGGGTCATGCCCGGCCTCGGCCAAACGACACACCGCAGCCCTACCTAAAGCTCAGCAGAGAGGTCCCCGCCGGTCTACAACCTAAGCACTCAGGGGTCTTGGGCCATCGCCCTGCGCACTCCGGGTCGTTGTGCGACGAGCCGGGACGAGAACCACCTCATCATGGATGGCACTGGCCCGACAGGCCCACAATGCTGAACTGGATGTCTGAAAGAGCTTTTGGCTGATGCCATGATGCAGAGCGCCCATAACTATTCCCACGTGATGGTTAGTGCTATCAGGCCAGAGGCCTACTCGGATCAAATATCCAAATCGTTAGTGTTTTGGTAGTGCGGTAATGAGCAGAGACTCGCGATCGATGTGACCCCGTCGCCCCGTCTCGAGGAATTGCGGCAAGGGCTAAGAATGCCCGGCCACGCCTCGTAATTATATCTCACGGGCACCCTCCAGGTCAACCCGTCTCCACAACATTGGCGGGTACCCCTCAGGGTCGACCCGCCTTTCCAAGTAACAGTTGTAAAGTCCAAGTATCCGTGTGTCCATAACATCAGGGAATCCGAGGTATCACCCTCGTTGGATTCCTACTCGATGTATCCGTCAAGGTGAACTTAGGAGGAATCACCCTCGAGGTTCACACTTGAGGTGTTGCACGACGGCGTCGTTATCGGAAGTGGTGAAGGAGGAATCACCCTCGATAACCACGACCGAATAGCTACTCTACAGAGTTAACATAAGAAGTGCTAAAAGAGGTATCACTCTCGGCACTCGATGGTAACGCTGCAGTGTCATACAACTAAGGGGGGTGATGTGCGGTGCTGGGACCTGGTCGTCGAGTCTTCCGATGATCCAGAGGGGCAACCGGGACAAGTGGGGTCACTGGGGTCTCTATCCAGCCTATACTAAGCAGTTTAGGATAAGCAGGTAAGGTATCAATAGCAGGTTACAATAAACAAGCTATGCATCAGAATAGGATAACTCAAAGCAGTAGCAAATTCTAATGCAAGCAGGAGGGAGAAAGAATAGGCGATATAGGCATGTTCAAAGGGGGGGTGCTTGCCTGGTTGCTCGGCGGCAAAGGCAAGGTCGTCAACGGTGTCGTCGGGCTCCTGAGCTGCATCAGTCTCGGGAACTGCGTCGATGCCTGGGTCTACCGAGAGAGAAGAGGGGGAGGAAACAGATAAATACACAGCGAACATATGCAACACAGAGCATGCTATGCTAACGTGCAGTGTAGGGTTGCCTAAAAGCATGTCTAAACCCTTTTAGTTATTTTAGGATTTAAGTTGGAATTATTAACCAGTGTATCTGCACTATTCATCTACCGGAAACAGGCTAAAAGTTGCGGGTTCACCTCCGTAGAGGGTCCCGACACGGAAACAGATGGCACGATCGGATTCGTCTCGTCGTTCTGAGCAACTTTCATGTACAAAGTTTTTCGATCCGAGCTACGGATTATTTTCTGCGGATTTTAAAAGGTTTAAACATTTTCTGGAATTATTTAAATTAACAGAAATCTATTATTGAGTCAGCATGACATCAGCAATGCATCAGCAGGTCAACCGCAGTTGTTCAGGTCAAACCTGGCAGCTGGGTCCCACCTGTCATAGATAGTGGGTTAACTAACTAACTAACAGGGTTAATCAGCTAAGTGGGGCCCTATGTCAGTGACTAATTAACTGATTAGATTAGGTTTTAATTAAAACCAAGTTAATTAACTTAACTAAATGGGACGGGCCCACTGGTCAGTGGTTGTAGCACCACGTCAGCTTGTTGACCGCGGTCAACCCGGTCAACCGCGACCAGGGCCCACATGGTAGCGACTTCGGGTGGGGCCCGCGTCTTGCCAGCTCAGCGTCGGCGCCAGAGAGAGCTCTGGCGAGCTCGAAAACGACGGAGCACGTCGGTGAGCTGCGGGTTTCACCCACAGAGGCTCATTCGCGGCGCGGTTAGGCTCTTTCGGACGGCGGTGAGGTCGCGCATCCAATGGAGGGGTCAGCCTCGCCGGGGAAGGCCGGAATCAGCGACGGCAGGCGGCAGCAGCTACGGGTGTGCTACGAGGACGGCGAAGCAGCACGCTAGCGAGCAAACGACGCGGCTAGGGGTGATCTACGCGGCGCGGTGAGCTCGATGGGCACGAGCCCAGGGCCATTTGGTCGCCGTAATGGCGCCGGCGACGAGCTCCTCTGCGGAGGGCTCGCCACGATGGGGGGCGGCAGCTACGGCACAGAGGGAGAGCGCAGAGAGAGAGGGAGGAGGACGGGGTGCTCATGGTGATCCCGTAGGCGTGCAAAGGTGGGCTCGGGGTAGCGCGACGGCGGCGAATCGTGACGGCGATCACCGACGCCCGAAGCTTGAAGACGAGCTGGTGCGCGACGAGGCAGGGGGTTCCAGCTCCGGTTCGAGGCAGCAAGCGAAGCAGCGAGCGACGGTGGGGCGATCTGGCACTGCTGCGAGGCATCGGGGCGACGGTGGCCGCGCGTATCAGAAGGCCGAGGCCATTGCGGCGCTCGGAGGGAGGAGGCAGGGAGGAAGGAGAGGGGGAAGTGAGCGAGGGAGAGAGCGGGAGGAGGGGCGAGTGGATGAGGATGTCGAGGGGGAGGCCGCGGTGGAGATCTTATCCACCCCGCCGGCCTGTAGCGCCGCGGTGTCGCCGCGCGCGACCACGGCGACGACGACACGGGGAGGAGCGAGACGATGATGGCTCTGTTGGGCTGGGCCTGCTCACTGTGCACTAAGGCCCAGCCAACAGTGGCCCTTTTTCTTTTTCTTTATTTCTTCTTTCTGCTCTTATTTTTAGTCACTGTTTTTTAATATTTAGGGCTACCAAATGGATCTAGTAAAATGTGAAAGTTTGCCACATAATACTATGCATTAATCTACACTGCCACAAAAAGTTTGGGCAATTTAGGAATTCATTTGAGTTTTTCATAAATAGGATAGCATTTAAAAATGCTGAATTGGTGCTGTTATAACTGCTAGTGCTCATCTTTGCACAAGAGTGATGTTGTGTTCCTTAACAAATAATTGTTATGGAATTTTTTTCAAATGATGAACATTTTCTAGCAAGTTTTGAGCAACTTCATCTTTCACTTGAATTTTGAATTCAATTCAGAGAAGGAATTTGAAATGAGATATTATCCCAACATGATTATCATTGCAAATCACAGTAGCTTAGCATCATCATTACATAGGGGTGTTACAATTCTCCTCCTCTAAAAGAAATTCTCGTCCCGAGAATTCAGGAGGTAGAGGGAAAGAGGTCAGGGTATTTCGCCCAAAGATTATCCTCACGTTCCCAAGTGGCTTCATCTTCAGTATGATTCGACCACTGCACTTTCAGGAACTTGGTCGTCTTCTGACAGGTCCGACGTTCAGCTTCATCGAGAATGCGGATCGGATGCCCCTTATAAGATAGGTCATCTTGCAATTCGAGCATCTCATGATCCACTGCTCGGTACGGAGACTCCTTTAAGCAACGACGAAGTTGCAACACATGGAAGACGTCGTGGATATGAGAGAATTGTGGCGGCAATTCCAATTTATATGCCACCTGACCACGTCTAGCAACAATGCGGAAAGGACTAATGTAGCGGGGGGCTAACTTGCCCTTAATTCCGAAGCGGTGAGTGCCCTTCATAGGAGTGACACACAGATAAGCTTGATCACCAGGTTGGTAAGTCAAACCCCATCGTTTGTGATCGTAATTGCTCTTCTGGCGGTCCTGAGCCGCCTTGAGATTTTCTCGAACGATACGGACTTGCTCTTCGGCGTGTTGAATAATATCCGGACCCACGAGCGGTCGTTCCCCTGTTTCTGACCAATTCAGAGGGGTTCGACACTTACGTCCATAAAGCACTTCGAAGGGGGCCATTTTCAAGCTGGCTTGATAGCTGTTGTTATAAGAGAACTCAGCATACGGGAGAGATTCTTCCCACTTCTTGCCGAAAGATATAACACAAGCTCGCAGCATGCCTTCAAGCACTTGATTTACTCGCTCGACTTGGCCTTGGGGCTGGGGGTGATAAGCTGAACTCCAGGTAAAATGAGTTCCCATAGCTTCTTGGAAACTTTCCCAGAACTTTGAGGTGAAAAGTCCGCCACGGTCCGAACTGATCTCCTTCGGAATACCATGGAGTGAAACAATTCTGGAGATATATAACTCTGCTAACTGACTAGCAGTGATAGTCTCCTTGACAGGCAGAAAGTGTGCAACTTTAGAAAGTTGGTCGACGACGACAAGAATAGCATCGTGACCCTTCTGTGATTTGGGAAGTCCAGTAATGAAATCCATCCTAACCTTATCCCATTTCCATAGAGGAATAGGAAGAGGTTGCAGAATTCCAGCAGGCTTTTGATGTTCTGCTTTAACGCGACGACACACATCACATTCAGCAACATATCGAGCAATATCATGCTTCATTCTAGACCACCAGTACCTTTGACAGAGATCACGATACATCTTGGTGCTACCCGGATGAATAGACAATGGTGTGTCATGTGCCTCCTCCATGACCTTATCAGTCATAAGCTCGAAGTGGGGTACGACAATGCGGTCTCTGAAGTACAAGGTTCCATCTTCAGACAGCGAGAAATCCCTGTACTTTTCAAGGTGAAGATTTATCTTCATCAGATCAACTTCAGCATCTTTAGCTTGCGCACTCTTAACAGCCTTTTCAAGGTCTGGTTCAACAACCATGGTATTTAGGTATCCTTGAGGAACTATCTCGAGATTTAGCTTTCGAAGCTCTTCATATAGGAGTGGTTGCTGTAAGTGGACCTCAAGTTCACAGCAGTAGGATTTACGGCTCAAAGCATCAGCCATTACATTAGCCTTGCCAGGGGTATAAGAAATACCCAAATCATAGTTCGTAATGGTCTCCATCCATCTTTGCTGACGGAGGTTCAGAGATGGCTGAGTGAACAAGTACTTCAGACTTTTATGATCCGTGTAGACCTCGCAACGATTACCGAGGAGGTAATGTCGCCACAACTTTAATGCATAGATGACAGCAGCTAGTTCTAGATCATGTACCGGATAATTCTCTTCATGCGGGCGCAACTGTCGAGAGCCATAAGCAATCACTTTACGCTCTTGCATTAGGACACAGCCTAATCCTTCATGGGATGCGTCACAATAAATCACAAAGTCTTTGCGAGAATCTGCAGGAGCAAGTACTGGGGCAGATGTTAGCTTGTCTTTGAGTGTTTGAAAACTTTCCTGACATTTTTCTGTCCACTCAAACTTAACGCCCTTGTGAAGCAGATCAGTCAAAGGCTTAGCTATCTTTGAGAAATTCTCGACAAAACGATGGCAATAGCTTGCAAGGCTAAGAAAACTTCTGACTTGCTTGACATTCTTTGGTGGAGTCCATTCAAGAATAGCCTGAACTCGTTCTGGGTTAACAGCAATGCCATCTTTGGAGATCACATGGCTGAGATATGTCACTTCAGACAACCAGAATTCACACTTAGAATACTTGGCATATAGTTGATGTTCACGTAGCTTTTCCAGTACCAACCGAAGATGTTCAGCACGTTCTTCTTCATTCTTGGAATATATAAGAATATCACCCAAGTAAACCACGACGAATTTGTCGAGGTAATCCATGAAGATATAGTTCATCAGCCGAGAAAAAGTTGCTGGGGCATTGGTTAATCCGAAAGACATGACAGTGTACTCATAAGAGCCATAACGGGTAACAAAGGCAGTCTTCATAATATCCTCTTCGCGAACACGGATCTGGTGGTATCCCAATCTCAAATCGAGCTTAGAAAATACTGAGGAACCAGCAAGTTGATCATACAGATCATTGATTCTGGGAAGCGGATACTTGTTCTGAATTGTTGCTTGGTTGATTGGTCGATAATCTTGAACCAACCGATTTGTACCATCCTTCTTCTTGACAAAGAGGGAAGGTGCTTCCCAAGCAGATGAACTGGGGCAGATGAAACCCTTTCTAAGTGACTTGTCGATTTCCTCCTTAAGTTCAAGGAGTTCATGCGGCGGCATCTTATAAGGACGCTTCGCAATAGGAGTAGTGTCCGGCTTCAAGTCTATGATGAATTCAACAGCTCTAGCAGGGGGTATTCCTGGAAGTTCTTCTGGAAAGACATCTTGAAAATCATGAACAACTGGAACGTTCTCGATGCCTTCAAGAGGTGAAGCATTCAATGCATTTAGAACATATATCTGATTCTCGGCATTCTGAACTGTTCGAGCTGAGTATTGACTGTCTGGCCAGAAGGGTGAGTGAGCTGGACTGTCTTAGTAGCACAATCAATCAGGGTTTGGTGAGGACCCAACCAATTCATGCCCAGAATGACATCTATGGTAGAAACCTTGAGGGCCATAAGTGAAGCAGTGAATACTAACCCTCCGATTTCAATGTGGTTGTTGTGGGCTATCATCGAGGTATCCCATCTGGATCCTGGGGAGCTAACCACCAGCAGAGGGTACACATTTTCGAATGATAATTCTTGCTTGCGTGC
This sequence comes from Thinopyrum elongatum, assembly GCA_011799875.1. Classification (NCBI taxonomy): domain Eukaryota; kingdom Viridiplantae; phylum Streptophyta; class Magnoliopsida; order Poales; family Poaceae; genus Thinopyrum; species Thinopyrum elongatum. Next base: position 618,531,132 of record CM022298.1, on the reverse strand, counting down.
AAATGCTTCAGAAATGAAAGAATGTGATGCTCCCGAATCAAAAAGAACAGAAGCTGGGACTGAATTCACTAAAAGGGTACCCATTACAATTTTGGGGTCCCGTCGAGCTTCTTCAACCTTTACATGATTAACATGACCATGACTGAGTGCAGGCGGCCTAGCATTTGGGTTTCTGGGTTGACGAGCTCGTGCCTTTTTATTCTGTGTCGGGCGGCAGTTGGCAGCACGGTGCCCTGGCTGACCACACTTGCGGCATAAACCATCATTACGGGGAGTGTTGGAAATATGCCCTAGAGGCAATAATAAAGTGGTTATTATTATATTTCCTTGTTCATGATAATTGTCTATTGTCCATGCTATAATTGTGTTATCCGGAAATCGTAATACATGTGTGAATACATAGACCACAACATGTCCCTAGTGAGCCTCTAGTTGACTAGCTCGTTGATCAATAGATGGTTACGGTTTCCTGACCATGGACATTGGATGTCGTAGATAACGGGATCACATCATTAGGAGAATGATGTGATGGACAAGACCCGATCCTAAGCATAGCACTAGATCGTGTAGTTCGTCTGCTAAAGCTTTTCTAATGTCAAGTATCATTTCCTTAGACCATGAGATTGTGCAACTCCCGGATACCGTAGGAATGCTTTGGGTGTATCAAACGTCACAACGTAACTGGGTGACCATAAAGGTGCACTACAGGTATCTCCTAAAGTGTCTGTTGGGTTGGCACGAATCGAGACTGGGATTTGTCACTCCGTATGACGGAGAGGTATCTCTGGGCCCACTCGGTAATGCATCATCATAATGAGCTCAATGTGACTAAAGAGTTAGCCACGAGATCATGCGTTACGGAACGAGTAAAGAGACTTGCCGGTAACGAGATTGAACAAGGTATAGGGATACCGACGATCGAATCTCGGGCAAGTATCATACCGGTAGACAAAGGGAATTGTATACGGGATTGATTGAATCCTCGACATCGTGGTTCATCCGATGAGATCATCATGGAACATGTGGGAGCCAACATGGGTATCCAGATCCCGCTGTTGGTTATTGGCCGGAGAGATGTCTCGGTCATGTCTGTGTGGTTCCCGAACCCGTAGGGTCTACACACTTAAGGTTCGGTGACGCTAGAGTTGTTATGGGAAATAGTATGTGGTTACCGAATGTTTTTCGGAGTCCCGGATGAGATCACGGACGTCACGAGGAGTTCCGGAATGGTCCGGAGGTGAAGATTTATATATGGGAAGTCATCATACGGTCACCGGAATTGTTCGGGGGTTTTCCGGTATTGTACCGGGACCACCGAAGGGGTTCCGGGGGTCCACCGGGAGGGTCCACCTGCCCCGGAGGGTCCTATGGGCTGTATGGGGGAGGGAACCAGCCCCTAAGTGGGCTGGGCGCCATCCCCCTCTAGGGCCCATGCGCCTAGGGTTGGGGGAAACCCTAAAGGGGGGCGCCCCCCTTGGCTTGGGGGGCAAGCCCCCTCCCCCTGGCCGCCGCCCCCCCTCTAGATCTGATCTAGAGGGGCCGGCCGCCTTCCCCCTTGGCCCTATAAATAGAGGGGAGGAGGGAGGGCAGCAGCACCTCATCCAAGGCGCAGCCCTCCCCCTCTCCAACACCCCCTCCTCCTCCGTTTGAGCTTGGCGAAGCCCTGCCGGAGAACTGCAAGTTCCACCACCACGCCGTCGTGCTACTGGAGCTGTCTTCCCCAACCTCTCCCTCCTCCTTGCTGGATCAAGGCACGGGAGACGTCACCGGGCTGCACGTGTGTTGAACGCGGAGGCACCGTTGTTCGGTGCTTAGATCGGAATCGACCGCGATCTGAATCGCTGCGTGCATGACTCCTCCAACCGCGTTCTTGCAACGCTTCCGCATCACGATCTTCAAGGGTATGAAGATGCACTCCTCTCTCTCTCGTTGTTAGTCTCTCCATAGATTGATCTTGGTGATGCATAGGAAAAAAAATTGATTTACTACTACGTTCCCCAACAGTGGCATCATGAGCTAGGTCTATGCGTAGTTTCTATGCACGAGTAGAACACAAGTTGTTGTGGGCGTCGATTTTGTCAATTTACTTGCCGTTACTAGTCTTATCTTGATTCGGCGGCATCGTGGGATGAAGCGGCCCGGACCGACCTTACACGTACGCTTACGTGAGACAGGTTCCACCGACTGACATGCACTAGTTGCATAAGGTGGCTAGCGGGTGTTTGTCTCTCCCACTTTAGTCGGATCGGATTCGATGAAAAGGGTCCTTATGAAGGGTAAATAGAAATTGGCATATCACGTTGTGGTTGTGGCGTAGGTAAGAAACGTTCTTGCTAGAAACCTATAGCAGCCACGTAAAAAATTTTGCAACAACAATTAGAGGACGTCTAACTTGTTCTTGCAGCATATGCCGTGTGATGTGATATGGCCAAAAGGATGTGATGAATGATATATGTGATGTATGAGATTGATCATGTTCTTGTAATAGGAATCACGACTTGCATGTCGATGAGTATGACAACCGGCATGAGCCATAGGAGTTGTCTTAATTTATTGTATGACCTGCGTGTCAATGAAAACGCCATGTAATTACTTTACTTTATTGCTAACCGTTAGCCATAGTAGTAGAAGAAATGGTTGGCGAGACAACTTCATGAAGACACGATGATGGAGATCATGATGATGGAGATCATGGTGTCATGCCGGTGACGATGATGATCATGGTGCCCCGAAGATGGAGATCAAAAGGAGCAAAATGATATTGGCCATATCATGTCACTTTATGATTTGCATGTGATGTTTATCATGTTTACATCTTATTTGCTTAGAACGATGGTAGCATAAATAAGATGATCCCTCGCTAAAATTTCAAGAAAGTGTTTCCCCTAACTGTGCACCGTTGCGAAGGTTCGTTGTTTCGAAGCACCACGTGATGATCGGGTGTGATAGATTCTAACGTTCTAATACAACAGGTGTAAGCCAGATTTACACATGCAAAACACTTAGGTTGACTTGACGAGCCTAGCATGTACAGACATAGAGATGTTCACCGTTGATGACTAGTCCGTCTCACGTGATGATCGGACACGGCCTAGTCGATTCGGATCATGTATCACTTATATGACTAGAGGGATGTCTATCTGAGTGGGAGTTCATTGAATAATTTGATTAGATGAACTTAATTATCATGAACTTAGTCTAAAATCTTTACAATATGTCTTGTAGATCAAATGGCCCACGCTAATGTTGCCCTCAACTTCAAACGCGTTCCTAGAGAAAACCAAGCTGAAAGACGATGGTAGCAACTACACGGACTGGGTCCGTAACCTGAGGATCATCCTCATAGCTGCCAAGAAAGCTTATGTCCTTGAAGCACCGCTAGGTGACGCACCTGTTTTCCCGGCAACTCAAGACGTTATGAACGCCTGGCAGTCGCGTAGTGATGATTACTCCCTGGTTCAGTGCGGCATGCTTTACAGCTTAGAACCGGGGCCCCAAAAGCGTTTTGAGCAACACGGAGCATATGAGATGTTCCAAGAGCTAAAAATGGTTTTCCAAGCTCATGCCCGGGTCGAGAGATATGAAGTCTCCAACAAGTTCTACAGTTGTAAGATGGAGGAGAATAGTTCTGTCAGCGAGCATATACTCAAAATGTCTGGGTTGCACAACCGCTTGTCTCAGCTGGGAGTTAATCTCCCGGATGACGCGGTCGTTGACAAAATCCTTCAGTCGCTTCCACCTAGCTACAAGAGCTTTGTGATGAACTTCAATATGTAGGGGATGGAAAAAACCATTCCTGAGGTATATTCAATGCTGAAATCAGCGGAGGTGGAGATCAAAAAGGAACATCAAGTGTTGATGGTGAATAAAACCACTAAGTTCAAGAAAGGCAAGGGTAAAAAGAACTTCAAGAAGGACGGCAAGGGAGTTGCCGCGCCCGGTAAGCAAGCTACCGGGAAGAAGCCAAAGAATGGACCCAAGCCTGAGACTGAATGCTTTTATTTCAAGGGAAACGGTCACTGGAAGCGGAACTGCCCCAAGTACTTAGTGGATAAGAAGGCCGGCAATACCAAAGGTATATATGATATACATGTTATTGATGTGTACCTTACCAGCGCTCGTAGTAGCTCCTGGGTATTTGATACCGGTGCGGTTGCTCATATTTGTAACTCAAAACAGGAGCTGCGGAATAAGCGGAGACTGGCGAAGGACGAGGTGACGATGCGCGTCGGGAATGGTTCCAAGGTCGATGTGATCGCCGCGACACGCTACCTCTACATCTGCCTACGGGATTAGTTTTAAACCTCAATAATTGTTATTTAGTATCAGCTTTGAGCATGAACATTGTATCAGGATCTCGTTTGATGCGAGATGGCTACTCATTTAAATCCGAGAATAATGGTTGTTCTATTTATATGAGAGATATGTTTTATGGTCATGCCCCGCTGGTCAATGGTTTATTTTTATTGAATCTCGAACGTGATGTTACACATATTCATAGTGTGAATGCCAAAAGATGTAAGGTTGATAATGATAGTCCCACATACTTGTGGCACTGCCGCCTTGGTCACATTGGTGTCAAACGCATGAAGAAACTTCATGCAGATGGACTTTTGGAGTCTCTTGATTATGAATCATTTGACACGTGCGAACCATGCCTCATGGGCAAGATGACCAAGACTCCGTTCTCCGGAACAATGGAGCGAGCAGCCAACTTATTGGAAATCATACATACTGATGTGTGCGGTCCAATGAGCGTTGAGGCTCGCGGTGGTTATCGTTATGTTCTCACCCTCACTGATGACTTAAGTAGATATGGGTATGTCTACTTAATGAAACACAAGTCTGAGACCTTTGAAAAGTTCAAGGAATTTCAGAGTGAGGTTGAGAATCAACGTGACAGGAAAATAAAGTTCTTACGATCAGATCGTGGAGGGGAATATTTGAGTCACGAGTTTGGCACGCACTTAAGGAAATGTGGAATTGTTTCACAACTCACGCCGCCTGGCACACCCCAGCGTAATGGTGTGTCCGAACGTCGTAATCGCACTCTATTGGATATGGTGCGATCTATGATGTCTCTTATCGATCTACCGCTATCATTTTGGGGTTATGCTTTAGAGACTGCCGCATTCACTTTAAATAGGGCTCCATCGAAATCCGTTGAGATGACACCGTATGAATTATGGTTTGGGAAGAAACCTAAGCTATCGTTTCTGAAAGTTTGGGGATGCGATGCTTATGTCAAGAAACTTCAACCTAAAAAGCTCGAACCCAAATCGGAAAAATGCGTCTTCATAGGATACCCTAAGGAAACTATTGGGTATACCTTCTACCTTAGATCCGAAGGCAAGATCTTTGTTGCCAAGAATAGATCCTTTCTGGAGAAAGAGTTTCTCTCGAAAGAAGTAAGTGGGAGGAAAGTAGAGCTTGATGAGGTAACCCCTCTTGAATCGGAGAGTAGCGCAGCTCAGGAAGATGTTTCTGTGGTGCCTGCACCGACTAGAGAGGAAGTTAATGATGATGATCATGAAACTTCGGATCAAGTTGCTACTGAAATTCGTAGGTCCACGAGGACACGTTCCGCACCAGAGTGGTAAGGCAACCCTGTCTTGGAAATCATGTTGTTAGACAACGGTGAACCTTCGAACTATGAAGAAGCGATGGCGGGCCCGGATTCCAACAAATGGCTAGAAGCCATGAAATCCGAGATAGGATCCATGTATGAAAATGAAGTATGGACTTTGACAGACTTGCCCGATGATCGGCAAGCCATAGAGAACAAATGGATCTTTAAGAAGAAGACAGACGCGGACGGTAATGTGACCATCTATAAGGCTCGACTTGTCGCTAAGGGTTATCGACAAGTTCAAGGGGTTGACTACGATGAGACCTTCTCACCCGTAGCGAAGCTGAAGTCTGTCCGAATCATGTTAGCAATTGCCGCATTCTATGATTAGGAGATATGGCAAATGGACGTCAAAACGGTATTCCTTAATGGTTTCCTTAAGGAAGAGTTGTATATGATGCAGCCGGAAGGTTTTGTCGATCCTAATAATGCTGACGAGGTATGCAAGCTCCAGCGCTCAATCTATGGGCTGGTGCAAGCATCTCGGAGTTGGAACATTCGCTTTGATGAGATGATCAAAGCGTTTGGGTTTACACAGACTTATGGAGAAGCCTGTGTTTACAAGAAAGTGAGTGGGAGCTCTGTAGCATTTCTCATATTATATGTGGATGACATACTATTAATGGGAAATGATACAGAATTCTTGGAAAGCATAAAGGCCTACTTGAATAAGTGTTTTTCGATGAAGGACCTTGGAGAAGCTGCTTACATATTAGGCATCAAGATCTATAGAGATAGATCGAGACGCCTCATTGGTCTTTCGCAAAGCACATACCTTGACAAGATATTGAAGAAGTTCAATATGGATCAGTCCAAGAAGGGGTTCTTGCCTGTATTACAAGGTGTGAGATTGAGCACGGCTCAATGCCCGACCTCGGCAGAAGATAGAGAAAAGATGAGTGTCATCCCCTATGCCTCAGCCATAGGGTCTATTATGTATGCCATGCTGTGTACCAGACCTGATGTGAACCTCGCCGTAAGTTTGGTAGGGAGGTACCAAAGTAATCCCGGCATGGAACACTGGACAGCGGTCAAGAACATCCTGAAGTACCTAAAAAGGACTAAGGATATGTTTCTCGTTTATGGAGGTGACGAAGAGCTCGTCGTAAAGGGTTACGTCGATGCTAGCTTCGACACAGATCTGGATGACTCTAAGTCACAAACCGGATACGTGTATATTTTGAATGGTGGGGCAGTCAGCTGGTGCAGTTGCAAGCAAAGCGTCGTGGCGGGATCTACATGTGAAGCGGAGTACATAGCAGCACAGGAAGCAGTCTGGATGAAGGAATTCATCACCGACCTAGGAGTTATTCCCAATGCGTCGGGCCCAACGACTCTCTTCTGTGACAACACTGGAGCTATTGCCCTTGCCAAGGAGCCCAGATTTCACAAGAAGACCAGGCATATCAAGCGTCGCTTCAACTCCATTCGTGAACATGTTCAAGATGGAGACATAGATATTTGTAAAGTGCATACGGATCTGAATGTCGCAGATCCATTGACTAAACCTCTTCCACGAGCAAAACATGATCAACACCAGAACTCTATGGGTGTTCGATTCATCACAATGTAACTAGATTATTGACTCTAGTGCAAGTGGGAGACTGTTGGAAATATGCCCTAGAGGCAATAATAAAGTGGTTATTATTATATTTCCTTGTTCATGATAATTGTCTATTGTTCATGCTATAATTGTGTTATCCGGAAATCGTAATAAGTGTGAATACATAGACCACAACATGTCCCTAGTGAGCCTTAGTGACTAGCTCGTTGATCAATAGATGGTTACGGTTTCTGACCATGGACATTGGATGTGTTGATAACGGGATCACATCATTAGGAGAATGATGTGATGGACAAGACCCGATCCTAAGCATAGCACTAGATCGTGTAGTTCGTCTGCTAAAGCTTTTTAATGTCAAGTATCATTTCCTTAGACCATGAGATTGTGCAACTCCCGGATACCGTAGGAATGCTTTGGGTGTATCAAACGTCACACACGTAACTGGGTGACCATAAAGGTGCACTACAGGTATCTCCAAAAGTGTCTGTTGGGTTGGCACGAATCGAGACTGGGATTTGTCACTCCGTATGACGAAGAGGTATCTCTGGGCCCCCATCGGTAAGCTTCATCATAATGAGCTCAATGTGACTAAAGAGTTAGCCACGGATCATAGCGTTACGGAACGAGTAAAGAGACTTGCCGGTAACGAGATTGAACAAGGTATAGGGATACCGACGATCGAATCTCGGGCAAGTATCATACCGGTAGACAAAGGGAATTGTATACGGGATTGATTGATCCTCGACATCGTGGTTCATCCGATGAGATCATCTGGAACATGTGGGAGCCAACATGGGTATCCAGATCCCGCTGTTGGTTATTGGCCGGAGAGATGTCTCGGTCATGTCTGCATGGTTTTCCGAACCCGTAGGGCTACACAACTTAAGGTTCGGTGGTAGAGTTGTTATGGGAAATAGTATGTGGTTACCGAATGTTGTTCGGAGTCCCGGATGAGACACGGACGTCACGAGGAGTTCCGGAATGGTCCGGAGGTGAAGATTTATATATGGGAAGTCATCATACGGTCACCGGAATTGTTCGGGGGTTTTCCGGTATTGTACCGGGACCACCGGGAGGGTCCACCTGCCCGGAGGTCCTATGGGCTGTATGGGGGAGGGAACCAGCCCCTAAGTGGGCTGGGCGCATCCCCCCTAGGGCCCATGCGCCTAGGGTTGGGGGAAACCCTAAAGGGGGGCGCCCCCTTGGCTTGGGGGGCAAGCCCCTCCCCCTGGCCGCCCCCCCCCCCCCCCCCCCCCCCCCCCCCCCCCGCCCTCTAGATCTGATCTAGAGGGGCCGGCCCCTTCCCCATTGGCCCTATAAATAGAGGGGAGGAGGGAGGGCAGCAGCACCTCATCCAAGGCGCAGCCCTCCCCCTCTCCAACACCCCCTCCTCCTTCGTTTGAGCTTGGCGAAGCCCTGCCGGAGAACTGCAAGTTCCACCACCACGCCGTCGTGCTGCTGGAGCTGTCTTCCCCAACCTCTCCCTCCTCCTTGGTGGATCAATGCACGGGAGACGTCACCGGGCTGCACGTGTGTTGAATGCGGAGGCACCGTTGTTCGGTGCTTAGATCGGAATCGACCGCGATCTGAATCGCTGCGTGCACGACTCCTCCAACCGCGTTCTTGCAACGCTTTCGCATCGCGATCTTCAAGGGTATGAAGATGCACTCCTCTATCTCTCGTTGCTAGTCTCTCCATAGATTGATCTTGGTGATGCGTAGGAAAAAAATTTGATTTACTACTACGTTCCCCAATAGGGAGAAGCTACAACATTGGGCTGTCCACCCTGAATCGTCAGCTGTCTCGGTGGTAAAGGCAGACGAGGTGCAACATATGACGGTCTCGGTGCAGGGGCAGGTCGGTGATGTACATTGTGCGGAATCCACACTCGATGTTTCTGAACAGGCTGACCCGAGGATGAGCCAACATCACGAGTGCGCTTGAGCGACTCCTGGTGCTTAGTCAGAGCAGTTTCAACTCGAAAAGATTGGCTGACAAGCGTTGCGAAGTCTGTGCAATCATGGACAGCAAGTGCGAGGTTTATATCGGTATGCAGTCCTTCACGGAATTTCTCCTGCTTGCGTGCGTCAGTGCAGACGTCATCTTCTGCATAGCGGGATAATTCAAGGAATTTCCTCTGATATTCACCCACGGTCATTTTGTCCTGTATGAGTTTGCGGAACTCCTGCTTCTTCTGGTCCATCAGACCATGAGGAATGTGCCGTGCACGGAAAGCTGATTGAAATTCCTGCCAAGTGGTTACAGTTCCAGCAGGCAACATACCCTTGTGGCTTTCCCACCGTTGAGCAGCTGGACCCTTCAAGTGAAATGTCGCAAAGGTGACGTAATTGTCAGGAGCAACATTAGCTGATTCCATCTCAAACAGGATGTCACGAAGCCAATCATCGGCATCCATAGGATTGGTGGAGTTGCGGAAAACAGACGGGTTGAGGCGCACAAATTCATGCAGTGTTATTGGGGTAGGTTGTTGATGAGCATTCTGGTTTGGGAACTGAGCCAATATCCCGGTCATAACCTGAAAGTTCAGTTCAAACTGCTGCATCATTGCGGCAATATAAGGTGGAGGTGGAGGATCACCAGCCATCCTGCCAAATCAATAGGGGCAGTTTAGCAAGAAAAACTGCATGTGTAAGAGGTCATTCACGATGTAAAGTAATGAACAAGAAGGGCATTAGATATATGATAGTAGTCGTTAAAGACATACCAATCCATGCACAGAGTTAGATTCAAACGGATAGTACGAGCTCGGGAACGCACGCAGCTAGACAAACTAGGCGGCGCGCAGGCACGCGGTGAGGAATACAACAACATGACCTAGCAAAGGCTGCATCATGTCGGAGAAAACTGTTGGAGCGAGGAATCTGCAAGTGACAACACAGGGTGCCCTCGATAAAAGGATCCTGTAAGCAGAACCTGGCCCACAATCTTGAAGAAAGGGGGGCAATTTCAGAACTCCGGGTGGATGTGATCACGAGAACCTAATGTTGGAGTTAGTAAAATTTTAACCCGAAAGGAAGAGAGATCAGAGTCCCAGAGTAAGGAAGAGGAATAAAAGATCCTAATACCACCCAATTGGCGACGTGGACCCGTAAGCCACACAGCCATGTTAGTGAAACGGTTTTCACGAGTAGACTCAACTTAGGCCAAGGGGTTGGAAAGGGGGATTCCTACAGGCAGCCGGCTCTGATACCAACCTATGACGCCCCTGGCTTAATCATGTACTAACCACACAAATGCACACGATCAAGCCTAAGGACTCACTTGAAGATATCACAACACAACTCTAAAACATAATAAAGTCATACAAGCTTTATATTACAAGCCAGGGGCCTCGAGGGCTCGAATACATAAGCTCACATACAAGCGTCAGCGGAAGCATCAGATATCTGAGTACAGATATAAAAGAGAAACAAATAGGCCTTTAAAAGGCGGCGCAAAAGAAAGCACTATGATCGAAAAGGCGCAGGCCTCCTGCCTGGGACCCTCCGAACCTACTCCTGGTCGTCTCGCCAGCTCGCAGTAGTATCCATCCTCGGTGTAATAGTAGTAGTAGTCGTCAGCGGGGCAGCTGTCTCATGGGCTCCGTCATCTGGTCGCATCAAACGGAAATGGGGAAAAAGAGGAAGCAAAGCAACCGTGAGTACTCATCCGAAGTACTCAGCAAGCAAGGATCTACACTACATATGCAACATTTTCAAAGAAAGGTTGTATATGTGGACTGGGCTGCAGAAATGCCAGAATAGAGAGAAGGCCTAGTCCTATCGAAGACTAGCATCTTCAGCGGTCTTGCAGCATTAGAAGAGTGTAGATCAAAACAGTATAAAGTAATAGCAGTAATCAGTATCAACCTCGCCCAGAGATCCTTCCTCGACTCCCTGCGAGAAAGCAATCCTAGAGCCCTAGTATCCATTTCTCATCTCAAGTATCTAGTTCTAGTTGTATCGATCGGGATACAACTCCGAGCGTCTGTTACCGAGGATCCGGCTATGCATAGATTAGTTCTTCCCTGCAGGGGTGCACCAACTTACCCACCACGCTCGCTTAACTCCGGCTGGACACACTTTTCTGGGTGATGCCCGGCCTCGGCCAAACGACACACCACAGCCCTACCTAAAGCTCAGCAGAGAGGTCCCCACCGGTCTACAACCTAAGCACTCAGGGGTCTTGTATGGCACTGGCCCGACAGGCCCACCATGCTGAACTGGACGTCTGACAGAGCTTTCGGCTGATGCCACGATGCAGAGTGCCCATAACTATTCCCACGTGATGGTTAGTGCTATCAGGCCAGAGGCCTACTCGGATCAAATATCCAAATCGTTAGTGTTTTGGTAGTGCGGTAACGAGCAGAGACTCACGATCGATGTGACCCCGTCGCCCCGTCTCGAGGACTTGCGGCAAGGGCTAAGAATGCCCGTCCACGCCTCGTAATTATATCTCATAGGCACCCTCCAGGTCAACCCGTCTCCACAACACTGGCGGGTACCCCTCAGGGTCGACCCGCCTTTCCAAGTAACAGTTGTAAAGTCCAAGTATCCGTGTGTCCATAACATCAGGGAATCTGAGGTATCACCCTCGTTGGATTCCTACTCGATGTATCCGTCAAGGTGAACTTAGGAGGAATCACCCTCGTGGTCCACACTTGAGGTGTTGCACGACGGCGGCGTTATCGGAAGTGATGAAGGAGGAATCACCCTCGATGACCACGACCGAATAGCTACTCTACAGAGTTAACATCAGAAGTGCTAAACGAGGTATCACCCTCGGCACTCGATGGTAACACTGCAGTGTCGTACAACTAAGGGGGGTGATGTGCGGTGCTGGGACCTGGTCGTCGAGTCTTCCGATGATCCAGTGGGGCAACCGGGACAAGTGGGGTCTCTGGGGTCTCTATCCAGCCCATACTAAGCAGTTTAGGATAAGCAGGTAAGGTATCAATAGCAGGTTACAATAAATAGGCTATGCATCAGAATAGGATAACTCAAAGCAGTAGCAAATTCTAATGCAAGCAGGAGGGAGAAAGAATAGGCGATATAGGCATGTTCAAAGGGGGGTGCTTGCCTGGTTGCTCGGCGTCAAAGGCAAGGTCATCAACGGTGTCGTCGGGCTCCTGAGCTACGTCGGTCTCGGGAACTGCGTCAGTGCCGGGGTCTACCGAGAGAGAAGAGGGGGAGGAAACAGATAAATACACAGTGAACATATGCAACACAGAGCATGCTATGCTAACGTGCAGTGCAGGGTTGCCTAAAAGCATGTCTAAACCCTTTTAGTTATTTTAGGATTTAAGTTGGAATTATTAACTAGTGTATATGCACTATTCATCTACCGGAAACAGGCTAAAAGTTGCGGGTTCACCTCCGTAGAGGGTCTCGACAAGGAAATAGATGGCACGATCGGATTCGTCTCGTCGTTCGGAGCAACTTTCATGTACAAAGTTTTTCGATCCGAACTACGGATTATTTTTTACGGATTTTAAAAGATTTAAATATTTTCTGAAATTATTTAAATTAACAGAAATCTATTATTGAGTCAGCATGACGTCAGCAATGCGTCAGTAGGTCAACCGCAGCTGTTCAGGTCAAACCTGGCAGCTGGGTCCCACCTGTCATAGATAGTGGGTTAACTAACTAACTAACAGGGTTAATCAGCTAAGTGGGGCCCTATGTCAGTGACTAATTAACTGATTAGATTAGGTTTTAATTAAAACCGAGTCAATTAACTTAACTAAACGGGACGGGCCCACTGGTCAGTGGCTGTAGCACCACGTCAGCTCGTTGACCGCGGTCAACCCGGTCAACCGTGACCGGGGCCCACATGGCAGCGACTCCGGGTGGGGCCCGCGTCTTGCCAGCTCAGCGCCGGCGCCGGCTCCGGCGAGCTCGAAAACGATGGAGCACGCCGGCGAGCTACGGGTTTCGCCCACAGAGGCTCATTCGCGGCGCAGTTAGGCTCTTTCGGACGGCGGTGAGGTCGCGCATCCAATGGAGGGGTCAGCCTCGCCGGGGAAGGCCGGAATCGGTGACGGCAGGCGGCGGCGGCTACGGGTGTGCTACGGGGACGGTGAAGCAGCACGCTAGCGAGCAAATGACGCGGCTAGGGGTGATCTACGCGGCGCGGTGAGCTCGATGGGCACGAGCCCAGGGCCATTTGGTCGCCGTAATGGCGCCGGCGACGAGCTCCTCTGCGGAGGGCTCGCCACGATGGGGGGCGGCAGCTACGGCACAGAGGGAGAGCGCAGAGAGAGAGGGAGGAGGACGGGGTGCTCACGGTGGTCCCGTAGGCGTGCAAAGGTGGGCTCGGGGTAGCGCGACGGCGGCGAATTGTGACAGTGATCACCGGCGCCCAAAGCTTGAAGATGAGCTCGTGCGCGACGAGGCAGGGGGTTCCAGCTCCGGTTCGAGGCAGCAGGCGAAGCAGCGAGCGACGGCGGGGCGATCTGGCACTGCTGCGAGGCGTCGGGGCGGCGGTGGCAGCGCGTATCAGAAGGCCGAGGCCATTGCGGCGCTCGGAGGGAGGAGGCAGGGAGGAAGGAGAGGGGGAAGTGAGCGAGGGAGAGAGCGGGAGGAGGGGCGAGTGGATGAGGATGACGAGGGGGGAGGCCGCGGTGGAGATCTTATCCACCTCGCCGGCCTGTAGCGCCGCGGTGTCGCCGCGCGCGACCACGACGACGACGACACGGGGAGGAGCGAGACGATGATGGCTCTGTTGGGCTGGGCCTGCTCACTGTGCACTAAGGCCCAGCCAACAGTGGTCCTTTTCCTTTTTCTTTATTTCTTCTTTCTGCTCTTATTTTTAGTCACTGTTTTGTAATATTTAGGGCTACCAAATGGATCTAGTAAAATGTGGAACTTTGCCACATAAAACTATGCATTAATCTACACTGCCACAAAAAGTTTTGGCAATTTAGGAATTCATTTGAATTTTTCATAAATAGGATAGCATTTAAAAATGCTGAATTGGTGCTGTTATAATTGCTAGTGCTCATCTTTGCACAAAAGTGATGTTGTGTTCCTTAACAAATAATTGTTATGGAATTTTTGTCAAATGATGAACATTTTTCTAGCAAGTTTTGAGAAACTTCGTTTTTCACTTGAATTTTGAATTGAATTCAGAGAAGAAATTTGAAATGAGATATTATCCCAACATGATTATCATTGCAAATCACAGTAGCTTAGCATCATCATGATGGATTACTGTAGCACCATTACATAGGGGTGTTACAATAATCATGAAGTTCACATTGTTAAGCTAATCCTCCTAGATTGATAGGAAATGGAGAATGGTACATTTATAATCACATACACCATAATCATAGGCTCGACAATATACGTGAACGGCTGGGTCATCGGGATGTTTTAGCACACTTTGGATTCTACCCCTTTCCAGCCATCTAACATCAATTTAAAGTGGTGGGATCACTTCAAGAAAAACGACAAGTATTGTCGTCCGAGCATCCAGGTTTTTGGTGTGAATTTGCAACATGTATAGTCTTTGGTATGGCAGAAAGTGCATAGCTCATTGTATGAATCAATTGTTTTTTTTTTGTCGAGCTGTGAGAACAACTGGATTATGGAAAAACGATATTATTATTCAATGCTATGAGAAGTAGTGTTAGAGAATGCTACAATTGTTTGAAATATTGCTAAAGAATGTAGGCAAGATGGCGGGGTCACTATTTTCAAGGCTGAGGATAGCAAAGCACAGTCGGCATTCTTCCTCTTGAGAAGACCGTGGAAGGAAACTCTGCTAGAAGGCAATCTCCGATCATATATAGGATGGCTTGCAAATTACAGAGTTGGTGGTTTTTTTTCTTACATTTATTTATATGGTCAATGGTGCATTATCATTTATGTGACATCGCATATAGTTTTGTAAGAACAATACAATCTTCCTGAAGGAAAAAAAGTACCTCGAGCCGTCCACGGTTGACAGTATGCGATATCTCCGTAATATCACAGATGACTTTTCAACCATATGGATATCTTCATATCACGTACCATAACTCTCAAAACCATCTATGATATGTCTGGTGTCGTAGTCAGCTCACAAAAACATAATCGCAATTCACCGAAAAATGGTTGACACAAACTTAAGAACCATACAATTGAACTATTCATCACACTCAAGCATGCAACACAAAATTGACCAGTCTTTATAATGTGAGCATATGTACAAGGAACTAAGTTATTGTTGTTTATGTTCTTGGAAGTATAATTATTTAACTACTTGGAAACCCCCCCCACCCCCCCCCCCCCCCCCCCCCCCCCCCACCCACAAAAAAAACTACTTGGAAATTTGGAAATGGTTAGGCATGAAGACGAAGAAATATTTTTACAAAAATGAAACCAAATTCTAGTCTATCATCTTCATAATCGGCCTCATGACAGCCATTTTTTCCACCATTTCACACGATCTTAACAGCAAGGACCAAAATGCACTAGCACAATAATACAAAATGTACCTGAGAGCATTGTACCTTTTTTTTTTGCGGGTGTAGAGAGCATTGTACTTGAAGACAACAACTTCATTAAGAAATAGGTGATCATTCAGGGGTGCTATTTGGTCTAACCAAAAAAAAAGTTAGTTTGTGGTTTATCACCCCTCAAGCTGCTAACACCTTCAAGAAGGGTACCGGTTGTTACATGTACGTTATAGCTAGATCACAGGTTTTCACCAGAAAAAGGACAAACTCATTTCTCAATTCGCCAAAGGCATCATCCACCATCTCTACCGTTTGGTGCTTGCTCACATAAAACACTATGCTAGATGGCTTCTTTTGCAAAAAGAAAAATCATTGTGCCATGACCCCATACAAGAAAGAGATCTGGTTGCTCGCCCTAGAATCGGGGGATAGGTTTTCTCAGAGGCAGGGAAGCCAACATTGTTACCTCCTAAAGCCATCGGGCCTCTGTCCAATGTCAACAATTAATGCAAGCAAGACTTTCGCCCTCACCTTGTTTGCAAATGTCATTACATATCTGTATGATGTAATAAATTGTATAAAATGTGCATTTAGATGTACATGACTACCAGTACAATGATTGAACTTCTTGAGAAGAAACATATTTTTTAAGAATATCAAACACCTCACAAAATCATTTGAGTTTCAAGGTGGATTTGTTTCGTTTCTATCGATATTTTTTACGCTCAAGAACCTCCTCCAAAACCAAGGGGCTACTCGCCATGAGGTGTTTGTACCCGACGGTCGCTACTATGATACGTAGTACTTCCTATGATGACATAATAAATTTAGAACACACATCCATGAGCCGACCTCAGTGTTGTTGTTATGCCAATGCCAATGTTGCGGTGACGGTCTTCACATCCATGCTCTTGCATGATTTTTCTTCGCAGATCACACCTTGAGTCTCTCTATCCAATACCTATCTGCCGTGACTAGCAAATGTTGTAGTGTCGCCATGGCGTAACCTTCGCCATTGCGCTGCAGAGAGTCCGTGTAGAGTATATGTCCGTTCGTCTAAGGATAATTACAAGTTTACAACAGCGCCAAATAGTATTTCTTCGTCCGCGCGGATGGGTGCATGCGGTGGATTTTGTTTTTTTACGAAAATGACTCTGATCTATCATAAATGTTCACCAAAGCACAAATCATCATAAAATATAATGAAAATTTACATTGAAGGCTCTGGATCATCGACCGACTATTGTCGTTGCCGATGCGCCGTTGTTGACGCTTACATACCGGAGCCTAGCCGGCCTTGTCAATAATAGCCAGGAAGTCTTGTGCACATGCCACTAGGGACCAGCGCTCTGAAGCTGCAGTCGTCATCGTTGAACCCTTGAATCGGCCCAAAGAACCAGGCGCCAAATCTCGCCATCGAGTACGCACAATGAGAATCCTAACCTTGCCGCCTCGACGGGAATCTATGTCGAAGCTTCGTCTAACCTGTCCCAAAGGACGAACTTAAGGAGGATCGGAGCTTAAAAATCGACTCAAAGATAAAGCGTCGCCATCTGCGCAAGCGTCACCCCTAAGAGGACTAAAACCTAACCTACTCCTTTAGTTTTCATTTATTTGACATATTAGCTTTGTCTCTAGTCAAACTTATAAACTTTGACTAAGTTTATACAAAACATTGTTAACATCCACAATAGCAAATCAATATTATTAGAATAGTCGCTCACTATATTTTCATACCATATATATATTTATTATTGTGAAAGTTTAGATTGTTTTCAATAAACTTGGTCAAAGCTAATATGAGGAGTAGATGAAAACACAGGGAGTATGTATTTATGGGAGCCGAGGCACAAGGATTCCCCTCCCCGCCACCCCCCGCTGAAGCGGCAGATAGAGGGTGGGCGAATCCACATGTTTGCCGACGGAGATCCGGGTGGGCGAATCCACGTGTTTGCCAACGGAGATCGATAGAAGAAAACTTTGCCCTAATCACCTTGCAAGAGAGGAAATGAATCCCTACGGACGAGGCATACCTGCATCCTCAGAGTGCAGGCGATTTCCAATGCCATGAAATCTATAATTTTCCTTAGTAAAGAAAGTCCTTGCTTGTCAGTTCTCAGATGATGAACGAACACACGAATTTTGTGGCAAGAAAGCAAATGGCTCGCTTGGAACCGGCAAAATCCAATATTTTGAGCTGCCTCCCGCCTCATTGGACGATGACATTTGAGACCGTGTCAGCGATCCGCGCCATCTCTCCTCGGATCGAGATCCTGGCCGTCCATTTTCGTCCGGATCCAAGGGGCAGGCCGCACCCTCCTCCCTTTGTTAAATTCCCCTTCGATTCTCACTCCCGAGCAGCCGCCGCCACCGCTCCACCGTCTCCACCCAATTCCCTCTGCTCGGAGCTCCAAGCCACCATCATGTCTGGCCGCGGCAAGGGCGGGAAGGGTCTGGGCAAGGGCGGCGCCAAGCGCCACCGTAAGGTGCTGCGGGACAACATACAGGGCATCACGAAGCCGGCGATCCGGCGGCTGGCGCGGCGGGGCGGCGTGAAGCGCATCTCGGGGCTCATCTACGAGGAGACCCGCGGCGTGCTCAAGATCTTCCTCGAGAACGTCATCCGCGACGCCGTCACCTACACCGAGCACGCCCGCCGCAAGACCGTCACCGCCATGGACGTCGTCTACGCGCTCAAGCGACAGGGGCGCACCCTCTACGGCTTCGGCGGCTGATCTGCTGCCGCTCCGTCCAGCCTCTGCCAGCTCCTGTTCCATCTGCCCGAGTGCGCGTGTTGTTCCGTCGGTCTGTGTAGTAGTGGACGCCATGAATATGGATGCAATGAAATCAGAGTTCTTGCGGTATTAATTATCTTGGATGCATCTCTCGATATGTTTCTGTAAGCTTGTTAAATTCTTCCCAGCAAGAAAGATTAGGAGATAATGTACTAGCTGAGGTAAATATCGGAAATTCATGCACCAATCTCTGAGAAAACATTACAGTAAACTGCAACAAGTGAGAATGATATTACTGAAAAAGGCTTTCGCCCCGCTTTATAAATAAAGCAAACAGTGAGAATGATATTTGGGCTTACAGAAACATCTTCACTGTTTTTGTCAGACGTTGTTGTATTACTTCAGGAAGACAGGAATGAACCTGCGTGCCTCATTGTTTGCTGCTTGTGAAATTCAGTGACTGTAGAATTTCGTGTGTGTTCCGCTGAGTGGGCACCAAAATTTCTGTCTCTGTCACGCAGTGCGCTGAGGTCAAAATGAGTAGGGGGATACTGATCTGATGCGGATTTGTGTTTCTGTAACGTTCTCTGAATTTAAGTATGTGTTTTCATCAGTCGTACTGAATACTGATCTGTGTTTTTTTGTTTGTTTTTTGTTTCAGATCAGTGTTCTGAAACTCTGGAGACGTGAGTTTGAAGTAATTAAATAGCATGGTGGCTGCTCTCGACTTTTTCGCCTCTATCGATCTCCTTCCTCTTGCCAACCATGGCTTCCTTTTCAGTAGAACTAGTTTGCTGCGACTGTTGGTGTGTGTGTGTGAGGCAATGTGGGGCCTTATATAGTGTTGGACAATAGCTGATGGAGTATGCATAGCGTTTCACTATTTTTGCAGCAAATCGAATGGCCGCCATTTTCTAGTTGAGTGTTCTCTAGCCAATTCCTGCCATGGTATTCAGTTTTCTGGAGCAAAATGGGGCTTTATTTTCTTACTGTCACAATCTAGCCTCTAATGGTGCACCCCAGAAGAGAATCTTGGATCTTAAACTTGTCAGACAAGCACATGTTACTCATATCTTGTTGAAAATGAAATAGACACTTCCTTACTGAATGTGGTTCTGATGCAATGATGCCAGCCAGTTAAAATGTAATCTCAAATTATTGGAGAAAGGTAAATTGAACACTCCCCTCACATGTGGCTCTTTCAAACCTAAATCTCGACCAAAGTGCGCTACAAGTTCTTCATTGTGTCCGATGGGCCTTGAACTCAAGAATCTTGACTCTAATACATGTGCGGTCTTTTACACATATGGCTAGCTTTGTTATATTTGTAGTTGTCTTCTCTTTCATTTCATAACTTGTGTAACCGGGCGGTAGGTCTGGTTAGCAATCTCAACCTTCAGTATTGATATATGCAAACATTTCATAACTTGTGTTTGTAAGAACATCACAGGTGAGGAATGAATTGTCACAGGCTCACAACGTAAATGCGCTCGTGTTTGGACTAGTTGTCTGTGTGAGTGTGACATTGATAAAAGATAAATGGTTCCAGCAACCGCACCTTGCAGAACCAACCATTTATATACCACTAGGGGTCGAGTACATCCACTATATGCATCACGAGTCATTTCAGCATTCTTTTCTATTACACTAGCCACGAGTAGAAAAAAATGCAAGGGAAAACAGTTCGTTACGACCACCTATCAAGTGTGCTGCCTCTATTGGCTCAACAATTATTAGCAAAATAATGCAAAACAGCACAAAAAATGGATCAGGTTACAGCTTAAGAGTAGGAAACATCGGGAAACGAACAGTCAATATCAAATGCAAACAAGAAACTCCGTAGTGCAATTGATGAACATCTTCACATTCCCTGTCAGAAGTTGTTGCATTACTTCAGGAAGACAGAAATGAACCTGCCTGCCTCATTGTTTGCTGCTTGTGAAATTCAGTGACGTAGAATTTTGTGTGTTTTTTTGCTGAATGGGCACCAAAATTTCTGTCTCTACCACGCAGCGCGCTAAGGTCAAAATGAGTAGGGGGATACTGATCTGATGCAGAGTTGTGTTTCTATTTGGTTATATGCAGAAACGTCTCTGAATTTAAGTAGTGTGTTTTTTCATCAGTCATACTAATCTGTGTTTTGAAACTTTGGAGACATGAGTTTGAAGTAATAAAATCGCATCTCAATTTTAGATACAGTCAAATTAATGGCTATACAATTACCTTTTTGGTCGTGTGCGTCCCTATTTCAGCTTGTATGGCTTCAGAAGGGCGCGACGCGAAGCTTCGTCATTTGTTGACATTATGGGACATGTCGGTATTTCGATTTCCATGATGAAGACAGTGACGGAGAACGTCATGGTGGCTGAGGTCAGAGGCCTAGTAATGGCGAATCGAGTCTTCGAGGCGATGAGGAATTTGCTTGGTGATTCGTGACTCGTAGCAGTGGCATCGGCAAGAGTGAGCGGCAGCACAGGACGAGTTCAGAGTCCTAACTTTCAGGGTGAAAAGCCAAGGTGTGGCCTTAATTGGTTGTGCTTGGCAGTGGCCTTGTTGAAGGCATTGTTTTGAGAGTGCGAATTTTCTTCAGGGTGAAAACCTTAGATCTATGATCGGGCAACGACGACGCTTGTGCACTGTTTCCTTCTTGGAGGCGTCGCTTTTGGAGAATTTGAACTTCAGGGTGTTGTCTTGGTGGTGGTTAGTGCTGCAGTTACTAGGAATTGATCACTATAGCGGGATCTTTTTTCTTCTTTTTTTTATTATGGGTTGTGTGCAACCGTAATGTCTCTAGGACATTTTGTTGTTGCAGAGGCTGGTGTAATTGGTATCTGTGCGATATTAATATATTCCCTTTGTCGAAAAACAAAAAGTTATCTGTGATATTTTTGTGATTTTCCATCCTGGATCAAGTGAGCTCCAGACCAACAACTTTAACTTGTTCTTCAGTCGCAAAAAAAAAAAAAAAACTCACAATCATCTTATGCTACTTTGTCCCCTTGCGCTCCTCCAGCTTCAACGAGTTGGCTAGCATTTGGATTTTGATTTTTTTTAAATATATTAAAATGAGATTTCTCACTCCTCGCAAATAAATATACAAAATATATTTGGATCCATGCAAGGATAGGCCAAATTAAAGTCAAATTAACCCACTATCGTGGATCAGGCATGGCCATGGCGGCCAGTCGGCCACATAACTTGGACAAGGCGGCCAGCTGCTGCCGCCCGGACAACATCAGACGAGGAAAATGCATAGTGCGGCAATGGTGGCCGTTTTCGACTGTTGGTGTGTGTGTGTGCGGCAGTGTGTGGCCTTATATGTTGTTGGATATTTGACTTAGATGACTCGTAATCTAGCCGATGGAGTATGCATAGCGCTTCACTGTTTTTGCAGCGAAGCGAATGGCCGGGCATTTCTAGTTGTGTTCTTTTTCGTGTGAGCTTTGTTATATTGGTAGTTGTCCTCTCTTTCATATCATATCCTGATTTTGTATGAACATGACATGTGAGGAATGAATCGTCACAGGCTCACAACGTAAAGGCACTCGTATTTGGAGTAGTTGTGTGTGTGTGAGAGTGTGACATTGATAAAAGATAAATGGTTCCAGCAACCGCACCTTGCAAAACCAACCATTTATATACCACTAGTGATCTAGAGCATCCACTATATGCATCACCAGTCATTTCAGCATCCTTCTCTCTTACACTAGCCGCCAGTAGAAAAAATCCAAGGAAAAACAATTCATTGCGACCACCGATCAAGTGTTCTGCCTCCATTCTTTAGTCACCGAAGCTCGACACCTTCGTCATCAATTGTTAATGCAAAACAACACAAAAAAATGGATCAGGTTATAGCTTGAGAGTAGGAGACATCGGGAAAGGAACAATCAATATGAAATGGAAGCAGGAGATTTCGTGGTGCAAAGGCTTGAGAAGATACCATGCCGCCTTCGACCAGTGTACGTGCCTGAGGGCCTTAGCAACACGGCCTGACCTATCGAGAGCGCACATTACCTTTGTCATTGTTTCCTCATCCACATTCTCCATCAGCGCGTGTGCAAAGTATTTCTCAGTGTCTTCTCATAATGGAAGACTCGGCGCAATGCTTCAATAGATATGATGGTTACGAAAGCATTCACGTTGGTGAGATGGTGGGCAAGGGCATGGAGACAGGGGTAAGTGACGAGCTGCACCAGCTTGGGCAGCCATTGAACTCTAAAATAAATGCAAGGTTTTTGTTCTGGCCTGTAGAGACCATTTATCTCTTAGTAACCTTTTTTTATAGGATCCTCAAGCAAATGATAGTATCATCATTTGCCCGTTTTGTTTGTGGGATTGCTGTGTTGAGAAGCATTGCCCTCTACAACCTTTGTTGTTTCAGCAATTGCAGTAGTACGCAAATGATCAACTTAGTTTATGAAACAAAATATTAGTTAGATCTCAATCAAATTCAAATGGAAATTCCGGTCCTTTAACCAGAATGAAAACTGAAATCGCTGAATTCCGGTCATCGGGATGCTTTTGCACGGTTTGGATTATACTCCTTTCCTGCTGTCTAACGTATTCTAAATTGGTGATCACTTCAAGAGAACCGGCAAGTATTGTCGGCCGACCATCAAGGTTTTCAGTGTTAATTATTAGCTTCCCCGGTATCAGCTTGGGGGAAAGTTCCCAAGTCGTTGTATGAAGGCATGGATGGTTTTTCATCGAGCGGGCATCTCAGGCTATCAAAACAGCAGGATTACAACGTAAGGATTTTATTATTCAATGCAATGGGAAAGATGTTGCGACTGTTTACAGTTGTTCAAAATATTGGCGGACAATGTTGGAGAAATGGTGGAGGTTACTTTTGTCAAGGCCGATGACGGCTTCAGTGTTTCTCCATGTGGAGACTCTTGGGGGGACTTCCATCAGCAGTCGACATAACAATATACTCCCTCTATAAACAAATATAAGATCTTTTAGATCACTAAAGCAGTGTACTTTATCTAAAAGATCTTATACTCCCTCCGTCCCAAAATTCTTGTCTTAGATTTATCTAGGTACGGATGTATCTAATACTAAAATGTGACTTGATACATCCGTATTTAGACAAACCTAAGACAAGAATTTTGGGACGAAGGGAGTATTAGTTTATAGAGGGAGTAATATTTTATATTTACTAGTGTGCAAATTTTGGTGGTGGTTGATGTTTGTTAGATTTACAATTATGTGTGTGGTCAATGGTGGATCACTTAACGCTTTCGAAAATGCAATAAAATATTCAATTGTAAAACAAAAACGGTTCCTCAAGTCTGTCATACTTCCATCATTTTCCATGCTGAGTTCATCTGCGTTTAACTACTCATGTTAACTCAACTTAGGTACTACGGAGTACAAAGGAATGCAGTTCCACCGTTCAATTACCACAAAACATGCATCAAGACCCGTCATGTCCTATCCATCACCTCCATAAAGAGCAAACACGCCCGTCCTTCCGTCCCTTAACAACAGTTTACACAGTTGAGTCGTTCGAATAACCTTAATAACAAAAAAGGGTTTCGACCGAAGGTTTGTAGTGTGTTCATATTGACAGAGGAAAACAGGCAACCGTAGCATAATCTTTTGTATCTCTGAGCGATGAAATGCACAGGGCGAAGCAACTAATTACAGTGACCTCTTCTCTATTTTGGGGGGAAAAAACTGGGCCACCAACCGACCTCTTTGTCTCATCGCTTCCTTTTGGCTCCTGAGCTTCGCTTCGCTGTGGAACTGGAACTGGCTTTCTTTGCCGTAGAAGAACCCCGCTTGGCTCTGGCAGAACCTTCCTTCTTGACTGTACTTTTCTTCTTCTTGAAGTTGCGAAATCCCTTGCCGCTTTCCTGCAGGGAAAATGTAGTCAGATAGCAGTACCAAGTACGTACAAACAATGCAGTGAAGGGAATAAGTTTGATTCCATCGGCCCATTGGCATCACGCTACTCTAAAAGAACACTGACTTTATCACCTCCGGAAAAGATTCTAGGATTGACTATATCCTCCCTACTTTGCTTACTCCGACAAGATTACATGTATCTGGATAGCTTCAACTGAAAGTACTAAAATATTTAGCGAAGAAATTAATCTCAATTTTATAAGTATTTTCAGCTTAGGTTTTAGAGCACAGGAACCAAACAATCATCCCAGCCACACTGGGGTGCAGCTCAACTGATTTATTTTCTCCTAGCTTACCGTGCTGAAGCTATAGAATAAACAATCCCTACAGTAACCGTATTAAGTTTGCAAAGAAGTTCATTTCCTAGGGCTATTCCAAGATCAGGCAGACTGGCGGATAAATGGTTTTCATATATGAGCACAGATTAAAAAAAAAATCGAAACAGATATATGAGTACAGAATAAACCAGGAGAAAGTAGATGTATCTTTGTTATTTTTCAGAATGGAGAAGCATTTTACCTTTTTGTATTGTTTATAGGCATCACGGCCAGTTAACTCCTGTCCATTTTTAGAGACATAAACCTGCAGCAATAATAAAATTAATGAAGCAAGTGATGAATGCATAGCACTAAAACAGAAGTGGCTAGAAGGCCTTCATTTTATCAAAAACTTGTTCAGGACATTAACAGCTCTCAGGCAGGTTCCCAGGGGGCTCCAGGCCCGGCATGAAGCACACAGGGTAGCAATCAAACAAGCTCTTACAGAAAATTAACTGGAACTCTGAAAATTAAACGTTCTTACCTTCCTGCCATCCTCTCCGGTGAACCAATGGCCAGAGCCAGACTGACTTTCCCCAGCATGTACCCTTCTTTTGCCAAAATCTGTTGGGACAGAAGTCCTACTGTTGGGAGTCACCCACCGATCATTAGCACCATTACTCTGGCCAAACTGGCTCCTACTAAAAAGAAGCGAAAGAACAGCAATTAGCAAATGACACTACCAAGAAATTAAAGCATGGACTATGATGTGTCTTACCTGTAGTTCAGATTTTCTTCTACACTGTACTCATTTCCCTCGGAAGTGCCAGCCCCAATGGGAACAAAGTACTTTAATCTTTCACGGACCAGGTTCTGCACCATCTGATCACGGTGACAGAAATAATGCATGGCAGGTGGATGGTTGTCCGTCAGGTTCTCTTCGAGTACAACTCCGGTCGAAGTGCTTTCATGCTGGAAATGTTCCCCAATATCACTAACAGAGCTGTATGGTCGTGAAACCTTGGAGCCAGAAATACTGTTGGTTTTTATCTGCTGGGATGGCGTTGAGTGTTGGACAGATTTGAAATACTCACTGCAGAAGTCATCAAGAGCAGGTGTCGCCCAACTGTCCTTCACTATATCTTCACTCTTCTGGACAACAGTGCTCCCTTCAGATTTACTGTTTTGCTGCAATATAGGCTTCTTCTGTATATACTTGTGCATGGATTCCTGTCTCTTCTTGATAGGACTCATGGGCTTCTTTGGTTTACTTTGTTTCCTGTTATCATCTGAATCAGTGTCCGAATCAACAAAATAAATTTTCCTCAGTGGGCTTATTGTTATCTTAGGAAGTAGCTTCTTCGTGCAGCTTTCTTCTAGAGGTTTTGAAGCAACAGAATTTGACATTGGTGTAGACTTTGTTGTCTTTGCTTTGCTTGTTGATTGAGTCATCAGTACACTGCGGTTCAGAAGAGAGAATTTTGAATTGCTAGAAGTCCTGCAACTACCAACTGATGGTGTCATGCCTGCAAGTAGATAAGAGAAGATGACCTAATCATATAAGTGCTAAAGGTTCTCAAAGGAAAAACATAACAACAACTTTATTGCCGATGTTGTCAATGCATGGATTAAAAACAGGGAGCTAAAGGAAAAGGATCGTGTCTACATAAAATTTGTTTGAGCACACCGCTATTTACTCCCGTTACTGACACCACAAAAACATATATCTGCTCAGTACACTACGAAACAAATTCATTTTCTGGAACACAGCACCTCAATTTAAAATCTCTTCCTAACCTAACAGTCGAGAGAAAACACTTATTTTTTTCGTTCATATCAGGATTTGCTCACAGGTGGCTGTTTATAATTTCATTTCAGAATGCTACAAGCTAAACAAAACACATTTTTAACAAAAAATTGAGAACATTTCAGCATGAATAATTCAATTTTTTGCAGCCACGTTTCAGGAAAAAAGTTGGCACAGGGCATGTGAGCACCAAACCAAAATACTGCATATTATTAAGGTTCAACATACTCAGATGATCCAGTTTCAGCTACATCGCATAGAAAGCAGTTAAAGGTTCATCCACCTAATAACAGAATGCTGATACTATCACCAGAGAAATGAAGCAGGTCGATTCAGTCAGTTCAAGTGTGGTCTAAGCCACAATAGGCAAGAAATTTGCTGTTTACATAATTTCTCTGAACTGCTTAGGCTAGGAAACAATTTTTTTACTAGAGGCAGTTTGCTCTAGCAAATGAACTGTGTTAAATAACGGCACTGAGCAAAACTGTGTTTACCGGCGTGCGTAAAAAATGGTGGAAAATAACTATGTACAGGAGCAAACTTTGCATGTATATTGGGCTAGCAGTTGCTTGTTGGGGCTCTTTGCTGTCATGGATCAAAATTGCAATTGAAAGGATTTTAATTGTTGTTCATCAAGCAGACATAATATACGAAACTGTTTATTTCTCATTACGCGGAAAATGTCTGGTCTAGGAGGGAAACAGCAGATGATATTGCAAAATGAATCTGTGTGCAAGGCCGATTAGGTAAATTTCAGCTGTTCTTGTCGCCATACAGATCCAGAATGAATCAATTTTCAATACTTATACTAAAAATAACCAAAACTGATTCCATAATTTCTGAAGGCATGTTTAAGTATCTGGAAGCTACACTACCTGGGCACCTGTACAAAAATGCACTAAGTTGCCACAAAATTGTACAAATAAGATCAGCATTTCCAATGTCCGTTCAATTTTTTCAAATACTAGATTACATAATGAATCCGCTTTGCATATTTCTATGTAAGATATTAAGCAATACATTCATTGATTTATGCAGGCATGTGGAGATAATAAATCGCAATTGCATGATTAGTAACAAACACCTCTTAAGTAAGAGAATTAAGCGGAAATTCCACAAATAGAGACAAGCGTTTCCCTCACCTCGTGGTGGCTCCTCGTCACTGAAACTTTCAATTTCGTCCTCGTAGCTCCCAATATCCCCAAGTGGTGCCGCCTTACGGCTGAAATCTGGAGATGCTTCCGTAGCCACGGGCGGTGCTTGCCTAGGAGGAGGAGGAGGCGCCATAGAACGCGGTGCAGGGCCTCTCCGCAACCTCTTCAGTCGATTCGTCTCCGGTTGCGGTGGCAGGGGGTCTGGGTCAAGGCCTCCGCCGGCAACGACGTTGTCGTCGTCGTCGTCGATTCCGAGTGAGAAGGAGGGCGCGTCGGGCGCCTCGTAACCCGGTGCAGGACCCCTCCGCAACCTCTTCAGTCGATTCGTCTCCGGTTGCGGAGGCAGGGGGTCCGGGTCTAGGGTTCCGGCGGCAACGAAGTCGTCGTCGTCGTCGATGCCGAGGGAAAACGAGGGCGCGTCGGGCGCCTCGTAGCGCGGCGCCTGCTCCTCCCGGCGGCCTCCAGCGGGGAGGTGGCGGGGTTCGCTGGCGCCCCCGTCGTCGTCGTCGTCCATTCCGAGCGAGAACGAGGGCGCGTCGGGCGCCTCGTAACGCCGCGGCGGCTCCTCCCGGCGGGCTCCAGCGGGGATCTGGGGCTCGCCGGCGCCCCCGTCGTCGTCGTCGAAGTCGAGGCCGAGAGAGAACGAGGGGGCGTCAGGCGCCTCGTACCGCCGCGCCGGCCCCTCGGAGCGGCCTCCTGCGGGGATCCGAGGCTCGTCGCCGTCCTCGTCGTCGTAGCACTCGAAATCGAGACCCAGAGAGAAGGAAGGCGCGTCGGGCGCCTCGTACCCTCGCGCCTCCTCTCGCGGGTCGCCTCCGTCGTCGGCGTCGGCGGGGGTCGGGTCGTCGAAGTCGAGGCCGAGGGAGAAGGATTGGGCCGTGAAGTCCATGGCAACGGCGCGGCGGGCGATGCTGGCTAGGGTTAGGGGATCGGGATTTGGGGGAATGGAGGGAGTGCAGGGGAGGTGGCCAGGTGGGATTTGGCGTTTCAGAGCAGGGGAGGATGGGTGAGACCGTGAGAGACCGCAGGATGGAGATCTGGCGGCGGGGAGATGGGTTAAGAGCGCCACTCGATGGCGGGAGAGCTTCGTTTCGTAAATTTTTGTGGAGGGAACCGTGGAAATTCGAACGGATCTCCGTGCTGCTCTCGACCTATTCGGCGGAAATCGGCCAAAATTCGTGTGAAATCTGTTGTGTGCCGTGCGTTTTCTACCTGCGTGGACTTGTGAGTAAATTGTAAATGTGATGTCTATTTCCATGGGGCTACACTTTTGTTGTGACACGAATTCTCCATGCGTCTTTCATTCGACAGCGATCCATCTGATAATCTTGGACGCCGTGTGCAAATGAGCTATTGAACACCGAGTACAATCAACTAAATTCTTGTGAAATTTGTTGTGTGCTGTTGATATCCATCTGATGACACAGAAAGTGCGCAGTGCCATTAAAAATGAGCTGCGTAACAGGCAGGCATTGTTTCCCTTCTGGAGCAAATTGATACTACCCCGTTCACTATTGTAAGATGTTTTGGATATTTCAATATGGATTACATACAGACTAAAATGAGTGAACAAACATACTAGAGCAAAAAAATTTAGAACATCTTATAATAATAGTGAACCGAGGGTGTACTTAATACCAATAAATGGAAACTAGGCATGCATTGAGTTGACTGTGGCATGTTTGAAACCCACGATTTCTAAAGAAAATTCCCAAGCAAACTTCATGCAGAATGAGCAAAAACAATTCCCAGGAAGCTTATGCATACAGAGCAAATCTGAAACCACAAAGAAAATAACCAAGTAAATGTTGGCATGTACACCGATACAACGGGAGGGAGGCACCATCATCATGTCTGGCCTAGTACTAGTAACCAAAGCACCATGCTGCTACGCAAAGAAAGGTCGAATCATCATGTAGAAAAGACATACACAATACAGAACTCGTCGATCCCTGTGTTTTTGTTAAAAAGCAGTTCTCCCTTTTCTTTCCACATGCTGCTTTTGCCCCATAATGTCGACCCTCGGACCGGAGCCATGTTAAAGATACATCAAGGAGCTACCATATGTGCCTTACAACCAAGCCCCGCCTGACAGTATGTTTTTCTTGGATATGCCAACGCAAATGAAAACTAAACCATGGTCCTTTGTGCTCACTTGCCTCTTTTTGAATCGAACGCCACACAAGCATCTGCCGCTGTTTTCATCTGAAATCGGGAAATGTACATGTATGTCAAAGGTCACATCAAAGGATGTCATTATTACTGTCAGAATCATGTGGAGCAACACATTGTTCTAGTGATATACATATGCCTAAAACTTGAACATTACAGACCACCAGCACATGACTGTTATAGCCTAATTGCATAGCTGTTCTACATCTAACAATCTAGCAATGACATGGTTACAGCTCAATCTGGATACATGATGATGTGCAAATAACAGTTAGTTGCACTAAAGTTGTTGTTCAATACCTGGATAACATTGATCACTTGTTTGAGGGCCCACCCAATTAGAGTCGAAATGAACATGAAGACAACGAGGGGACTTTCCTTCAGAATACCTCTGCACGTCTGTAGCATACAGGAATGCCAGATGTTAAGCAACATGCATGCTAATTGCTTGATTAGAGAAGACAGCTATAGAGATTATGTTATCTTACATTAAGCAAGCTTGTGGACTTCTCATCAGCATAGAGAAACAGGATAATGTACAGAACCTGTAAGTTGAAAAATTTGCATGTGAGAAGATGGAATAATTGGTGCTGGATGTGCAGATATTGTGTTCCGATGGATATATAATGTGTTGCTATATCAGTTCCACGGGCATAACTGCAGATGCACAATGGGCTTGTTCAGTGGATTGGTGTCACATAAATATGTCCTGTATCAAGCTGTTAAAAGTTAAAACCCACACCTATCCATGCTACGCCCCATGTGTTACTCAGGTCAGCCAACCAAATAACATCCCAAAAAGCGCTCATGTTGAATTCCTTGATTTGTGTTCTGTTTTAAGTGTGAACAGCCATTTACCTCAGAAGCAACCATAGTTAAAAAAGGCGCGCCTAAGCGAGCGCTTAAGCGCGCCTAGGCTCTAGGCGTTGGCAAAACGCATTGGGCATAACTGCGCTTAATCTGCGCATAATTGCGCATAAGCATGCGCTTTGGTCAGTAAAGCGCAAGGCGGTGGCAAAACGCACAATTAACGCCTAGCGCTTTTTTGAACTATGGAAGCAACACAACAGAACGCCATGAACTTTTAAGTGTGAACAGCCATTTACCTCAGAAGCAACACAACAGAACGCCATGAACGGCCGATATCCATAATATAGCTTCAGAAGCCCATTGCCTGTGTGCTTCACATCCTTGTGGCTAGTCTTACCTGATAAGAAAGAACTAGTACAGAAATTTACATCATAAGATGGTTAGCAACTAGTACAGAAATTTACATCATAAGATGGTTAGCAATGTATGTATAAGTGAACTAGAGACAGATAACTAAATATAGCAAACGAAGCTCTTAAAAAATGAGCAAAAAATCTATGCACCATAACACCATCAGACAATACTTGCACAGTTAGCATAGTTGGTGTTTATATTTATTGTCTTCCTTTTTGCGTCTTTAGAGACATGATTAGGTGCCTACTAGGAGAACAAAAGAGAAATCTGGCATGAGTTGTACAAATTGATAGAGAAACTAACCTGTACATTTGAAACCAGTGGCTTGTGATGTCCAACCCAAGTAACAGTATGAAAACCAAGCCAGGTCTGAAAAGAAATTTGCATACAGAACACTTTCAAGAGACAATGTGGTATGTAAGGAAATTAAGGCAGGTATCAAGATTCAATATACAACGATTGAAGTGCTTTGAGCTCAAATTTTGTTTACCTGTAAAACTGCGAGAGAAGCGCCAACAAACAAGCAGTGCTAACCCTGAAGTAGATCAATATGACAAATGAAACTAGTTCATGCTGCAGAATATTTGCACCTGGCGTATACGTCATTAAATGATTTATTCAAGGAGTACCTATCTGTTACCATGTCCAACACAGCTCCAAATGTTGATGCTGATACATGCAATAGGATAAACGTGTCAGGTAGTTTCAAAAACTTACCTATTATGTTATATATATAGGGAAATTAAATAAGAACAAAAAATCTCATTCAAACAGGACATAAACAGATTTTGCTGTGATCATTATTTACCATATACTT
Source organism: Thinopyrum elongatum (assembly GCA_011799875.1). Taxonomy (NCBI): domain Eukaryota; kingdom Viridiplantae; phylum Streptophyta; class Magnoliopsida; order Poales; family Poaceae; genus Thinopyrum; species Thinopyrum elongatum. The sequence continues at coordinate 618,499,420 of CM022298.1, read as the reverse complement.
TTGCAAAGTTCACTGACATATAAATGCAAAGTTTCAACATGCAAAAAAGGCAACAAATCACTCTTCTCTGTAGAAGGACAGACTACGTTACGAGGCTTGAACATAAAAGGGATATGACTTGTTACCTTGATTAAACCTCCTGGCAAACCAACCATCCAAGCCATCACAGAAGAAGCTGGTATTTTCGAAAAGTGTTAGAATCATTGAGATAAAGTAATTGCATAAGATCATAAACACAATTGATCCTAGATAAATTTATGACGCTTGCCTGAAGAAGTACAGGATAGCAAAGATTGTTCTGTTGGAATAGCACACAGCAAATGCAATGAAGTTTATGATGATCCTGAAATATCCTGCAGAATAACAGTAATCATATGTTAAGGCATACAATTTTAATCCACACGCCAGCAACAATTTGTATGAGGAAAAACATTGCACTGTTCCGAATATTTAGTGGCATGCTTTTTAATTTTATGTTATTGGGTTTTTACTGTTATATGTTCCTTGCTTCCTTTTGGTTGCTATTTTTCTGTGCCATGCTACTTTAGTGCAAAATGGTGCAGGAAAATATGGTACATCTGAGGTAGATATATCAACTTAGATTAAAGAGGCAAAAAATCCAGTGGTGGCACAGTGATAATGTCTCGAGTTGCAAATGACATAATGGAATCATCCAGCAAATTAAATGTGGAATGGTGGAGTTATATAATTGGCATAGCGATGCTAATTCTTTTAACATAGCATTTGCACACTGGATATGGTCAAGAGCACCATGATATACTGATATTTAAGCAACGAATCATCTGGAGGATTACCAATGATGTTAGGGATGTACAGGTACACCGACAGCGTCTTTTTAGCTGGAGGCTGCGCCATTGAAGGTCAGAGGTACCGACTGCTAGAGAACTGGTGGTTCCTTACTTATCCTTCTCGAGATACCTGCAAATTCATTACATCATTTCACAGAATGATCGAACAATACTCTCTCAAATGCAATGTAACAAGGCATCTCCCGGTAACAAAACGCTACCGCTACGTGTTAACGTTGCTGGCCATAGCTACCTACGTAATTCGTTCACACCGTCGTGGAACCCTCGTCTCGATCGATCGATCCAGATCGGGGCTCGCCCCTAATTCTCTGTTCGATTCGCTACAGACAAGGGGCAACGTACCGCGGGGCCTCGAAGACGTCGCGGTCACCAGCAGCGCCCGACCGCGTCGTCGCCGCCGCCGCTGGAGCGCCGCCGTGCCGCAACCGATGCCGTCGGTTGGTGAGGGCCGCGCGGCGTGGGGCAGGATGGTGGACGGCGGTGTGGGGAGGGGCAGCGGTCCGGCGGCGCCACGGGAGGAGCGGCAGGGGGCGGCGCGGCGGGAGGGGCAGGGGTGGGGAGCGGCGGTGGGAGGAGCACGGTGGAAGCGGCGAGGCAGGGGGGCGAGGACTCGAGAGGGGACGGACGCGGCTAAGGTCGTGACAGGCGAGCAAGGCGGCTCGTTCTTTTTTGACCCTCGCTTTTCTCTTTTCTTTTTCTATTAAGGGAATAAATTCGCTTTGGTGAGATCTCAAATCTCAAAGTATGCTGCTGTTATCCCATCCCTTGCTTGTGCAAATTGCGGCTCTGAGTCTGTCACATCGCATCGCTTGACTAGTGTGCTGGGGTGCAGCTAGAACCAGAATAAAGTGGCCACAAGTGTTCTCCGACGTGTGGACGCTCACATCCGTTCTTTCCTTTGATGTCTCGCTGGACGGTGGGGCCTGTGGTGTGGACCTTGTGTTTTGTTGTAGACTTTTGTATTTTGATGAATCTGGATGATTGATTTCGGTGCTTGATATTTGTGGTTTGGATTCCAACATTAAAATAGTTATGTTTTGGAGAAGTAAACTTTGATAGTTGTTTGAATCCTAAGGGCTCATTTGATTCAAAGGATATTCATTGGAATGTTGGAGGATTAGAATCCTTAGAAATTTTTCCTGTGTTGGTTGTTTGATTCATAGGATCTAATCCTTAGAATTTTTTTCTAAGAATTTCTATGTACTACTTTCCATAGGATTTGTAGCATCTAGTCAAATCTCTTTGAAAGAAATCCTTTGTTTTTCCTACCATGCAGTCAAACAAACCAAAATCCTATAGGATGGACATGAGCATCACAATCCAATTCTATGTTTTTCCTATTCCCCATTTTACTATCCTGTGAATCAAAGAGCCCTGAATATGTCTCCTCCCACTGAAAGCGCATCGCCGGAAATCCTGAAATAAATCCAGAAATAATGCGAGCACCAGGACTTAAACCCTGGTGGGCTGGGGATACCACTGTCCCTCTAACCATCCAACCACAGGTTGGTTCACTGCTATGTTAGTTGTTTGTTTCATAGGATTGAATCATATAGGATTTTTTTTCCCTAAGGAACCCATTACACTATTTTTTTCATGCCATCATGTTCCTACGTTTTTCATGTTCTTGGGTTTTCCTATCATGCCAATCAAAGAAGCCTTGAACATTTAATATTTTTTGTTTTAAAATTTCGAGTTGTTATGTTTCGAATCAAAAAATAGGCAAAAAAATGTGTAATCTTTTCGTGCTTTGATAATTCCAATTCTAAAATACATATTGTATTTGGTCTTGAATCTTATTGATACGTCCCCAACATAACTATAATTTATGAAGTATTTATGCCATATTTACCCAAGTTTTACATGGTTTGGCGCACTTTTATAGATTTTGATGGACTAACCTATTGACCTAGTGCCTAGTGTTAGTTCATGTATTTTGGCTACTTTTTGTTTCGCAAAAATCCATATCAAACGAAATACAATTGCCATGAAACTTTACGGTGATTTTTTATGGACAAGAAGAGACCCACAGAGCCTCGGAGATGGACCAGAAGGTGGCCAGGGGAGCCACGAGCCTGGGGGGCGCCCCCCGGGGGGGCTGAGCTCGTGGGGCCCTCAGGCACCCCCTGATACGTCCATTTTGCATCATGTTTTTATGTTGATATTTATTGCATTATGGGCTGTTATTTCACTTTAAGATACAATTCTTATGCCTTTTCTCTCTTATTTTACAAGGTTTACATGAAAAGGGAGAATGCCGACAGTTGGAATTCTGGACCGGAAAGGAGCAAATATGAGATACCTATTCTACACAACTCCAAATGTCCTGAAACTTTACGGAGAATTATTTTGGAATATATAAAAAATATTGGGCGAAAAAATGATAACCCACAAGTATAGGGATCGTTTGTAGCCTTTTTCGATAAATAAAAGTGTTGAACCCAACGAGGAGCTAAAGGTAGAACAAATATTCCCTCAAGTTCTATCGACCACCGATACAACTCTGCGCACACTTAACGTTTGCTTTACTTAAAACAAGTATGAAACTATTTTGCAAGAATAAAACTACGAGTACTTTGTGAGAATAAAACTATGAATAAATTGCGAGATAATAAAAGTAGATAGTTGTTGTCAACAAGAAAGTCATTTGTCCCTAGGTGATCGATAACTAAACCGGTAATCATTGTTGCAAATTTATATGAGGGAGAGGCATGAGCTAACATACTTTCTCTACTTGGATCATATGCACTTATGATTGAAACTCTAGCAAGCATCCGCAACTACTAAAGATCATTAAGGTCGTGAAACCAAACCATAGCATTAAGTATCAAGTCCTCTTTATCCCATACGCAATGACCCCCAAACTCGGGTCTGTGTATTCTGTCACTCACGCCACCCACCATAAGTGAACCATTAACATATTGCAACACCCTACAGCAGGGAACCCTCCGTTTGCGCGACACGGAGGGCACCATAGGACATCAACAAAATAAAATATACAACTCAAACCAATCATGATCATCTATCAACCCATAGGACAAAACGGATCTACTCAAACATCATAAGATAACCATAGATCATTGGGAAATAATATATGGAGTTGAGCACCATGTTTAAGTAGAGATTACAGCGGGGAGAAAGGGTGTTACACCGCTGCATAGAGGGGGAGAAAGTTGGTGTTGACGGTAGCAAGGTTGTTGATGTAGATCGCCGTCACGATCCTTGCCCCGGCGGCACTCCGGCGCCACCGGGAGAGAGGGGGAGAGAGCCCCCTTCCTTCTTCTTCCTTGGCCTCCCCCTAGATGGGAGGAGAGTTCCCCCTCTGGTCCATGGCCTCCATGGCGGCGGAGGGGCGGGAGCCCCTCCGAGATTGGATCTCCCTCTCTGTTCTCTTCTGTTTCGCGTTCATGTTTTCTGGCCCTTCACCGTTTCTTAAATTCCTGGAGATCCGTAACTCCGATTGCGCTGAAATTTTTACACAAATTTTTCCATAATTTATCTTTCTTGCGCCTGAAGAAGGGCCCCAACCAACTTACGGGGGGTGCACAAGACACTTGGGCGCGCCAGGGGGTGCCGGCGCGCCCTGGTGGGTTGTGGAGGTTGTGGGCCTCCGTTAGCATTGATTCCACCTCCCAAAAATCACATATATTCCAAAATAATTCTCCGTAAATTTTTACCGCGTTTGGAATTTGTTTGATATGGATATTCTGCAAAACAAAAAACATGCAACAAATAGGAACTGGCACTGGGCACTGGATCAATAGGTTAGTCCAGTAAATCATATAAAATGTTGCCAAAATTATGTGAAAGTTGTATAATATTGGCATGAAACAATCAAAAATTATAGATATGACGGAGATGTATCAGCATCCCCAAGCTTAATTCATGCTTGTCCTCGAGTAGGTAAATGATAAAAAAAAAGATAATTTTTTATGTGGAATGCTACCTAGCATAATCTTGATCATATATGTAATCATGGCATGAATATTAAGACATAAGTGATTCAAAGCAATAGTCTACAATTTGACATAAAGACATCAATACTCAGGCATCCCAACAAACAATCGTGTCTTTCAAAATATCAACGCTAAAGAAAGCTATCCCTACAAAATCATATAGTCTTTTTTGAGAACTGGTGACAGTGAGGTTCGCTCACTGCCTCTTTTTTTTATATATTAATATGTTAAGAGAGAGGGGGGGAGTTAGCAAGTCCAAAGAGTTACAGATTACATCAGAGAGGGGGGGGGGGTAAAGAGACTAGACTATTACAAGGTAATCTACAAGGATCTTTTACAGAAAATCTACAAGGGATAGGATAAAAAGGCTATGCTCCTGCTTTGCTCTATGCACTAGCATGGCAAAGTCCCGTTTGAATCTTCCCCTCCACGACCCAAACGAGGGCTGAATCCCACGGAAGTGTTTGTCATTTCTTTCCTTCCAGATCCCCCAGGCTGCCACCACAAAGACTTCGAGAAACATTGGTCGAGTCCATCTAGCCTTGGCCCCATGCAGTTTCCTCAGCCTGCACGGATCATTTGGCCATTGTATCCCAAGGGCGTCCCAGCATCTCTGGCTGAAGGGGCAGGTAAAAAAGAGGTGTATAATGTCCTCCTCTGGAGGGTTACAGCAGAGCAGACACGTGTAATCATCGTTTTGGATTCTGTAATGTCGTCTCTTGAGCATGTTTCTAGTGTTCAATCTGTCAGACATTAGCAACCATGAGAAAACTTTCCACTGCATGGTGCATTTGGATTTCCAAATCCACCTGAAGGCGTCGTCAACCTGAACCTGGCTGAAGCAATAGGCATAGTATTGTGTGGAACGAAAAGCTCCACCCCCCCAGACACAAGACCAGATGTCCTTGTCCTCGGTGATAGCTACATCCAAAGTACCCGCCTGTAAACCAGCCACCTCTTGCCGTGCCTCATGCGATAATGGAAGGTGAAACACCTCGCTCAAACGTTGAGCAGAAAGCAACCGGTGCACCGATATGTCATGATCTGTAGCAAACGAAAAAGCTCTCGGGAACCGATCCTGAAAGACCTCATTTTTCCAATTATCCTTCCAGAAAAGGACCGTGTCCCCCGCAGCCACATCCACCTTGGTAATCCCTCGGTAAATATCCGAGAGTTGCATGACATCCTTCCACCAAAACGAACCACAGGGCTCTGTTGCATGAGGAACCTTGTCTGTATAGTAAGCATTCTAGATCAAGTTCACCCAAGGCACGTCAAGCTTGTTATAGAACTTATGGAGCTGTTTAAGCAGCCTGGTTTTGGATTTTGAGATCAATGACCCCCAGGCCTCCTTTGTTCTTTGGTCTACACACCATTCCCCATGCAGCCGGGGAGGTACTTTTGTTTCCATCATCTGATTTCCTCACCCAGAGACAAGATCTACGCAGCTTATCAAGATGTTCAATGATTTTGGGGTTTATCTTGATCGAACACATGCCATATATGGCCAGAGAGGTCACTACAGAATTGAGTAAAGTTAGCTTGGAGCCATAATCCAGCAGGGACGCAGCAGCCGGAACCCTTCTCTGCACTGACGTGACCAATGGCATCAAATCATTTACAGACGGACGTGTGGTCCCCATGGGTAAACCAAGGTACGTGAACGGCATCTGACCAATTGAGCAACCGAAGACTGCCGCCAATGTTGTGGCATTTATCTGATCCAGGTTGATAGGTACCAAAGTGGATTTGTGAAAGTTGATCTTGAGCCCAACAGACGTTGCGTAATCCATCAGAATATTCCTCAACACCTGAGCCTGCATGGGGCAAGCGGGAAACACGACGATCGTATCGTCGGCGTACTAGATTACGGGGTAGTCATTATTTGGCGTTGGTATAGGTAGTTGGATCAACCCTGAGTTACATGCGTCATTGATTGCCGCCTGCAGCAGATCCGCTGCGAGAACGAAAATCAGTGGTGACAAAGGATCACCCTGACGAACGCCGCAGAGACATTGGAACTGCTTCCCCGGGGTGCCATTGACCAACACCGAGGAGCAACTAGAGGAAAAGATACAATTGATCCAGCTCAACCACTTATCATCAAACCCCATACTGCGCATGATCTCAATCATTGGTTCATGCTGAATCATGCCGAACGCCTTCGCAAAATCCAACTTCAGGATACAGCACTTACTCCCAGACGCCTGACACTGATGAATGAACTCAAAGGCCCACGCCAAGCAGTCTTGGATGGACCTCCCTTTGAGAAAACCATACTGATTACGATGAATAACTTTAAGAACATTTTTTTGTAGACGGTTAGCCAGCAGCTTAGTTATGAGCTTGAGACAACAGTTGAGCAAGGTGATTGGTCTGTAGTCATTAGCAGACTCGGGCGACTGGATCTTCGGGATGAGCGTTATATAACCTGAGTTGAGACTTTGAAGATCTAGCGTACCATCGTAGAAATCCTTACAAAGACTGTAAAAATCTTCTTTGATGATATGCCAGCAAGATTTGAGGAAGCAGCCATTGAACCCATCAGGTCCGGGAGCTCTATCCACAGGCATCTCCTGTGCCACCTTATCTATCTCCTCATGCGTGAAGGGTTTAGTCAGCTCATCCAAGCCTTCCACTTTCTTAATAATTCTTGCCAGATCAAACTTCATTTCATAAGGTGTATTTCTGCCCAGTCTTTCCTTGTACGTTTCAAAGAGCTCCTTCGCTTTACCTGCATGGTCAGAAACAACACTACCATCCTGAAGTTTGAGAGAGGCGATGGAATTTTTGCGATATCTCTCCGACGCCGCCGAGTGGAAGAATTTAGTATTATCACCCCCACATTTGAACCAACGAACTGTGTACCTCTTCTTCCAGTATTCTTGTTTATAGCCGAGTAGGGTGACCAAATGATCCTTAAGAATCCCCCTGAAGTTAGCTTCAGGTATTGTCAACACCCGCTTATCTTCAATATTATCCAGTTCGAGAAGTGCCCAGTTTGAATTGTCAATACACAAATTCAAACGAGAGATGTTTTACTCCATTTTTTGAGAGCATACCTCAAGTTTTTCAGCTTCTTGCATAACAGTGCAGCTGAGTTGGGCGCATAACAGTACTTGTCCCATGAAGCCTGCACCAGCTCCAAGAAACCTGGATGTGAAACCCAGAAATTTTCAAACCTAAACACCTTACTTTTGGGGACAGAGGACTCTATGGAGACCACACAGGGAGTATGATCAGAGACTGGCTTGGGGAGTGGCCCCACAGTGGTGTTAGGATAGTTCGATGTCCAGTTGGAAGAAGTAAAGAACCAGTCGATCTGTTCAAGTAGAGGATCAGTTTGCATATTGCTCCACGTGAACTGCCTGCCCTTAATTGGTAACTCTACCAACGCTTGAGATTGTATAAAATCATTAAACGTTAGCATGTCATTAGCATCCCCTCCGGGTTTGTTTCGATTATCAGGCGCTCTAATGTAATTAAAGTCACCACAGAGAAGCCAATCCTCATCATCAGGTATGTCCAAATCAAACAGCCAAGAAGTGAACGCAGCTCTGGCAGGCCCAGTGCATGGCCCATAAATATTGATAAGATTCCACTTGTTGGCAGTTTGCAGAGAAGTAAACTGAATACCCAAAGCAAAAGATTCTGAACATATCACAGTGCCATTAAACATCGAACTATCCCATATCACAATTAAACCACCAGAGGCCCCCTGAGAGGGCACCACTTCGAATTTATCAAACTTTCGAGGACAGAAAAGTTTAACAAAAGCAACATCAAAGATAGCATGCTTGGTTTCTTGCAGACAAATTACTGAACATCCACTGCTACTAATGGCATTACGCAGAGCCAATTGTTTTTGCTCGGAGTTGATCCCTCGGACGTTCCAGCACAACACCTTCCACGCCTTAAACTGCATCAGGATCCACGGAGACGCTCTTCTGCCCAGCTTGAGAAGAGAGCAGCTTCTGCCTAGTTAACTAACTCGGATGCAAGCCACACATATTAGTGCCAATGGATTGGATAGTTAAGATGGTGGTGGGAGGTGGAATAACTACCTTTTCAGGCCCACCAGCAGAAGAGGAGCAAGGGACAAAAGGATCCTTCCTTGGCTTGACCTTGGATGTCGCAGCTCTCTTGTCAGACACAGGTGGCACCCTGAACCCATCGTACTTGTTTGTACGAGCACTTCTACGGAGGAGGACAGTGTCCACATGGGCAGATTCATTTTGCAGCAGGTGGCCAATCGGATCCGGACCCGGTGCAGGGTTAACAAGCACCTCCTTGCGGGGTTGATCAACAACCTGGAGATCAACTCTAACTGACTCAGAACGACCATCCAAAGCAGACATATCAATCACCAGGCCAGGACAAAAGACAGAACTGAAGAAGCTTCCAAACACATCAAGTTCTGGCAATAACTGAGCAAGCAAAGCCAAACACATCGAGTTCAACTGACACTGAATGAAACTGAAGGGGTTGAGAGGGAAGCAGGCTGAGCATGGCATCCCAGGTGGCAGAATTGAGCGGGTGTAGATCCTTTTGAGCATGCCACCCATCCATCGCAGCAGCTCTTCATCCCCAGTGACAAGGATCGCAGATTCAGAGCCCCCAGCTCTGACAAAAGCAAATTGGGCTTCAGGGACACCATTGATGAAGTTGTCAGCTAGCTCCTCCACATGAGAATATTCTGACCAGGCATCCGAGAGGTTGTCAGTGATGTTATGCTCTTGTGCCACTCCATCCATGAGAGAGGGGCCATCGTACTCAAAGTAAGTTCTGAAGCTGAAACCGGTATACGGGGGAGGGACGATGGGCCATGCTCTCCAACCATTATCCTGAACTTGATCCTGCACCTGCACATCACCATTCCAAAGCGCTTCATTAGCAATCCATTGCGCCTCCATCTCATCAATCCTTGCTTGCTGCATGAGAGTGTAGTACGGCAGTTGATATGGATGTGGTGAGGCATTCAACAACGGTGTAGCATCCTCATTCCCACGCAGGCCTGGGATAGTGCTTCGGCCATTCAGCACGTAGACAGGAACTGACCAAGATCTAGCCAGGCCAGGCAGCATCCCAACCCTAGTAACAACCAGACTATGAGGAACCTCAGCGACATCTTTAATGTGGCACTTGACAAGAACACGAGCTTTGTTTTCATCCGGTCTGGGCCATGCTAGCAGCTTGCCAAACTTGGAAACAGCTTTATACACATAATGTTCAGTCATGTAGTCCATAGGAAACGCAAGCATCAGAATCTAGACTTCATACTCAAAAGCAGGCATTCTCATATTAATCCCTTCATCATGGGGGATCAAAGAGAAGTGAGAATCCTCAGTTAACGCATGCGGCCCATCCCTAATGGCTTCATCTCTACTCTGAACATCCGTAAATGCAACACAACCAACAGCAATCGGATAAACAAACTCATCTTCAATCTGGTACTCAAGATCCTCTCTAATGATGCGACAAACTTCCTCAAGCCAAAACCTTTTCTGATGATCTGGTACTGGAGGGTTGATCTCAATCATGGCATACCTGTCATGATTGAGAGGCGGCTCGTCGACGACCATGGTGCTCCGCTGAATCCGATGATCTGGACCACGCTCAATGTTGGAGCCGATGGGGGTGTAGGCGAATGGCCGGACCGGAAAGTTCGCCATGACTGCAGTACTAGGGTTTTCTGGAGGAGTTGAGGCGCTTGAAGTAGAGGAGAGCAGAGCAGGAACAGGGGCGGCAGGGGAGGCGAACACAACTGGGAGGACAGAGCTGGATTGGGGCCCTGGGGCGGTGGGTTTGACCGCTGTGGGGGCAGGGAGTCGTATCGACATGCAATGGGGTGAAGCCACGTCACAGGTATCCAGGATTTTCTGTTTCACTTTCCACCCCCTACCCCGATTTTTACCGTATATATCCCGGTTTTTGGGCGGCAGGATACCATGCCGTTCAACCCGACCGCACATAGAAGGATCAAGCTTTTTGGGCCGCCAAACAAAGCTTGGCCCACTAAAACCTCCACGGCAAAAATCATGGCCCAGCAGACTACAGGACCTGCACCTCTTAAGGCCGGGACAACTGGTGGCAGAATGGCCACTCTGTCTACACACTAGGCATAGATGTTTCGTGCGGCCCATTATGCATGCATTTGGCTTCTCATACTGTTTAGCAGAACATAAGCACTAATCAATAGGCTGAATACAACGTTGGCAAAAAATACCTGGGCAATCAGAAACAAGATGTCCATGACGTGAGCAGTTCAGACATTTTAAGAGTCGAGCATCAATATACTCCTGTGATGGCACATCCTTGATTTGCACCATAGACTTAATATCAAGATCAGAATAACCCGCTTGCCAGCCATCCATAATGTGGTACAATTTATCCTCCGAGATGGAATTCCAATATAATTCTCTGAAAAGGGGACCATGAAAGACTGGGACAGCAGAAGGCAGCTTAACGTGACAATCACAAACCACATCACCAAAACGAATTTGAGAAATAGGATCCGAAATAATCAGAAATTGAAACTTTCCAAAGGAGATGTCCTCGGTGATCAGATCTCGCTCAGTGTTCATCTCCAGCGAGGTTGATTGAACAGTCTTGTCTTGCTGATCCTGTAGCCATTTAGATTTAATAGCTACGGATCTAGAGCCCATCCCGGACAGATGACAATCCGCGTGCCAACCAATATCAGAATGATCCAAAGCTGAATTAATCTCACCACGGAAGAGGTGAAAATGGCAAAGAAAATCCGGCCAAATCCGGTCCTTTAGACCATAGATGAAGTGACCCACTCGATTGGAGGCCACAGAGAACCGAAAGCGACGATCACTTAACCGCAAAACCCTAAAACCCGAACTGATACCACCAATGAAAGATTGTAGGGCTAGCGCTACCGATTCCTCGTGAGAGGAAAGGATGCCGAGGAGAATGAAACCACCAGATAGAATTCCTTAGAAGATCCGGGTTGAGTCGGCGAGAAGTGCACCGTGGATCTGAATTTGGCACGTACCTGAGATTCAATCGCCAAACCCGGGGAGAAGTCCCAATGGAGGAGGCTCTCCATAACGTTGCGGTGGCTGCCACGGCCGGAGAGGCCGGTGACAGGATGGTGGACGCCGGGGCCGGAGCGGCCACCGGCGGTGAGGGGGTCGCCTAGGGAGTCGCCTAGGAGGGAGTCGCCTAGGGAGTCGCCCTAAAATCATATAGTCTTGTCATGCTCTGTCTTCTTAACACAAAGTATTTATCATGCACAACCCCGACGACAAGCCGAGCAATTTGTTCATACTCTTTAACGCGCTTCAGCTTTTTCAACCCTCACTCAATACATGAGCGCAAGCCATGGATATAGCACTATGGGTGGAATAGAGTATGATGATAGGGGTAAATATTGAGAAGACACAAAATTAAGAAAGTCTCACATCGACGCGGCTAACCAACGGGCTATGGAGATGCCCATCAATTGATATCTATGCGAAGAGTAGGGATTGCCATGCAATGAATGCACTAAGAGCTATAAGTGTATGAAATCTCAACATGAAAACTAAGTGGGTGTGCATCTAACTCTATAATGAAAAATTCCCACTAGTATATGAAAGTGACAACGTAGGAGACTCTCTATATGAAAAACATGGTGCTACTTTGAAGCACAAGTGTGGAACTAACATGCCCCTTCTCTTCCTTCTTTCATTCATTTTTTTTCCTTTTTCTCTCTCTTTGTCTGGAGTCTCATCCCGACTTATGGGGGAATCATAGTCTCCATCATCCTTTCCTCACTGGGACATGCTCTAATAATGAATAACGATTATCATCACACTTCTATTTACTTATAACTCAAAATAAACAAAAATTACAACTCGATACCTAGAATAAAATATGACTCTATATGAATGCCTCTGGCAGTGTACCAGGATGTGCAATGATCTAGCGTAACAACGATATCAAAAAAATAGACAAAGCCATGGAAATATATGCTAGCTATCTTATGATCATGCAAAGCAATATGACAACGAATGCTCAAGTCATCAAAACGGAAGCGGTGGAAGTTGCATGGCAATATATCTCAGAATGGCTATGGAAAGGCCATAATAGGTAGGTATGGTGGCTGTTTTGATGAAGATATAATAAGGCTTATGTGTGATAGAGCGTATCATATCACGGGGTTTGGATGCACCGGCGAAGTTTGCACCGACTCTCGAGGTGAGAAAGGGCAATGCACGGTACCGAAGAGGCTAGCAAATTGCGGAAAGGTAAGAGTGTGTATAATCCATGGACTCACATTAGTCATAAAGAATGCATATACTTATTGCAAAAGTTTATTAGCCCTTGAAGCAAAGTACTAATACGCATGCCCCTAGGGGGATAGATTGGTAGGAAAAGACTATCGCTCGTCCCCGACCGCCACTCATAAGGAAGACAATCAATAATAAATCATGCTCCAACTTCATAGCATAACAAGAGACTATATGTGCATGCTTTGGGAATCACAAACCTTAACACCAATATTCTTACTAACCAAAACCGTTTACTAGTACCTCCCACATATTATCATCTCTATATCACAAAACTATTGCAAGGAATCAAACATATCATATTCAGTGATCCACAAGTTTTATGTAGGATTTTATGACTAACCATGCAAATGACCAATTCCTGTTGACTCTCTAAATAGATATAAGTGAAGCATGAGAGTTTAATTCTTTCTACAAAAGACCATGCTCTAATAAATATAAGTGAAGTAAAAGAGCATTCTACAAATAACATTTTTCCATGTGAAGAGAAACAGGCAATCCAAATTTCAAATGATATAAGTGAAGCATATGAAGCATTCTATAAAGCCATTCTCAAAAAATATAAGTGAAGTGCAATGAGCATTCTATAAATCAACCATGAACTATCTCATACCAGCATGGTGCATTAAAGAAAAGTGAAAACTAAACACAAAAGACGCTCCAAGATTTACGCATATCACATGAACGAAACGAAAACGAAAACATACTGATACTTGTTGAAGAAAGATGGGATGCCTTCCGGGGCATCCCCAAGCTTAGACGCTTGATTCTCCTTGGATATTTACTTGGTGTGCCTTGGGCATCCCCAAGATTGAACTCTTGCCTCTCCTCCTTCTCCTCATATCGAGACCTCCTCAATCTTTGAACACTTCATCCACACAAAACTTAACAGAAAACTGGTGAGATCCGTTAGTATAATAATGCAAATCACTACTTTAAGTACTATTGCAAACCAATTCATATTTTGTTTTTGCATTGTAGCTACTGTATTATAACTTCTCCATGGCTTATACCACCAATAAAATGTAGGGTAACGCAGCAGAAAACAAAAAAATTCCGACCTACGCACCAGCCCAGGACCACTATGGAGACTGCATACAAGGTTTGATCATTTTCGTTACCGACTCGTAGCGCAGCGGAAGTAGAGTCGATGACGATCGGCGGTGCAGATCCCCGCAGCTAGGATTTACAACCTCCCAACCGCGAGGATGTATACCCTCGTCTTCCCTTCGGACAGCCCTCCGGGAGGCGGTCGAACAGTCCCCCGGACGGTGTCACGGACAGCCCTTCGGGAGGACCTTCGAAACTCGAACGGTCACTCGGACAGCCCTTCGGGAGGACTCACAGAACTTGGACCGTCACTTGGACAGCCCTTCGGGAGGCACTCACGAACAGCCCCTCGGGCACTAAGATCGAAACTACGACCTCTCTACAGAGTTGCACACATATGGTGTCATCTATCCGGCAGGGCTTCGCCGTCCAGAACTAGTTCCCACCGGAACCCAGACAGCCTTTCGGCTCTACGAAACTCTTTTCGTGGGAGGAAGAGAGAAGCCAGATCATTGCAATGGCATGTATATGTGAGAAAGAGTGAGTCTTTAGGCAGCCCCCTCCACCCCTATTTATAGGCCAAGCCCAAGGGTGGCTTCTCCAAGAAGCCAAGGGAAAAAATACCAAAGGACCCTCAAGGTGGCTTCTCCAAGAAGCCACCCAAAAAGCACTTTCACTATTCACGACGACATTTTTCAGCGTCCGTTCGAACTAAAAATATTTATGTGGGCTTAGAACATTTCCAGTACCCACTAAAATAATTTTCAACGCATTCTGGAACAATTCCAGATTAGTGATTTTCATCTGCAAAAAGCATCTGAAGTGGTTCCGGCAGCTCCGGAACATTTCCGGTTTTTCTTCCAGAAAATTCCCAAAAGTTTCCAGAATGATTCTGGCACCCTCCAAGAATTATCGGGCATGTGCCGAAACCAATTTGACTTTATGGTATCCTCTGAAACAACTTTTTAGTTTCACCGGAACTCATCCGGTGACCTCTCTCTGCGGAACTTTTCCGCTGTCCGAAACTTTTTCGGTGTCCGAAACTTTTTCGGTGATTTTCTCTCAGACTCCCTGTCTAGTATTCAGCAGATAGATGACCCTTAAGCGTGTGACCCTATAGGTTCGGTGAAGTATAGACATGACCCGGAACCCCTTCCGATCAATGATCAACATCGGAGCCGTGGACACCCATATTAACCCCTATACCCACACGAATGAATATTCGAGTGAACCTCCAGTTGCCGTGTGCTATTCCTGTTGCTTCGCGATATGTTACAAGTACCTGAGGTGAGACATGATGGCATTCCCGTGGATCAACAACTTGTCCACTATGCTAGTTACCTCGTTACCGGTATTGTTCTCTTTTCTCGTTACCGTGTTCCGGCATCCCCGTGATCAAATCACAAAGTGTCTGGCCAGACGATGATGGATACCGTAATACCGAGAGGGCCCAGAGATATCTCTCCATCGTTGGAGGAGCAAATCCCAATCTTGAGCTATCAAGTTACTTAGCATACTTTCCCATGAACCCGTAAGCCGCCGTAATAGCCATCCAGTTACGGATGACGTTTAACAAACCCCAAAGTTCATGAATCAAGCATGAAGAAACTCGATACTCTCATGGTCTGAGGAATCATGCAAGCGTTAACCATCTCTGTGTTATTAACCATTAACTTGTGACGAAAGAATCTCATAGCATAACATCAATCGGGTCGATTCAACACAAATGTTCTTCTAACACTGTGCCCTCAAAGTTGCTGGCATAGACATGCCCATGATCAGGAAAATAGAACCATCATGCAACACTTGAGCTAGTCTTAGAGGCCAGACTAGGAATACATTTTACCGTTTATTATCCCACACGTGCATATGAGTCTTCCTCCGAGCCTCGTTTTATTTGCAGACTCGAGAATCATTGCAGTTATAGCATGGAACATAAACCTAATTATGAATAGGGAGATAATCAATAACATTTATTATTGCCTCTAGGGCATATCTCCTACATAAAGTTCGATAGTTTCATCAAAACAAGCAAAACAATGCATCAAAAACAGAATCTGTCTTAAACAGGACAGTCTGTAGTAATCTGAACATTCACCATACTTCTGGTACTCCAAAACTTCTGAAAAATTAGGAAAAGATAAAAAAATTGTATAGCAATACTGTGCAAAAAGTTTCAGAAACTTTTGACGTTCCAGTAAAAAATGTAAAATCACGCACTACAGTCAAAGTTTCTGTTTTTACACCGCACATACCAACAAGCAATCTAATCATCCTAAAGGCAAATCTTGGCACATTATTTTTATAATACAATGGATTTGTACAAGGGGATAATTACTTTTGTTCAAAAGTTTCTGTAATTCAAGATTCACAAAGTTTCCATGGGCATGAACAAAGTTCAAGGCATGCTCCCGCTTCCACGGTGCTCGTCCTTCTCACTTTCACTTTTCCTTTTTGTGAAGTTTTAGGTTCCCCTCTATATTTTTTTGTTTCTAAACTTTATAAAAGCACTCAACAGAATAAAATGACTCTATAAAACTTCCGGGTTGTCTCCCTGGCAGCGCTTTCTTTAAAGCCATTAAGCTAGGCATAAAGTGCTCAAGTAATGGATCCACCCGGATCCCAAGGTATATCAAAGTCAATTTTAATTAACAATGATTTGGCATTTAGTACTGAGCACAAAGCAACATATATCATGCAATGACGAAGTCTAACTCTCTTCCTATGCATCGGCATGTCATAAAAGAACAATTCATGCACATCAAGTAAAGGCCAATACATAGCATAAGCAGTTTCTTGCAATTTTATCGTGTTGGAAACATAGAGAGGTGGAGATGTAGTTCCTCTCTCATAATAATTGCAAGTAGGAGCAGAAAGCACATGCATATTATATTCATCAAAATCATCATGTGCAACGGTAAAAGGTAACCCATCAATATAATCCTTAATAAGAGCAAACTTCTCCGATATAGTGTAGTTGGGAGAATTCAAAAAGATAATAGGACTATCATGTGAGGGTGCAATAGCAACAATTTCATTCTTAACATAAGAAACTATATCAAGTTCATCTCCATAAGCATAATTCATATTGGCATCATGGCCACAAGCATAGCAAGCATCAAGTTCATCAAAAAGGGATATTTCAAATGAATCAACGGGATCATAGCAATTATCATAGCATTCATCCTTCGGTAAGCACGAAGAGAAATTAAACGATGTATGGGGTGAAGAGTTACTCTCATTAGAAGGTGGGCACGGGTGATCAATCCGCTCTTCCTCCTTTTGTTCTTCGCTCTCCTCCTCATCTTTTTCATCCAATGAGCTCACAGTTTCATCAATTTCTTCTTCCATAGACTCCTGCAAAATATTATTCTCTTCTTGGACAGCGGAGACATTCTCAATAAATACATCAATATCGTAATTACATTTATAATTATCATAGCAATATTTAAGTATAGCAAAAAATTTAGGTCTATAAACATCATCATCAAAAGCTTCATATTTTTCAAACAAAGATTCAATTTCATAAGCACCCTTAAAAGCAACAAATTCTTCTATTCGTTCCACATCATAGTAATCATATCTACCATTAGCATAAGAAGCTAAGGTTTCATTTTCATTAAATTCACATGAAAAGGGAAGGTGTCGAGCCTTCATCCTAGAGCAACAAGTATAATCATATCTAGAGCATAGATTCCAAGCATACTATTGCAACATTTCAATTTGATCCCATAAGAGTTTCCCTTTTTGTGTCAAGCGATAATCCCTAAAGTATTCACGTTGATCCAACGTGTCTCCCATTATCAAGTTGAATGGGGTTTTCTCAGGATTATCAAAGTAGTGTTTAATATTATTCACATAACGAGCATCGAGGGTTTTAGGAGGTTCCCCATCTCCATGAGTAGCAAGTACAACTAATTTTTTTGGTATTTCGTGTTCCATATCCATAACTAAAGATAGAGAACAACTTAGAACTGAAAATAAAATCTACTTAGTGATAAAGTAAACAGGCACACACGAGAATATTCACCCCATGCTATTGCTCCCTGGCAACGGCGCCAGAAAAAGGTCTTGATAACCCACAAGTATAGGGGACCGTTTGTAGCCTTTTTCGATAAATAAGAGTGTTTAACCCAACGAGGAGCTAAAGGTAGAACAAATATTCCTTCAAGTTCTATCGACCACCAATACAACTCTACGCACATTTGACGTTTGCTTTACCTAAAACAAGTATGAAACTATTTTGCAAGAATAAAACTATGAGTACTTTGTGAGAATAAAACTATGAATAAATTGCGAGATAATAAAAGTAGATAGTTGTTGTCAACAAGAAAGTCATTTGTCCCTAGGTGATCGATAACTAAACCGGTAATCATTGTTGCAAATTTATATGAGGGAGAGGCATGAGCCAACATACTTTCTCTACTTGGATCATATGCACTTATGATTGGTACTCTAGCAAGCATCCGCAGCTACTAAAGATCATTAAGGTCGTGAAACCCAACCATAGCATTAAGTATCAAGTCCTCTTTATCCCATACGCAATGACCCCCAAACTCGGGTTTGTGTATTCTGTCACTCACGCCACCCATCATAAGTGAATGATACGTCCATTTTGCATCATGTTTCCTACTGTTATTTATGATGTTTTTATGCATAATAATGCTTTTTGGAGTAATTCTAATGCCTTTTCTCTCATAATATGCAAGGTTCACACAATGAGGGAGAATTCCGGCAGCTGAAAATCTGGACCTGAAAAAGCTACGTCAGGCTACCTATTCTGCACAACTCCAAATGAGCTAAAACTTCACGAGGAATTTTTATGGAATAAATAAGAATTATTGGAGCAAAAACTACCAGAGGGGGCCCACCAGGTGGGCACAACCCACCTGGGTGCGCCAGGGAGCCCAGGCGCGCCCTGGTGGGTTGTGCCCTCCTCGGCCCACCTCCGGTGCCCCTCTTCTGGTATATAAGTCATTTTGACCTAGAAAAAATAAGGAGAGGACTTCCGGGACGAAGCACCACCGTCTCGAGGCGGAACTTGGGCAGGAGCACTTTTGCCCTCCGGTGGAGCAATTCCGCCGGGGGAACTTCCCTCCCGGAGGGGGAAATCATTGTCATCATCATCACCAACAACTCTCCCATCTTGGGGAGGGCAATCTCCATCAACATCTTCAACAGCACCATCTCCTCTCAAACCCTAGTTCATCTCTTATGTTCAATCTTTGTACCGGAACTATAGATTGGTACTTGGGGGTGACTAGTAGTGTTGATTACATCTTGTGGTTGATTACTATATGGTTTATTTGGTGGAAGATTATATGTTCAGATCCATTATGCTATTTAATACCCCTCTGATCTTGAGCATGATTATCATTAGTGAGTAGTTACTTTTGTTCTTGAGGTCACGGGAGAAATCCTGTTGCAAGTAATCATGTGAACTTGATATGTGTTTGATATTTTGATGATATGTATGTTGTGATTCCCTTAGTGGTGTCATGTGAACGTCGACTACATGACACTTCACCATATTTGGGCCTAAGGGAATGCATTGTGGAGTAGTTATTAGATGATGGGTTGCGAGAGTGACAGAAGCTTAAACCCTAGTTTATGCGCTATTCCGTAAGGGACTGATTTGGATCCAAAAGTTTAACGCTATGGTTAGATTTATTCTTAATACTTTTCTCGTAGTTGTGGATGCTTGCGAGGGGGTTAATCATAAGTAGGAGGTTTGTTCAAGTAAGAACGGCACCTAAGCACCGGTCCACCCACATATCAAATTATCAAAGTAGCGAACACAAATCAAACCAACATGATGAAAGTGACTAGATGAAATCCCCTTGTACCCTCAAGAACGCTTTGCTTATCATAAGAGACCATTTTGGCCTGTCCTTTGCCTCAAAAGGATTGGGCTACCTTGCTGCACTTTTGTTACCATTACCGTTACTTGCTCGTTACAAATTATCTTGCTGCCAAACTACTCGTTACTTATAATTTCAGTGCTTGCACACATTACCTTGCTGAAAACCGCTTGTCATTTCCTTCTGCTCCTCGTTGGGTTTGACACTCTTACTTATCGAAAGGACTACGATTGATCCCCTATACTTTTGGGTCATCAAGGCTCTTTTCTAGCGTCGTTGCCGGGGAGTGAAGCGCTTTTGGTAAGTGGAAATCGGTAAGGAAAAATTATTACTATGTGCTGAAATTTATTGTCACTTGTTACTATGAAGAACAATCCTTTGAGGGGTTTGTTCGGGGTATCTTCACCTCGACCGGAACCACAATTACTTACCCCTCAACCTACTGCACCTACTAAAAATATTGGTTATGAAATTCCTTCGGGTATGATAGAACAACTGCTAGCTAATCCTTATGCAGGAGATGGAACTGAACATCCTGATATGCACTTGATATATGTGGATGAAATTTGTGGATTATTTAAGCTTGCAGGTTTACCCGGAGATGAAGCTAAGAAGAAGGTTTTCCCTTTATCTTTGAAGGGAAAAGCATTGGCATGGTATAGGCTATGCGATGATATTGGATCTTGGAATTGGAATCGATTGAAATTGAAATTTCACCAAAAAAATTATCCTATGCATCTAGTTCATCATGATCGGAATTACATATATAATTTTTGGCCTCATGAAGGAGAAAGTATCGCTCTAGCTTGGGGGAGGCTTAAGTCAATGTTATATTCATGCCCCAATCATGAGCTCTCAAGAGAAATTATTATTCAGAATTTTTATGCTCGGCTTTCTCATGATGATCGATCCATGCTTGATACTTCTTGTACTGGTTCCTTTATAAAGAAGACTATTGACTTCCGGTGGGATCTTTTAGAACGAATTAAATGCAACTCTGAAGATTGGGAACTCGACGAAGGTAAAGAGTCAGGTATTAAGCTCAAGTATGATTGTGTTAAATCTTTTATGAATACCGATGCTTTTCAAAAGTTTAGCACTAAATATGGGCTCGACTCTGAGATAGTAGCCTCCTTTTGTGAATCATTTGCTACTCATGTTGACCTCCCTAAGGAGAAGTGGTTTAAATATCACCCACCTATCAAAGAAGAAATTAAAGAACTAGTAATAGCTAAAGACGAAACTATTATTTACAATGTTGATCCAGTTGTGCCTACTGCTTATATTGAAAAACCACCTTTCCCTGCTAGGATAAAGGAACATGCTAAAGTCTCAACTGTGGTCAACAAAAGTTATATTAAAACTTCCAAACCTGATGAACAAATCAAAGTAGAACCTAGTGTTGCTATGGTTAAAGATCTCTTGGTTGAAAATATAGATGGGCATGTTATTTACTTCTGTGATGAAGCTGCTAGAATTGCCAAACCCGATGAAAAAGATAAACATAGACCCGTTGTTGGCATGCCTGTTGTCTCGGTTAAAATAGGAGATCACTGTTATCATGGCTTATGCGACATAGGTGCTAGCGTGAGTGCCATTCCTTTTACCTTATATCAAGAAATTATGAATGATATAACACCCGCTGAAATAGAAGACATAGATGTTACTATTAAACTTGCTAATAGGGACACCATCACACCACTTGGGATTGTTAGAGATGTTGAAGTCTTGTGTGGGAAAATAAAATACCCTACTGATTTTCTTGTTCTTGGTTCCCCACAAGATGACTTTTGTCCCATTATCTTTGGTAGACTTTTCTTGAACACCGTTAATGCTAAAATAGATTGCGAGAAACAAACTGTCGGTGTTAGTTTTGGTGATGAGTCTCATGAGTTTAATTTTTTTAAGTTTAGTAGAAAACATCATAAGAAAGAATTGCCTAGTAAGGATGAAATAATTGGTCTTGCTTCTATTGATGTGCCTCCTACTGATCCACTAGAACAATATTTGCTAGACCATGAAAATGATATGCATCTGCATGAAAGAAATGAAATAGATAAGATTTTCTTTGAACAACGTCCTCTGCTTAAACACAATTTGCCTATCGAAACTCTAGGAGGTCCTCCTCCACCTAAAGGTGATCATGTGT
The DNA here is from genome assembly GCA_011799875.1 of Thinopyrum elongatum. Lineage (NCBI taxonomy): Eukaryota > Viridiplantae > Streptophyta > Magnoliopsida > Poales > Poaceae > Thinopyrum > Thinopyrum elongatum. The sequence continues at coordinate 618,477,274 of CM022298.1, read as the reverse complement.
TTGAATTAAAACAATTGCCAGACACTCTGAAATATGCTTATCTTGATGAGAAAAAGATTTATCCTGTTATTATTAGTGCTAACCTTTCAGAACATGAAGAAGAAAGATTATTGAAGGTTCTGAAGAAGCATTGAGCTGCCATTGGATATACTCTTTATGATTTAAAGGGCATTAGTCCCACTCTCTGCCAGCATAAAATTAATATGGAGCCTAATGCTAAACCCGTTGTTGATCACCAACGACGTTTAAATCCTAAAATGAAAGAAGTGGTAAGAGTAAAAATACTGAAGCTTCTGGAAGCAGGTATAATCTATCCCATAGCTGATAGTAGATGGGTAAGTCCTGTTCATTGTGTCCCTAAAAAGGGAGGTATTACCGTTGTTCCTAATGATAAGAATGAACTTATTCCATAAAGAATTGTCACTGGCTACAGAATGGTAATTGATCTTAGAAAACTAAATAAAGCTACTAGAAAAGATCATTACCCTCTGCCTTTTATTGATCAAATGTTAGAAAGACTATCAAAGCACACACATTTTTGCTTTCTTGATGGATATTCTGGCTTTTCTCAAATACCTGTTTCACAACCTGATCAAGAGAAAACCACCTTTACTTGCCCTTTTGGAACTTATGCTTATAGACATATGCCTTTTGGTTTATGCAATGCACCTGCTACTTTTCAAAGATGTATGACTGCTATATTCTCTGATTTTTGTGAAAAGATTGTTGAGGCTTTCATGGATGATTTTTCCGTTTACGGAACTTCTTTTGATGATTGCTTAGGCAACCTTGATCAAGTTTTGCAGATATGCGAGCAAACTAATCTCGTCTTGAATTGGGAGAAGTGCCACTTTATGGTTAATGAAGGTATTGTCTTGGGACATAAAATTTCTGAACGAGGTATTGAGGTGGATAAAGCTAAAGTTGATGCAATTGAGAAAATGCCATGCCCTAAAGATATCAAAGGTATTCGTAGCTTCCTCGGTCATGCTGGTATCTATTAGAGGTTTATTAAAGACTTCTCTAAAATTTCTAGGCCTCTTACAAATCTTTTACAGAAGGATGTTCCATCTGTTTTTGATGATGATTGTGTAGATGAAGGAAATATGCCCTAGAGGCAATAATAAAGTTGTTATTTTATATTTCCTTATTCATGATAAAGGTTTATTATTCATGCTAGAATTGCATTGATTGGAAACCTAAATACATGTGTGAGTACATAAACAAACACCGTGTCCCTAGTGAGCCTCTACTTGACTAGCTCGTTGATCAAAGATGGTTATGGTTTCCTAACCATGGACATGAGTTGTCATTTGATAACGGGATCACATCATTAGGAGAATGATGTGATGGACAAGACCCATCCGTTAGCTTAGCATAATGATCATTCAGTTTTATTGCTATTGCTTTCTTCATGTCAAATACATATTCCTTCGACTATGAGATTATGCAACTCCCGGATACCAGAGGAATGCCTTGTGTGCTATCAAACATCACAACATAACTGGGTGATTATAAAGATGCTCTACAGGTATCTCCGAAGGTGTTTGTTGAGTTGGCATAGATCAAGATTAGGATTTGTCACTCCGAGTATCGGAGAGGTATCTCTGGGCCCTCTCGGTAATACAGACACCGAAAGTGTTTCGGAGGTCATCGGGTACTTATCGGGTCACCGGAAGGGGTTCCGGGCACCCCCGGCAAAAGATATGGGCCTTATGGGCCAAGAAGGGAAACACACCAGCCACAAGGGGTTGGTGCGCCCCTCATATGGGCTGGCCTAGGAGGAGAAGGAAAGAGGGGAAGGGAAAGGAAAGAGGGGAATAGGATTCCCCCTTCCTTCCCTCACCTCCTCTCTTTCCTTCCCCCTCCGACATATAAGGAAAGGGGGGCGCAGGGCAAGGCAGCAGCCCTAGGGCTGCCGCCAGGTCTCTTGGGGCGCCCTAGGGGCTGCCTCCTCCCCTCCCACCTATATATACGTGGGGAGGGGGCGCCACACAATGACCAGAAGATTGTCTTAGCCGTGTGCGGTGCCCCCGTCCACCGTTTACTCCCTCGGTCATATTTTCGTGGTGCTTAGACGAAGCCCTGCGGAGATCACTTCACCATCACCGTCACCACGCCGTCGTGCTGACGGAACTCATCTACTACTTCGCCCATCTTGCTGGATCAAGAAGGCGAGGACATCACCGAGTTGAACGTGTGCAGAACGCGGAGGTGTCGTACGTTCGGTACTAGATCGGTTGGAGCGCGAAGAAAGTTCGACTACATCAACCGCGTTGTGAAACGCTTCCGCTTACGGTCTACGAGGGTACGTAGACACACTCTCCCTCTCGTTGCTATGCATCTCCATGGATAGATCATTGCGTGTGCATAGAATTTTTTTTGAAATTGCATGCAACGTTTCCCAACAGTGGTATCAGAGTCAGGTCTATGCGTAGATGATATGCACGAGTAGAACACAAAGAAGTTGTGGGCGGTGATGTTCATACTGCTTACCACCAACGTCTTATTTTGATTCGGCGGTATTGTGGGATGAAGCGGCCCGGACCAACCTTACATGTCCACGCACATGAGACCGGTTCCACCGACTGACATGCAACTAGTTTTGCATAAAGGTGGCTGGCGGGTGTCTGTTTCTCCTACTTTAGTTGAATCAAATTTGACTACGGCCGGTCCTTGAAGAAGGTTAAAACAGCAAACTTGACGAATCACCATTGTGGTTTTTGCCGTAGGTAAGAACGGTTCTTGCTAGAAGCCCGTAGCAGCCACGTAAAACTTGCAACAACAAAGTAGAGGACGTCTAACTTGTTTTTGCAGGGTATGTTGCGATGTGATATGGTCAAGATATGATGTGATATATGTTTTTGTATGAGATGATCATGTTTTGTAAGTTATCGGCAACTGGCAGGAGCCTTATGGTTGTCGCTTTATTGTATGAAATGCAAACGCCATGTAATTGCTTTACTTTATCGCTATGAGTTAGCAATAGTTGTAGAAGCAATAGTTGGCGAGATGACCACGACGCAACGATGGAGATCAAGGTGTCGAGCCGGTGACGATGGAGATCATGACGATGCTTTGGAGATGGAGATCAAAAGCACGAGATGATGATGGCCATATCATGTCACATATTTTGATTGCATGTGATGTTTATCTTTTATGCATCTTATTTTGCTTAGTACGGCGGTAGCATTATAAGATGATCCCTTCACTAAATTTCAAGGTATAAGTGTTCTCCCTGAGTATGCACCGTTGCGACAGTTCGTCGTGTTGAGACACCACGTGATGATCGGGTGTGATAGACTCTACATTCACATACAACGGGTGCAAGACAGTTTTGCACATGCGGAATACTTGGGTTAAACTTGACGAGCCTAGCATGTACAGACATGGCCTCGGAACACTGGAGATCGAAAGATCAAACATGAATCATATAGTAGATATGATCAACATGGAGATGTTCACCATTGATGACTACCCCATCTCACGTGATGATCGGACATGGGTTAGTTGATTTGGATCACGTATCACTTAGATGACTTGAGGGATGTCTATTTAAGTGGGAGTTCATTAGTAATTTGATTAATTGAACTTAATTTATCATGAACTTAGTCTTGATAGTTTTTGCATATCTATGGTGTAGATCAATAGCTCGCGTATAGCTCCCCTGTTTTATTTTTGATATGTTCCTAGAGAAAACTAAGTTGAAAGATGATAGTAGCAATGATGCGGACTGGGTCCGTGATCTGAGGATTATCCTCGTTGCTACACAGAAAATTATGTCCTTGATGCACCGCTAGGTGACAGACCTATTGCAGGAGCAGATGCAGACGTTATGAACGTTTGGCAAGCTCGATATGATGACTACTTGATAGTTTAGTGCACCATGCTTTACGGCTTAGAACCGGGACTTCAAAAATGTTTTGAACGCCACGGAGCATCTAAGATGTTCCAAAGAGATGAAATTGGTATTTCAGACTCATGCCCGTGTCGAGAGGTATGAGACCTCTGACAAGTACTTTGCCTACAAGATGGAGGAGAATAGCTCAGCCAGTGAGCATGTGCTCAGAATGTCTGGGTACTACAATCGCTTGAATCAAGTGGGAGTTAATCTTCCAGATAAGATACTGATTGACAAAGTTCTCTAGTCACTATCACCAAGCTACTAGAACTTCGTGATGAACTATAATATGCAAGGGATGACAAAAATGATTCCCGAGCTCTTCGCGATACTGAAATCGGCTAAGGTAGAAATCAAGAAAGAGCATCAAGTGTTGATGGTTGACAAGACCACTAGTTTCAAGAAAAAAGGCGAGGGAAAGAAAGGGAACTTCAAGAAGAATGGTAAGCAAGTTGTCGCTCCCATGAAGAAGCCCAAAGCTGGACCCAAGCCTGAAACTGAGTGCTTCTACTGCAAAGGAAATGGTTACTGGAAGCGGAACTGCCCCAAATACTTGATGGATAAGAAGGATGGCAAAGTGAATAAAGGTATATTTGATATACATGTTATTGATGTGTATTTTACTAGTGTTCATAGTATCCCCTGGGTATTTGATACCGGTTCAGTTGCTAAGATTAGTAACTCGAAACAGGTGTTGCAAAATGAACAGAGACTAGTTAATGACGAGGTGACGATGTGTGTTGGAAGTGATTCCAAGGTTGATAAGATCACCATCGCACAATCCCTCTACCTTCAGGATTAGTGTTGGACCTAAATAAATAAATGTTATTTGGTGTTTGCGTTGAGCATGAATATGATTAGATCATGTTTATTGCGATACGGTTATTCATTTAAATCATAGAATAATTGTTGTTCTGTTTACATGAATAAAACCTTCTATGGTCATACACTCAATGTAAATGGTTTATTGAATCTCGATCGTAGTGATACACATATTCATAATATTGATGCCAAAAGATGCAAAGTTGTTAATGATAGTGCAACATATTTGTGGCACTGCCATTTAGGTCATATTGGTGTAAAGCGCATGAAGAAACTCCATGCAGATGGGCATTTGGAATCACTTGATTATGAATCATTTGATACTTGCGAACCATGCCTCATGGGCAAGATGACTAAAACTCCGTTCTCCGGAACAATGGAGCGAGCTAATGACTTATTGGAAATAATACATACCGGTGTATGCGGTCCGATGAGTGTTGAAGCACGCGGCGGGTATCGTTATTTTCTGACCTTCACAGATGAGTTAAGTAGGTATGGATATATCTACTTGATGAAACACAAGTCTAGAACATTTGAAAAGTTCAAAGAATTTCAGAGTGAAGTGTAGAATCATCATAACAAGAAAATAAAGTTTCTATGATCTGATCGCGGAGGCGAATATTTGAGTTACGAGTTTGGCCTTCATTTAAAACAATGTGGAATAGTTTCACAATTCACGCCACCTGGAACACCACAGCGTAATGGTCTGTCCGAACGTTGTAACCGTACTTTATTGGATAAGGTGCGTTCTATGATGTCTCTTACCGATTTACCACTATCGTGTTGGGGTTATGCATTAGAGACAGCTGCATTCACGTTAAATAGGGCACCATCTAAATTCGTTGAGACGACACCGTACAAACTGTGGTTTGGCAAGAAACCTAAGCTGTCGTTTCTTAAAGTTTGGAGTTACGACACTTATGTCAAAAGGCTTCAGCCTGATAAGCTCGAACCCAAATCGGAGAAGTGCGTCTTCATAGGATACCCTAAGGAAACAATTGGGTACACCTTCTACCACAGATCCGAAGGCAAGATCTTTGTTGCCAAGAATGGAACCTTTCTAGAGAAGGAGTTTCTCTTGAAAGAAGTGAGTGGGAGAAAAGTAGAACTTGATGAGGTAATTGTACCTTCTATCGAATTGGAAAGTAGCACATCAGAGAAAACCGTTCCCGTGATGCCTACACCAACTAAAGAGGAAGCTAAATGATGATGATCATGAAACTTTGGATCAAGTTACCGCAGAACTTTGTAGGTCAACCAGAACACGATCCGCACTAGAGTGGTACGGGAATCCTGTACTGGAAGTCATGTTACTAGACCAAGGCGAACCTACGAACTATGAAGAAGCTATGATGAGCCCAGATTCCGACAGATGGCTTGAGGCCATGAAATCTGAGATAGGATCCATGTATGAGAACAAAGTGTGGACTTTAGTGGATTTGCCCGATGATCGTCAAGCCATAGAAAATAAATGGATCTTCAAGAAGAAGACTGACGTTGATGGTAAAGTTACTGTCTACAAAGCTCGACTTGTCACGAAATGTTTTCGACAAGTTCAAGGGGTTGACTACGATGAGACTTTCTCATCCGTAGCGATGCTTAAGTCCGTCCGAATCATGTTAGCAATTGCCGCATTTTATAATTATGAAATCTGGCAAATGGATGTCAAAAACTGCATTCCTTAATGGATATTAAAGAAGAGTTGTATATGATGCAACCAGAAGGTTTTGTCAATCCTAAAGGTGCTAACAAAGTGTGCAAGCTCCAGCGATCCATCTATGGACTGGTGCAAGCATCTCGGAGTTGGAATATACGCTTTGATGAGGTGATCAAAGCATATGGTTTTATACAGACTTATGGTGAAGCTTGTATTTACAAGAAAGTGAGTGGGAGCTCTGTAGTATTTCTAATATTATATGTGGATGACATATTGCTGATTGGAAATGATATAGAATTTCTGGATAGCATAAAAGGATACTTGAATAAGAATTTTTCAATGAAAGACCTCGGTGAAGCTGCTTACGTATTGAGCATCAAGATCTATAGGGATAGATCAAGACACTTAATAGGACTTTCACAAAGCACATACCTTGACAAAGTTTTGAAGGAGCTCAAAATGGATTAGTCAAAGAAAGGGTTCTTGCCTGTATTCAAGGTGTGAAATTGAGTAGGACTCAAAGCCCGACCACGGCAGAAGATAGAGAGAGAATGAAAGTCATTCCCTATGCCTCAGCCATAGGTTCTATAAAGTATGCCATGCTGTGTACCAAACCTGTTGTGTACCTTGCCATGAGTTTGGCAAGGGGGTACAATAGTGATCCCGGAGTAGATCACTAGACAGCGGTCAAAATTATCCTTAGAAGACTAAGGAAATATTTCTCGGTTATGGAGGTGATAAAGAGTTCGTCGTAAAGAGTTACGTCAATGCAAGCTTTTACACCGATCCAGATGACTCTGAGTCTCAATCTGGATACGTATTGAAAGTTGGAGCAATTAGCTAGAGTAGCACCATGCAGAGCATTGTAGACATAGCAATTTGCAAATATACATACGGATCTGAATGTGACAGACCCGTTGACTAAACTTCTCTCACAAGCAAAACATGATCACACCTTAGTACTCTTTAGGTGTTAATCACATGGCGATGTGAACTAGATTATTGACTCTAGTAAACCCTTTGGGTATTGGTCACATGGCGATGTGAACTATGGGTGTTAATCACATGACGATGTGAACTATTGGTGTTAATCACATGGTGATGTGAACTAGATTATTGACTCTAGTGCAAGTGGGAGACTGAAGGAAATATGCCCTAGAGGAAATAATAAAGTTGTTATTTTATATTTCCTTATTCATGATAAAGGTTTATTATTCATGCTAGAATTGTATTGATTGGAAACCTAAATACAAGTGTGAATACATAAACAAACACCGTGTCCCTAGTGAGCCTCTACTTGACTAGCTCGTTGATCAAAGATGGTTATGGTTTCCTAACCATGGACATGAGTTGTCATTTGATAATGGGACCACATCATTAGGAGAATGATGTGATGGACGAGACCCATCCGTTAGCTTAGCATAATGATCGTTCAGTTTTATTGCTATTGCTTTCTTCATGTCAAATACATATTCCTTCGACTATGAGATTATGCAACTCCCGGATACCGGAGGAATGCCTTGTGTGCTATCAAACATCACAACATAACTGGGTGATTATAAAGATGCTCTACAGGTATCTCCGAAGGTGTTTGTTGAGTTGGCATAGATCGAGATTAGGATTTGTCACTCCGAGTATCGGAGAGGTGTCTCTGGGCCCTCTCGGTAATACACATCATAAGCTTGCAAGCAAATGACTAAGGAGTTAGTCACGAGGTGATGTATTACGGAACGAGTAAAGAGACTTGCCAGTAACGAGATTGAACTAGGTATGAAGATACCGATGATCGAATCTCGGGCAAGTAACATACCGATTGACAAAGGGAATTACGTATGTTGTCATAACGGTTCGACCGATAAAGATCTTCGTAGAATATGTAGGAGCCAATATGAGCATCTAGGTTCCGTGATTGGTTATTAACCAGAGAGGTGTCTCGGTCATGTCTACATAGTTCTCGAACCCGTAGGGTCCGCACGCTTAACGTTCGATGACGATATAGTATTATATGAGTTATGTGATTTGGTGACCGAATGTTGTTCGGAGTCCCGGATGAGATCAAGGACGTGACGAGGACTCTCGAAATGGTCGAGAGGTAAATATTGATATATAGGACGATGGTATTCGGACACCGGAAGTGTTTCAGAGGTCACCGGGTACTTATCGGGTCACCGGAAGGGGTTCCGGGCACCCCCGGCAAAAGATATGGGCCTTATGGGCCAAGAGGGGAAACACACCAGCCACAAGGGGCTGGTGTGCCCCTCATATGGGCCGGCCTAGGAGGAGAAGGAAAGAGGGGAAGGGAAAGGAAAGAGGGGAATAGGAATCCCCCTTCCTTCCCTCACCTCCTCTCTTTCCTTCCCCCTCCGACATATAAGGAAGGGGGGGGGCGCAGGGCAAGGCAGCAGCCCTAGGGTTGCCGCCAGGTCTCTTGGGGCGCCCTAGGGGCTGCCTCCTCCCCTCCCACCTATATATATGTGGGGAGGAGGCGCCACACAATGACCAGAAGATTGTCTTAGCCGTGTGCGGCGCCCCCGTCCACCGTTTACTCGCTCGGTCATATTTTCGTGATGCTTAGGCGAAGCCCTGCGGAGATTACTTCACCATCACCGTCACCACGCCGTCGTGCTGACGGAACTCATCTACTACTTCGCCCATCTTGCTGGATCAAGAAGGCGAGGATGTCACCGAGCTGAACGTGTGCAGAACACGGAGGTGCCGTACGTTCGGTACTAGATCGGTTGGAGCGTGAAGAAAGTTCGACTACATCAACCGCGTTGTGAAACGCTTCCACTTACGGTCTACAAGGGTACGTAGACACACTCTCCCTCTCGTTGCTATGCATCTCCATGGATAGATCATTGCGTGTGCATAGATTTTTTTTTGAAATTGCATGCAACGTTTCCCAACAGTAGAAGCCTTTGAAACACTTAAGAAAGCCTTGATTTCTGCACCTATTGTTCAACCACCTGATTGGAACTTGCCTTTTGAAATTATGTGTGATGCTAGTGATTATGCTATTGGTGCTGTTCTAGGACAAAGAGTCGATAAAAAATTAAATGTTATTCATTATGCTAGTAAAACTCTGGGCAGTGCTCCACGAAATTATGCTACTACTGAAAAGGAATTCTTAGCAGTGGTGTTTTGCTACTTCTTGAGCTTGCGTTGGTTTTTCCCTTGAAGAGGAAAGGGTGATGCAGCAAAGTAGAGATAAGTATTTCCCTCAGTTTGAGAACCAAGGTATCAATCCAGTAGGAGACAACGCACAAATCATCGAATACCTGCACAAACAATCAAGCAACTTGCACCCAACGCGATAAAGGGGTTGTCAATCCCTTCACGGTTATTTGCAAAAGTGAGATCTGATAGAGATAGGTAAAACTAAAAAAGATAAAGTAAATATTTTTGGGTTTTTTGGTTTATAGATCTGAAAATAAAAGATTGCAAAATAGTAGATCGGAAAGTAATATGATGGAAAATAGACCCGGGGGCCATAGGTTTCACTAGAGGCTTCTCTCAAGATAGAAAATATTACGGTGGGTGAACAAATTACTGTCGAGCAATTGATAGAAAAGCGCAAAGTTATGACGATATCTAAGGCAATGATCATGAATATAGGCATCACGTCCGTGTCAAGTAGACCGAAACGATTCTGCATCTACTACTATTACTCCACACATCGACCGCTATCCAGCATGCATCTAGAGTATTAAGTTCATAAAGAACGGAGTAACGCATTAAGCAAGATGACATGATGTAGAGGAATTAACTCAAACAATATGATGAAAACCCCATCTTTTTATCCTCGATGGCAACAATACAATACGTGCCTTGCTGCCCCTACTGTCACTGGGAAAGGACACCGCAAGATTGAACCCAAAGCTAAGCACTTCTCCCATTGCAAGAAAAACCAATCTAGTTGGCCAAACCAAACGGATAGTTCGAAGAGAATTACAAAGATATCAAATCATGCATAAAAGAATTCCGAGAAGATTCAAATAATATTCATAGATAAGCTGATCATAAATCCACAATTCATCGGATCTCGGCAAACACACCGCAAAAAAGTATTACATCGAATAGATCTCCAAGAACATCGAGGAGAACATGGTATTGAGAATCAAAGAGAGAGAAGAAGCCATCTAGCTACTAGCTATGGACCCGTAGGTCTGAGGTAAACTACTCACGCTTCATCGGAAGGGCAATGGTGTTGATGTAGAAGCCCTCCATGGTCGAATCCCCCTCCGGCAGGACGCCAGAAAAGGCCCCTAGATGGGATCTCACGGGTATAGAAGGTTGCGGCGGTGGAAAAGTATTTTCGTGGATGCCTCTGCTGGTTTGGGCATATAAGAGTATATATAGGCGAAAGAGTTAGGTCAGGAGGTGCACGAGGGGCCCACAAGGGTGGGGGGCGCTCCCTACCCCCCTGGGCGCGCCCTCCGTCCTTGTGGCCGCCTCGTGGCTCCTTCGACTTCATCTCCAAGTCTCCTGGTTTCCTTTTGGTCCAAGAAAGATCATCGCGAAAGTTTTATTCCGTTTGGACTCCGTTTGGTATTCCTTTTCTACGAAACTCAAAAACAAGGAAAAAAACAGAAACTGGCACTGGGCTCTAGGTTAATAGGTTAGTCCCAAAAATAATATAAAATAGCATATTAATGCATATAAAACATCCAAAACAGATAATATAATAGCATGGAACAATAAAAAATTATAGATACGTTGGAGACGTATCAAGCATCCCCAAGCTTAATTCCTGCTCGTCCTCGAGTAGGTAAATGATAAAAACAGAATTTTTGATGTGGAATGCTACCTAACATATTTATCCATGTAATTTCTTTATTGTGGCATGAATGTTCAGATCCATAAGATTCAAAAAAAAAGTTTAATATTGATATAAAAATAATAACATTTCAAGCATACTAACAAGATAATTATGTCTTCTCAAAATAACATGGCCAAAGAAAGCTTATCCCTACAAAATCCTATAGTCTGGCTATCCTCCATCTTCATCACACAAAATATTCAAATCATGCACAACCCCGATGACAAGCCAAGCAATTGTTTCATACTTTTGACGTTCTCAAACCTTTTCAACTTTCACGCAATACATGAGCGTGAGCCATGGACATAGCACTATAGGTGGAATAGAATATGGTGGTTGTGGAGAAGACAAAAAGAGGGAGATAGTCTCACATCAACTAGGCGTATCAACGGGCTATGGAGATGCCCATCAATAGATATCAATGTGAGTGAGTAGGGATTGCCATGCAACGGATGCACTAGAGCTATAAGTGTATGAAAGCTCAAAAAGAAAACTAAGTGGGTGTGCATCCAACTTGCTTGCTCATGAAGACCTAGGGCAATTTGAGGAAGCCCATCGTTGGAATATACAAGACAAGTTCTATAATGAAAAATTCCCACTAGTATATGAAAGTGACAACATAGGAGACTCCCTATCATGAAGATCATGGTGCTACTTTGAAGCACAAGTATGGAAAAAGGATAATAACATTGCCCCTTCTCTCTTTTTCTCTCATTTTTTTTCTCTTTTTTTTTCTTTGGCTTCTTTGGCCTCTTTTTTTTCTCACATGGGACAATGCTCTAATAATGAAGATCATCATACTTCTATTTACTTACAACTCAAAAATTACAACTCGATATTAGAACAAAATATGACTCTATATGAATGCCTCCGGCGATGTACCGGGATGTGCAATGAATCAAGAGTGACATGTATGAAAAATTATGAATGGTGGCTTTACCACAAATACGATGTCAACTACATGATTACGCAAAGCAATATGACAATGATGATGCGTGTCATAGTAAACAGAACGGTGGAAAGTTGCATGGCAATATATCTCGGAATGGCTATGGAAATGCCATAATAGGTAGGTATGGTGGCTATTTTGAGGAAGGTGTATGGTGGGTGTATGGTACCGACAAAAGTTGCGCGGTACAAGAGAGGCTAGAAATGGTGGAAGGGTGAGAGTGCGTATAATCCATGGACTCAACATTAGTCATAAAGAACTCACATACTTATTGCAAAAGTCTATTAGTCATCGAAACAAAGTACCACACGCATGCTCCTAGGGGGATAGATTGATAGGAAAATACCATCGCTCATCCCCGACCGCCACTCATAAGGAAGAAAATCAAAAAATATCTCATGCTCCAACTTCGTTACATAACGATTCACCATACGTGCATGCTACGGGACTCACAAACCTTAACACAAGTATTTCTCAAATTCACAATTACTCACTAGCATGACTCTAATATCACCATCTTTATATCTCAAAACAATCATAAGGAATCAAACTTCTCATAGTGTTCAATGCACTTTATATGAAAGTTTTTATTATATCCCTCTTGGATGCCTATCATATTAGGACTAAATTTATAACCAAAGCAAATTACCATGCTGTTTAAAGACTCTCAAAATAATATAAGAGAAGCATGAGAGTTCAATAATTGCTACAAAATAAAACCACCGTCGTGCTCTAAAAAGATATAAGTGAAGCACTAGAGCAAAATTGCCTAGCTCAAAAGATATAAGTGAAGCATATGGAGTATTCTAATAAATCACGATTCATGCGTGTCCCTCTCAAAAGGTGTGTACAGCAAGGATGATTGTGGTAAACTAAAAAGCAAAGACTCAAATTATACAAGACGCTCCAAGCAAAACACATATCATGTGGTGAATAAAAATATAGCCTCAAGTAAAGTTACCGATAGACGAAGACGAAAGAGGGGATGCCTTCCGGGGCATCCCTAAGCTTAGGCTCTTGGTTGTCCTTGAATATTACCTTGGGGTGCCTTGGGCATCCCCAATCTTAGGCTCTTTCCACTCCTTATTCCATAGTCCATCAAATCCTTACCCAAAACTTGAAAACTTCACAACACAAAACTCAACAGAAAATCTCATAAGCTCCGTTAGTATAAGAAAATAAATTACCACTTTGGTACTGTTGTGAACTCATTCTTTATTTATATTGGTGTAATATCTACTGTATTCCAACTTTTTCATGGTTCATACCCCCCGATACTACCCATAGATTCATCAAAATAAGCAAACAACACAAAGAAAACAGAATCTGTGAAAAACAGAACAGTCTGCGAAGATCCGAATTGTTCTAATACTTATGTAACTGCAAAAATTCTTAAAAATTATGAAAACATAGGAAATTTGTATATAAATCTCGTATAAAAAATTCATGGCTTTTCAACGCCCCAGTAAATTTTTAAAATTCTGAGACTGGACGCTTAAGTTTTTGTTTTTCAGCAAGATCAAATCAACTATCACCATAAGCCATCCCAAAGGTTTTACTTGGCACAAACACTAATTAAAACATAAAACCACATCTAACCAGAGGCTAGATGAATTATTTATTGCAAAACAGAACCAAAAAGCAAAGAACAAAAATAAAATTGGGTTGCCTCCCAACAAGCGCTATTGTTTAACGCCCTTAGCTAGGCATAAAAACACGAATAGATCTAGGTATTGTCATCTTTGGTATGCAAATCTTCAATTGCAGACTTATAATTCTTAGGAGATTCTTTGGTTTTATCAATGATCAAACTCCTAGGCAAGAAATCAAGAAATTCACTCGTGGCAATTGGTTCCTTAATAATATCAAAAAATTTGGGGTGAACACTTATTGTTTTGAGATCTTCATTTTCCTTACTAGAAGATTCACCCTTATTCTTAGGAACGTAAATAAACCTGGCAGTCTTAGTAGGAGGAAGATTTTGAGTGGTTTTAATGGAGGAAAAAGCGGAACCCAAGTTGGTAATAATATCCTCTAGTTTGCCAATTCTAGTAGAATCTTGGTCTATCTTTTCATTAACTATGGGTTCCTTTTCTCTAAGATTCCTTAAAGTAGCTCCTACTTTAGATCCATATTGGGTAATCTGATTATGAATCTTTTTATCCAAATTTTCAATCAACTCAACGGTAGCAATTTTATTCTCAATAATGTCAAGCCTTTGCACCACATGTTCCAAAGTTAAAGCAGTTCCATTGATCAAAAGAGGTGGTGGGCCTAACAAATCTATCATGGCGTTATAAGAATCAAAAGTATGGCTCCCCAAGAAATTTCCCCCGGTAATGGTATCCAAAACATATCTATTCCAAGGAGTAATGCCCGCGTAAAAATTGCGAAGAAGAACGGCAGTAGACTGCTTTCGAGTAGATCTATCTTGAGCATTGCAAATTCTATACCAAGCATCTTTTAAATTTTCTCCTTCCCTTTGTTTAAAATTGAGGACTTCATTATCAGGAGTGCTCATAGCAGTGGTAGGACTAGCCATAAGAGCAAAACAAGTGATCAAATGTGCGAGCACACAAAAAGCAAACGAGGAAGACGAATGGAAGAGGGGCGAAGAAAAAGGCAAATATTTTCGAAAATCATTTTAGAAGTGGGGGAGAGGAAAACGAGAGGCGAATGGCGAATAATGTAATGCAAGAGATGAGAGTTTATGATGGGTACTTGGTATGGCTTGACTTGGCGTAGATCTCCCCGGCAACGGCGCCAGAAATTCTTCCAGCTACTTCTTGAGCTTGCGTTGGTTTTTCCCTTGAAGAGGAAAGGGTGATGCAGCAAAGTAGAGATAAGTATTTCCCTCAGTTTGAGAACCAAGGTATCAATCCAGTAGGAGACAACGCACAAATCACCAAATACCTGCACAAACAATCAAGCAACTTGCACCCAATGCGATAAAGGGGTTGTCAATCCCTTCACGGTTATTTGCAAAAGTGAGATCTGATAGAGATAGGTAAAACTAAACAAAAGATAAAGTAAATATTTTTGGGTTTATAGATCTGAAAATAAAAGATTGCAAAATAGTAGATCGGAAAGTAATATGATGGAAAATAGACCCGGGGGCCATAGGTTTCACTAGAGGCTTCTCTCAAGATAGAAAATATTACGGTGGGTGAACAAATTACTGCCGAGCAATTGATAGAAAAGCGCAAAGTTATAACGATATCTAAGGCAATGATCATGAATATAGGCATCACGTCCGTGTCAAGTAGACCGAAACGATTCTGCATCTACTACTATTACTCCACACATCGACCGCTATCCAGCATGCATCTAGAGTATTAAGTTCATAAAGAATGGAGTAACGCATTAAGCAAGATGACATGATGTAGAGGAATTAACTCAAACAATATGATGAAAACCCCATCTTTTTATCCTCGATGGCAACAATACAATACGTGCCTTGCTGCACCTACGGTCACTGGGAAAGGACACCGCAAGATTGAACCCAAAGCTAAGCACTTCTCCCATTGCAAGAAAAACCAATCTAGTTGGCCAAACCAAACCGATAGTTCGAAGAGAATTACAAAGATATCAAATCATGAATAAAAGAATTTAGAGAAGATTCAAATAATATTCATAGATAAGCTGATCATAAATCCACAATTCATCGGATCTCGGCAAACACACCGCAAAAAAGTATTACATCGAATAGATCTCCAAGAACATCGAGGAGAACATGGTATTGAGAATCAAAGAGAGAGAAGAAGCCATCTAGCTACTAGCTATGGACCCGTAGGTCTGAGGTAAACTACTCACGCTTCATCGGAAGGGCAATGGTGTTAATGTAGAAGCCCTCCGTGATCAAATTCCCCTCCGGCAGGACGCCGAAAAAGGCCCCTAGATGGGATCTCACGGGTACAGAAGGTTGCGGCAGTGGAAAAGTATTTTCGTGGATGCCTCTGGTGGTTTGGGCATATAAGACTATATATAGGCGAAAGAATTAGGTCAGGAGGTGCATGAGGGGCCCACAAGGGTGGGGGCGCACCCTACCCCCCTGGGCGCGCCCTCCGTCCTTGTGGCCGCCTCGTGGCTCCTCCTACTTCATCTCCAAGTCTCCTGGTTTCCTTTTGGTCCAAGAAAGATCATCGCGAAAGTTTTATTCCGTTTGGACTCCGTTTGGTATTCCTTTTCTGCGAGACTCAAAAACAAGGAAAAAGCAGAAACTAGCACTGGGCTCTAGGTTAATAGGTTAGTCCCAAAAATAATATAAAATAGCATATTAATGCATATAAAACATCCAAAATAGATAATATAATAGCATGGAACAATCAAAAATTATAGATACGCTGGAGACGTATCATGTTTGCTTGTGATAAATTTAGATCTTACATTGTTGATTCTAAAGTGACTGTTCACACCGATCATGCTGCTATAAAATATCTTATGGTAAAGAAGGATGCTAAACCTAGACTCATTTGGTGGGTTCTTTTGCTACAAGAATTTGATTTACATATCACTGATAGAAAGGGAGCTGAGAACCCCATGGCTGATAACTTGTCTAGGTTAGAAAATATTCTTGATGACCCACAACCTATTAATGATAGTTTTCCTGATGAACAAGTAGCTGCAATAAATATTTCTCATAACACTCCTTGGTATGCTGACTATGCCAATTATATTGTTGCTAAATATATACCACCTAGCTTCACATACCAACAAAAGAAAAAATTCTTCTATGATTTAAGACATTACTTTTGGGATGACCCACATCTTTATAAAGAAGGAGTTGATGGTATTATTAGACGTTGTGTACCTGAGTATGAACAGGGACAAATCCTACGGAAATGTCACTCCGAAGCTTATGGAGGACATCATGCGGGAGATAGAACTGCTCACAAGGTATTGCAATCTGGTTTTTATTGGCCTACTCTCTTCAAGGATGCCCGTAAGTTTGTTTTATCCTGCGATGAATGTCAAAGAATTGGTAATATTGGTAAGCGTCAGGAAATGCCTATGAATTATTCTCTTGTTGTTGAACCATTTGATGTTTGGGGATTTGATTACATGGGACCTTTTCCTTCCTCTAATGGGTATACACATATTTTGGTTGCTATTGATTATGTTACTAAGTGGGTAGAAGTTATTCCAACTAGTAGTGCTGATCACAATACCTCTATTAAAATGCTTAAGGAAGTCATTTTCCCAAGATTTGGAGTCCCTAGATATTTAATGACTGATGGTGGTTCACATTTTATTCATGGTGCTTTTCGTAAAATGCTTGCTAAATATGATGTTAACCATAGAATTGCATCACCTTATCATCCTCAGTCTAGTGGTTAAGTTGAACTTAGCAATAGAGAAATAAAATTAATATTACAAAAAACTGTCAATAGGTCCCGAAAGAATTGGTCTAATAAGTTAGATGAGGCACTTTGGGCTTATAGAACAACATATAAAAATCATATGGGTATGTCTCCGTATAAAATGGTTTATGGAAAAGTTTGTCATTTGCCTCTTGAGTTAGAACATAAAGCATATTGGGCAATTAAACAACTCAACTATGATTTCAAACTTGCCGATGAAAAGAGGTTATTTGATATTAGCTCACTAGATTAATAGAGAACCCAAGCCTATGAAAATGCCAAGTTATTTAAAGAAAAAGTTAAGAGATGGCATGGCAAAAGAATCCAAAAGCGTGAGTTCAAAGTTGGAGAATATGCTCTTTTGTACAACTCTCGTTTCAGATTTTTTGCAGGAAAACTCCTCTCCAAATGGGAAGGACCTTATGTTATCGAGGAGGTTTATCGATCAGGAGCTATCAAGATAAATAATGCCGAAGGTACTAACCCGAAGGTTGTCAGTGGGCAAAGAATAAAACATCATATCTCAAGTACGCCCATTAATGTTGAAAGCAATATTATCCAAACCATGACACCGGAAGAACACATAAAGGAAACCTTCCGGAACACTCCAGAATCGTGAAAAAAGGGAGGTACGTGATACGGTAAGTAAACGGACTCCGAAAAATCTGCAAAAATATTTTCTGTCCATTTTGGAATATAACAAAAAATAGGAAAATAAGAAACAACTAGGAAGGCACCCCTGGTGAGCACAAGACACCAGGGCGCACCTGGCCCAGGTGGGTTGTGCCCACCTCGGGTACCTTCCGGACTCCGTTTTTCTTCCGTTTGCTTGTTTCCCAAGATAAAAAAATCTTTATATACCCCCTGAACCTATTGACCATCGTATCACGGAGAAATCTTCTGTTCTTCTTTTCTTGTTGTTTTCCTGATAGATCTGGAAATATGTCGTCTGAAGATTCCGAGGAGGAGTGCCCAGTTTCTTATCAGCCTTTAGATAAAAATATCTTCAAGGATACCTCTCCCTATATATGGTTCTCCGATGAAGAAGATGAAGATGAACCAGTCCCTCCTCATTTCAAGCATGAAAGCATGGAGGCGTTATGCAAGAGTAATAAAGCTTGAGATGGAGAATGAAGAGTTAAGGATAGATAATTTTTACCTTCGAAATAAATTGGTGAAAAAGGCAGACAAACCCTCTACTTCATCACCACCACCTCCTTCTTCATCAACAAAAGAAAATTGAGTAATCGGGTATGGGCACTCCCCTTGGCTTGTGCCAAGCTTGGGGGAGGTGCCCCGGTATCGTATCACCTCCACTATCTTTTGCCTTTACTTATCTTAGTTCGATCCATAGTTATCTTTTGCTTTAGATGAATAAAAGTTTAGTTCGATCCTTTCTTTTCGAGTGTTTGCTTAGTGATCTATATTTGTAATCGCGTGCAAGATATATATAATAAATTTTAGTTTGAGTTTTGTTTTCTTTACTTTCATGTTCAATAAAAAGAAAGGAAATAAATGAAAAAGATCATATGCTAATTTTATGGTAAGTAATGACATCACATAAGAAAGAGTATAGGTAGAAAATTTTATTGGAGATTGACAAACATAGCATTGGTCAATAATGCAATTCATGAAAGAGTTAATAAGGGAAGAGAAGATTCACATGTAAATACACTATTCTGGACATCTTTTGTGATTGTGAGCCCCCATCAAAATATTATATGCCAAAATTGTTGACGTTGGACAAGGAAGACAATGTAATGATTTATGTTTGTTCATATTCACATAGAAGTTATATTGTCATAGATCCTTTAACATGTGGTGCTTGCCCCCCATCTTTGCTAGCCAAAAATTCCTCACTAAGTAGAGATACTACTTATGCATCCAAAAACCCTTAAACCCACATCTTATTTTGAGAGTCCACCATACCTACCTATGGATTGAGTAAGATCCTTCAAGTAAGTTGTCATCGGTGCAAAAAGGCAATAAAATTGCTTCTAAAAGTGTTGGATCATTTAGTGTAAGAGAAAATTGAGTGTTGTACGAACTTGTGATGGCAAAGAATAAAAGCGACAGACTGCATAATAAAGGTTGCTATCATAAGGGGAAATATAACATGACGTTCTTTTGCACTAAGAGATTGAGCATACAAACAAATAAGCGCATGGCAACCTCTGCTTCCCTCTGCGAAGGGCCTATCTTTTATTTTTATGTATTTACTTTTATGCAAGAGTCAAAGTTCTTCTCTCTACTCCTTTTTATTTTCTCTTTTGGCAAGCATCATGTGGTGAGGAAAGATCTAAGCACATATATCCAGTTGGATATGAGTAGCATGAGTTATTATTGTTGACATCACCCTCGAGGTGAGTATGTTGGGAGGCGAATCTATAAGCCCCTATCTTTCTATGTGTCCGGTTGAAACGTTTTGCTCATGTGTATGTGGTGAGTGTTAGCAATCATAGAAGACTATATGATGGTTGAGTATGTGGACTTGCCAAAAAAGGGCTCCGGTACGTGACCCTTCCTGAAAATATGATGAATTGTAGTTGCAAAGTTGACTGAGAACATAGTTTGTTGGTTTCCAATAGAGTTTATGCTTTATACTTCGATGTTGTGATGAATTGTTACTTATTCATGAGAAGTTTATGATAAAAGTTATGTGATAAAGTTCTAAGTTTGTTGCTGTTATAATAATATACATGATGCTTCTATGTCTATATTTTATTTTTATCGACACCTCTCTCTCCAAGCATGTGGACATGTTTTTCGATTTCGGTTTTCGCTTGAGGACAAGCGAGGTCTAAGCTTGGGGGAATTGATACGTCCATTTTGCATCATGTTTTCCTACTATTATTTATGATGTTTTTATGCATAATAATGCTTTTTGGAGTAATTCTAATGCCTTTCCTCTCATAATATGCAAGGTTCACACAAAGAGGGAGAATTCCGGCAGCTGGAAATCTGGACCTGAAAAAGCTACGTCAGGCTACCTATTCTGCACAACTCCAAATGAGCTGAAACTTCACGAGGATTTTTTATGGAATAAATAAGAATTATTGGAGCAAATAACTACCATAGGGGGCCCACCAGGTGGGCACAACAATCTTGGGCGCGCCAGGGAGCCCAGGCGCGCCCTGGTGGGTTGTGTCCTCCTCGGCCCACCTCCGGTGCCCCTCTTCTGGTATATAAGTCATTTTGACCTAGAAAAAATAAGGAGAGGACTTTCGGGATGAAGCGCCGCCGTCTCGAGGCGGAACTTGGGCAGGAGCACTTTTGCCCTCCGGCGGAGCGATTCCGCCGGGGGAACTTCCCTCCCGGAGGGGGAAATCATCGTCATCATCATCACCAACAACTCTCCCATCTTGGGGAGGGCAATCTCCATCAACATCTTCAACATCACCATCTCCTCTCAAACCCTAGTTCATCTCTTGTGTTCAATCTTTGTACCGGAACTATAGATTGGTACTTGTGGGTGACTAGTAGTGTTGATTACATCTTGTGGTTGATTACTATATGGTTTATTTGGTGGAAGATTATATGTTCAGATCCATTATGCTATTTAATACCCCTCTGATCTTGATCACGATTATCATTAGTGAGTAGTTACTTTTGTTCTTGAGGTCACGGGAGAAATCCTGTTGCAAGTAATCATGTGAACTTGATATGTGTTCGATATTTTGATGATATGTATGTTGTGATTCCCTTAGTGGTGTCATGTGAACGTCGACTACATGACACTTCACCATATTTGGGCCTAAGGGAATGCATTGTGGAGTAGTTATTAGATGATGGGTTGCGAGAGTGACATAAGCTTAAACCCTAGTTTATGCGCTATTCCGTAAGGGACTGACTTGGATCCAAAAGTTTAATGCTATGGTTAGATTTATTCTTAATACTTTTCTCATAGTTGTGGATGCTTGCGAGGGGGTTAATCATAAGTAGGAGGTTTAATCAAGTAAGAACAACACCTAAGCACCGGTCCACCCACATATCAAATTATCAAAGTAGCAAACACAAATCAAACCAACATGATGAAAGTGACTAGATGAAATTCCCGTGTACCCTCAAGAACGCTTTGCTTATCATAAGAGACCATTTTGGCCTGTCCTTTGCCTCAAAAGGATTGGGCTACCATGCTGCACTTTTTTTACCATTACCGTTACTTGCTCGTAATAAATTATCTTGTTACCAAACTACTCGTTACTTATAATTTCAGTGCTTGCAGACATTACCTTGCTGAAAACCGCTTGTCATTTCCTTCTGCTCCTCGTTGGGTTCGACACTCTTACATATCGAAAGGACTACGATTGATCCCCTATACTTGTGGGTCATCAGTGAACCATTAACATATTGCAACACCCTACAGCGGGGATCCCTCCGTTTGCGTGACACAGAGGGCACCATGGGACAACACCAAAATAAAATATACAACTCAAACCAATCATGATCATCTATCAACCCATAGGACAAAACGGATCTACTCAAACATCATAAGATAGCCATAGATCATTGGGAAATAATATATGGAGTTGAGCACCATGTTTAAGTAGAGATTACAGCGGGGAGAAGGAGTGTTACACCACTGCATAGAGGGGGAGAAAGTTGGTGTTGACGGTAGCAAGGTTGTTGATGTAGATTGCAGTCATGATCCTTGCCCCGGCGGCACTCCGGCGCCATCGGGAGAGAGGGGGAGAGAGCCCCCCTCCTTCTTCTTCTTCTTCTTCCTTGGCCTCCCCCCTAGATGGGAGGAGAGTTCCCCCTCTGGTCCATGGCCTCCATGGCGGCAGAGGGGCGGGAGCCCCTCCGAGATTGGATCTCCCTCTCTGTTCTCTTCTGTTTCGCATTCCTATTTTTTGGCCCTTCACCGTTTCTTAAATTCCCGGAGATCCATAACTCCGATTGCGCTGAAATTTTTACACAATTTTTTTCCATAAATTATCTTTGTTGCGCCTGAAGAAGGGCCCCAACCGACTTATGGGGAGGGCATAAGACACCTGGGCCTTAGGGGGTGCCTGGCGCGCCCTGGTGGGTTGTGGAGGCCGTGGGCCTCCATTAGCGTTGATTCCACCTTCCAAAAATCACATATATTCCAGAATAATTCTCCGTAAATTTTTATCGTGTTTGGACTTTGTTTGATATGGATATTCTGCGAAATAAAAAACATGCAACAAACAGGAACTGGCACTGGGCACTCGATCAATAGGTTAGTCCAGTAAATCATACAAAATGTTGCCAAAAGTATGTGAAAGTTGTATAATATTGGCATGAAACAATAAAAAATTATAGATACGACGGAGACGTATCAACATCTCCAAGCTTAATTCCTGCTCGTCCTCGAGTAGGTAAATGATAAAAAAAGATACTTTTTGATGTGGAATGCTACCTAGCATAATCTTGATCATATATCTAATCATGGCATAATTTTGATCTAAATTTTTTACATAGTATTGATATACAAATTGCCTATGTTGTCCTAATTTTTTTCAGAATTTTTAGAGTTGCATAAGTATGGTTTTGTTCAGATCATTACAGACTATTCTCTTTATAGATTCTGTTTCCAATGCATAGTTTGCTTGTTTTATAATTTCTATGGCTTATATTGGCCAATATAAATTGTGAAAATGATAGAGTACATTAGTCATTATGTGAAAACAATTATGAATCTTGTCTTGACAGTACCCAAGTGAATGATTTGTTTTACTATACTAACGCATCTCACGAAGTTCCGTTAGTTTTCTGTGATTGAACTTTTTCAAGTTTTGTGTAAGATATCGATATGAGGAGAATAAGTGTTGGGGAACATTGCATGGAAAACAAAAAAAATTCTATGCACACACAAGATCTATCCATGGAGATGTATAGCTATGAGGGGGGAGAGCATCTACATACCCTTGTAGATCGTTAAGCGGAAGCGTTTATCAACGCAGTTGATGTAGTCATACACCTTCACGATCCGTCCCAATCAAGTACCGAATGTATGGCACCTCCGCGTTCAGCACACGTTCAGCTCGATGACGTCCTCGCCTTCTCGATCCAGCAAGAGAGGCGAAGTAGTAGATGAGTTCCGGCAGCACGACGGCGTGGTGACGGTGGTGGTGAAACTATTTCCGCAGGGCTTCGCCAAGCACAACGGATTTAGGACGGATGACGAACTAGAGGAAGAGGGGGCACTGGCACACGGCTTGGTGAATCATGGTGTCTCCTAGGGGCTAGCCCTGCTCCTCTATTTATATGTTGAGCCCTGGGGTCGTTTCTTGGAGAAAGAGCCTCCTCAAAGTCGGTTTGGAACGCAAGGAAGAGTCCTTCTCGGTTTCCAGTACCAGACGCGATGGTCCTCGGTGTCTGGCCCAGACGCCACGGTCCTCGGTGTCTGGCCCAGACGCCACGGTCCTCGGCGTCTGGCCCAGACGCCATGGGCCTCGGCGTCTGGTCCCTGACCTCCGCAAAACTTCCTTTTGCACCGACCTAAAACCCCGTGGGCCTTACCCCTTGGCCCAACCATATCATCCTATATATCAATCTTTACCTCCGGAGCTCCTCGTAATGTCCGTGATCTCATCCGAGACTCTGAACAACATTCGGTCACCAACATACATAACTCATATAATACTATATCGTCAACGAACATTAAGCGTGCGGACCCTACGGGTTCGAGAATGATGTAGACATGACCGAGACGCTTCTCCGGTCAATAACCAATAGCGGGACCTGGATGCCCATATTGGTTCCTACATATTCTACGAAGATCTTTATCAGTCGAACCTTTATGACAACATACGTAGTTCCCTTTGTATGTCGGTATGTTACTTGCCCAAGATTCGATCGTTGGTATCTCCATACCTAGTTCAATCTCGTTACCAGCAAGTCTCTTTACTCGTTTCGTAATACATCATCTTGTAACTAACTCCGTAGTCACTTTGCTTGCAAGCTTCTTGTGATGCTGTATTACCGAGAGGGCCCAGAGATACCTCTCCGTCATACGGAGTGACAAATCCCAATCTCGATTCACGCCAACTCAACAAACACCTTTGGATATACCTGTAGAGCACCTTTTGAAGGAAATATGCCCTAGAGACAATAATAAAGTTGTTATTTTATATTTCCTTATTCATGATAAAGGTTTATTATTCATGCTAGAATTGTATTGATCGGAAACTTAAATACATGTGTGAATACATAAATAAATACCGTGTCCCTAGTAAGCCTCTACTAGACTAGCTCGTTGATCAAAGATGGTTAAGGTTTCCTAACCATTGATATGTCTCCAACGTATCTATAATTTATGAAGTATTCATGCCATGTTTACAACAATTTTATATGGTTTTGGTATGATTTGCATGGAACTAACCCGGACTGACGCTGTTTTCAGCAGAACTACCGTGGTGTTGTTTTTTGTGCAGAAATGAAAGTTCTCCAAATGAGATGAAACTTTTTGATGATTTTTTTGAAACAAAAGAGACCCCCGAAGCTTCGTGGAAGGACCAGAAGGTGAAGGAGTAGGGCACAAGACACCGGGGCGCGCCAGGGGGCCCAGGCACGCCCTGGTGGGTTGTGCTCACCTCGAGGCCCATCTTCGCGTGAAACCGACGCCAAAAAATCCTATAAATAGAGAAACCATCAGGGGTAACCCTAGATCAGAAGTTCCGCCGCCGCAAGCCTCTGTAGACACGAAAAACCAATCTAGACCCCGTTCCAGCACCTTGCCGGAGGGGGAAATCATCACCGGTGGCCATCTTCATCATCCCGGCGGCCACCATGATGAGGAGGGAGTAGTCCACCCTCGGGGCTGAGGGTTTGTACCAGTAGCTATGTGTTTAATCTCTCTCTCTCTCGTGTTCTTGAGATGTCACGATCTTGATGTATCGCGGGCTTTGTTAATATAGCTGGATCATATGGTGTTTTCCCCTCTCTATCTTGTTGTGATGAATTGAGTTTTCCCTTTGAGATTTCGTTTTTTATCGGATTGAATACTTTTATGGATTTGAGAGCACTTGATATATGTCTTGCATATGAATACCCGTGGTGACAATGGGGTATTATATTGATTCACTTGATATGTGTTTTGGCACTCAACTCGCGGATTCCCGAGGTGACATTGGGGTAATCTATGCATAGGGGTTGATGCACGTTCTTGTCTTTGTTTCTCCGGTAGAAATCTTGGGGCACTCTTTGAGGTTCTTTGTGTTGGATTGAGTATTATGAATCTGAATTTGCTTTGGTGTTATTTTAGTACAAACTCTTGATAGATCGATCGGAAAGAATAACTTGGTGTTATTTTAGTACGAACTCTTGATAGATCGATTGGAAAGAATAACTTGGTGTTATTTTAGTATGAACTCTTGGATAGATCTATCGGAAAGAATACTACAAACAATTTCTTCTTATGTTCTCCGCTAGATAAGAACTTTGGAGTGATTCTTCATCGCACGTTGAGGGATGGTTATATGATCCATTTAGATTAGCATTGTTGAGAGATTGCACTAGCAAAAGTACGGACCCTAGGCCTCATTTTCAAGCATTGCAATACCGTTTGTGCTCCGTTTTATCACTTGCTACCTTGTTGTTTTTATTTATTCAGATTATAAAAATATATTTCTACCATCCATATTACACTTTTATCACCATCTCTTCACCGAACTAGTGCACCTATACAAATTACCATTGTATTTGGTGTGTTGGGGACACAAGAGACTTTTTATTATTTGGTTGCAGGGTTGTTTGAGAGAGACCATCTTCATCCTACGCCTCCCACGAATTGATAAACCTTAGGTCATCCACTTGAGGGAAATTTGCTACTGTCCTACAAAACTCTGCGCTTGGAGGCCCAACACGAGTCTACAAGAACAAGTTGTGTATTAGACATCAATCATTGACATGTGTTGTCATTTGATAATGGGATCACATCATTAGGAGAATGATGTGATGGACAAGACCCATCCGTTAGCTTAGCATAATGATTGTTCAGTTTATTGCTATTGCTTTCTTCATGTCAAATACATATTCCTTCGACTATGAGATTATGCAACTCCCGGATACCGGAGGAATACCTTGTGTGCTATAAAACGCCACAATGTAACTGGGTGATCATAAAGATGCTCTACAGGTATCTCCGAAGGTGTTTGTTGAGTTGGCATAGATCGAGATTAGGATTTGTCACTCCGAGTATCAGAGAGGTATCTCTGGGCCCTCTCGGTAATACACATCATAAGAAGCCTTGCAAGCAAAGTGACTAATGAGTTAGTTACAGGATGATGTATTATGGAACGACTAAAGAGACTTGCCGGTAACGAGATTGAACTAGGTATGAAGATACCGACGATCGAATCTCGGGCAAGTAACATACCGATGGACAAAGGGAATTACGTATGTTGTCATAACGGTTCGACCGATAAAGATATCCGTAGAATATGTAGGAGCCAATATGGGCGTCCAGGTTCCGCTATTGGTTATTGACCGGAGAGATGTCTCGGTCATGTCTACATAGTTCTCGAACCCGTAGGGTCCGCACGCTTAACGTTCGTTGACGATATAGTGTTTTATGAGTTATATGATTTGGTGACCGAATGTTGTTCGGAGTCCCAGATGAGATCACGGACATGACGAGGAGTCTCAAAATGGCTGAGAGGTAAAGATTGATATATAGGACGATGCTATTCGGACACCGGAAGTGTTTCGGAGAAAACAGGATAGTCATTGGAGTACCGGAGGGGTACCGGTCACCCTGAGAGGGTATTGGGCCTATTGGGCTATAAGAGGGGAGCACACTAGCCCACAAGGGGCTGGCACGCCCCCCATGGCAGCCGCCCAAGTGGGGTAAGGAAAAGGGGGAGGATTCGGCCTCCCCTTCCTTCTCTCTTCCCCCATTTCTTTCTTCTCCGGCAAATAAGGAAAGGGAGGGCGCCACTTGGGGAGGACCCCAAGTAGGATTCGGCCTACTTGGGGCGCCCTCCTGGCTGCTCCCTTCTTCCCCCACCTATATATATGTGGGAGGGGGCGCCTAGCACAAGCACAACAATCCCTTAGCCGTGTGCGGCGCCCCCCTCAACCGTTTACACTCCGGTCATTTTTTCGTAGTGCTTAGGCGAAGCCCTGCGGAGATAGATTCAACATCACCGTCACCATGCCGTCGTGCTGCCGGAACTCATCCACTACCTCGCCGTCTTGCTGGATCAAGAAGGCGGAGGATGTCATCGAGCTGAACGTGTGCTGAACGCGGATGTGCCGTACGTTCGGTGCTCGATTGGTTGGAACGTGAAGAAGTTCGACTACATCAACCGCGTTGTCAAACGCTTCCGCTTACGGTCTACGAGGGTACGTAGACACACTCTCCCTCTCGTTGCTATGCATCTCCTTGATAGATCTTGCGTGTGCGTAGAATTTTTTTTGTTTTCCATGCAAAGTTTCCCAACACCTTTATGATCACCCAGTTACGTTGTAACGTTTGATAGCACACAAGGTATTCCTCCGGTATCCGGGAGTTGCATGATCTCATGGTCGAAGGAATATGTATTAGACATTAAGAAAGCAGTAGCAATAAACTAAACGATCATATGCTAAGCTAACGGATGGGTCATGTCCATCACATCATTCTCCTAATGATGTGATCCCGTTATCAAGTGACAACACATGTCTATGGTTAGGAAACCTTAACCATCTTTTGATCAACGAGTTAGTCTAGTAGATGCTCACTAGGGACACAGTATTTGTTTATGTATCCATACATGTATTTAAGTTTCCGGTCAATACAATTCTAGTATGAATAATAAACCTTTATCATGATTAAGGAAATATAATAATAACCACTTTATTATTGCCTCTAGGGCATATTTCCAACAATAAGAGGCGGCAAGACCCTAAGCTTGGGGATGTCTAAGGCACTCCAAGGTAATATTTAAGGAAGACTCAAGCGTCTAAACTTGAGGATGCCCCGGATGACATCCCTTCTTTCGTCTTCAATATGATCGGTAACCTCATTTCGAACTATATTTTTATTCATCACATGATGTGTGTTTTGCTTGACGCGTCTTTTCGTTTTGTTTCATGTTTGAATAAAATACTTGGTTCTGAAATCTTGAATTGGAGAGAGTTCTCACATAGCTACTTAATTGTTTGACTACTCATTGATCTTCACTTATATCTTTTGAAGTATTTTGTCATTTACTCTCGTCCTTCACTTATATCCTAAGAGTAAATTGTTGAATGAATTGAATATCATAAATCTGAAATTGTATATGCTTCATATCCTTCTCTCATGGGGAGTAATGACTTGACATATAAGAAGTATAAATGGTAAAATTTATTGAAAGTTAGCAAACACAACATTGGTCACTTGAACAATTCATGAAAGAATATTGAAAAAAGAGATATTTCACATATAAATATACTATCTTGGACATCTTCTATAATTGTGAGCCCCCATTAATTATTTTCAAGATCGATCAAGTAGTTGATGTTGGACAAGAAAGACAACGTAATGGGTTATGTTTGTTTATATTCACATAAAAGTTATATTGTCATGGATCCTCTAACATGCATTTCATTAACTAGCGTTGGATGCGCTCTTACATGGGCCTGCCCATCTAGGATGCAACGGGAGAGATCTTTTCCTGGTTTGGGAAGCTTCCAGAAACTTCCCAGCCAGGTTTTCTTTCTTTTTTGATTTTGGTTTTTTCCTGGACCGGTCTTGTTTGTTTTTTCTTTTCTATTTTTTGTTTATACTGTATTCTTTCCCTTTTTCTTTTTTTCCTTTTCTATTTTATTTTTCAAAATGCATGATTTTTTTTCAAATTCAATCAACACTTTTCAAAATGGATGAACTTTTTTTCCAATTCATGATTTTTTTTTCACAATTGATAAAGTTTTTTTTTTGCAAAATCGATGGACTATTTTAAAATTGATAATCTTTTTTCAAAATTTGTGAGCTTTTTTAAAAATAGATTAACTATTTTTAAAATTTGTGTGTTTTTTCAAAATCAATGATTTTTTTTAAATTCGTGTACTTTTGTAAAAATCAATAAATGTTTTTGAAAATTGATGATTTTTTTTCAAAATGTTGAACTTTTTTAAGAGTAGATGAACTCTTTTCAAATTCTTGATTTGTTTTTCAAATTTTTGTACCTTTTCAGAGTTGATGAACTGTTTGGTTTTTGTTTTTTCGGGCGAGCGAGCGTGCTCATGGGCCGGCCCATGCCAGCGACGGTGCCAGCGCCAGCTCATTTTTTTTTTGCTTAAAATGTGCCAATTAGGAGCTCTCCCTTACGAAAAAAGGAGCTCTCCCTTACGACTGGGCACACAAAGGGTAACCATTTTGTTAGCTGATCCAATGAGTCATGTTCGGGAGCAACTAATGGAGGAGCACTCGTTCGGAAAGCTCCCAAGGGTCACGCCGAGAGCGCGTCACTCGTGTCGCGTTCTGGGCGCTCCCTTTGAAAAAAAAAATCTGTACGCTTTTTCGGCATTAAGATGACTTTTCCCTGTTTTTTGGCTTTTCGGTCCCCTCCCCCCTCCCCCGATTTTTTCTAGGATTTGGAACAAAAAAAATGAATTCTTTTGGTGCAAAAAACATGTTTTTTTTCTGCCAGAGGCACGGATTTGCTTCTCGTGGAGGCATGGATTTGCTACCGGCGAGAGGCACGGTCGGAAAAGGGAAAACCGCGTCTTTTTCCTTCCACGAGAATCACAAATTTGCTTCTTGTGGAGACACAGATTTGCTTCCTCGAGAGGCACGATCGTGCCTCTCGGAAAAGAGAGAAAACATGTTTTTTCCTTACGCGAGAGGCACGGTCGTGCCTCTCAAAAAGGAAAAAAACATGTTTTCTTTTTTTTCTTCCGGGGAGGCACGGATTTGCTTCTCATGGAGGCACGATTTTTCTTGCGCGAGAGGCATGGTCGTGCCTCGCAAAAAAAAATTGTTTTTTTGTCTTCTTCCATGAGAGGCACGGATTTGCTTGTCGTGGAGGCACGGATTTGCTTCCACGAGAGGCATGGTCGTGCTTCTCGGAAAGGAAAAAAAGTGCTTCTGATTTGGTTTTTTCATGATTTTTTGTTGTTGAAAACTATCAACATGGAATCTAGTTTTGAAAATCTCGACGCGAGAAATCCAACAATAAAAACGGTTCGAAATTTGGACGCACGATTTAAGAGATAAAATGTTTTGAATAAATGAATGTATGAAAAAATTGAAAACTTTCAGGTTTCGACAAATAGCACACATGCAGTGTCACACTTGTCGTAATTTGGGATGATGGAAGTGACCTTTGCAAAAGTGCTCTTTCGGTCAGGTTCGCCACACAACTCGCATTTGTTCGGTGCAACCGGACAGCCCACAAAGAGGCCTAAGCCCAAGGAGAAGGCGAAGCCCAGAAAGCATATTTCCCGCGTTAACGTAAGGCAATCCCCGATTCTAAAAAAAAAACGTAAGGCGATCCCCTTCCTCCGCCGCGACTCGAACAGAACGGATTGTTCCACTACTGTGGTTTCTCCCAGTTCTAAAAAAAAAAAAAAAAAAACTGTGGTTTCTCCCATCCAATCGATACATGAGGAATTCGCCATAGTGATAGCCATATCGTGACCACGGCCTGATCACTCCCACGGCAAACGGCGTTT
This sequence comes from Thinopyrum elongatum, assembly GCA_011799875.1. Taxonomy (NCBI): domain Eukaryota; kingdom Viridiplantae; phylum Streptophyta; class Magnoliopsida; order Poales; family Poaceae; genus Thinopyrum; species Thinopyrum elongatum. Next base: position 618,446,161 of record CM022298.1, on the reverse strand, counting down.
CCCGCACACGGTCGGAGGATGGTAACTGAGAACGCGCACAAGCGTGGTCACTGCAGCCGTGCCCGTGCTACGAGAATCCAAGAAGGCCGCTTCTCTACAGAGTACACACACAGTACACCGGGCGCTGCTCCGTCGACCAGCAGCTCAGGCGCTGAACCACCACACCACGCACCGTTTCACGGTCGATCTAACCACCGTGCTTCTGACGAAATGTTCCAACAGCCCCAGCACGTCGATCGATCGCCGATCGGCCGGTCAGTCAGTCAGATAAACATGCATGGACAACGTCCGCTTGACCCAGATCTACAACTACAACTGCGCCTATGATTACGGAGCAGACGCCGACCGAACACCAATGATGCGACGTCGACTGAAACTATCGACAACGCACATGCAGAGGGCGCGAGAGTATCCACAGTAATTAAATTACGGTCGACGGCGACCTTACCTCCTCCCTATCGCCTACACGTCAACCAACCTACATCGTATTCCCTTCGGCGGCGTAGCGTACGTGCTGCCGCATCGTATTCCCTTGGGCTGTCCCCTGAGCAAACCACGTAGTACTACATCGTATCCTCTCGGGTCGTTATCTCCGGGCTCGACATTGTTTACAACCAGCTGCCTCCTTCCTACCACACCGTGAACGATGCCATCGGAAGAAGAAAAATATCATACGCATGCCAGTGGCCGTGTGGCTTAGACGACGGGCCACAGTTCACAGACCACCGATCACTGTGCGTTTGCGGCGCCTGATTTTCACCGTCACACCCTCGATCCACCGGTTTAAATTTCAAAACTTACGCTGTTCCGCTCCACTGGCAGACAATCACAGCGCTCGGTGCCTGCCGCTGCCAAAGTTACAGCGCCCAGACGGAGAGAGCGACAGAGGCGCACGGGCCACGTACGGCGTCGTCTTCCCTTCCCCACCCCTCGTGGGGCTGCGCGCCGTCGCTGGCAGGCGGGGCCCGGTCCCCGGCGTCCGGCGTGGCGCAGCTGCGTCGCCTCGCCTCGTGCTCCGCGCCTCGGATGCCTTCCCTCTCTCTCCCGCGGGCCCGCACGTGCGCGCGGCGGCCACGTTACGCGGGTTGCTGATGCTGGGCCTGGACGACGTGGTGGGTGCGCCGCTCGCTTGGATCTGGAGGGTGACTGGACTGGGTGGACGGACCCGACGACATGGAGGCTGTTCCGTTGCTGCCCTCCGTTTTGGAGCTACGTGGAGCGGCGAGTCGGATCACGGCGATCTGATCATGATGCGTTCGGCTTCATAGATGCTAATCCTATAGGACATTTGGTGTGGGACGCCTTTTGATGGTGTCTTAGCTGAGACAATAACGCTCGTGTTTTTTTTAATATTTTTTTATTCAAAACAATATTGTTGAGTATATATTTGTGTTGCATGTATTCTGTATTGTGGCTCACCTTCTAGTTGTGTATAGTTGAGGTTGAGCCCTACCCTATACTTGTATATACGTGCACGAGCACCCATCAATACAACGATTATTGTATTGGCAAATCATCTCTCTACATGGTATCATCTTAAAGGTCCTGACCTAGGGCCAGCCGCCACGCCTCCTCGCGCGCGCCGCCGCCGCCGCTCCCTACCGCCGCCGCCGCGTCCTCCTCTGACGCCGCCGCCGCCCCGTGTCGCCGCGCCGCTTCCGCTTCAACCCGCCGCGCGCCTTCTGCTGCGCCGCTGTCGCCCCGTCGCGCCGCCACCTTTCCCCGTCGCCGCCGCCGCGCCTCCTCGCGCGCGCCGCCGCCGCCGCCACTCCCCACCGCCGCCGCACCCCGCCGCCTCCGCGTCCTCCTCTGACTCCGCCGCCGCCCCGTGCCGCCGCGCCGCTTCCGCTCCAACCCGCCGTGCTGACTGCTGCCGCCGCTGCGCGCCTCCTGCCGAGCTGCCGCCTCGTGGCGCCGCCACTCTTCCCCGCCGCCGCTGCCGCCTTCCCTGCCGCAGCCGCCGCATGTCGTAGCCGCCGCAACCTCCTGCCGCCGCTGCCTTCCTCCCTCTACAAAAAAAACCCTAGCCGCCTTCCATGGATTCTCCCTTTGCCGGCCCCGAGCCCTTCGCCGCCGGCACCACCCGCGGTGGCTCCACTCCACCGGTCGCGCCGACCCAGCCGCGTCCTCCCGCACCCGCCGGATATTACCCGTTGCCGCCACCCGCGCCCCCGCACCTTCCCAGCAGCAGCCGCAAGGAAGAGGGGGCCGACGCAACCGGCGTAGCGGCGGTGGCCGCCGCCTGCAGCAGCAGCCGGCCCAGGGCGCCGGGGGGGCGCCGTGCTACCAGCAGCCCCCTCCGTCGTGGGCAGCCGGGCAGAACCCGTGGACGGGCGCCGTGCATGCCTATCACATTCCCGTCTCGCGGGCTCTCCCCGCAGGCCACCAGGCGTTCATCGGCGTGCCTTACCAGCCGACTGGCGCCGGCTACGGCGCCCCCCTGCGCCTCCGCCCCTCGGTAGTTATGGCCCGCCCGCCCCGGCGCCACCCTACGGGGGCCACCTGCCGTCGCCGGTACCTGCGCCATGGGACCCCGTCCTCCCAGCCGCCCTGTACTCCGCGCCGTCGCTGAGTAGCTCTGGCGGTGGAGGCGACTGGTACATGGACTCATGTGCTACTGCGCACATGACAGCTCATCCCGATAACCTAACCTCCTCCACTCCCGTTCGCACACCCACTCGTATCACTGTTGGCAACGTTTCCTCCTTACCTATTACTCATATCAGTAGCACTAGTTTTCCCTCCACTTCCACACCCATCACTATGTCTAATGTTCTTGTTTCACCTGAATTAGTCACGAACCTAGTTTTCGTTCGTCGTCCTACTCGTGAGAACCCACTTACTGTTGAATTTGACGGTGTTGGTTTTTCTGTGAAAGACGCCCGTACCCGGATGGTCCTTCACCCATGTGACAGTCCCGATGCGCTCTACCCCGTGCACGCCGGCGCCTCCACCTCCACACCCGTCGCCCTTGCCGCCGGCGTCGACCTTTGGCATGCTCGCTTGGGCCACCCCAACCCTACCGTTTTACGTCAAATTCTTAGGAGTTTTTCTTTCTCATGTAATAAGCTCGACGAGCATTCTTGTGAGGCTTGTCGCTTAGGCAAGCACGTTCGTCTTTCCTTTAGTGCGTCTACAACTGTTTCTACTTTTCCGTTTCAATTACTTCATAGTGATGTTTGGACGTCTCCCGTTGCAAGCAACACGGGCTACCTATACTATTTGGTGATCTTAAATGATTATTCTCATTATGTGTGGACTTTTCCTCTTCGTCGCAAATCCGATGCCTTAGCCACACTCACGTCCTTTTACTCCTATGTCACCACACAGTTCGGTCGCCCCATTCTTGCACTCCAAACTGACAACGATAAAGAGTTTGATAACGTTGCTCTTCGCAACCTTCTCGCCTCTCACGGCACCATCTTCCGTTTAACTTATCCATACACCTCACAGCAGAACGGCCGTGCCGAGCGCATTCTCCGCACTCTTAATGACTGCGTCCGCACGTTACTCTTTCACTCTAACGTGCCCGCCCAGTTTTGGCCGAATGCTCTTGCCACTGCTACCCTTCTCATCAACATCCGTCTGTGTCGTCCTCGTTGGAACTACGCTCTTCACCACCTTCTCTTCGGTGCACCGCCGTCCTATGACGGTCTTCGCATCTCCGGTGTCTTTGCTATCCTAACACCGCATCCACTGCTCCACACAAACTCGCACCACGATCACTCCCATGCATCTTTCTTGGCTATCCCTGTAACACCAAAGGTTACCGGTGCTATGATCCTGTCACTCACCATGTGTACACCTCGAGGCACGTGTATTTTGTCGAGACGGTGTTTCCTTTTTTTCAGGTATCTCCGGCTGCGGCTCCCTCGGCGCCGATCCCCGAGCCCCCTGCTTGGCGTGACGCACGGCCGCGACCCCCGGCCGTCCCACCGGCTCGGCGCCTTCTGCCGCCGCCCGGGTTCCCGACTCCCTCCCCCGAGGTCGAGTCGAACCGGGCCCCTGGATCCCCGACTCCCTCTTACGAGGTTGAGTCGGACCGGGCCCCCACTCCGGCGCCACCCCGGTCGGCGCCGCCTCTCTGGCGACGGGCTCGGCATCCTCCTCGCCTGTCGCCGCACCCGCCCCACCGGCTGATGTTGGTCCGGCCGCCGCTGCCACCCCCGCTGCTGGCTCGGCCGCCGCCGCCGGCTCGCTCGCCGCTCCCGGCTCGGCCGCTGGCCCGCCTGCCATCTCTGGCCCGGCCGCCGCCGCGGGCCCTACTGCCGCCGCAGCCCCGCCTCTCGGCGTGACAACCCGCGCTCGGACCGGTGTGCTCCGGCCGAGCACGCGCTACTCTTCCGACGAGTATGTGTGCGCCACCTGGACTTCGACGCCGTCACCCATCCCCACCTCCGCTCGCGCTGCCCTTCGGGATCCCCACTGGCTCGCAGCGATGCAGGAGGAGTTCGACGCCCTGCAGCGCAACCGCACGTGGCTTCTTGTTCCGCGACCCCCTCGTGCCAACGTCATCACTGGCAAGTGGGTGTTCCACCACAAGACCCGCCCGGACGGTTCTCTCGAGCGCTACAAGGCTCGGTGGGTGGTTCGTGGATTTCGGCAGCGCGCGGGCGTGGACTTCACCGACACCTTCACTCCGGTTGTGAAACCGGGCACGATCCGCACCGTGCTTCAGCTGGCGGTCTCGCGAGCCTGGCATGTGCATCAGTTGGATGTCTCCAACGCCTTCTTGCATGGTCATCTTGCCGAGCAGGTGTTCTGTGAGCAGCCCACTGGTTTCATCGACGCCGCGCATCCGGACTTCGTGTGCTTGCTCTCCTGTTCTCTTTACGGGCTGAAGCAGGCGCCACGGGCTTGGTACCAGCGTATCGCAGCCTTCCTGCAGTCTCTGGGCTTTCGGTCCACTCGCTCAGATGCCTCACTCTTTGTGTATCATCAGGGAGCTGACACTGCATATCTGCTGCTCTATGTCGACGACATCATCCTCATGGCGTCCGCCCCCGAGCTCATTCAGCGGTTGACGGCTCGTCTTCGTGATGAGTTCCCCCTCAAGGACTTGGAGCCTCTGCACTACTTCCTCGGCATCGAGGTGGTCCGTCGGGCTGACGGCTTCTTTCTGCATCAGCAGAAGTACGCCCACGAGCTTCTGGAGCGTGCCGGTATGCTTAACTGCAAGCTGGCGCCCACCCCCGTCGACACGAAGGCGAAGGTCTCTACTCTGGAGGGGTCTCTCGCGTCCGATGCAGCGTTCTATCGCTCCATTGTTGGTGCTTTACAGTACCTGACGCTAACCCGACCGGACCTGCAGTACATTGTTCAGCAGGTGTGCCTCCACATGCACGCCCCGCGTGACTCTCATTGGACCTTGGTGAAGCGTATTCTCCGCTACATACATGGCACCATGTCCTTGGGACTCACCCTGACGGCCTCCGCCTCCATCGACCTCGTCGCCTATTCGGACGCCGACTGGGCAGGCTGCCCCGACACCCGGCGCTCTACGTCCGGCTATTGCGTCTACCTTGGGCCCTCATTGATCTCTTGGTCATCGAAGCGGCAGCCCACGGTCTCCCGCTCCAGCGCCGAGGCAGAGTATCGGGCCGTGGCTAACGCCGTGGCCGAATGCTCTTGGATCCGTCAGCTACTTCAGGAGTTGCTTTGTGACGTTCATAAAGCCACTCTTGTCTACTGTGATAACGTCAGCGCGGTCTACCTCTCCGCCAACCCGGTGCACCATCGACGTACGAAGCATATTGAGCTCGATATTCACTTCGTGCGAGAGCAGGTTGCCCTTGGGCGTGTTCGAGTTCTCCATGTTCCGACACGCAACAGTTTGCTGATGTGATGACTAAGGGATTGCCTACTCCCGTCTTCGAGGAGTTTCGGTCCAGTCTCTGCGTCTCCGGCGACGCTTCGACGCTTCGACTGCGGGGGGGTGTTGAGTATATATTTGTGTTGCATGCATTCTGTATTGTGGCCCACCTCCTAGTTGTGTATAGTTGAGGTTGAGGCCTACCCTGCACTTATATATACGTGCACCAGCACCCCATCAATACAACGATTATTGTATTGGCAAATCATCTCTCTACAAATACAAAGAACACTATAATTAAATTTACATCCAAGTCTGTAGACCGCCTAGCGACGACTACAAGCACTAGAGCGAGCCGAAGGCGCGCCGTCGTCGTCGCTCCCCTCTCGTCGGAGTCGGACAATCATTATGTAGTAGACAGTTGAGAAGTCGTCGTGCTAAGTCTCCATAGGACCAGCTCATCAGAACAGTAATCACCGCCGATGAAAAGACGCGTAGATCGGGAAGGATCCAACCCGCAGACACACAGACGTAGACGAACGAAGACCGGATCCACCGAAGACAAACGCTGACCGGATCCCACGAGACAAACCTCCACACACCTTTCGACGACGCTTGAAACATCACCGGGACTAGGCTAGACGGGGAGGACCTTACTCCAAATTTAATAAGACGTCGCCGCTCCGTCTTCTCAAGCATGACACAAACCCTAACAAAATTCAGAAAAAGCACATAAAAACGGAGCCCTTCCGCCGGCAAGGACCGGAATCCACCGTGCCTCCGAGGTCCAAGAACCGTAGGAGACGAGGTGGACCAGTGACGGAGCCGGTGAGAGGCAGGAAATCCTAGACGAGTTCGCAGGAGGGCATGAGGACCAGTGCACCAGTGGACCTGATGATGATGTTTTGTAAAATAATGACGTTCGTGTTCATGTACGAAATAAATGACGCCTGTAGCTTGTTACTGCTCGCACTATTTTCGTCGTACAAGCATTTACATGCACATAAACGGGCAATGTACCATGTACGAACTGGATCAGATCATCGGATCAGTGGTGCTTCACACATCCCCACGGCACGACGGGCCCCTTCAGATGATATGCCTATCTCGGCGATCTTCGTGCAGCCGTGCAGTGCCCGTAGCCCTGCCCCTGCGGCACACGCACAAGTCACGGCTCACGAGCTGAGGCATCGTCAAAAGAGTCGAAAACGCCCACAACAAGCCAACAAAACCCGGCCCGCGCAGGCAGACGAGCCGAGGAATCCATCAACCCCCTCCCTTCCCAGCGGAGCTCCCACCCCGCGCGGCGGCCAGGCCCAGATCCGTCCTTCCACCCCACCCCACCCCACCCCACGGAGCCACGCTCCCCCAGACCCAAACACCACGCCATTGCCGAATCCTGCCTAGTTTACTCCCCCCCACATCCCTTTTCCCAACGCCTCCTCCCCACTCCCAGACCCAACTTGTCACCCCAACCCAGCCCAACGTCTCTCTCACCTGACCCACGCACGCCGCCGCGCTTCCATCTCGCTCGCTCTCTCTCTCACCCTCCGATGTCGCGGGAGCTCCGCGCGCCAAGCCCTCCCCGCAGATGAGCTCCAGGAACCGCTCCGCCGCGGCCCCTGCTGCACCGACGGCGCCGTCGCTCCGGACGCCGCGGCGCCAGCGCCGGCGCCCGCTCAGGGCCCCGGGGTCGGGCGGCGGGCGGCGGAGCGGGCCCGCCACGCCGCTGCTCAGGTGGGACGCGGGGGTCGCCAATGGGGCGCCCGACAAGCGCGGGGAGAAGGCGGCGGCGGGGGCCGGCCCTGGACCCGGCCCGCGGGAGAAGGCGCGGGATGTGTCGGTGAGGCGGCTCGCGGCCGGGGTGTGGCGGCTGCGGCCCCCGGAGGCGGTCGTCGGCGGCCACGGCGGCGGCGGCGGCGGCGAGGGCAGGGTTCACGTGGGGCTCGAGGTGCGCGCGCGCGCGGCTGGTTTTTCGTTTTCGTTTTCGTTTCGTTTCCTGCTAGTAGGTGGTGGTGATGTGCTCATTCATTGGAGGCTCGTGCTTCCTGTGATTTGTCGAGCTGCTTTGCTTGCTCACCATCTGTTTCCCGCACTACTTTATTAGCTAACTGCTGCGTGTTTAGTGAATCTGCCTTAGTCAAATCAAGCTAAAAAGGCCTGCGTCGTTTCTTAGATTTTGTTCTGATTTGATGTGTTTTAGCGTAAACCGAGCGAAACCAGACATAAAACTTTGGCCAGTCACACGTCTGCCCAATGTCTGCTAGTAAATCTCGTAGATAGTTGGTCATTGGTAGCTCTAGGCTAGAGATCTCTTGCAAACAGTTTGGGCATTCTCTCAGTGATTTATCCACTCAACTGCGTACATTTTTGTTCCTCTATATTTAGCTGCTCATTTTGGGCATTTTCTGGGTGATTTCTCCACTGAACTACGTAGTACATTTTTGTTCCTCTATTTTTAGCTGCATATTTTATCCTGACTAGTCAAATCTATGAATCCATTTCCCATATCTTACTGATGTAGTATCGGCCGCAGCACTGCTACCCGTTGTAGCGTCGACGCATTTAGTGGCCGTCTTAACGCAGGATGCGTCGGGCTGAAGCACACCTCCATTTAATGGAGGCAGCCGTGCTGTGCAGCCACGGGAAGGAGATGGCCGTGATCGCTGTCCCATAAATTTACTCATCCAAAAGGCACTTGCATTTTTTCTGCGCTCGGATCTCGTCATGTGATCCCGAATTGGGGCCCAGGCATACATAGGATCCTTCCCATGCCCGTGCCGCCACAAATGCATTGTCCGTATGTCTTTGCCACTTTGCCGGTGAAGCTCCATTTATTTCCCTTTCGCGGAATGGTTTGTGGGAAGAGCACGGATTGGAGTTTGGATCTTGCAGATAGGTTGGTGGGTGTAATTGGATAGCTGCGGTCCAAAACTTTGTTTGTTTAGGCAGTATAGGCACCCAATTAGCCAGAATGATTGGACTGAACTCGTGTGCCGTGCAGCAACAAACATGTGCATCCTAGTTTCAGCTATGTTGTCCCAATGCAAGCCAATAGGTGCCTGTCTCGTCCCATTGGAGGAGACTATTCTTGCCCCATCAGATATTTTTGATTGAATCTTAGGTTAAATGAGATAAATATTCGCGGCACTGTATATGTAGCCTGGTAGGTTGGAATTTAGATTCACTGTGCATGTTCTCATTTCATTGGGGTCTGCATCTGCATCTGCATGTGATGATAGTTTGGCCCCCTTCAGATTCTCTCTGTCTTTTGATCATGTCCCTCGAGCAGTTCACCTTTTTGGTTGTACATGGATGATGGGAGCCTTTTGTGTCCCTTTCAAATAGCCACACTGTGAGAAACAGTAACTTGAATGCATGCAGATCATCCTCGTTCTTTGGTGGATTGGGGCTTGGGGAGATTTTTCTGATTTGCTTAATCATGGAACAGGGAGTGCACATGTAGCGACAGTTTTCGTGTACAAACTGATGAATTTTCTTCTCCTGATGACTTATAATTGCTGTATTTGCTATATGACAGCATATCCCGAGGCATCTACAAGTCCAGCTTCTTAAACAAGATACATTGGGTCATCACCAGAGTCATCACCAGAATCTTAAGAATGAGATTTCAAGCCCAATTTCTGTTTTGGAGCGAAAGAGTGAAGAGCTTCACAAGGTGAGTCAGAAGTTAATTATAATCTCGACTATTTTGCATGTACTGGTATTTAAAATTATTTGTAAGATCTGATGGATTTAATTCTGCAGGTACAGTTTCATGGTTCTTCACCTATGATACCTGTTACCACTATGGAGAAAGCAACAAAATGGGAGCCTGAGAACATGAAAGGAATGGAATCACATGATGCCTATCTGATAGCCAGCCAACTAAATCTTTTGGATGAGCAGCAAGATGCATCCTATGTTGCTAACCTCCAGTTGGAACTCCGGCAAGCATGTGATCGGGTGGGTGAGCTGGAAAGCGAGCGCCGGTCAACTAAGAAGAAACTTGACCACTTGTTCAAGAAGCTTGCCGAGGAGAAAGCAGCTTGGCGCAGTAGAGAGCATGAGAAGATGCGTGCTGTTCTTGAAGATATGAAGGCAAACCTTGATCATGAGAAGAAAAACAGGAGGCGGCTGGAGCTGATTAACATGAAGCTCGTCAATGAGCTGAAGGAGACCAAGATGTCAGCAAACCAGCTGGTGCAAGAGTATGATGAGGAGAGGAAGACTCGGGAGCTCACCGAGGAGGTGTGCAACGAGCTAGCAAGGGAGGTGGAGGAAGATAAAGCCGAGATCGAGGCCTTGAAACATGACATCCAGAAGCTGCGAGAGGAGGTGGATGAGGAGCGGAAGATGCTGCAGATGGCTGAGGTGTGGCGCGAAGAACGGGTGCAGATGAAGCTTGTCGACGCAAAACTCACCTTGGATGCCAAATACACAGAACTGAGCAGACTCCAGCAGGATGTTGAGGCCTTTGTTGCTGGATGCGGTTCTGCTAGAGGAGACATCACTGTAGTGGAACAAGCGGAGAACATTATACATGCGATCAGGTCAGTCAGAGCACAGGATGTTGAATTCAGGTATGAGCCACCAGCAGAGTCAGAAGACATATTTTCGATTTTTGAAGAGCTGCGTCCAAGTGAAGAGCCTGTCATTAAGGAGATCGAGCAGTGCTACAAGAACAGCTCCACTGTATGTGAATCAGAGATCCAAGAGGCCAGCCCAATGACAGATATATTCCTGGAGAAGCCAGCCAAGGCGGCGTACTCGAATAAGAACCCTCACAATGAGAGCGAAGTTGGAGATGCCAGCAGCTGGGAGACAATAAGCCATGAAGAGATGCAGGGTTCAAGTGGTTCACCCGACGGAAGCCAGTCGTCGATCAACAAGATCTTTGACGGGAGCATCTCTTGGACGAGCAGAAACGATTTCGAGTATGGGGAGATCGAGAAGCTAAAGGATGATCTGGCCGACGCATACCTGACAACCATGACCCAGCCCAAGAAGAAAGAGTCAGCCATCTCAAAGCTCTGGAAGTCATCTCGCCCAAAGAACAGCGACGTCTCCAAGAAGGATGCCACGGAGGCACTGAACGGCAGATCATCAAACGTGCGGCTGTCGGTCGGGACCCATTCCACCATCGAGAGCGGCGTTCAGGATATCGGCCTCAGCTCGCCGAGCGTGGGGCAGTGGAGCTCGCCGGACTCGATGAACATCCAATTCAACCGGGGCTTCAGGGGCTGCATGGAGTACCCGCGGGCGTCCCAGAAGCACAGCCTGAAGGAGAAGCTCATGGAGGCGCGGATGGTGAGCCAGAAGGTGCAGCTCCGCCAAGTGCTCAAGCAGAAGATCTAGAGCCTACCCCACGAGGCGAAACGGTGCGAATCCTAGAAGAAATAATCTCACGAGTAGTTGGATGCTTCGTTTTTTCCTGTTGTTGTCTTAGTGTCACTTGTAAGTTGTAATTGATGTACTAGTAAAGAACTGAAATAGATAAATCAAGTCGGCCTTTGTGGGCCGTGCTGCTACTGTATCTTGCCGTGGCTCTGGGGATATGGCTTCCATTTTGAAAGGCTGCGGTGAGATCCGGCATGATGTAATATAGACATAAACAGGCAGCAATGTTGAGACAAAGTTCACGTCCAGGAATCGATGTTTTTATTAGGCTTTTCACTGTATCTATCTCCCTTCTCCCTATATATGCTGCTCTGACTCGGTGTTCCTGATTCGTTTCTTTTTTCAATGATTTTGGAGGTAGCACACGTTTTGGTGTGTGAAAAGACGCAAAATGCTGTTGACCAAGGAACCTGTCTTTGCCTTCGGAAAGCGTATGCGTCGTTCTCCCAAGAAGGTGCAGGCCTCGTTCATTCTGAAAGTGGCACCTCCCACATCCGACTGGTGTTACCGGTGGAGACTTGAAGTGTGGGGAGTGAAGAGCCAGGCGCGCAGATTTTGTCTGCCCTGACTATATATTCTTTCTATCAATACATCGAGACAGCACACTTTGTGTTTTCTCGAGGAAAAAAGAAACATGGAAACTATATGTAACATCCTAACTTGATGCTCGATCAACCACACCGTATATCATCAAGCACATGCCTGCTAAACTAGGGATCACTAATCAAATGGTGAAAAGGAGATTAAAACAACCCACACACAAAGTTGAAATAGACGGAAAGAGTGAACAAAGAAATGGGTCATCGACCATTCGGTGCAGTTTTAGTCCGACGTTGTCTATCTCAATGACAATTACCTGATCTAATGCCTCCAACCAAACTATAGGAGATAGAGGTGATCAAATCTTACTTTGTCCATATAAGTATACACCAATACTCATTACCTAAGTACTGTACAAAATATTCCTCTGTCAACTAAAATAAGACGTTTTGGGTCACTAATCTAAACTGTCTTATATTTATTTACAGAGGGAGTACTTACTGCCACTTACTTCCATACTGAATTAGCCTCAACATTGAGGGGCACGAACAAGTCAGACTACCCACAGTGAAAGTAACATAGGTGGTAATATCACACATCTCTAGGCAAAACAGATGATGTGGCGAGTAATTAATGAGGAAAGAGAGGCATGTGGTAACATAGCTAGTTACTGTAACATCACACATACCAAGACAAGATGAGCCTACAACCTAATAAATGAAGTGTTGCATGATACCCCACATATGTTACTCCCCACCATAGAGATAGTAACATATGCATGTTACTAGTCTAAATTACTACCCATTGTGACTAGTCTCGTGGGTCATAGAACAGGGACCAGACGACACTAACTTCCATACTGCAGGGGCCAATCTGAAGCACGTCGCCTGGGAGGTTAATACCAGACGTCTCGGGTTGAAACGCTACTTCGCTGCACTCAACATCTTCCTCGTTCATCGGGTACGCCATGACTGAAAATATCAGCTCCTCATCATCATCAACAGAAACTACATGGCGCAAGAGCCTGATCATGCCATCAGCATCAATAGGCAATCCAGTATCCCCAAAATCAAGCAACTTGATTTTCATGTCATCGTTACTGTTGTGAGAGCATCTACAGTCGGACTTTACAAATCCGGCCCCTCAAGCGCCCGCGGACGTGACCGGGCATGTCCGCTGACAGTGACCGCTCACATATCAAAATAGGCACTATGCATCCTCCGCTCTCATATTTCGTCCCCTAAATCCATACAAAGCATGTGAAGAAATCCTACGTACTACCCTAGCTAGTCTTCGTCGTCGGAAATATCCACGACGTCGGTGCCGGGCGCCGGCTGGACGGACGGGTAGGAGGGCTCCGACTCATCCTCCTCCTGCTCGACCTCATCCATGTAGGCGAGCATCTTCGCCTCCTCCGCGACCTCCATCTCCTGCCGGCGACGGCGTGTGTCCTCCGCAGCCGACTCTGACCGGAGGGAATCGATGATGGTCTGCTGCTCCGCCTGTAGATCCGCGTCGCCAGCGTCCCCCACGTCCTCCTCCTTCGGCTCATTCTCTTCAACCTCCTCCTCCTCCTCCTCCGGATCCACTGCATCCGAAGGTAGCCCCGCGGCGATCGGGCTTCGCGCCTAGCCCGGATCTGCTCAAGGAGCTCGAGCCGGCGCTCTGTCGTCAGAAATGGCTCGCTCCTCACCCGGTGGCGTGCGGGCATGGCTACTAGGCGGACGGGTGGAGTGGAAAGTGGCGGCGGCGGCGGATAGGAGGAGGAAAATGTGAATGTATGGTAGGGTTTCGGTGTCGCCGGTCGACTTAAATAGCCGGGCTAGGCACTAAGCGGCCCGACGGAGTCGCGCCACCGGTCCGACGGAGCACACGAGCTTCGAACAGCCGGGTTTCAGGGCGTTTCCGGCTGGGCCTCCTTCATCAGTCCGACGTGACGGGCGTGCCCGGCCGCCCCCATATCCTCCCCATATTTAGGCTGGATATGAGGGGTGCCGGTCAGCCCGGGCGTTTGAGGCCCGTTTGAGGGGGCCGTCTGGATCAAAATTTTGTGACCGGGCGGCCTGCCCGGACGTATGAGACGGGTTTGAGGCGTCCGGCTTTAGATGCTCTGACCGCATTCAAAACACCCCGAAAACTCTCTGGCCAAGTCCCACTGGTTACTTTTGAGGATCGAGGCCGGATAATTAATTAATAATTAATTATGAGTCATTAACGATCGCACTACAAATCAGAGACATCTCATGGGCCCAACCACACATCTCCCTACCCGACTGCATATATGTTGGAGGCCGTTGCAACCCTAGCTATCATTCAGAGCATGTACAATGGTGCTATCTTAAGAGTGCCACGTAGGATAAATGATGAGGTGGAGGAGATAGAACTCATAAGAAAAGGTTTATCTTCTCTTATTTAAGAGAAGACAAGAGATGATCTCTTAGCACAATATATCTCACCATGTTTTTAGGAATAGCTAGTTATTGAAGATAAGTCTAAGAGATGATCTATTGTAGACATTCTTTTTGTCATCTTTAAATTACATGAAAGACTTAAGATAAAACTATCTTATCAACCATTGTACATGCCCTCAAATCAAATCACATCTGCCTCCTCGCGCCCACGGCCCATCATCGTTCATCTCACTATTGCTGCTTCCGACAATCCCATTATGTCAGACTGCGTGCATGGATGTATGGGAGAGTAGACCTATGGAACCTTGTCCCTTCTGATATTGCACTGCAGAAGGACGATTAGATTTTTTAGGAGCGTCTTGGCACGACTGCTCGTTGTTGTTCATCTTCGTCCTCTACTTCGACTACGTCCTCGCCCTCCTTGACATCACCATGGGTGACGACACCACCAAGAAGACTGTTGTTGAGAACTCTACTGCCCCTACAGCGGCTTCGTCCTTTCCAACTGGAGGGTATGATCTGTTAGTTACCCTCATGTTTATTCCTGTGTTAGTCGTACTAACTATTTACATAGTACACCCGATCTATGCAAATTATGTGCTCACATGGTTAAATATCAATATGAGATTAATACTTTTTTCTATCATCATGATTTACTTATGGATTAAATCAATCAAATAATTGCTAATTTATCTGGCAGTTGTTCCATGTCTTCTGCAAAGAATGAAGTAGCAATGTTTTTCAGTGATAGTGAAGTATAGTTGTGATTGAGAAGACACTACTAGGGAAAAGCCTAGCAGTAGCGCGGGTTAAATGTTTAGCAGTAGCGCGGGTGGCCGCGCTACTGATACGGCGCCACAGCTAACTCTTATTAGTAGCGCGGTTTGACCCGCGCTACTGCTATCGAGGGATAGCAGCAGCGTCGGTCTCCAACACGCGCTGCTGCTAAGAACTCGCTGCTGCTAAAGCCATACCCCGCGCTACTGTTATTAGTTTCTGATTTTTTTTTTCTGGTCCATATTTTGTGCTGCTGAATTTTGTTTAGGGCTTTATACAATAATCTCTAGCATATCATACACATACAAATGTAATCATAGCATATACATACAAATAGTCTCATCAAATCATGTCATCATCATAATCATCGTCCAACACAAAGTGGTCTCTCGTCATCATCTCGAAAATAGCGGTACAAGTCTTGATTACTTGCAACTACATCGTCATCCATCTAAACAATGATATATGCTAGAAGAGCTATCACTATGAGTGAGAGCGGAACTATGCAGTACATGAGTTCGTATCCCTCTCTCGCATTAGCGTGAACCTAAACTAACTACTGGCTGTCGCTCGGAAATCGGAAACCGGTACACCTGGGCCTGACACTCCGGCCACTCGTCGCATCGGTCTCAGTCTCAGCGCCGGTCTCGATGTCGGTCTCAGTCTCCGATGTGACAGGTGGGCCCTGCAACAACCATTGCTCATCGAGAAGGTTCAAATAGGCGTCTGCCGCCTCGTAGACGTTGAAATCACCAGAACCCTGTTCTTCATCGTTGCTAGCCATGTTTCCTACGATTAAATCTAGTCAATTAATTCTAGACCTAATAAAATGGATAATGACATAAAAAAAAGGCCTATGTTTTGCTAGAACGTTGATTCATTCTCGGTGCGGCAAATCCCGGGCACTCGATATGTCCTAGTTTGTAGCACAAGTCATGCCGAAATTCACGGAAAATTTCGGCATGACCTTTGCTAAAAAGTGGATAAATCGAGCACCTGAAATTTGCCGGAACGGAAATGAATCAACATTCCGGCAAAACATAGGCCACTCGGAATCATTCCCTGCAAACAACAAAAGGCCACTTGGGCACAATCGAACCGCTTCAATGTTGCATATAACAGGACCACTTAAGAACATGTACACGAGCAACTACAACAGTAGATAAACATGAGCAAACACAATTGAGGAATTTGCATGTATTATGACCACTTCAATGTTTGACACTTCAAGAAAATCTACACAAATTTCAAATTATGAACCCTAGAACTCAATTCAAATTATGTCCTAAATTTCTGTCATAATAAAAAATCAGTAAAAATTAGGAACCTAGTACACTTGCAGCACTGATAGAAATTTATATTTTTATACTAAATTTTTTCTCTAAAATAAACCCTACTGTCCTAATTAACATCTAGTTAAACCCTACTGCCCTAACACTACTGCCCTAGTACTTAAGCATCTACAGGTACTAACTAATTAGATGAACCCTAGCTAGCTACTTAAGCATCTACAACTACTTAAGCACCCATTGATGAACCCTAGGAATTATACAACTACTTAAGCATACATTGGGTGCAGAACAACTATATAAGTACTTAAGCAACTATATATACAACCCTATAATATATTTAGTTAACTACTTAAGCATATACAAGTTTGTCCTAAAAATAATATTTAGTTAAGTACTTAAGCATATACAAATTTGTCCTAAAAATTCAGTTAACTACTAATTTCATTCATTTAACTTCACCTAATTAACCTAGTAAAACCCTACTTCCCTAACTAAAAAACATCTAATTAACATCTACTAGTACCACTACTGCCCTAACCTAATTAACCTAAGTTAATTCCTAGGGTCCTGTTATATGCTGCTGCTCTACTGCCCTAACCTAATTAACCTAAGTTAATCTAATTAACATCTAGTAGTATCACTACTGCTAATTCCTAGGGTTCATAACTAAATTCACTTAAGTTAATTAACCTAGAGAGGAGGGATGGGGCTTACAGAGAGGAGGGCGTTGAGGGTGGCTTGGGGGAACGGTTGCGGGGAGGCAGGGGCGTCGAGGAGCGGACGAGCTGGCTCCGGGGGTGCGCGGCTCCGGTGACGGCGACGGAGGCAGGGCGACGAGGGAGCAGGGGTGGCGAGGAGCGGACGAGGGTGTGGCTACGGGGGCGCGCGGCTCGGGCGCAGGGGCGATCGACGGCGGGCGAGGGTGGGGGGAGAAGGGGAGAGGGGGAAAATGACTTAGCAAAATTTTGAGCCCGCGCGTGTGGTTAAGTCAAATTAGCAGTAGCGCTGTCAAGGAAAACGCGCTATAGCTAAGGTAGCTATAGCGCTTTCCACTAAAACGCTACTGCTACTGTAAGCAGCTATTTATTTTCCTTTTTTTTCCTTTTATCTAAGAAACTTAGCTATTGCGCGTGACCAGAAAAGCGCTACTGCTAAAGTAGTTATAGCGCTTTATGAGAATAAGCGCTACTGCTATGCCTTTCTTCTCTATTTTTCTTTTTCTTTTTTTCATTTCTCCTTTTTCTATTTCTTTCATTTTCATTTATTTTTTATTAATTTTTTTACTTATTTTTTTTTCTTAGCAGTAGCGCTCGACCATAGAAACGCGCTGCTACAACGCACTTAGCAATAGCGTGTTTCACACAGGCTCACTACTACTATTCTTAGCCTACCGGCAACAGTGTGGGAATTATAGTAGTAGCGCGTTTTTGCGCAGAGGCGCTACTGCTATAACTATAGTTGTAGCGTGCTTTTGTGACGAACGCTACTACTAAGTAGCAATAGCGCTTAGTTTTGACCAGCGCTGCTGCTATACCTCTGTGTATAAGGTTTTCCCTAGTAGTGAGAGGTGAAGTGAGGCTGTGAAGATGCATAATGTTTACTAGCAGGTAGTGCGCGGCGGCACGCCGCGCCACATGGATTAATTAGCTGTTTAGTTTTTTTTGTAATATGTGGTAAGTTTGTTTGAAATATTTGTTTAGAACGAATTAGTTCATACATGAAACGATACATTTAGTTGATACACAGACGGGTAACCATTACAAAGTAGTGCATACAAGGAGATAGCCCATCTGAGTGGTGCATACATAGGGGTCTATAATACATATCGGAAAGCTCTTCGTCATTTCTTACACCTGGGATGTCGACCCTCCAGCTGGATTTGTCTCGGTAACATAGTGGTAGAGTGAGGAAGCTAGTTCTTCTGCTCGTGTTGTCGGTGGTTTGTTTCCAGTGTAAATGATGTTGAAGCTTGAGGATGCACGTCCCGGCTCTCGACGAATGGGTAGGATATCTTGAAATTGGAGGCAGATTTTCTTGAGAATTCTCGTTCGCCTTGACTTGTCTCGTTGAAGAATTGCTTTCTGCCGTGTTTGTATGTGTAACTCCTCTTCTTTGATTTTGCTCCATTCCTGTGCGGCTGCATAGCTCCTGTACATTGTCTTGAGAGCATTGTAGTTGTGGTCATCAATGGCTATGTTGTGACGATTGCAAAGCTGGTAGACAGCAGCTTCGGCAGCTTTCTCCTTTGCTGCCTCTTTTGTTGGTGCTGGAAGTCCACGAAACACATATACGTGAGGCTGTGTTTCTCCGTGGGCCAGAGGAGCACTCATCTTGATCCAGGCTCCAAAGTAGCCTGTGGGGTAAGCATCACAACCCTCCTCATAGATCATCAGCTTGGCCTTGAGGATGATTGCTTCGAGGAGTAGACGTTTGGGGATCGAAACGGTAATAGATGTCTACATGAGTATTTTGTTTGTAGTTAGTAGGAGGACGATTCACATTGCAAAGCATGGTCTTTAGATGTGTTTACCTGGCGCTCCGATGTTGTTGAGTGCGTAGCCATGAGTGCCTCTCTTGCTGTTGTCAGTTGCGTAGTGGCGTGTTCTTGTAAGTAGAAGAGTGGGCAGTTTTTTGTGTTGTTGAGTGTGGGCGCGGTCCTTCTTTATATAGAGCCGCTGGCTGGTGCGTGAGTGTGTGCAGTTTCTTTGTTTGGACGGCTGGGTTGATGCGTGGTGTGATTGCATGCATTTGCATGTACGTGGTGTGCTTGCATGCATCTGCATGCCGGCTGGATTGATGCGTGGTGTGCTTGCATGCATTTGCATGCCTTCGTGGCCGTGTGGTACTGCATGTGGATTTGGTGGACACACGTATGCCCTTTGCGTGCATGCAAGCTTGTTAGTTTGTGTGGCATTGATGCATGTATTTACACACGTGAATGGTGTGTGGTTTGATACTTGTGAATTTGGTGGAGATACGTATACTCTTTGCATGCATGCATACTTGTTTGTTAGACCATGTGGCATTGCTCCATGTATTTGTATACGTGCATGGTGTGTAGTTTGACACCTGTGAATCTGGTGGATCGATACACGTGTATTTTTTGCATGCGTGTTCGTTAGTTGCTGAGTGCTTCGGTGAGTATGTGTATCCGTGCATGCATCAAGTTTTCCAGGGAGACATGTACGATGGGGCCAGCGTTGTTTTGCATGGATCACCATTTCCTTAGTCGAACAAAGCACTCATTTATTTACTATAAAGATATTAGTTGGTACACAGTGATCTTAAAGGATCTAATGTACATAGTAGCTCTAAAGGATCTAATGCTTGCTCGGCAGCACATGATTCTTTTCTTGGAGCAGCTCGTGGTCCGAGCTTTTCCCTGCATTGGCACAAGAGTTGTTAGCATAGTGTAATCAGTGACGGGAAGGTAGACGGTTTGAATAATTGCTATGTGTTGCTTTACCGTCTGTTCTTGCAGCGTAGATGCTAGTCGACCTCTTCCATGCCTGTTTCTGGTTTGACTTTGATGTAATCTGGCCCGAGGACTTCGTTCAAGAGAAACCATGCGAGATTTTCTGTTCTTGTCTCCGGAGGGTTTTTGCCTGTGTATCTTAGTTCTCCGGTGAACATTTGTGCTTCTTCGGTGCACGGTGGAATTATTTCTATAGGGAGCGTGTCGTCGTAGCTTCCTAGCATATGTGCGAGGCGTGACAGTGTTGTATGTTGCTGCTGACGCACGGTCTTGTTTTCATAGAGTAACTGGATATTCTCTGTGGAAATGCTCTAGCGTGGCGGTAGCGCTGCGCAGCTGGATGTGTGCTTTGTTCAATGAGCGGTAGTTTGCGTCGTCGATGACTATGTGCTTGCTTTTGGTGATAATTTTGATTGCGTCTTCTGCTGCCTCATCTATGGCCTCGCTTTCGCTATCTTTTCTATTGCTGAACAGAAAGTGTTTGGTAGGAGTGTGAAATGCGTCTGAAGCTGGGATTAATATTTCATACCAGCCAACATACTTGTTCTCTCGTGGCGCGGCTCCGCTTGGAAGGATGTACGTCTGAGTTGCGGCACATATTTCTTCGAGCATTTTTGTTCTGGAGAGCTTGAGTACCTGCAAGAGGACTTGTTAGGTGCGTGAAGTAGTAATGATATAGCAAGAAATAGAGTTGCATGGGAGTACCTTGTAGTGCGATGGATTGTCCATCGGGTCGACGCAGTGCCCTTGCTATCTCCCGGAGGCTGGACGTAGTATTTATAGTGGAGTGGCAGCGTGGTGGCCTTTTGTTTGTTCTGCATGCGGATAGCCAGCTGTCATTTTTGGGCGGCCACGTTGTGTACGCGTGTTTGGCACCTACGTCCTAGCGCGTCGGCGTGTCGTCGTTGGCTGCTGTGTTTTGTCCATATAAAAAGAAAAAGAGAGATACAGGTATACAACAATAAAAAGAGAGACACACGTGGTTTTCTTAATAGATTATAAGATACGAACTACATGCATGGATAGTACAAGGAGGAGATACAATTACGGCGGGATTACATAGCTACTGATTATAGATGGTGCGCGAAGTGGCCAGGAGGCTCCGATTCTGATCTACATGACGAAGAGAGGTGCGGCCAGGATGGAAGGAAATGCAGCGGCTGTATGCGCTAGCACCTGGGCCTCGCTGAGAGGAAACGGAGGGCCTGGCGCTAGGGCTGGCCGGCGACCAAGCTGGGGAGGATGGGGCTGCGTGCCGCGCTACCACCTCGGCCTCGCTGAGAGGAAACAGAGGGCCTGACCGGCGACCAGATTGGGGAGGATGGGGCTGCGCGGCCTCGCTGTTTGGGGGGGGGGGGGGGGGGGGGGGGGGGGTGGGGGGGGGGGGGGTTAGGTGGGGGGGGTAACGGAGGGCCTGGCGCTAGGTGCTGCCGGCGACCAGGTTGGAGGAGGATGGGGCTGCGCGCCCGTGCAGAGACGGAGGAGAGGGGGCAGCGGCGGCGTAGTGCTAGGTTGGGATAGAGGGTCGGATGATTTCTTGCGGAGACCGTGAACCAACACCAGGGCAACTACTTATAGGCAGCCAAAAGCAAAGAAAAAACCAGAAAAGCCTAGAAGGCAACGTGTCCATCAGCAAGCTGCCAGTCAACAACGTGTGAGGCAGACGTGGCGCCATGCATGGCCCATGCAGCAATCGCAATCTAGAAGGCGACCAGAAAATCTCACGTGAACTGGACCAAGACATGCATGCGATACTGCACACATGGAGGTAACGTGTCGTTCAAACAGCGTAGGTAAAAAAATTTCCAAAAAAACCAGAAAAATGGAACCCTTACGGGCATAGTCTTCTTAGCATATTGGCTCCTCCTAACTGCATAACACCTCCTTGGAGTAAATTGCAAAAAACCATCACAATTCCCCATAATTTATTAGAAAACCATCGTTTTTTGTAATAGTTTGCAAAACCCACCGATTTTCGTTGAGATGCAAGGTCAAGTGCAGTCCCATGCTCGCCGTCGTCCGCCTGTTCTCGCCGTCATGGAGGCTGATGACGCGGCGGAGGGCCGCGCTGGTCTGCTCGTACCACCCCAAGTGGGGCGCGGCGTCCTCCTGCCGGGTCAACGGCGCTCGAGGGACAGCGCATCCAGGACCTCCTCCAAGTGCACAAGCACGATCATAGATCAGGCGCACCCACACCATGGCAACGTCGACCAGCATATCCAGGTACGAATTCAGGTTACTATCAGTAGCAATCTTAGTCTCACATGTTGTTGTTACTTACTGGTTATTCACCAACAAACCAGTTTTTTGTTCTTCTTGAACTAAGATTAATGGAAGATTGATGTGTGCCCCTATCCACAACATTTTTTGTCTTGCTTCTATGGTCCAGTTCTTTTGCCGGAATCTGGGGATTCTCTCAGAATCCGACCCCTACCCAGTTTCTCTCAAAATCTTTGAGCCCCATTTGTTTTACAATCCTATCTAATTAGACCCTAACTAGATAGGATTGTAAAACAAATGGGGCTCAAAGATTCTGGGAGAAGCTGGGTAGGGGTCGGATTCTGGGAGAATCCCCAGATTCTGGCAAAAGAACTGGGCCTATGTAGGAATACAACAAATCGGTAAATTTACCAATGCCCAGTACAAATTATTCAACTTTTTGCCATGATTGTTATAGCATTTTTGTACTAAAATTGCCATGTCACCATTTGTTCAATGCGATTTTGTTCAATTGGCAGTGTCTTATATCACATACTCGGCTGTGATGCATGTTTTTGCCATGGCAACTTTCTGTTTTTTTGCAATAGGGGGAAACAACCCATGGCAAATACTCAAGTTAGCTCATAGCACGACTACTTTTTTCCATAGCAATTTGTTCACATATTTTTTGCCATGGTAATTTCTTTTTCCCATGGTAAATCCCCAAGTTAGTTGATGGAAAATCCATTAGGGGCAATTTTAAAGAGAAAGTTTGGTTACATGGCAAATTTATGGAATTTTGATCTATAACACATGGCAATTTTTGTAAAATTGGTGGACTCATCACATGGCAATTTTAGGGGGAATTATGTTGTGTAGATTTTTTTCATGGAAACTTTGCCATTCTTTTTCAGGGAATAAACATATTTACTTTTTTTTTTGTATTTGTTGTCATTTTCTCAAAAGTTGCCATGTCTCAACATTTTCCATCTCTCAGAATTTGCCATGGCAAATTTACTTGCCATGGAAACTTAAGACGTTAGAAACATGACAAAGTTATAGATGTTCAAAAAGATGGAAACTTGCCATGACAATTTAAGATGTTCAAAAACATGGCAAACTTCTTTAAAATAAGTTTGTTCAAAAACATGGCAAACTAGGCAAATTTCTTCAATTAACATGTTCAAAAACATGCAAACTTGCCATGGCAAAGTTATATATGTTCAAAAACAAGACAAACTTGCCATGGCAACTTAAGATGTTCAAAAACATGGCAAACTTACAGATGTTCAAAAACATGGCCAACTTGCCATGGCATTTTAAATGTTCAAAAACATGGAAAACTTGCCACAGCAAACTTTAATATGTGCAAAAACATGGCACTCTTCTATTAATTAAGTTTGTTCAAAAACATGGCAAACTTTTTAATGAACATGTTCAAAAACATGCAAACTTGCCATGGCAAAGTTAAAGATGTTCAAAAACATGGCAAAGTTTTACATGTTCAAAAACTTCCATGGCAATTTAAGATGTTCAAAACCATTTGCAGATTTGGCACGACAAACTTAAGATGTGCAAAAACATGGCAAACTTCTTTAACTAAGATGTTAAAAAACATGGCAAACTTGCCATGGCAACTAAAGATGTTCGAAAACATGGTAACCTAATATGTTAAAAAACATGGCAAACTTGCCATGGCAACTAAAGATGTTCAAAAACATGGCAAACTTGCCATGGCAAGTAAAATCAGTATTTGTTTATAGATGTGTTTTTTTTCCATGGCAACTAAATGCATTTTTTGCCATGGTTCCTTGTGTCTTTTTGTCATGTCCATCCGAAGAATGTTTTTCATGGCCATTACAAATTAGTTTGAGAACACGAGTTTGTTCTTTCAAATTTGTTTTTCCATGGCAAAAAGTTTTGATCCTTTGAAATTTGTTTTGCCATGGCGATTACATGTACGATATCATTACAACTTAAGACGTTTTCTCCATTTTTTTCAAAATTTTCTACGTGTCTAGAGAGAACATTTTTCACCGTATCTTTTTTTGCATATGTTGCCATGATGGCAACTTTCGTAGTGTGAACTTCATTTTTTTGCCATGTTGTATCCATGTTGTATCTACAGTAAACTTCATGGCAACTTTTTCGTAGTGTAAACTTTGTAGTGATGGCAACTTTTTGTAGTGTAAAGATGCAAATTGCTATGAATTTCTTCCTTTTTGTGCGCCATTTTTTAAAACATAAACTTGAACATGGCATTTTTTTCCATAGAATTGCAAAAGTCCATGGCAGTTTGTCGTGCAAAAGACCAGTGTTTCTTAGTCACATGAAAACTGGGCTTTACTAGTCATAACTTAATCTGGGCTTTATTTTTTGTTTCCTTTTTCACAGGAAAAAGGCCTGTAGGGCCCGGTGGGTGAGGCGTTCGTGCTGGGTCGCTTCTCCTCCCGAACGAGTGGGTTCGATCGATGCCCCGCCCGTACCGAATGAAACGTTCGATCTGGGGTGCTCCTAGACCGAACGTTCCGTCGTTATCAACGTCCAAAGTATTTTGAATAAAGGCGAGAGGAAAGTATATAGATGATCACTTTGCACCCTCATACACATGGCAATAGCAGAACACTCAATCATGATCTGCTACTATACAGAACACCATGGACCACAAATACAATAGGTATTTTCTGATGCATAGCCCATATAAGCACATCACAAGCACTTGGACTAGATAGAGCATCACAAGTAATACTATAGACCATGGACCATGGACTATACAAAAGATCATGATCAAGTTTTAAAACCCCGGGCCAACATGGAGACAATAGACTTACAGAAGACCAGTGACCCAGTTAGCAAATGTAACATTAAGCAAAACAGCTGTGAGGCCAGAGGTGGTGGCGATTGCACGATCGGCACCCGCCGGTTCACACGCTTTGGCAGAGGAGGTACCGGGTGACTGGTGGCCGCCAAAGAGCCCCCCTCTTCTTTTTTTTTTGCGACGGCGGGCGTTGCTGTCGTGGTGTTGACCTTGCAAGGGGCCACCACCAACGGGTCATTTGGCTCCAGTGTGACGGCAACCATCTTGATCGGCTCCATCGTGGCGGTGGATGGCGGAACAGGGTGGTGGGCGGCGGCGATCAAAGTGGGGAGAGGGGGAAAAGGGTGGGCTTTCACGTGAAGACAGTAGTGGAATTGTCCACATGTGCGGGCTCCGCCTCCGTTTTGGTTGGGTCCGGAGTGTCAGACACCTATTTGGCGGATGTCTAGACGCCTGCAAACCTCTCCAAGCTTTGCTTTCTGTTTGCCAGAATTCAGACGAATGTATCGATCCGCGGATGTTTGATGCACGACATTGCATGGCAGAAAGTGCCCGACAGACGTTCTGTTGCCCTAAAGTATATAGAGAAACCTATAGAGGACGGGAACGTTTGGTTCCTGGGTGTATATACACCCTATATAAAAAAATAAATTAGCAATTCAACAAAACATAAAAAAAAACTGAAAATATTTATGAAATAAACTTGACCTTCTATTATACTTGTGAGAAAAATTTCACAAAAATAAAATCACCCTTTGACTTCTTTTCAAAAAAGACAAATTTTCGGTCAAAATAGTGTGAATAGTGACCTATGATAGCAAATGGATTTTGTCTTTTATGCCCTGAAGTCAATGTTGGTTTTTTTTCGTGAAAATTTATGTACTAGTGCAAAACAAAGTCAAGTTTAATCCATTTTGACTTTTTGTTTAATTATTATAAAAAATCTTTATATATGGTGTATATACAAGTTTAATTCATTTTGACTTTTTGTTTAATTATTATAAAAAATCTTTATATATGGTGTATATACAAGTTTAATCCATTTTGACTTTTTGTTTAATTATTATAAAAAATCTTTATATATGGTGTATATACAACCAGAAACCAAAATGTATTTCCGAACCTATATAGCAAACCAATGCTTGCAACTTGGTATCATCGCTTCTTGGTACCATCGCAGTGCAGCAGTCCTAGAGGCAACCAACAAAGCAGAAGTGTAGGCCTCGAGCCGCACAGATCGAAAGAACCAAACAGCGACTGCAGCACCCTGAACAATTACCGAACATATTGCTTCTTCAGATAGGAACAGCACATCCACGATCATGAGGTCAGATCGACACGCGGCGGCTGATTGGATAATAAGGTGTGAAGGGACCTATGTTTAGAGACCAGATCCGAAGATTTCAGTCGCTGGGTCCGCCCTCGTACGCCACGCGTGAGGCGCGCCAGCGCTCCCGCGCGCCCCCCGCGGGCATCCTATACGCATCCGCACGTCCGCACGTCGCTGCTCTCCAGTTCCGCTGTGAACCCCAACTGCCCAAGCCGATCGACGCCGGCATGCCCGAGACAGCGCAGACGGCGTGCTTCTCACCTAGGAGGAGCTAGCTAGCTGGCCAAGTCGAGTCGACACAGGATCTTATTCTGCGGTAGCTAGCCGGGGTCGCGCGCCTTGCGGGTGAGGAGGCGAGCGAGCTCACCAGCCAAGTCGATCATGGAGCCGCGGCCGCGGCCGGTGGTGGTCGCCGTCAACGCGCTCCTCTGCGTCGTCTCTCTCTGCGTGGCCGCGGCCAAGGCCGAGAACGTGACCACCTACGACGCCAAGAACTACGGCGCTAAAGGCAACGGGGTCGACGACGATACCAAGGTACGTACTACGTGTTTGTTTCCTCCATAGATCGTCTAGTTGGTTCCCTTTGTTGGTATGATCTACGTTGTGCTCGATCGATCGATATCCGTACGTGCGTTCATGTTGGCGGTGCGCATGCAGGCGCTGGTGGCGGCATGGAAGGCAGCGTGCGGGACGCCTGGCACGGTGACGCTGGTTATCCCGCCGGGGACGTACTACATCGGGCCCGCGCACTTCCACGGCCCCTGCAAAGCCGACGCCATCACCTTCTTGCTCCAGGCAAGATGACTCACCGCCTAAGATTTACTTTGATTCAATAATTTTTTATGTTGCTCAATGTGCGCGCCGCACATGACAGTGCGTCTGTAAGTTGCATTTTATTGAAAAAAAATATTTGTCCAATCCAAAATCCAACGGCTGTGGTGCGCCTTCTTTCTCACTCGGTTTGTACTCTTCCTCTTGCCACCCTTCGGGCGATCTGTCACCAGCGGTCAACAGTGTCGTCGTGACGACTCGTCGTCCAGTCCTCCCCAAGCCGCCACCTTCGTTGGTCTGCCACCCCATAACCTTTGCCATCTTCTCCAGCTTCGGCGAGCGACTCGCCCCACGCCGCACCGAAATGTGAACCTCGGACTTCCCTCCTCCGGTGACATTGCTGCCGCATCACCCCCCCCCCCCCCCCCCCCATCCGAATTGGTTTCGCCAGCGACTCACGCATCTCTCTGCCGCTCGTTGCAGCGCGCCCATCTTCGCTTTGGGGTTGTGCTCTCAATTTAACTTAATTAGGACACTAATTTATATAACACGTACGACAGGGAACAAAAAATTAATTGATAAATTCGTGTCCGTCCATGCATGACACGATAGCCACGATAGGGAACAAAAATGGGACTCATTATATATGGTTCTGCAGGGGATGCTCATGGCGGCAACGGATCTGAAGCGTTTTGGCAATGACTGGATTGAGTTCGGGTGGGTGACAAACCTCACCGTGGTCGGCCAGAACGGCGGCATCATCGACGGCCAGGGCGCCGCCTCCTGGCCATTTAACAAGTGTCCCGTCCGAAAGGATTGCAAAGTCCTTCCCACCGTGAGTATCCTATCGACCCATGCATGTTACGATATGAAAACTAAAACGAAACACACATGCAATTACAAAATACGTATTGAGTATGATCAGAATAATGTAAGTAAAACATTTGATTTTTTTGCATGCATGTTGCGTGTTGAGGTGAGCCATTTTCCATGGCGTGATGAGATGACACAGTTGCATGTTGAGATAAATATGTTAATAAGAATCAACTACTTAGTTATAATAACATAGGATCTGACGATTAAAATGTCTAAATGGATGGGGTGCAGAGTGTGATGTTCTTGAACAACCAGAACACGGTGGTGCGCGACATCACCTCAGTGAACAGTAAGTTCTTCCACATCGCGCTGCTGCACAACAACAACATGAGGATGAGCAACCTCCGGATCCACGCGCCGGAAAACAGCCCCAACACGGACGGCATCCACATCGAGCGGAACACGGGCGTGATCATCTCCGACTCCCGCATCGGCACCGGCGACGACTGCATCTCCATCGGCCAGGGGAACCACAATATATACATCGCCCGTGTCCATTGCGGCCCGGGCCACGGCATGAGCGTCGGTAGCCTCGGCCGCTACGTCGGTGAGGGCGACGTCACTAGCATCCACGTCACCGACATGACCTTCCAGGGCACCATGAACGGCGTCCGCATCAAGACGTGGGAGAACTCCCCTACCAAGAGCCTCGCCGCGCGCATGCTGTTCGAGAACATGGTGATGAAGGACGTGCAGACCCCCATCATCATCGACCAGAAGTACTGCCCTTACTACAACTGCGAGCACAGGTACGTCTCCGGGGTCACCCTCGAGGACATCAAGTTCAAGAACATCAAGGGGACGTCGACGTTGCCCGTGGCCGTGCTGCTCCGGTGCGGCGTGCCGTGCTACGGCGTCGTGCTGCAGAACGTCGACCTCATCTACAACGGACAGGCAGGCACCTTGTCACACTGCGAGAACGCCAATGCCACCTACGTTGGCTACCAGCACCCAAAGCCATGCGTCTAGACGCGCGTACGGCCAATCGGGTTTCCTTTTTCTTCTTCTATCTAACTAGTTAGAGTTTTCTAGACGATTTTGTTGTTTCTTGTTGCTTATATATAGGACCATGAAATAATTGTATTTAGTTCACAAATAAGTCAGTTATAATACACACGCGGCTACTGGAAGAGGATCTCTAACTTAATTACCAATCATAACAGTGGATTAGTGGCTCGTCATATAAGTATAAGTACTATAACTAAAGCAGGAGGGATCCGATTTTTCTATTTTTTTGAATTTTTTTCGAAAGGTTAATGTTCGTATTTCACGGCAACGTCGCCATCAGTGAACAGTAAATCACGGGGAACAATAAGTACGCATGAACAGTACATTCGCGGCAGTTATACCTGACCAAAACTCGGGTCGGGCCCGACCAAGCCCGGCGCAGAAAAGTTAGGCCCGAGCCCGGCCCGGCCCAGCCATCAGGCCTAGAATCCAGGCCCAAGCCCGACCCATCACCAAAAAAGCCCGCCGGGCCTCAGGCCGGGCCTCTTCAGCAAATCACAAAAATGACGGGCCCGGCCCGGCCATCGGGTCTAGATCTCAGGCCCAGGCCCGGCCCATGGGAAAGGTCGGGCCAGGCTGGGTCGGGCTTTTTCTGATCGGGCCGGGTCGGGCCGACCTGGGCGGGCTGCCCATGGCCAGGACTAGCGGCAGTAAACACGTGCGAATAGTGACTGCTCGTGAAGAGTATATATGCATGAACAGTGATATCATGAACAGTAGATACACGTGAACATGAACATTCCCACAAACAGTTTTTTTATTAAAAAAGAAAACACCTCGAGGGGAAAATATGCAAATATTTTTTATAAAAAAATATTATATTTCACACATCATTTCTCTCCCCTTTCTCCACCCTCATGTCCTTATATAGAGAGTTATAATTTATAATTTTCTATACATCATTTCTTGACACGGACGTACCGGTGCACAACACCGGCGTACCAATATACATCCACCTCAATCGTCTCCTAATTTTTTCCAATGATAGTGTTGCCATAACACAAAAACAGTCCGCTGGAATTGTATATTTGCACGAACCGTAATCCGTGAAAAAATAAATTCTAGACCGATTACTGTCGTGAACAGCAGATACACGTGAACATGAACAGTCCCTACAAACAGTTTTTTAATTAAAAATGAAAACCCATTGAGGGGAAAATATGCAAATATTTTTTATAAAAAAATGTTATATTTCACACATCATTTCTCTCCCCTTCCTCCACCCCCACGTCCTTGTATAGAGAGTTATAATTTAGAATTTTCTATACATCATTTCTCGACACGGACGTACCGGTGCACAACACCGGCGTACCAATACACATCCACCTTAATCGTCTCCTAATTTTTTTCGATGATAGTGTTGCCATAGCACAAAAACAGTCCGCTGGAATTGTATATTTGCACGAACCGTAATCCGTGCAAAAAATAAATTCTATACCGATTACTGCCCATTTTTGTAACACACCAACAATTAAAAGTGCACTAGCAAATATCCGAACAATAACAGGACATTTTCCGAATGAACTCAGGACTACTAACCGAAATAATAGCCCAAATAAACCGAAACAACAATCCCGAATAATTCGGAGCAATAAACCAGCGAAACGGAACAACACCTGAATAAACCGAAAACATTAACTCACACGAATCATAAAACTTTTTTAAAGCATTCACCGAAGGAAAAATATGCAAGTTTTTTTAAAAAAAAAGGGATATTAGTTATTCATCATTTCTCTCCTCCTCCTTCACCCTCGCGTCCTTACATAGAGCATACCGATGCACAGCCGCCCCAACCGTCTCCTGATCCTTTCCGACGACGGTGTTGGTAGAGCACAAGAACAGTATGTCTGAATTATATATTTACACGAACAGTAATCAGTGAAAAAAATAAATTCTAGACCGATTACTGCCTGTTTTTTACAACGCAACAATAATTAAAAGTGCACTACCCGAATAACCCAGAACACTAACATTTACCCATCCCAACCATAAATCAAAGCAGTAACCAAATTGTAACCCAAAGCAATACACCCAATAAACCGGAACAACAAAAACAATAAATCAACACTATGCATTCATGTGAACAGTAATTTAGACGAAATACCACAAACGAAAATTCTGAGACTCCTCCTCCCTCGACCCGGAACAGTAATACCTCTGAAAACGGAATAACGCCTGAATAAATCTAAAACATTAACCCATCTAAACCATAAACTGAAACAATACCTGAATTGTAACCCAGATCAATACACTGGAAAAATAAAAATAGTAAATCAACACTATGCATTCAAGTGAACATTATCCAGAAGGAATACCAAAAAAAAACTGAGACTCCTTCTCCCACGGTGTGTTCACCTACGCAAGGAGAATAACCGATGTAGTTGCTATCGTCTACCTCACCTTCTCCTTCCCAGTGGCCAATTAGATCGAGACTTCAACCGCAATGCGGTCACTAAAACCACCTCTACGACATGCTCCATCCCGACAGTCCATAAGCAGCCAACGAGAAGAGGCAACATGAAAATAAAAGCGGTCACTCCACTAACCTTTTTACTCCATTTCCTATTCTATTTCTTCGGTCGATTGAAAGAGAAAGATAAAAATACAAGATAATGGATCATCCGTGGCAGGTAGTGTTTGTTGAAAAAATTTCTAGAACCAGTTATTCCTCAGTCACCAAAACTTCCTGAAGTATGGATATATCACTTATCCTATATATCGCAGTATGGAAAGCGCATTGGGTTGAACATGATATTATCATATTAGCCATTCATTGATGCTTCGTTTAAATAAGCTCCTCGACAATTACTATCCATTTTTACAGCACAATAGATTTGGGGTCTAAATTACTTACAAAATTCTAAATTTGAATTTTATATTGAGAGAGAATGAAAGAGTGCCAACTAGGAACTCGATATGAAATGCAAGTGAAAAAAATGCACAAACTGGACAAGAGATATTCCCCTACTATAGGGTCTATACATTGGTAATAATCCCATTCGATCTCATTGTTGATCAAATAGCCCATATGAAAATGAATCTAAATACATATTGCTATCGCACCCATCACATTTATTTTTACTTACAAAAGGGAAAAATATATGCTTATGAAAATATATTAATAGGCCAACCGGTTTACTTTATTTGTTAAATCATTTAGTGTTTGTCACGTGCAGATCATGGAGTAAAGATAGAATTCGTGTTCTCCTTTCACTTTATTTTCTCGCGTAATATATATTATTTTCTTGCTTATTTTGGCAAAATATGCACGAAATCAATCATGGGTGCGGCATGCGCCGCGCTTATTCGGCGCTAATATAAGTTAAACAAGCCTTCACCTGGACCATCAAAATCATCATCATTGTAATTGCGTTGAATACGGTGTACACGGTAGGTTACGGTTGGACTTATAGTTGTAGTGTGTCTAGATAAAATAGGAGTTGTGTCCTAAGGGCATCTACAACGCTGGCCGCCTGACCAGACGCTCATGGGGAAAATAAATTAATTTATCTAATTAGAAAATATCTAAGAGCCCAGCCTTCCAACGCAAGAAGCTACAGCGGCGCTAATCTTGCACTAATTAAACTGCTGATGCGCCACATGCGGGAAAAAGGAAGGATGGGACGGGCGCATCTAAGGGGCTGTTTGGTTTTAACCTGTGTACGCCCCGCCAATCTTGGCGAGCCAAATAATTGGCGCAAGATTTGGCCGCCCCAGACTTGCCAATGATTTGGCGTCAAACTGAACTGGACGCGTAGGGGTGGTCTGGGCGCACCAAAAAATTGGAGCCCATCCAAACAGAACGCCAAGCCTAGTCAACGACCAAAATTTCGGATCGGCAGCTGAGGGCTGCAATCCAAACAGCCCCCTATTTCGTCTGGTGGCCTTCGAAGGATGTAACTGAGAATCGGGATATCGGTGAGAATTAAATCCTGGCACTGATCACAAGCGCCACGCTGGACATGCCTTAGTAAGACACTTGTGTCATAGTCCTCTTATATAATACGAGGATAGACACACGATGTAACTTATGCCAACATAATAGCATAGGACGGAAGGGGAGCTGGCGACGTCTGCCGGCACCTTGGTGGCCGGGTGCGCGGTATTGTGACGGTGTCACAAGAAGGAGCGCCCGTAGTCATACCCCGGAGATGTAGCCAATGTTCGGTGAACCTCGTTAACAAATCTCGGTGTCGTGCCTTGTATGATTGCTTGGTCCTCGAAAGATGGATTACGTCCCTCAGATTATTCTAACAAATGGTATCAGAGCTAGGTTGTTCGGAGGTTGTGGATTATTGATCTAGAGGAAGGAGCGGAAGAATTCGTGGAATCGATCGAATTGGTCGTGTGTAGTGACGGAAAAATTCAACTTGTGACGAAGATTCTTTGCTCATGTGTGTGTTCGACAGCAGCGGAGAAGATCCGTTTGCAAGAGCAATTCTCGACGAGATAGGTCACATGCGTGAAGCTTGGTTGGCAACTTGCGTGAGGTTTCCTCAAGACATGTGGTAATCAACGGAACGAGGTAGGCGACGCCATGCATGCAGCATAGGCACGTAACACACAGCCCAAGGCCCATGCCTGCAGAAGGACCAGCAACGGAGCACCTCTAGAGAGGGGAGCTCCTACTTAGCGTGGGGCACTGGCGAACGAGCCAATGCGCACCCTCCCTTCCCCGGCGCGCCACTTTGGGCCGGCCCATTTGCGCGGCTAGACGCCCGTGTTTTTTTGTTTTCTCCTTTTCTTTCTATTTTCTATTTTTTATTCTTCATTAACATAATTTGGGACTACAAAAAGGTTCCATAATTCCTTAATATAGTGATTTCATTTTAAAAGTATTTTTGAACTCATAAAATGTTCAAGGATTCAAAAACTGTTCATAATTTAAAAAAATGTTCACATCCTGAAAAATTGTTCATGACTTAAAACAAATGTCCTCGAATTTGTAAAAAAATTGTTCAAGAATTTTGAAAATGTTTAGATATTTCAAAAATGTTCAAGATTTCATAAAAATTGTTCACGATGTTTTTTTGAATATTCAAAAAATGTTTGTGAATTTTAAAAAATGTTTAGTAATTCAAAAAATGTTTTTGAATCTCAAAAAATGTTCATGATTTTTTAAAATGATTCCCAAATGTGAAAAAATGGTCACCAGTTTCAGCAGATATTCCCAATTTAAAAAAAGCTTTATAAATTTATAGATAAATGTTCACAAATTTTAAAATTGTTTACTAATTTGAAAAATATTCATGATTTCAAACAAATTAACAATTTAGAAAACATTTTCACGAATTAGAAATTTTTTCATGATTTCAAAACAAATCACAATTTTGAAAATATTCATGATTTCCAAACAAATTCACAATTTAAAAAATGATCATGAATTCTAAAATTGTTTAAAAATAGAAAAAAGGAAAGAAAGAGGAAAAGAAAAGAAAAGCGTAAAATAAAAAAATGAAAAAACAAAATAAACCTCTCTAGAAAGGTCCTAATCCTTCCAAAAACCGGAAATGAGCTAGTCGGCGCATCCCAAAGTACGCAATTAGAAACGGGGGTTACGCGCGTGTTCGCTAACCAAGGACCGGCGCGCCAAATAGGGGGTGCTTCCTTTTTTTAGGATCAATCTGGGGTGCTCCTATTCCGCGCGTTCGGCGTCGCGGGAGCCAAACGGCGCCCACTGCAGCGTTTAGTGAGCCGGCCCATGACGCACAAGTCAGTGAAACTAGTGATACTTTCTCGCGAAAAAATACCCAACAATTTGCGTGTACGGGGACTCCAACACGCACCACTACAACGCATGAATTCTTTAATTAACCACTACAGGTTGAACGGTAGTGATAGATAGCAACGTGAATTGTTTAAGAACCATTGTATCCGCGCTATTTATTGTTTTTTGAATTATTTGAAAATAATTTGGAAAAGTAGATTTTGTTATGAAAAATAGTTCATCAAATTTGGAGAAAGGTTCATGAATTTTAAAAAAGTTTACGAATTTGAAAACAAGAATTGATTTTTTAAAAATCATCAATTTTGAAAAAAATCATCTATATTAGAAAATGTTCATTAAATTTGAAAAGATTCATCAATTTTGAAAAAATTTCATCAAATTTGAAAAAAAATCATCTGTTTGAAAAAAGTTCATCAATTTTTAAAAAGAACATCCATTTTGAAATAAGTTCATCGAATTTGAAAAAAAGTTCGCGCACTTAAGAAAAAAAAGTTTCAAGAACTAAAGAGAATAAAATGAAAAAAAAAGTAAGTTGGCAGGATCGATCGAGGTGGTCTAGTGATTACTGCGGTACACTCTGATGAGAGGTCCTGAGTTCGAACTCGGTGCAGGCGCCATTTTTTTAAGTTAGCAGAAAAGAAAAAAAAAGTTAAATGGTCCGGCCAGCACGGCGGGGGTTATGCGTCGTGTACCTGCCAGTGCATGTGAGATTTGTTATTGAAAAAAAAGAAATTGCTAGGTGCCGCAAAAAAGAGTGGTTTGGCATGGACCAAAATGATTTGATTTTTGTTCTGCTAGGTGCACGGAGAAGCTAATAAATCAAATATGGGCAAAATAATTTGCATCCGACGGATTTGTCCGGTTCAAGTTTGAATGGAACTTTTGCTAGCTTGCTTTGATCAGATGGATTGGAGCGCGAGGACTGGCAACAGAGGGCGCGAACAAGCGCCACATGAAGGAACATGCATATACAAGGCGTCAACCAATGCACGATGATGTGCGAGGCGGACACGGCGTATGATGGAGCATGGTTGCAGTCGGATAATTCGGTTGGGTCGGACTTGACAGTCTGATGGACCGACAAAGATGTCGGTCAAAGCAAATGACGACGTTGATTTCAACGACGATGACATAGGAGCATGATGTTGCTGGTGGCTGGCTTCTAGGGCGTGGAAACACGAGGCACATGCCTGAGGGCTTGTGTGTCTTCGACAAGACTATGGTGCAGGGTTGATTCAAGGTAGTGTACACATGAGAGAGCTTGAAGTCCACAAACAATTTTTTTATTAAAAAAAAATCCCTTAAGGGGAAAATATGCAAATATTTTTTATAAAAAAATGTAATATTTCACACATCATTTCTCTCCCCTTTCTCCACCCTCACGTCCTTATATAGAGAGTTATAATTTAGAATTTTCTATACATCATTTCTCGACACGGACGTACCGATGCACAACACCGGCGTACCAATATACATCCACCTCAATCGTCTCCTAATTTTTTCCGATGATAGTGTTGCCATAGCACAAAAACAGTCCGCTGGAATTGTATATTTGCACGAACCGTAATCCGTGCAAAAAATAAATTCTAGACCGATTACTGTCGTGAACAGTAGATACACGTGAACATGAACAGTCCCCACAAATAGTTTTTTAATTAAAAAAGAAAACCCCTTGAGGGGAAAATATGCAAATATTTTTTATAAAAAAATGTTATATTTCACATATCATTTCTCTTCCCTTCCTCCACCCTCACGTCCTTATATAGAGAGTTATAATTTAGAATTTTCTATACATCATTTCTCGACACGGACGTACCGGTGCACAACACCGGCGTACCAATACACATCCACCTCAATCGTCTCCTAATTTTTTTTTCTGATGATAGTGTTGCCATAGCACAAAAACAGTCCGCTGGAATTGTATATTTGCACGAACCGTAATCCGTGCCAAAAATAAATTCTAGACCGATTACTGCCCATTTTTGTAACACACCAATAATTAAAAGTGCACTAGCAAATATCCGAACATTTTCCAAATGAACTCAGGACTACTAACCGAAATAATAGTCCAAATAAACCGAAACAACAATCCCGAATAATTCGGAGCAATAAACCAGCGAAACGGAACAACACCTGAATAAACCGAAAACATTAACTCACACGAATCATAAAACTTTTTTAAAGTTTTCACCGAAGGAAAAATATGCAAGTTTTAAAAAAAAAAGGATATTTGTTATTCATCATTTCTCTCCTCCTCCTTCACCCTCGCGTCCTTACATAGAGCATACCGACGCACAGCCGCCCCAACCGTCTCCTGATCCTTTCCGACGACGGTGTTGGTAGAGCACAAGAACAATATGTGTGAATTGTATATTTACACGAACAGTAATCCATGAAAAAAATAAATTCTAGACCGATTACTGCCTATTTTTACAACGCAACAACAATTAAAAGTGCACTACCCGAATAACCCAGAACACTAACATTTACCCATCCCAACCATAAACCAAAGCAGTAACCAAATTGTAACCCAAAGCAATACACCCAATAAACCGGAACAACAAAAACAATAAATCAACACTATGCATTCATGTGAACAGTAATTTAGACGAAATACCACAAACAAAAAATCTGAGACTCCTCCTCCCTCGACCCGGAACAGTAATACCTCTGAAAACGGAATAACGCCTGAATAAATCTAAAACATTAACCCATCTAAACCATAAACTGAAACAATACCTGAATTGTAACCCAGATCAATACACTGGAAAAATAAAAATAGTAAATCAACACTATGCATTCAAGTGAACATTATCCAGAAGGAATACCAAAAAAAAACTGAGACTCCTTCTCCCACGGTGTGTTCACCTACGCAAAGAGAATAACCGATGTAGTTGCTATCGTCTACCTCACCTTCTCCTTCCCAGTGGCCAATTAGATCGAGACTTCAACCGCAATGCGGTCACTAAAACCACCTCTACGACGTGCTCCATCCCGACAGTCCATAAGCAGCCAACGAGAAGAGGCAACATGAAAATAAAAATTGTCACTCCACTAACCTTTTTACTCCATTTCCTATTCTATTTCTTCGGTCGATTGAAAGAGAAAGATAAAAATACAAGACAGTGGATCATCCGTGGCAGGTAGTGTTTGTTGAAAAAACTTTTCTAGAACCAGTTATTCCTCAGTCACCAAAATTTCCTGAAGTATGGATATATCACTTATCCTATATATCGCAGTATGGAAAGCGCATTGGGTTGAACATGATATTATCATATTAGCCATTCGTTGATGCTTCGTTTAAATAAGCTTCTCCACAATTACTATCCATTTTTACACCACAATAGATTTGGGGTCTAAATTACTTACAAAATTCTAAATTTGAATTTTATATTGAGAGAGAATGAAAGAGTGCCAACTAGGAACTCGATATGAAATGTAAGTGAAAAAAATGCACAAACTGGACAAGAGATATTCCCCTACCGTAGGGTCTATACATTGGTAATAATCCCATTCGATCTCATTGTTGATCAAATAGCCCATATGAAAATGAATCTAAATACATATTGCTATCGCGCCCATCACATTTATTTTTACTTACAAAAGGGAAAAAAATATATGCTTATGAAAAAATATTAATTGGCTAACCGGTTTACTTTATTTGTTAAATCATTTAATGTTTGTCACGTGCAGATCATGGAGTAAAGATAGAATTCGTATTCTCCTTTCACTTTATTTTCTCACGTAATATATATTATTTTCTTGCTTATTTTTGCAAAATATGCACGAAATCGATCACGGGTGCGGCGTGCGCCGCGCTTATTCGGCGCTAATATAAGTTAAACAAGCCTTCACCTGGACCATCAAAATCATCATTGTTGGAATTGCGTTGAATACAGTGTACACGGTAGGTTACGGTTGGACTTATAGTTGTATTGTGTCTAGATAAAATAGGAGTTGTGTCCTAAGGGCATCTACAACGCTGGCCGCCTGACCAGACGCTTATGGGGAAAATAAATTAATTTATCTAATTAGAAAATATCTAAGAGCCCAGCCTTCCAACGCAAGAGGCCACAGCGGCGCTTATTTTGCACTAATTAAACTGATGATGCGCCACATGCGGGAAAAAGGAAGGAAGCGACGGGCGCATCTATTTCGTCTGGTGGCCTTCGAAGGATGTAAATGAGAATCGGGATATCGGTGAGAATTAAATCCTAGCACTGATCACAAGCGTTACGGTGGACATGCCTTAATAGGACACTTGTGTCATAGTCCTTTTATATAATACGAGGATAGACACACGATGTAACTTATGCCAACATAATAGTATAAGACGGAAGGGGAGCTGGCGACGTCTGCCGGTACCCGGGTGGCCGGGTGTGCGGTAATATGACGGTGTCACAAGAAGGAGCGCCCGTAGTCATGCTCCGGGGATGTAGCCAATGTTCGGTGAACCTCGTTAACAAATCTCGGTGTCGTGCCTTGTGTGATTGCTTGGTCCTCGAAAGATGGATTACGTCCCTCAGATTATTCTAACAAATGATATTAGAGCTAGGTTGTTCAGAGGTTGTGGATTATTGATCTAGAGGAAGGAGCGGAAGAATTCGTGGAATCGGTCGAATTGGTCGTGTGTAGTGACGGAAAACATTCAACTTGTGACGAAGATTTTTTGCTCATGTGTGTGTTCGACAGCGGCGGATCAGATCGGTTTGCAAGAGCAATTCTCGACGAGATAGGTCACATGCGTGAAGCTTGGCTGGCAACTTGCGTGAGGTTTCCTCAAGACATGTGGCAATCAACGGAACGAGGTAGGCGACGCCATGCATGCAGCATCGGCACGTAACACACAGCCCAAAGCCCATGCCTGTAGAAGGACCAGCAACGGAGCACCTCTAGGGAGGAGAGCTCCTATTTAGCGTGGGGCACTGGCGAACGAGCCAATGCGCACCCTCCCTTCCCCGGCGCGCCACTTTGGGCCGGCCCATTTGCGCGGCTAGACGCCCGTGTTTTTTTGTTTTCTCCTTTTCTTTCTATTTTCTATTTTTTATTCTTCATTAACATAATTTGGGACAACAAAAAGGTTCCATAATTCCAAAATATAGTGATTTCATTTTTAAAAGTATTTTTGAACTCATAAAATGTTCAAGGATTCAAAACCTGTTCATAATTTTAAAAAATGTTCACATCTTGAAAAATTGTTCATGACTTAAAACAAATGTCCTCGAATTTGTAAAAAATTGTTCAAGAATTTTGAAAATGTTTAGATATTTCAAAAATGTTCAAGATTTCATAAAAATTGTTCACGATGTTTTTTTTTGAATTATTCAAAATGTTTGTGAATTTTAAAAAATGGTAGTAATTCAAAAAATGTTTTGAATCTCAAAAAATGTTCATAATTTTTTAAAATGATTCCCAAATGTGAAAAAATGGTCACCAGTTTCAGCAGATATTCACAATTTAAAAAAAGTTTATAAATTTATAGATAAATGTTCATGAATTTGAAAATTGTTTACTAATTTGAAAAATATTCATGATTTCAAACAAATTAACAATTTAGAAAACATTTTCACGAATTAGAAATTTTTTCATGATTTTGAAAATATTCAAGATTTCCAAACAAATTCACAATTTAAAAAATGATCATGAATTCTAAAATTGTTTAAAAATAGAAAAAAAGGAAGGAAAGAGGAAAAGAAAAGAAAACATAAAATGAAAAAATGAAAAAACAAAATAAACCTTTGTAGAAAGGTCCTAATCCTTCCAAAAACCGGAAATGAGCTAGTCGGCGCAGCCCAAAGTACGCAATTAGAAACAGGGGTTACGCGCGTGTTCGCTAACCAAGGACCGGCGCGCCAAATAGGCGGTGCTTCTTTTTTTTAGGATCAATGTGGGGTCCTCCTATTGCAGCGTTTAGTGAGCCGGCCCATGACGCACAAGTCAGTGAAACTAGTGATACTTTCTCGCGAAAAAATACCCAACAATTTGCGTGTACGGGGACTCCAACACGCACCACTACAACGCATGAATTCTTTAGTTAACCACTACAGCGGTTGAACGGTAGTGATAGATAGCAACGTGAATTGTTTAAGAACCATTGTATCCGCGCTATTTATTGTTTTTTTGAATTATTTGAAAATAATTTGGAAAAGTAGATTTTGTTATGAAAAAGAGTTCATCAAATTTTGGGAAAGGTTCATGAATTTTAAAAAAGTTTACGAATTTGAAAATAAGAATTGATTTTTTTAAAATTCATCAATTTTGAAAAAAAAACATCTATATGAGAAAATGTTCATTAAATTTGAAAAGATTTATCAATTTTGAAAAAAGTTCATCAAATTTGAAAAAAAATCATCGGTTTGAAGAAAAGTTCATCAATTTTTATTATTGAAAAAAAAGAAATTGCTAGGTGCCGCAAAAAAGAGTGGTTTGGCATGGACCAAAACGATTTGATTTTTGTTCTGCTAGGTGCACGGAGAAGCTAATAAATCAAATATGGGCAAAATAATTTGCATCCGACGGATTTGTCTGGTTCAAGTTTGAATGGAACTTTTCCTAGCTTGCTTTGATCAGATGGATTGGAGCGCGAGGACTGGCAACAGAGGGCGCGAACAAGCGCCACATGAAGGAACATGCATATACAAAGGCGTCAACCAATGCACGGTGATGTGCGAGGCGGACACGGCGTATGATGGAGCATGGTTGCAGTCGGATAATTCGGTTGGGTCGGACTTGACAGTTTGATGGACCGACAAAGATGTCGGTCAAAGCAAATGACGACGTTGATTTCAACGACGATGATATAGGAGCGTGATGTTGCTGGTGGCTGGCTTCTAGGGCGTGGAAACACGAGGCACATGCCTGAGGGCTTGTGTGTCTTCGACAAGACTATGGTGCAGGGTTGATTCAAGGTAGTGTACACATGAGAGAGCTTGAAGTCGACGGGGCGCGGGGTAGCAAGGCCAGCTACATGGATGTTGGAAATATGCCCTAGAGGCAATAATATTTGTATTATTATATTTTCATTCATAATTGTAGAGTTTATATTCTATGCTATAACTGTTATGATCCTAAAATATGCGATTCAGTGGGAAACTCATATGCACGTGTGGAATGATAAACGGTTAAATAAAAGGTTCCTAGTCTTGCCTCTCGGACTAGCTCAAGTGTTGTTGGTGATCACGTTTTCCAGATCTTAGGATATCGTTAAGTGTAACGATAGTCCTAAAACAACATTGAGATTATGACGTTGGAAGAACGATCATATTAAAATTGCCCAAACTTGTTTGTTGTGAATTGGATTAATATCGTTTGTATTCAATTGTAATAACACGGAGTGTTAACGTGTGATATTGCTCCTTAGACCATGAGAGTATCACGGTCACTTATTACCGTACGATGGGCTTTGGGGTTGCTCAAATATCACCTGTAACACGGTGATCATAACGACAACTTACAGGTTTATCGGAAAGTTTGATAAATGACCGGATAGCTCAAGAGTGGGATTTGATCCTCCGAAGATAGGGAGATATTCTTAGGGCCCTCTCGGTGTGACGGCATCAATCATCGTCTGGCCAGACACACGTGACTTCGTCACGGGGATGCCGGAACACAATAACGAGAAAGAAGAACAAAACCGGTAACGAGTATTTTGGTATAGTGAGCATGGTGATGACTCAGAAGGATACCGATGCATCCCAGGTTTTGTGAAGTATCACAAAGCAAATGGAACATCACATGATAACCAAAGGTTCACTCGAATATCATTCGTGTACTCACAGGGACCAATATGGACGTCCACGGTCCCGATGTCGATCATTGAACGAACGGTTTTGTCCATGTCTATGAGTTACCGAACCTACGGGGTCACAAGCTTAAGGCAATAAAAATATTCTGAGTGTTAGTAGGACTGGATTCATGATAATATATTTGTGGAATTATTTCATGAATATTCGGAATAGTTTCGATACGATCCGGAAGCGTTTCGAGGTCACCAGAAGGGTTTCGGTGAGTATCGGGTAATACCGGGGATTACCGATAAATTATATATAGGTGGAAAAAGTTTCCGGAGATGTTAATATATATATATATATATAATGATGTAGACGTATTTAGAACATTTTATATTTAATTTAAATATCAACGGGTCTAAAGAGGCCAAGAGGTGGAAGGCAACTTGGGCCAAAAAGGCCCAAGTGGGAAAGTGCCTCCTTCCCTAAGGAAGGAGGCCGAATTAGCGAAGGGGAGGAGTCAAACTCCTCCTCCCCTAGGCCAGCACAGCAAGGGGGATTCTTTCCCCCTTGGTGGCTGATACGTCTCCAACGTATCTATAATTTTTTATTGTTCCATGCTATTA
Source organism: Thinopyrum elongatum (assembly GCA_011799875.1). Taxonomy (NCBI): domain Eukaryota; kingdom Viridiplantae; phylum Streptophyta; class Magnoliopsida; order Poales; family Poaceae; genus Thinopyrum; species Thinopyrum elongatum. The sequence goes on along the minus strand of CM022298.1, from coordinate 618,403,371 downwards.
TATTATCCATCTTGGATGTTTTATATGCATTAATATGCTATTTTATATCATTTTTTGGGACTAACCTATTAACCTAGTGCCTAGTGCCAGTTGCTGTTTTTTCCTTGTTTTTGTCTTTTACAGAAAATCAATACCAAATGGATTCCAAACGGAACAAAACTTTTTGAGGATTTTTCTTGGACCAGAAGACAACCACGAAGCTTCAGGAGGAGGCCAGAGGAGCCACGAGAGGGCCACAAGCCCTAGAGGTGCGCCCAATGGGGGCACCCCCCAGGCTTGTGGGCCCCTCGGGACTCCCCTAACCCTAATCTCAGCTCCATAAATACCCAAATATTCCCCGTATACCAGAGGGCACACCAAAAATACTTTTTCGCCGCCGCAAGCTTCTGTTCACGTGAGATCCCATCTTGGGGCCTTTTCCGGCACTCTGTCGGAGGGGGATTCGATAACGGAGGGCCTCTACACCAACCTTGCTGCCCTTCCGATGATGGGTAAGTAGTTTACCACAGACCTACGGGTTCATAGCTAGTAGCTAGATGGCTTCTTCTCTCTATTTGATCTTCAATGCAATGTTCTCCTCGATGTTCTTGGAGTTCTATTCGATGCAATCTTCTTTTGCGGTGTGTTTGTTGAGATCCGATGAATTGTGGGTTTATGATCAGATTATCTATGAATATTATTTGAGTCTTCTCTGAACTCTTTTATGCATGATTAAGATAGCTTTGTATTTCTCTCTGATCTATTGATTTGGTTTGGTCAACTAGATTGATCTATCTTGCAATGGGAGAGGTGCTTTGTTTTGGGTTCAATCTTGCGGTGTACTCACCCAGTGACAGTAGGGGTAGCGAGGCACGTATTTGTATTGTTGCCATTAAGGATAAAAAGATGGGGTTTTTACCATATTGCTTGGATCTATCCCTCTACATCATGTCATCTTGCATTACTCTGTTTCTCCATGAACTTAATACACTAGATGCATGCTGGATAGCGGTCGATGTGTGGAGTAATAGTAGTAGATGCGGCAGGAGTCGGTCTACTTGTCACATAATTGATGCCTATATTCATGATCATTACCTTGGATATCGTCATAACTATGTGCTTTTCTATTAATTGCTCAACAGTAATTTGTTTACCCACCGTATGTGTTCTTTCAAGAGAGAAGCCTCTAGTGAAACCAATGGCCCCCGGGTCTATTTTCTATCATATTATTTTCAGATCTATAAAACTAAAAATCCAAAAACACCTTGCTGCAATTTATTTATATTTACACTTTTACTTATCTTTTATAATATCTATTAAATCTCACTCTTGCTAGTGACCATGAAGGGATTGACAACCCTTTTTCGCGTTGTGTGCAAGTATTTGTTAGTTTGTGCAAGTGCATCTATTGGGGACTTGTGTGTTCCTCCTACTGGATTGATACCTTAGTTCTTAACTGAGGGAAATACTTAACTCTACTTTGCTGCATCACCCTTTCCTCCTCAAGGGAAAAATCAACGCAAGTTCAAGAAGTAGTGAATCGTCTCCGACGTATCTACTTTTCCTAACGCTTTGGCTCTTGTTTTGGACTCTAATTTGCATGATTTGAATGAAACTAACCCGGACTGACGTTGTTTTCAGCAGAACTACCATGGTGTTGTTTTTGTGCAGAAATGAAAGTTCTCGGAATGGAACAAAACTTTTTGGAGAATTATTTCAGAATATATAAAAAATACTCGAGCCAAGAACCACCGGAGGGGGGGGGCCTGGGTGAGCACAACCCACCAGGGCACCCCCCCTCCAGGCGCGCCCAGGTGGGTTGTGCTCACCTGGTGGCCCCGCAGACCCTGATTCTGACTCCTTAAATACCTATATTTGGAGAGAAAATCGGGGAGAAAGAATTATCATGTTTCACGATACGGAGCCGCCGCCACCTCCTATTCTTCATCGGGAGGCCAGATCTGGAGCCCGTTTGGGGCTCCGGAGAGGGGGATCTTCGATCTTCGTCATCACCAACCCTTCTCCATCGCCAATTCCATGATGCTCCCCACCGGGAGTGAGTAATTCCTTCGTAGGCTCGCTGGTCGGTGAGGAGTTGGATGAGATTCATCCTGTAATCGAGTTAATTTTGTTAGGGCTTGATCCCTAGTATCCATTATGTTCTGAGATTGATGTTGTTATGACTTTGCCATGCTTAATGCTTGTCACTTTGGGCCCAGATGCCATGATTTCAGATCTGAACCATTTATGTTTTCACCATTATATCTATGTTCTAGATCCGATCTTGCAAGTCATATTCACCTATTACCTGTTATGATCCCGTAAACCCCGGAGTGACAATAGTTGGGATACTTTCCGGTGATGACCGTAGTTTGAGGAGTTCATGTATTCACTATGTGTTAATGCTTTGTTCCAGTTCTCTATTAAAAGGAGGCCTTAATATCGCTTAGTTTGCTTATGGACCCCGCTGCCACGGGAGGGTAGGAGAAAAGATGTCATGCAAGTTCTTTCCATAAGCACGTATGACTATTTACGGAATACATGCCTACATTATATTTATGAACTGGAGCTAGTTTTGTATCGCCCTAGGTTATGACTGTTATATGATGAATATCATCCAACGGATTCACCGATCCAATGCCTACAAATTTTCCACATATTGTTCTCGCTAAGTTACTACTGCTGTTGCTACTGTTACACTTGCTACAAAATCATTGCTATCATTGTTACCGTTACTGCTACTATTATCACTGCTATCAAAACTATCATATTACTGTTCTACTGATTACCTTGCTGCAGATATTTAATCTCCAGGTGCGGTTGAATTGACAACTCAGCTGCTAATACTTACAAATATTCTTTGGCTCCCCTTGTGTCGAATCTATAAATTTGGGTTGAATACTCTACCCTCAAAAACTGTTGTGATCCCCTATACTTGTGGGTTATCAAGACCTTTTTCTGGCGCCGTTGCCGGGGAGCATAGCTATATTTGTTGGGTCACTTGGGATTATTATCTATTTATCACTATGAAGAATCTGAAGGATACCAAGACTAAGATTTTTTTCCTCTAAGACGAGGGGAGGTAAGGAACTGGCATCACACTTTGCACTTGATTCACCTTCTATTTTGAGTGTACTTGCAACACCACCACATGTTATTAATCCTGATACATCGCAAGTTATTGATGATGCTACTTCTGCTATGAATGCTACTCATGATGATGCTAGTACTTGCTTGATGATAATATGCCACTAGGTGAACTTCTTGATGAACAAATTGCTAGAGCTAAAGATATTGAGAATGTTGAAACTGATGAAGTACTTGAAACTAAAAAATCTTGAAACACCTATTAGGCCTAGCTCTCCTAGATATGAATTGCCTAAGATACCTGAAGGTAATGTTATGGATGAGGAGACAGCTAGATATTTTCTTGCTTGCAATGATAGAGATGATCTTAAGAAATTACTCACTCCCGGTGGGGAGCATCATGGAATTGGCAATGGAGAAGGGTTGGTGATAACGAAGACTGTCGCGGTGGAACACAATCACCTATGGGGCCATCGGCCCCTTGTGGTTTGGCAGGGCGGAGATCATGTTGTACAAAGAGCGGAGGCCATGGGACAGCACGACAGAGGTGACGCTGGTGATTTTTACCCAGGTTCAGCCGTTGTGAAGCGTAAAACCCTACTCCTGCTTTGGTGGATTGAAGAGAGGACTGTGGTGGTCGCGCAGCGCTCTGGCCCGGCAAGGTTGCCTCGGGGAGAGTAGCTACGCATGTATGAGTGTACAACGGTCTGAATCCTTTCTTAGGTTGCCATGACCCTCCTTTTATAGGCTAAGGGGTTACCACAGAGGCAAAACAGTCATTATCTACTGATTAGATAGCCAACAGTGCTATCATACCTAACTCTGGCAGTTAGGACAAAGTGCATTAAATGCACTCGTAGGTGTCACGTTGTGGATGCAGCCTGGCAAGCCTGCCACGCCGCTTAACCATCTTCCACCTGTCTGCATGACACACCTCTGGACGGGTGTCATATAGAGGGAATCTCCCTTCTGAATGGCTGCCACGTGCCAAATGACAGCCACTTCATCACTTGGGGGCTCGACACCGCACTGATAAGTGACTTGCGTAGCTGTGCGGTGGAGCGGTGGAGTCTTGGCAGGGAGATCCGCCCTTGGCGGCCCCGGCAAGCCTGCCGGGGAAATCTTGGGACTTGTCCTTGGTGCGGCCTCGACCTGACCTGGCTCGCCTGCCCGACAAGGGAGTTCTTTCCTTAGTGGCGTCTTGTTCTCTTGGCTTGTCTTGGTCTTCTTGATCCGCCCTTTGATTCCTCAAAGAGCTATCTCTCTGGTTTGGCCTTGTCTTGAAAACTTGGTGCTGTTGGGTTGGAGGCCTACCGTCCATGCACAAGTTAGGGGAAACATACACCCCTGTTTGTGTACCCCGACAGAAGCCCCCGGGCCTGAGCCATACGTGTCACTGGGCACGTTGTGTTAGGCCACAAACAGTGCACATACACATGTCGAAGAAGTGCTGCGCGTGCAACGGTTTTATGATGACCAGTTAACTCAACGTCCACTCCGCGTAATTATCGCAGGTCGTGGGGTCGTGAGACTGTAGTAGTTAATGTAAAACGGTAACTTCCTGAGAGAAAGCAGCGAAGAACCCCCCCCCCCCACGTTCGTTCCTCATAAAAGAGAAAAACGTGAAAGGGCGCGGCTCATTCGCATCCGTTTCTCCCTCCATCATCTTCCTCCTCAAGCCAAGCGACCGCTCCTGCGCCCACACTTGTCTCCAACACCCCATCCAGTCTTCCGCCCCTCAACAGCCCCGAAGGATGGGAAAGAAAGCCACCGCAAGGGGGAAGCGGGCGACCACCGCAAAGGAAGCTGCAGCGGAGGGGAAGAAGAAGAAGAAAGCGGCGGAGTTGGACAGGAAGCGGCAAGAAGACGTGGTCTTCTTCCCGTCAATCTTGGATAGCAACGCCCTGGTCGTAAGGTATGCGTATATGTGGGGGAGGTAAGTCCCGAAGGGGCACGGCGCACCCGCGGTCTTGCAAAAGGGGAAAGAGGATCCGCCAAATTCATACCGCTTTTTCTGCGCGTATTTCCTGTGCGGCCTCAGTCCCCCTTTCTTAGATTTCTTCGAGGCGATGATGGTGGTGTAGCTGGATGTGATGTTCACAACCTCGGGTTCGCGCAAGCGGTACCCCCTACCTGGCGCACCAAATATGGCGCGGTGGAACACGATCACCTATGGGGCCATCGGCCCCTTGTGGTTCGGTAGGGGGAGATCACGTTGCACAAAGAGCGGAGGCCATGGGACAGCACGGTAGAGGTGACGCTGGTGATTTTTACCCAGGTTCGGGCCGCTGTGAAGCGTAAAACCCTACTCCTACTTTGGTGGATTGAAGAGAGGACCGTGGTGGTCGCGCAGCGCTCTGGCCCGACAAGGTTGCCTCGGGGAGAGCAGCGATGCGCGTATGAGTGTACAAGGGTCCGAATCCTTTCTTAGGTTGCCATGACCCTCCTTTTATAGGCTAAGGGGTTACCACAGTGGCAAAACAGTCATTATCTACTGATTAGATAGCCAACAGTGCTATCATACCTAACTCTGGTAGTTAGGACAAAGTGCATTAAATGCATTGCTAGGTGTCACGCTGTGGATAAAGCCCGGCAAGCCTACCGCGCCGCTTAACCATCTTCCACCTGTCTGCATGACACGCCTCTGGACGGGTGTCATATAGAGGGAATCTCCCTTTCGAATGGCTGCCACGTGCCAAATGACAGCCACTTCATCACTCGGGGGCTCGACACCGCACTGATAAGTGACTTGCATCGCTGTGTGGTGGAGCGGTGGAGTCTTGGCATGGAGTTCCGCCCTTGGCGGCCCTGGCAAGCCTGCCGGGGAAATCTTGGGACTTGTCCTTGGTGCGGCCTCGACCTGACCTGGCTCGCCTGCCCGACAAGGGAGTTCTTTCCTTAGTGGCGTCTTGTTCTCTTGGCTTGTCTTGGTCTTCTTGATCCGCCCTTTGATTCCTCAAAGAGCTATCTCTCTGGTTTGGCCTTGTCTTGAAAACTTGGTGCTGTTGGGTTGGAGGCCTACCGTCCATGCACAAGTTAGGGGAAACATACACCCCTGTTTGTGTACCCCGACAGAAGCCCCCGGGCCTGAGCCATACGTGTCACTGGGCACGTTGTGTTAGGCCACAAACAGTGCACATACACATGTCGAAGAAGTGCTGCGCGTGCAACGGTTTTATGATGACCAGTTAACTCAACGTCCACTCCGCGTAATTATCGCAGGTCGTGGGGTCGTGAGACTGTAGTAGTTAATGTAAAACGGTAACTTCCTGAGAGAAAGCAGCGAAGAACCCCCCCCCCCCACGTTCGTTCCTCATAAAAGAGAAAAACGCGAAAGGGCGAGGCTCATTCGCATCCGTTTCTCCCTCCATCATCTTCCTCCTCAAGCCAAGCGGCCGCTCCTGCGCCCACACTTGTCTCCAACACCCCATCCAGTCTTCCGCCCCTCCACAGCCCCGAAGGATGGGAAAGAAAGCCGCCGCAAGGGGGAAGCGGGCGACCACCGCAAAGGAAGCTGCATCGGAGGGGAAGAAGAAGAAAGCGGCGAAGTTGGACAGGAAGCGGCGAGAAGACGTGGTCTTCTTCCCGTCGAGCTTGGATAGCAATGCCCTGGTCGTAAGGTATGCATATATGTGGGGGAGGGAAGTCCCGAAGGGGCACGGCGCACCCGCGGTCTTGCCGTAGGGGAAAGAGGATCCGCCAAATTCATACCGCTTTTTCTGCGCGTATTTCCTCTGCGGCCTCAGTCCCCCTTTCTCAGATTTCTTCGAGGCGATGATGGTGGTGTAGATGGATGCGCTGTTCACAACCTCGGGTTCATGCAAGCGCTACCCCCTACCTGGCGCGCCAAAGATGGCGCGGTGGAACATGATCACCTATGGGGCCATCGGCCCCTTGTGGTTCGGCAGGGGGCAGATCACGTTGCACAAAGAGCGGAGGCCATGGGATAGCACGGCAGAGGTGACGCTGGTGATTTTTACCCAGGTTCGGGCCGCTGTGAAGCGTAAAACCCTACTCCTACTTTGGTGGATTGAAGAGAGGACCGTGTGGTCGCACAGCGCTCTGGCCCGGCAAGGTTGCCTCGGGGAGAGCAGCTACGCGCGTATGAGTGTACAAGGGTCCGAATCCTTTCTTAGGTTGCCATGACCCTCCTTTTATAGGTTAAGGGGTTACCACAGTGGCAAAACAGTCATTATCTACTGATTAGGTAGCCAACAGTGCTATCATACCTAACTCTGGCAATTAGGACAAAGTGCATTAAATGCACTGCTAGGTGTCACGCTGTGGATAAAGCCCGACAAGCCTGCCGCGCCGCTTAACCATCTTCCACCCGTTTGCATGACACGCCTCTGAGCGGGTGTCATATAGAGGGAATCTCCCATCTGAATGGCTGCCACGTGCCAAATGACAGCCACTTCATCACTTGGGGGCTCGACACCGCACCGATAAGTGACTTGCGTCGTTGTGCGGTGGAGCGGTGGAGTATTGGTGGGGAGATCCACCCTTGGCGGCCCCGGCAAGCCTGCCGGGGAAATCTTGGGACTTGTCCTTAGTGCAGCCTCGACTTGACCAGGCTCGCCAGCCCGGCAAGGGAGGTCTTTCCTTAGTGGCGTCTTGTTCTCTTGGCTTGTATTGGTCTTCTTGATCCGCCCTTTGATTCCTCAAAGAGCTATCTCTCTGGTTTGGCCTTGTCTTGAAAACTTGGTGCTGTTGGGTTGGAGGCTTGCCGTCCGTGCACAAGTCAGGGGAAACATACACCCCTGTCTGTGTACCCCGACAGAAGCCCCCGGGCCTGAGCCATACGTGTGGCTGGGCACGTTGGGTTAGGCCCCAAACAGTGCACGGACACGTGTCGAAGAAGTGATGCGCGTGCAGCGGTTTTATGATGACCAGTTAACTCAACATCCACTCCGCATAATTATCGCAGGTCGTGGGGTCGTGAGACTGTAGTAGTTAATGTAAAACGGTAACTTCCTGAGAGAAAGCAGCGAAGAGCCACCCCCCCCCCCCACGTTCGTTCCTCATAAAAGAGAAAAACACGAAAGGGCGCGGCTCATTCGCATCCGTTTCTCCCTCCATCATCTCCCTCCACCTACCGTCCATGCACAAGTAGGGGAAACATACACCCCTGTTTGTGTACCCCGACAGAAGCCCCCCGGGCCGAGCCATACGTGTCACTGGGCACGTTGTGTTAGGCCACAAACAGTGCACATACACATGTCGAAGAAGTGCTGCGCGTGCAACGGTTTATGATGACCAGTTAACTCAACGTCCACTCGCGTAATTATCGCAGGTCGTGGGGTCGTGAGACTGTAGTAGTTAATGTAAAACGGTAACTTCTGAGAGAAAGCAGCGAAGAACCCCCCCCCCCCACGTTCGTTCCTCATAAAAGAGAGAAAACGTGAAGGGCGCGGCTCATTCGCATCCGTTTCTCCTCCATATCTTCCTCCTCAAGCCAAGCGACCGCTCCTGCGCCCACACTTGTCTCCAACACCCCATCCAGTCTTCCGCCCCTCAACAGCCCCGAAGGATGGGAAAGAAAGCCACCGCAAGGGGGAAGGGGCGGGACCAGCAAAGGAAGCTGCAGCAGGGAGGGGAAGAAGAAGAAGAAAGCGGGGGTTGGACAGGAAGCGGCAAGAACGTGGTCTTCTTCCCGTCAATCTTGGATAGCAACGCCCTGGTGTAAGGTATGCGTATATGTGGGGAGGGAGTAAGTCCGAAGGGGCACGGCGCACCCGCGGTCTTGCAAAAGGGAAAGAGGATCCGCCAAATTCATACCGCTTTTTCTGCGCGGTATTTCCTGTGCGGCCTCAGTCCCCCTTTCTTAGATTTCTTCGAGGCGATGATGGTGGTGTAGCGGTGTGATGTTCACAACCTCGGGTTCGCGCAAGCGGTACCCCCTACCGGCGCACCAAATTGGCGCGGTGGAACACGATCACCTATGGGGCCATCGGCCCCTTGTGGTTCGGAGGGGGAGATCACGTTGCACAAAGAGCGGAGGCCATGGGACAGCACGGTAGAGGTGACGCTGGTGATTTTTACCCAGGTTCGGGCCGTGTGAAGCGTAAAACCCTACTCCTACTTTGGTGGATTGAAGAGAGGACCGTGGTGGTCGCGCAGCGCTCTGGCCCGACAAGGTTGCTCGGGGGAGCAGCGAGTGCGCTATGAGTGTACAAGGGTCCGAAACCTTTCTTAGGTTGCCATGACCCTCCTTTATAGGCTAAGGGGTTACCACAGTGGCAAAACAGTCATTATCTACTGATTGATAGCCAACAGTGCTATCATACCTAACTCTGGTAGTTAGGACAAAGTGCATTAAATGCATTGCTAGGTGTCACGCTGTGGATAAAGCCCGGCAAGCCTACCGCGCCGTTAACCATCTTCCACCTGTCTGCATGACACGCCTCTGGACGGGTGTCATATAGAGGGAATCTCCCTTTCGAATGGCTGCCACGTGCCAAATGACAGCCACTTCATCACTCGGGGGCTCGACACCGCACTGATAAGTGACTTGCATCGCTGTGTGGTGGAGCGGTGGAGTCTTGGCATGGAGTTCCGCCCTTGGCGGCCCTGGCAAGCCTGCCGGGGAAATCTTGGGACTTGTCCTTGGTGCGGCCTCGACCTGACCAAGCTCGCCTACCCGGCAAGGGAGGTCTTTCCTTAGTGGTGTCTTGTTCTCTTGGCTTGTCTTGGTCTTCTTGATCCGCCCTTTGATTCCTCAAAGAGCTATCTCTTTGGTTTGGCCTTGTCTTGAAAACTTGGTGCTGTTGGGTTGGAGGCCTGCCGTCCATGCACAAGTCAGGGAAAACATACACCCCTATTTGTGTACCCCAACAGAAGCCCCGGGCCTGAGCCATACGTGTCGCTAGGCACGTTGGGTTAGGCCACAAACAGTGCACAGACACGTGTCGAAGAAGTGTTGCACGTGCATCGTTTTTATGATGACCAGTTAACTCAACGTCCACTCCGCATAATTATCGTAGGTCGTGGGGTCGTGAGACTGTAGTAGTTAATGTAAAACGGTAACTTCCTGAGAGAAAGCAGCGAAGAGCCACCCCCCCCCCCCCCCACGTTCTTCCTCATAAAAGAGAAAAAACGCGAAAGGGCGAGGCTCATTCGCATCCGTTTCTTCCTCCCATCATCTTCCCCTCAAGCCAAGCGGCCGCTCCTGCGCCCACACTTGTCTCCAACACCCCATCCAGTCTTCCGCCCCTCCACAGCCCCGAAGGATGGGAAAGAAAGCCGCCGCAAGGGGGAAGCGGGCGACCACCGCAAAGGAAGCTGCATCGGAGGGAAGAAGAAGAAAGCGGCGAAGTTGGACAGGAGCGGCGAGAAGACGTGGTCTTCTTCCCGTCGAGCTTGGATAGCAATGCCCTGGTCGTAAGGTATGCATATATGTGGGGGAGGGAAGTCCCGAAGGGGCACGGCGCACCCGCGGTCTTGCCGTAGGGGAAAGAGGACCGCCAAATTCATACCGCTTTTTCTGCGCGTATTTCCTCTGCGGCCTCAGTCCCCTTCAGATTTCTTCGAGCGATGATGGTGGTGTAGATGGATGCGCTGTTCAAAACCTCGGGTTCATGCAAGCGCTACCCCCTACCTGGCGCGCCAAAGATGGCGCGGTGGAACATGATCACATGGGGCCATCGGCCCTTGTGGGTCGGCAGGGGGCAGATCACGTTGCACAAAGAGGGAGGCCATGGGGTAGCACGGCAGAGGTGACGCTGTGATTTTTACCCAGGTTCGGGCCGCTGTGAAGCGTAAAACCCCACTCCTACTTTGGTGGATTGAAGAGAGGACCGTGTGGTCGCACAGCGCTCTGGCCCGGCAAGGTTGCCTCGGGGAGAGCAGCTACGCGCGTATGAGTGTACAAGGTCCGAATCCTTTCTTAGGTTGCCATGACCCTCCTTTATAGGTTAAGGGGTTACCACAGTGGCAAAACAGTCATTATCTACTGATTAGGTAGCCAACAGTGCTATCATACCTAACTCTGGCAATTAGGACAAAGTGCATTAAATGCACTGCTAGGTGTCACGCTGTGGATAAAGCCCGACAAGCTGCCGCGCCGCTTAACCATCTTCCACCGTTTGCATGACACGCCTCTGAGCGGGTGTCATATAGAGGGAATCTCCCATCTGAATGGCTGCCACGTGCCAAATGACAGCCACTTATCACTTGGGGGCTCGACACCGCACCGATAAGTGACTTGCGTCGTTGTGCGGTGGAGCGGTGGAGTATTGGTGGGGAGACCACCCTTGGCGGCCCCGGCAAGCCTGCCGGGGAAATCTTGGGACTTGTCCTTAGTGGCAGCCGACTTGACCAGGCCGCCAGCCCGGCAAGGGAGGTCTTTCCTTAGTGGCGTCTTGTTCTCTTGGCTTGTTTGGTTCTTGATCCGCCCTTGATTCCTCAAAGAGCTATCTCTCTGGTTTGGCCTTGTCTTGAAAACTTGGTGCTGTTGGGTTGGAGGCTTGCCGTCCGTGCACAAGTCAGGGGAAACATACACCCCTGTCTGTGTACCCCGACAGAAGCCCCCGGGCCTGAGCCATACGTGTGGTGGGCACGTTGGGTTAGGCCCCAAACAGTGCACGGACACGTGTCG